>JAVUNC010000004.1:20925000-22130000 GCA_032173965.1 Sitta carolinensis | reverse complement strand
TGCATGGGTTCTCAGTTCATACTATTCCATAGAGTGAGTGTTAATTTATAGCTAATAAAGAAGTCTTGCAGAGTGAGAAATATTAAATGAGGGAGGAAAAACTCACGAAAACCTAGCAGTCAGTGACAGATCCTCAAAATGAAGAGAGGATGAGTTTCTGAGGTGTGCCGTCTACTATTGGAACATCTAATATTGCTGTCGGGATGTTTCCCGGCTTGTCTGTCCGGACCTCCTGCTGAGCCACACAGCAGCTGCTGTGGTGTGTCACCCCAGAGTCACCTTTGGCCAGCTGGTGACACAGCTGGGACCGCAGAGATGAGTCCGGGCACGCCGGGCTCAGGGAGCAGTGGGATGAGCTTCCTCGGGATGCTCGCTCCAGGTTTTCCTCTGCAGGAGAAGCTTTAAGGCGATGGTGAAGGAAAGGAGTCGTTTCTCACAGAGGGTTCAGTTCAGAACATTTATTCTAGCCGGCAGGACTCTGAACTTCCTAACAACACCAACCGAACTGCCGACCGCGTGGTTGCTCGTCCTTTTACCAGGGGAGAGGGGGAGGGGAGGAGCCAGGAACCCCACCAACCAGGTACAGGTGAGGAGGTCTTAAGGGACAAAGGACACCTGGATGGCCAATGTCTCTTCAGGGGTAGACAACATCTTTTTGAACCTGCCAATCACCGACACCCTTTTGGAATTCTAGGAGTGATACAGAGGCTGTCAGGGGTGGGGAAAGGAGGGATGATCACACCACAACAGTCTACTTAATGGTTTGTACCAGAGTGATGCCAAATTCTGCAATCTGATTAATTTAAATGGCAAGCATGAACATCCTAAAGTCAGTAGCTTAAGAAGAAATATGTAGTACCTCCTTAACAGATTAGTTATTTATTTCATGGTTTAGGATTGTAATTTCCAAAACTAATAGTTTAGATTTCATGAGTTTTAAGTATTTAATGAATTTTTTAAAAATAGAATTTGAGCAGGCAAGTAGACAATAATGGAAAAGTGTCTTGCAGAGAGATTATTTGATTAAACCTATAAATACCATAGAGAAGGTACTAAATTAATAATAATTATAATGAGTAGTAACCTAGGTACTAGTGAGAAAAAAAGGAAGGCAATAGACTGTTGTATCAAACTGATGAATCTCCTCAGTATGTCACACATGAGCATTGCAGAAAGAGTTTGTTCAATGTGTCTTTTTTCCTGGCAGTGGTACTGAAAACCAGATGAGCCATAATTAAAGCTGGGTCACAGAGGAGAGAAAAGCTTTTTTTAATCATTATGTCATTTATATTTGCACAAATTAGTAAATCAAATGTGGTTGTAAAAGTAAAAGTAAAACCTTTTTAGTGCAGCTTAAATTTGATAAACATTTCCCTTTAATTGTTTTGTGTGAACTACTGACATATAATTAATTGAGTACTTTGCTAAAAGCAAACAAAAAAAGAAACTATTTCTATATATGTTTACTGCCACCTTAGGAGGAAAAAAAATTCTTATTTTATGGTACTTTATTGCTCTTTTAGCCATTAGCTCCAAACTACAGAGGACACGAATCCAACTTGTTGAAAGTAATACATAAAACCAGAAGTTGGGCACTACCAGCATCTTTGTGCTGGTAAGTCACACACACATCCTATCACCATCTTTGTTTTTTCTGCTGTCAGCACAAAATGCTTTCAGTCTAGATTACTTACAAGACTAAATGCAGTAACCTTAGTTTACTAACACAGTCTTTCAAACTGTGGAGTATGGCACGGTGTTTCTCAGTCTTGGTCAGTAATCTTCCAAACTGGCTCACCTTTAGAAGGCTTGTTAAGAGAAACCAGGAATTAGGTGATAAAGTCATGCATTCTGGTCTTGAGGACACATATTTAGACACGAGGTGTGAAAAACCTTCAGACGCTCAAAGCATTTTTTAAAATAGGGACTGATAAACCAACTGTTCAAGCCATGCATCTGAGCAGATGTGATCCACCTCATACTAGGGTTCTTGTTCAATCAACTGTTTCAATTTCCTTCAATAAAATTCTCCAAAGTTAATGTGTTGGTTATATTTGTAGGAAAAACAAACCCCAAACCGAGTCATTTTGGCAGTTGGACAAATAGGTCAACAGTTCGTGGCTTTTAATCAGCATTTTCTGCATAATGCTTGAGAACAGACATATCTAGAGGACAGGTCTCAGATAATAAAGTATTTTCTTTATTACTAGCAACTGCTTTCACTCAGAAATTCTTGGTGCTAAACAGGACATTAATTCATTGCCCTATCTTGTCAGTCTGTCCTCTGAATTTTGATGTTGTAGTAGTATCACTCTGTGCAGTTTGCTTTGACCAGTTGTAGCTGATGGAAGATCACTCAGCAATCACTTTGAATCCCTTGTTCTTCCAGCAAGTGTCATTTGTATCTCAGTCATGTGTCTGTGTTTGGAATGTGTGTATTGAACAGGTCACCATGCCATCCTTGTCCTGAGTGTTGAGAGAGATGTAGGAATGTGCCATCTCCCTTCAGCACACTGGAGAGCTACCTAGGCACAACAGCTTGCAGAATACACCACGCTGATCTTCGCGATTGGAAAATGAGGTGTCCAGACCTGCATAACATGAACATGCCTGCACATATGGTTTAGCATAGTCATGCATTATTCTCAGAAGAATGAGGTTGTGGGATGAAAGACAGACTGGTCTGGCATAGCTGTGGGAAGAAAAAGGCATAAACAACATGTGTTCCACTAACCATGAGCTGTTCAGGCAGAGGTATGTGATGAGGAGTATTGGAAGGCTTTTTTAACCTGTAAGACAAGCATACCGTATATATGCTTTCACTTCCTGACCAAAGAAATTAATTATTTCCTTGTATTCCTCTTACAAGGTATAGCACTTCAATTCTTCTTAAAAGTTACTTGTGTTATAGGTTTGGTGTTTTTTTTTTTGGTGTGTACTTTGATCAAAATACATACTTCACTTCAAAGTTCTGGAATTAGAGGATTAGGGGAAAAAAGGGAAAGAAACTGTATTGCTTATAGAAGTAGTTTTAGAACATGATGTTTAAAGTTTTCAGGAAATTTAAAACTGGAAAACAAATTGTTACATCATTTAGGGGTTCTAGTGCATAACCTTATTTATACAGGATACGTCCTTATTGATGTTTACTTATACTTCGAGAGATCTTTTTCCTCTAGTCAAGCAAAAGTTGCGTTTAACAAGAAGTCTCTAGAGACTTCTGAAACTAGCCAATCCTTTTTAGTGGTGGTCCTGGTAATTCTTTCAGATTGTTGGGGGGGGTTTTTTGGGTTTTGGTGGGGTTTTTTGCTTGTTTTGGTTTCTTTTTCTTCTGTCTTCTCTTCTCTTCTCTTCTCTTCTCTTCTCTTCTCTTCTCTTCTCTTCTCTTCTCTTCTCTTCTCTTCTCTTCTCTTCTCTTCTCTTCTCTTCTCTTTTTCCTTTCCTTCTTTTCCCTTTTCCCTTTTCCTTTTCCTTTCCTTTCCTTTCCTTTCCTTTCTTTCCTTTCCTTTCCTTTCCTTTCCTTTCCTTTCCTTTCCTTTCCTTTCCTTTCCTTTCCTTTCCTTTCCTTTCCTTTCCTTTCCTTTCCTTTCCTTTCCTTTCCTTTCCTTTCCTTTCCTTTCCTTTCTTCCTTTCCTTTCCTTTTTTCCTTTCCTTTCCTTTCCTTTCCTTTCCTTTCCTTTCCTTTCCTTTCCTTTCCTTTTTTCCTTTCCTTTCCTTTCCTTTCCTTTCCTTTCCTTTCCTTTCCTTTCCTTTCTTTCCTTTCCTTTCCTTTCCTTTCCTTTCCTTTTCCTTTCTTTCCTTTCCTTTCCTTTCCTTTCCTTTCCTTTCCTTTTCCTTTCTTTTCCTTTCTTCTTTCCTTTCCATCTTCAAATTCATAACTGATACTATTTGCCAGTTTAGAAGCTGCAACATTTCTCCTTGTCTTTGGCAATGAATATTTAAACAGGATTTAACTTTCTAAAAGACCATTCTGTTTGGTACGTATATTGATTATTGTTTTCTGTATGTGAAATTAATTTAAACATAAATGTTAATACTGGGTTTGTGCTGATAAATGCTGTGAACCTTAATGTCTCTTCATCTTCTCTCTAACAGTTAGGCAGGTGATAGAATTGGATGCAGAGACGTTATATCTTGTCTGTGATTCCATACACAAAATAATGAAATCAATAACTCCTATCAACAAGGTGTGTAACAGTATATTGATCTGCTAAAATGTGACAATTGTTTTCTACTTAGATTTTGCTGCTGTATACTGCCAATCATATGTCACAACCAGTGATTGAAAACGGACACTGACATGTTCTGGGGAAAATTATAATCAAAAGTGTTCTTTCTCAGTATTTAATCAGTATGCATCTCTGTTCTCTGACAGTCTAAGCTACCATTCAGTTCCGCCTATTTTCTAGTGACTAATTTAAATATGGGACACAGACACACTTCTGTAAATGGTATAAAGTCATCAGTCTATCACACTGCCCTATCATGGTTATTTTCTGCTGTTTCTTTTAAACTAGTGGGTTCCTCCAGATGGCATAAAACCAGTGCACAGAGAAACACCACTGAACTGCTAGGAAGTTGAAGTGCTTTAAAAACTGTTTTCATTCCACTGAACAAGTGTATTTAGTAAATGTTCAGAGGACAAAAAAAAAGGAGTAAATCTCATTAAAGTACAGTTCTCTAAACAGCCATTTTGTACTGAAGCAGTCAGTAAGGGTTCTACAGAGGGATTATGGATATGTCTCTGCAAAGAGAAGACAGCCAATTATGCTTGTGTTTGGAGCTCACCAGCCGTGAACTCTGTATTTAAGAAGCTATGTAGCCTTGTCAAAAAAACCCCACCAAAACCCAAAAAACCCCTGTTTGGCAATTTCTGTGCATATAATTAGCTGTTGGTTTTTCAAGGAAGCATGCCAGCAGTCTGAGTGCTCTGAATTCCTGATTTATTCCTGTTCCAAAATACAGGTATCCAAATTATCTGATCTGTGCTTCACAAAGTTCTGGACGTTGGCAAGTGGTGGGAACCACCACTGTCGTGGTAACACAGAGGTTCCTGTCACATGAGCTCTAGAATTGAGAATGAACATTTTTATTTTGGAACTTTCTTGCATAAGCTACTTGGTTTTGTCAGGATGTGCCTACCGAAACCTCCACAAAGCATTTTGACTAATGAGATGCTTTTTAGGTCTGCTTTAGAGCCATTGATTAAAGCATTTGCTTGGATAGTGGAAGAAGGTCTCACACCTCTTCTTTACAAAATATTTTATAAGGGGTTGGAATAGAGGTAATATGCATCTCAGGTGCTATTTAAATGACCCTTATGTAAGACTCTTAGCTATTTTTGCTGTTAAAGTGTTCTGGTTTTCACACTTGAATATTTACTGACCCATAAAGAACAGTGAATACAGCTGCTTCTTTGGTAAAGTGGATTAGGACACACGTGTTAAGGCAGAGTTTTGAGGTCTTCACAGTAAATGGATGCTTGTTGAATACAGAACAGAGATAGTTATAAATTACTTTTAAATACAAGTTGTTGGGATACTCTCTTGGGAGTTCAATTGTTCCATGTAATAATGCAAAAGAGGCACTTTGGGTATGTTTGGTTTGGTTTTGGTTTTTTCCCCTCCCATTACATAGCTAAATGGCTTAGCCATTGAGTTACTGGGCTTGAATACAGGCTGTATTTTCAGTTATTGAACAAGTTCTCCAAGAAAGTACCATTTGGTGTAGCCACTTAGTCCTAGATGTGATTCATGACTGTGAGGGCTTAGGGGAGGGAGAAAGTTCATTCCAGTCTTCTTTTTTACAGAAATTCTTCTCAAGATTTCTGTCCACCAAGCTCTGGTATCTTCCTGCTCAGTATTGCTAGGCTCTGACCATAGTCAGCATACTATCTTCCTCATGAGCTGCATAAGATATTTAAGTGCCTTAACATATGGTTAAAGATTACGGTTGCCACAGGATACCAGCGGCCTTGCAGTAATAAAACCAAATAATTTTTGAAGGTGGCTATAAAATGAGCTTGATGCAGTTCTCGTTGAAGAGTGGTAACACAGATGGTAAGTCTGGATTTTAGACTTCAGCTTCCAAATAAAAATATGCCAAAAAGATACTTATTTGTTGGCCTCATTATAACTAAATTTTAAATCCTCATGTTGGAACTGGCTCCTAAGAAGATGTTAATCAATGGTAGCTTTTAATAAGTTACATCTAGTAGGATATTATACAATATTATAGTGTGGTATACTTTGCAAATGTAATGAAGTCAACCTGAGATCTCACTACAACATTGCTTTTAAATCTGTTGACAAATGAGGAGTGATCTGTGAGTTATAAATATGTGGATTATCAAAGTACTCATTTTATACCCTGAGGAGATTCTGAAAGCAACATAATAAACAACAAAGCATCACTAATGCATAATGTATTATGCTCCTGGTCACAGTTTAGCAGTTTTTTTCAGATTTTTGTTTTGTTTTTTTTAATGGATTAGGCCATATTCACTTCAGCCCACTTGTTTCTATATTTTTTTTTTTTTATGTGATTCCCGTTTTCTGTAATGATAATAAGGCAACTAAAATATTTGATTAAACATCAAATTGTCTTTCCCATAGTCTTAAATAGTGAGTTTGAAGCATGGAGGAAAATACAAGTCATATTGTCACAGCCTTTTCATGCCATACCTAAAATGTACCATCACTGCCTTAGTGCAAATATTGTTCTTGAAAGAGATTCTTCTAAAATCCTTACCACTGATATTTTTCTCTATCCTAAAGTTTATTTATTAAGTTTTCAATAACTCACTGTGTTTAACAGTGTCATAATGTCTTTATGAAAATAGCTGATTCAGTATTGAGTGCAGGTCTTCCTAGCCTCCCACTTATGACTGACCTCACTTCATGGAACTGTCTTCCTGCTAAAAGAAAATTAGCTATGTGATACAAAATTCATCTGGTGTAAACAGTAGTATTACTTAGCAATCAGTAGTGAAACCAATACAGTTAAATGTTTATTTTAATGATCTGGGGGAAGGAATGGAGGGCCCATTTAGCAAGTTTGTGGACATTGTCTAAGTGATGGTTCTGGGGCAGCAGCAGCTGATCTTGCATCTGAGTGACCTGGACTGGCTAGAGGAATTGAAATACAAAGTCTTGTATCCGGGATGGAAAATCCCTTTTCAACAGTATAGGCTGGGAGATGACTGCCTCGGAGACTGCTGCGGCTGTTGGCTCTGTTTGTCTCTATTGGCCGCTCTCGGGTGGTCTGAGAGGAGCTCTGCTGCTCTCCCTGCTGTGCCCCTCCCATGCTGATGTGCCATGCTCCACTTTGCCATGCTCTCTGGAGCCATTAAGTCTCTCCCTTGGTTGCTCTGGCACTACCCTGTCCCAGCCTGGTTGGCTGCTGAGGGCTTACGGGTTGTGATGAGGCTCAGGGCTGCTTCGTGGGCTCCTGAATTTGGGATCCCCCCCACAGAGCTCGATCTCACCTCCTGGACTTTCCTTCAGTCATGGCCTCTTCAGCCTCAACAACTTAAAAGGCATGACTGCTGGATTCAGGCTTTTGCAATCTTATGTAAATACTTTTAGTGGAGAGATGGACTATGTGACTTGCAGAGTTTTATGTCAGAACATAACTTTCCATTTATCTTTAGTTCATTCATAAGGAAGAACTTTTGAACAAGGAGATAGTTCTTCCTTCAGTTCTCATGTTACTGATAGAAGATGTTACCTCATTTTCCTGAGGTTGGTCTCTGTCCATATTGGGAAATACTGGCTGTCATAGTAATTTTAATAAAGGATCAAACTATGTAGGTGCTCAATTTGAGACTATTTAGACATGAATAGCAAATATATAATATTTAAATATATCAAATATTTCCTATTCAGTATAAATGTGTCATACATTTATTCATGAAACTTTAAGTTCCATTGTTAGTGGGACTTTTATAAGAATTGAGTGTCTTTTTATCAATCAGTTTCAAGAAAGGCTGCACTTCTCAATGTCACCCTTATATTTTCAGAAAGCATTGAACAGCTTAAGTGTATTTATTGTACTGATGGTTGCTTTTAGAAATTATTTTTATTTTATATGCTTTTTCACATATATAAAATTTATTTATTCAGTGTGGTTTCCCCCAATGATATCTTATGAAATCTTTGATGTGATCAGTAGCTATAAAATTCTGTGCTCTACAGCTTATAGTTTGAAAATCATTACTCTAAAGCATTGTAGATAAATAGATGCTGTCCCCATAGACAGCTTAGACGATGCTTAACAGTATCAACTTGTTCTCCTGATAGCCTAGGAACACTAACACTACATATAATTTCTTCTATGGAACAATATCTTTTCCAGTTTAAAATAGTATTATCTGTCAGTTATTTGTTTCTTAGCCAGCGTATAACGACATATCTTCACAAAATACCCAGTGTTCCTGAAATTTTTGAGTTGAGCTTCCTTTGGGTGACACATGGTATAACTTGTAATGTGTTGGTAGATTTACAGAAGTAGCTTTATTGTTTCTGTTTATATCAGTTTTACTGAGATTTTAGTTCTCTAATTGCAGTCTTGCAATTTCAAAAAATCAATGTTCAGAGGTTTAATCTATGGGTATTGAATCACTTGAGCAGTGCTGCTTCTACCTTTAAGATCCCATTTTGGATCTTAACATTGCTGTTAACCCGACTAGCAACAGTTGTGACTACATGCTGTGTTAGTGTGGATCAGGGAGTCCATACAATATGCAATTGAACTCTTTGTAAAGTGCTATCAAATACATAATCTGATACACTTCCAAATTTATATGTAGATAAAATTTATTCTAAAGTATCAACATGGTTTCCATCCATTTACACAGAGTTTATAGGAATGTGACATAATGTATGTGTTTAGCACAGAAATATTAACTAAGGCTGGGAGAAACAGTGTTGTGTTCCTCAGCAGCTGAAGAAATGCAAAACTCTATGATCTTTCTAAACAGTATAGTATAAAATCAGAGACAAGTTTTTTTCTTCAGAAGTCTCTGTAACAATTACAAGCATGGATTTAGTTAGGGGCTGTGGAGGTATCCTTTTCAGTGTTTTTCAGGTCTATTTTTATCTGATGATTACACAGCAGTTAATGTGAAGTCTAGCCAAAGCTAGACTTTATATCAGAATGGTACACCAGACACCCAAGAGAGGTGAACTCTTCCTGAGGGATTTCCTCTTAAATTCAGCATTGATCACATTGTGTTCCTATGGAAATTGAACTAAAATATAAAAGAATAAATAGGTCTTCCACAGCCTTTAAAGACACCTTTAAAGACAGTACAGAGATCATACATATTAGAAGATTCAGGTTCCTCTTTTTCTCATATTTTTATTTTAACTAGTGTCAACATAGAATGGAGTAATGAAACTTCAAAGTTGAATTGAATACATTTCATTATTTGTTGCATGAACAGGAACTGTGCATTATGCTTCAGGTAAAATAGAAATGAGGAATTCTCAGTATGTCACAGGTAGTTAAAAAAACTGTAATTTGTGGGAAATTGTTTTACTGGTTTTTTTTGCAAGCCGCAGTCTAGAATTCAGTTTCATATAAAATTGTATTGCAACACAGAACTGTACTGTTTTATTCCAACCAATAATTTAAGTGTTTGTTTTTCTGAATTACAGCTTGTTTGTTAACTGCAGCATATACATTGAAGGTACCAAAGCACTTTTGATAACACAGTTCTCTTGTCCAAATCCAGTAATCCAGTACGCCGTTTCTCTTTCCTGAGAAATTGCCTTTTCTCTCTCTTGTTCTGTCTTTCATAGAGAAGGTTTTTTTTCTTGTCTTGATTTCACAGGAAACCAAAAGATTAATTTATTAATCGATTTTATAAAAAAGGGGGGAAAATCAGAAATATAATACCATTGATTGATTATGTCTCTATTGAAAAAAGTCTAGAGATTGCTAAGGCCTGCATTACTTGTTTTCGTTGGCAGGTTTCCCTGAAATAAGTCTTTACAATGAATCTAGAATGTCCTGTTCATGGATTGTGTGTGCCAACATTCATTATTGTTTCTTAACAGACTGTAAATCAGTCTTCATATTTTCTTCTATCCTTTTTTTTTTTTTTTTTTTTTTTTTTCCCCTTGGTCATTCATCTGTATTTGGTGACATGCTTTTTATCACTTACAAAATACAGACTTTGTATAGTTACATTTTGTGCCACTATAACAGCTACATGAGAGTACAAAAGATAATACTGGATTTTTATAAATAATAGTAGTATTAAGAAAATATTCTGGTTTACCAGAATTTTTGGGTTAGATCAGGACAGTAATGGTTAAAACTTACCATTTGACTTTTTTTTTTAATATAGAAATGGTTATAATATCAATTATACTCTACAGCATAAAAATATCGAGGTAGTTCAGAAACTCTGTAGCTGTTTTAATACTGAAGATGAGGATTGCTACTATAACAAAATTAAAAGCATCAAACCTTATAATTTTTAGATTTTTCCTGGATAAACAAAACAATTCAGATTTTTCTCACAATTAATGGTGAACTGAAGGTTGTAATGGAACCATGAAAAAGACTTCAGTGTGCTGAAGATGCATATACATATATTCACTGGACAATTTTAGTATTGTGGAGAAAGAGCAAAGGAATTTTTGGCATTTTATCTGAAAAAGAAGGAGGAGAAAAGGAAAAGTAGTTTGCTGTTGGTACAGAGTCTCCAGATGGTTGACAGCAAAGAAGAATGAGTGAGGTAACTCTTACTTTGGAAATAGTGTCACTGAGTTAACAGAGATAGCTGCGACACCAGTGATGCTACTGTCAAAACACTGCTGCTGTTTGTCATGCTGTTTAAAAAAAAAATAAAAATTGGTCACTTGCCTGCACATAGATCCTGTTGTGCCTTTGAGATGCATTCAGTGATGCTGAGCTCATGGGAGACATCTGTTGAATTTGGAGCTCAGCATGCTGATATAGGTTAATAGAGCCCTGTGCATCCTCACGCTGGGTAATCTTGTATGCATTTGAGTATAAATGAGGTTTCATACTTTGCTATTCATATGTAGAGAAACTAGATTTTTCTTTGTTTCAGGACATGTGATGGGAGACTTGTAATACAAATTCTTTAGACTGAATTAGTTTTTTATTGACAGTCCTCAGTCCTCATGCTGGTTTTTTTTTGAAGATCAGGAAGATGCATGTGCTATGGCAGACCTGCAAAAGCTAAAAATATTAATACTAGTTTATGCATTCAGCATAGATATGACTCTGTTCACGCCAGAGGCACAAAACCTAAATGGCTAGGCCAGGAACAGTGTAGATTGTTTCTGTAGTTGATGGAAAAATACCGAGAATCCGTCTACTTTAACACCTCAGTCATTGAAGGTGTTTGTTTTTTCCCTCTCCCGATGAAAAAGTTGTCTAGAATGAGTTTGACATCAATTGCCTGCAACCATTAAGGAAAAACGTGGACTATTTTGCCCTGGGAAGGAAATGGGGCTTTTTCCACATAAGAATAGAAAGTATCATCCTAAGTGTCATTACCTATTTATTTGCTCTATATTCCCTGTTTCCATTATTTGCCCCATTTTCATGTCATGATGCCTTTAGAGTATCAAGTGACTCAAAACATGAGTCTGTCCAAACTTTATCCACACTAGAAATTTCTGATGTATGTTGGTGAAATATATGCAGATAAAGTATAGCTCTATTCTGTAGACAATCTATTTTTATGCCTACAGGATAACAATCTGTGAAAAGGGAAAATTTTTAGTCTTCCTGAAACTATATTTATTGCAATCAATCAATAAATTGATCAAAGTTATTCTTCTCTTACTTCTAATTTTTCTAATTAAAATTAGAAATGTAATTTTCTAATTAGAATTTTTAAATATTCTTCTAATACAATACCTTTAAAATGTAATTTCTGTTTATCAAAAGGTTTTTATTATTTAAAGGTCACACATGTATAAAATGCATTAATAGAGATGTTCATCCTAATTTTGAAAACATAAACAAGCCTGGAATATGCAAAACTTTTTATTTGCACTAATTTAGATTCACAGTAGCTGTGAATTTTATTTACTAAACAGATACTTGCATGTATAAAATAGTTAAGGAAGTGCTATATTTCGTGGTCATAGTTCTATTTTCATGATGATCTGTGATACTTTCCTAGTTTGATTGTTAAGTTGTTGGAAACTTCTTAAGTTTTAAGGTCTTAAGTTTCAAGGTTTTAAACGTTCAGGAGTGGGTTTCTTTTTCACTGAAATGCACACTCGTAACAATTATTATACATTTATTGAATCTCTAAAAAAACAATAATTCAAAGTAAAATTTTATACTCTGTGTAGAAGTGGGTTTTTTATCACCAATTGAAAATACAATCAGAATGTCTTTATGGAAAATTGTGATCTAGGTTTTTTTTCCTTGGGAGTAGAAATGTTGAATCTGGATCCATTCCCAAGTAACACTTTGAAGTCTTGAAGTCCATTGCAATCAAAATTGTACGTCAACTTTTCAACAAATGGCTATTAAGATAAATAATAAAAAAGCATAGTCAGAGGAAGTACATGAGTAGGAAAGAAAAGTTCAAAATATAGAGTAATAGGAAAATAAAACATATTCTCCCCCTTTCACAAATGGACTTCTAGTTTTCTGCTAGCTGTTTCTAGTAGCTGTTTTCAGATATATTTTATCTGCTCCATTCTTCCTCATTAATGCCATTTTTGTGATGATTAAGGGGATAAATAGAGACTAAAGGAAGCTTAGCAAACCAAAGGAGCTGAAGCAAGATATAGTTCTCATGCTATATATATGTCAGTGGTTTTAAACTTTCCTAAATCCTCATTTAATTGATTAGATTTTATTTAAAATTCATTCATTTGTCTACCAGAGATTCTTCTGTCTCATTTTACAGGTCATTTGGTATCTCGTATTGTATGCATGTTGTATATTATGTAACTATTGTATGTGTGTGTGTGTATTATATATATATATATATAAGCATATTTAAGTGGAATATATGTCTAAATTACACTTTAAGACTGGAAGAATAGAAAGCAACAAATACCTGCTTTGTGTCCCACAAGATCATGCTGTTGCCATCTGTTCAAAGCACAGAAAAGGAAAAGGAACTCTCTGTGATTAAAAACTGATTGAACCCTGTAAGATTTTAATATACCAGAAACACATGATGAAACCAAACAAGGTTAGATGTTGATACCAAAAAATAGATTTGCATTAATAGTAAGGGAGAGGCGAGGTGAGGAGAGGTTTGTTTGTTTAAGGAGGGGGACATGTTTATGTGAAAACAGAAAGAATAGCATCATGAGTGAATGAAATTTATGTATTATTGACAGCATATGCTATCAGTTACTGTAGCTGAATAACTTTTGAAACTTGGATATTTTCAAATGAGAGTTCTGTGGAGCTGATTTCTTATTTTGGAGCCTTTCATGTTATTAACTAGTGTGACAGAAGAAGCAATGAATCAATTATTTCTAGTTAAATATACTTTCATTTACATTTCAGTCTCTATATAAAGTATTTATAATGAACTAATTCTGGAAGATGTTATCATGCTGTTTTATTCATAATAAGAACATAAACATAGCAGTGAATATTATGGAAATGTTTCAAGTTCTGTTCTCAAGTCTTGTGCATTTAGAATAACTCTAAAGCTTGCACACTGGGAGTTGGTCAAAATTTTCATGTATTTCTTTGGCTTTTCCTTTTTCCAAAACAAACCAATCATTCTCAGTTTAGTTTTGAGATTAAAGGCAAGCGATGGATGATGCAATATGTGTTAAAAATGTACTTATTTTGGCTAAAACAGCACTGTATGACATTTACAAATCTTCAGTTTCAAGGCTTGGATTCTTGTAATGCTTTGCTTCATGAATAAATGGGACTCCAGTGTGCATCAAGCATTAAACAGGATGCTGAAAACTTACAGTATTTTTCTGTCAAAGAAAATCTTCCCTGTCCTTTATTAAAAAAAAAAAAAATAAAAAATTAATGTCACTTAGATTTTACTCCTTACCTGATTGAAAACTAACCCAGAATACTTTTCAATTATTCCATCAGTTGTTATTTGTATAGAATATAATATTGGAATGGAAGGTTAAAGTACATATTTTCTTTGGATTGCTCCAACTGAAAATTCAAACTATTGCATATATGAAGATAGCACTAGTTTTATTCACAGCCTTATTATCACACATGCATACAATGTTTATTTCAACTGAATTCCTGATATCCTAGTCTCAGATTCCCCTATTCCAATAATTAGTGACCTGAAGCAGGAAAGAGAAGGCAGAGTGACTTGTTTGCTCACAGATGCCCCACATAGGTGAAGTGATAACATGTAATTTGCATTTCTGTTGTGTATGCTGGATACATCCTTTTTCTTCATTTATGTGGAGAACAAGATCTTTTTAATACTGTCAGTCATTTGTAATTGATGTTCAAATAAAGGGCCTGGTGTTGATCATGCTACTGCTATAATGATGGAAACTTCCCAGCTGGGTGGTTTTTCTTTAGAGGCGTGCTTATAGAATATTAACTTGCATGCATACCTTAGCACATCTGGGCTTTTTGATCTTCTGTGAGCCATTCCAGTAACTTTTTAATTCTAGTAAATACATGGCAAGATACAGATGATTATTTGCAACCAAAATGAGGGTGTTTTATCAGGTATTTGCCAGTTGCCTTATTATACCAGTCTAATATCTGCCTTATTATATTGTGAGACTCTATAACTTCAACACAGATGCCAAAACAGTAATAAAAAGAGAAAAAACATATTTCAGAAACTGTTGACATCAAAAGCATAGCTATAATTTAGATTACTTACAGGAAAAATGCTTTAACTTTTAAAACTACAGTGATGTTGGTTTGGAACTTTATAATAAAGAAAATGTCTGTTATCAGTTTTATTTTATTTTCTAAAGTAAATAAGACTCTTACAGAAGCAGTAAATAATTTTTTTATAAAATGGTTGGCAAGTGCAGCGTTACATGTTATAAAAATACAAGCGTAACACACAAAAATAGAGTATTGTTCTTTGTATCTGAAATGCCAGATAAATCTTTAGTACATTAGAAGAGGAATTTGTAGAGGTGTAGAATTTTTATTTTTTAGTATTATTACTCTAGCTCTCAGTTTCTCTAAAACTGCAAATTCATAATTAAGGTTTATTTCCTTACATGTGTTTAGAGGAATGGAATTTGTAAAAATTTGTGCGTACTAGCTGTGGAGGTATTCATTGTAGGTTTTGTCCTTGGGAATAAACTTTTGCTATTGTTCTATTTTGCTATTGTATTGGTAGCTTTGAATCTTTGGTGAATCTTTGAGCATCTTCAAATCCATTCAGCAAGGTTTTGGTCCAGTATTGGTCACACATCCAAAATACAGCACCATGTGGGCTGCTCTGAATACAATTACCCCTACTCAAGCACACCCAGCACAGCTTTACTGATATAAAAAGGTACTCAGTTTCCATGCGTTGTGGAAATCTGTGAGTAGTGGAATGAAAAAACCCTAACCTATTTACTGACACTTATTAAATGCGAGCCAAATTTTACATTTTTTTGGCCACTCAGTCAGCCATGTATGTGCTACAAAACTGGGCCCAGGAACTGTGCATTCTATGGACTGTGGGGGATGCAGAGTGGAGAGTGGTTGAGGAAGGAACTCCTAGAACACAGTGTCCTAGATCTGTAACTAAGAATTCGGAAATGTCAGGCGAGTACAAAGACCTCATTCTACTCGGCAACTTTTGGCACATGGACCAACAGGATATGAGGTTTCAAAGTTCCGAGGTTTTAGGATGCATGTTTTATATCTTGAGTTGAAATATAGTCTTCTGTTTTCCACATCATTCTTGTTATAAGTGCTAAATTCATTTAACACAATGGGATTGTCAAATACACTGTCATTTGCATTTGTCAGGCAGGCAAACAAAATAGGCCAAAATTATTTAACAGTTTATTCCCTCTATGACAGTAGTTCTGCTTACCCAGTTTTGAGTCATATATTCCTGCGCCCTCCCATACATTAATCATGCTTGTTGCCCTTTTAGTGAGCCATTCTGTGTGCCAATCCAATGGGATGCTAAGCTAGCAGAAGTCTGATTTGGGTCCAACACAATGAAGAACTGCATGGCGAGGAGCTGGCAAATGTCAACTGACCCTTTTAATATCATCAGGCTATTAGGTTGATCTGTGTGTAGAACAGCTTATTTAAGCCTTCTTTCTCTAGTATACAAATGAACTAGAAATGCCAAGAAAACCAATTACAAGATTTCTAAGGAGTAGAGTTGACAGTAGTAGCCATACACAGAGATGGGTGGATAAAAGGGTGAAATGACAGCCAGTCTTAGGTATCTGGAACAGCCAGGCTGCACAGTTGCTCTGTACAGTCAGAAGAGAGAGGGAGCCATCCCTACAGAGAGTGATTGTATGATTGCATGTACATTGAAATCCTCTCTAGTATGCACATTGTGATAAAATCACTTTCAAAAGAAAACTGCTTCTCTTTTTCTGATCCAGGGAGCTTAAGGAGACTAACCTCCTAACAATAAGTGTTTTAAGAGTTGGCCTGTGTGATACACTTTCCAATTTTACTGAAACGTTTCAAACTAAATAAAATTATATCTCATGGGCAAAGAATAGAAAATGAGAATTCACGTATTCAGGAGAATAGAAAATTTGATTTAGCTAGAAAACTTATATCCAAAAGCACAGACAATTAAGAAATAGAATAACCTTAAAACACAAACTCTCCTTGCACCAAGTAAATGTAATAAGATAATTAAGTTGTCCAAAGCAATACAGACACAGGCCTTTCCTTACCTGAAGATATTGTTGGAGTTCCTTTGACATCATTAACATTTTTCCTTCTTCTCTACTGGAGATTTAACCTGATAATAAACTTACATTGCTTTAAAAGGAAAGGTAAGAAATGTTTGCCACTTGGCAATTTTACTTCTCATCTTTTTGAAGTGATTGACTGATAGGAGCCTTAACTGAGCACTCATAAAAAATGGTCTTTGATTCATGTGGTGTGTAAAATGGTTTAATTACCACTTAGCAGCAAAGCAGTGATGCTGAAATTGCCAATAACTTTACTGATTTTGAGAAATAACCCATCCTATAATTTGCCCAGTAAAATATGGCAGAATAATTTAAATAATTTCATTTAAACTTTCTGCATATTTTTATGCTTCCTGTGTTCTATGCTTCAAAGACTTGTTGATCAGTTTTGTTGAAAAATGGTAGCAGTGATCAATAACTCTAAAATGGATGGGCTCTATGGAGCAGACCAAACTGCTTTGCATGAAATGTGTCTGCAGTAAATTTTACTTCCCTTTGTTTCATAGATACTATCTTCCAATGAAGATTGCAATAAATTAGTTTGTTAGCAGTCATATAATAGCCTTATTAAAATTACTAGTTATAAGTGGTATAAGTGGGGTTTTATTTCCAATGAAGTTCAATTTAGTAAATTTTAGTAAAGTAAAAATAATCTAATCACAGATACCAAAACCAAGAACTTTGAAGTCTTAATCGTATTGCTTTGGAAAACAGCTTAAATTTCCCTCTTTTGTTTTTTTATATGTAAAACTAGGAAAAGCTACACATTTTCTTCTTCATCACAGATGTGTTCCAAATGTAATTAATCAGTATTTGATACACAGAACAACTCCAGCATAAAAAAGCCTTCAAAATAAATTAGTTGCAAATATTCTATATTGTACCTGGGTCTGTGTCCCCTGCACGGAGCATGTTATGAAATTACAATTTAGCCCAGATATTTGCCTTTAATATTTTTCACTTCTTTTATCAAAAAGCTTATCCTCCCCTTCCTTGTAACTAAGTCATAATGCAGAATTTAGGGTAGCATAGATTGAAACCTACTTTTAAATAATCAGAATAATCAGTCACAGAAAAACTTCCAGGATGTATGAAAGCAAGCTGTTCTC
Organism: Sitta carolinensis; assembly: GCA_032173965.1. Lineage (NCBI taxonomy): Eukaryota > Metazoa > Chordata > Aves > Passeriformes > Sittidae > Sitta > Sitta carolinensis. Next base: position 22,112,020 of record JAVUNC010000004.1, on the reverse strand, counting down.
TGGTGGGCATCAGTCTCAATGCAAGATGAGGCAGGTTTAATTAATAAGAGCATCAGAAATTAATAAGAGCACTTAGCAGTTTCTCTTGGTTCTATGCACAGTCGGCAGAGAAGAAAAGAAGTTGAGTTCAGGTGAATTAGATTAATATTGACAGAGCTATCATAGAGTTTACAGGATTTAAGTTAAATACTTAAACTATCATCCTATACACTGTTTCTCACCGGCCTTTTATGTGGAAAACAATGGCTATGTCAGGTCTTCCTTGTACACATGAAACAAAACAGCCTTGAGCTTATTTAAAAAATTTTGCAGATTCTTTTACGGCAATAGAAGAACTATTGTTCTAATGACATCTTCAATCATAAAAATATTTTCATTTTTAATTTGAAATCGTCTCTGCAAACTATAACTGCTGGTCTTTAAAACTTTTTTTTTTCTTTTTTTTTTTTTTTAAATCCACAAATTTATCATTTTTCTAAAAACATCATTGGGCCATGCTGGGGAATCATTTGAGAGAGGAATACTCTGGAGGTCTATACAGCTCTAGAAGTGTACATGTCAAAAAGCATAAACTTTTATTTGCAGGGATTTTAGTTCTATCTGGTACCTTGGCTGTCATTTTCTTATTCTTTTGGACTTAATCAAGTAATAATAATGAAAAAATACTTTTGATTCCATTATCTGCTCATCTGCTCTCTGTCTTGGAATGCATATGAGTTTCTAGTTTGAAATATATCAGATAATTGAAAATTAATGAATATGTTTTTTCTGGAATGTTCTGACTCAAAATCACAGAAGATAGCAAATAGGTTACTGAATTCCATAAAATAAGACTGTAAGACAACTGAAGAAGTTATCTAGGCCTTTCCAGGATCCAAGAGAGAGTGCTAAATGTATGTTCTAGGTAGTGCTCACCTAATTTTAAATTCTCGGTCTACTCAATGCTTTTGAGCATTTTCTGTGTGGATAGGATTTATATTATGGTTTGTCCTACCATAAATTAAATCTAATTCTTTCTGTTCTGACTGCACTAACAGTAGAGAATGAATTATTATGAATCAGATTTCTTATATATATGGAAATTGTTACTTCCATCGGAACTGCCGTCTTTCAGATATGTAACCACAGTTAATTCATTTTATCTTTGTTCTTTTTAGATCCAGTAGACTTTTGCTGCTTTGTCAATAGAAATATTATGTGAAGTAAGTCTGTGTCATATTAGAGTGAAGATAGATAGAATTTACTGTTTCTTCCTTTTGCTCTTTTGAAGAAAATGAAACTGTACTGCAGTGTACATATATAATTATGAGTCAATACTTAGAAGAAGTATTTTTATATTATTATATATTATTTATATTTATATTATTATATCCCACTGACACTAACCTTAACATCTGCCTTCAGTTTTGGCTTTCTCATAATATTTGAAGTATACTGAAAAATTTAATATACTTTAGCTCTCTGTCTTGCTTTTTAAATTTCTTTTCTGAAGATGCCAATCAGAAGATGATGAAAGGTGAACGGTATGGAAACAAAGATTCTAGACTGTCTTTCATATGAAGCAAAATGTTCCACCTATCATTATCCAAACCAATTTTTAAGAAATGAGAGCATTCTTCCTAGGAAGTAGAGAAGGTCATATGTTGTATGTATAAAGTATTGTCATTACTGCCAGAGCAGTGCAAGGATGAGTGCTGAGAGGTCACTGTGGCAGATCTCAAGCCAAGGTGCCGAGTTGTGAAATGGGACAGAGAAGAGAATAGAACTGCAGTCAGGACATCAGGGAGCAGAAGCTGGCAGCAGCCCGTGGTTCTTAGGGTTTTTGCTGTGGCCTGTCAAGAGTGAACTTGAATCCTACAGAAAAGTATTACTATACCTTCTGACAATTGTGACATTCATCTCTCTCTTGATTCCTGCAATGTGCTAACAACGCATTCTTACTGAGGTTTCATCTTTTACCATCTGCCCTGCTATTTTCTTTATTCTCTGATGGACTCTCAGAGAGATGCTGACAGGATTTCACAGAAGCATAGTCAGAAAAAGTACTTCTCTGACCAGAGCTGAAAAGTAAAGGTGGGATTTTGAGCTGGTGTTGGAAAGGAGAGAACTGTCATGTTAGCAGAGAGTTACTGAATGATACCTGAAGTTAAATCTTGTTGTTATTCAATGTTATTGAGCATGGTATCTTGCATCAAGCATAATGGAAAGCATTTGGAAATACCAATTTTAGCTGTAGGCACATGAAAAAATGAAAAATATGTAAGTGATTGAACAGCCTAATTCTGAATCATCTTTAGCACAGGCAAAGAAGTCCTGAAGCTTGGAAAAGCAGCTCTCCGGTCATCTTTGATTTCTTCAGTAGAAGCCTATCTATTCCATATTCAGCATATCTTGTTCATAATAATTTATTAAGAAAATATTAGTCATATTCTTTCACACTTCGATTATAAGTTTGTACTTAAATTGAATGTGTTAAGTGTTATGTGAACATATAGTTGTTTCTTAACTATAGAAAATATTAGTGAAATAAAAAACCTTAGAAAGAAAATCCATACTCTGTGTTAATAGGTATTCTACTTGAATATGTGTATAAGATACAGTTTGAAAGCACTATTTCCATCTTAAAAGCATATTTTGAACATTTATGGTATAGTACTGGGTGCTCATGCACTTCAGAGTGCTATTCCTTTATATTAAATAATAGTTGAGGACCTGTTTTTGTTAGGCTCTGGCCATCTACAACTGTTCAGAAGTATTGCAAAAATAGGAAACACATCTGGCTTTTTTCTTGTATGAAGCTCTTAGATTTTAAGAAATGCATTATGGTGATTGATGCCAATATGTTTGCATATTTTTTAATTATAAATAAGTGGTCTATTGTCAAGCAATACTTGAGAAAAATATGCAGAAAGCGACACAGCTCAGGTGTGAAACGTATCATTCCATAAATGCATACACTGACAGACTGCTATGGGAAAAAAGAGAAAAACAAGTGATTTCGTCAGATTTCCTTTTTTTAAACGTCACTATTTTTGTGTCCATTTGCCATATCACAATAGTCTGCAGAGTCTGGGGCACAATGAATTGTCCTGTAACAGAAAGAACATAGTAGAAAAGATCTCTCGAGTTCTGCTTTCCTTTGTCAGTGCAGGCATGCTTGTAACACTACTGTATCCTGTAGAAATTGTTTTCTGTTAGAAAACTTCAATCTGTGTCTTCCATTTTGACATTTTCTCTTGAGAACATGAAGGTTTTTTTAATGCCTTTAAGATTTCCATAAATCTTTTTTTACTTGTCTGGAAGGGGCAAATACCTACTTGTATTGTCCAGTTGTTACTATTAAACTCTTTCCTTTATCCTAATTCCAAGCAAAAATACCTGCTGTCATGTAGTACATTTGACTGCAAAATTATTATTGTTACAGAAAATGCAGAGTAGTGCTTAAAAAGGAACTGTTCAAATTACACCAGGGATTCCATAACAGCTTGCTATAAATGGTTTACATTAATTTTGCACTATGTGTAAAAATTTCTAGATCTTAACTCTTAAGAAATTTAGAGGGGTTGAAGATGTTATCAGTATATTAACTGATCTACAGTCATACTCTGCAATGCTCAGGTTATATTAACTAATGTGTTGGTGAAAGTCTGCATTACCTTGAAAATGAAAAACAGACCAATTACTTGAAAAAAGGATTTAAAAAAAATGTATGCTCCTGAAATTTGCATCTTTAAATATTAATGATCGTCTAGATTGTCATGCTTTGTTATTCCTAATGTATTTGGAAATGGAGTCTGTTCTATAGCTTCTGAAGATAACAACAAATCATGATGTCTTTTTGTCTTCCCTATAGTCTGCTGTAATTTTTAATAGCTCAGTTATTGCTTTCCTTCTTGCTCTACTGAAAATGTAGAACATAATATTTTCAGAAACCCAGAAAATACCATTGGTTTCTCATACACTTCTCATCATTCTGCCTGAAACAGAATTATTTAAATTCAGCCTTCTCAGTTTTTTACTTATAGTTCTGTAGATTTCTAATACAATAATAATACCTCTACATAATTTTGTTTTTACAATCTGCATTTTTTAATTTAAAAATATTGTACTTTCCTTCTTGACTCCCAATGTACAAGTGTAACTGTACACTTGTACAATTACAAGTGCATAATAGTATAACAAAGACTAATTGATTTCCTATGCCACCTGATGTCATCCACATTTAATTTAAGTAGCTCCTGGTTTTGCCTGAGGGGGGTTGAATTTGGTTTAAATAGTTTCAGTTTAAAAATTCTAATTAAAATAAACTCTCAAGAATTCACTTTTGAAAAATTTCACCTTTTGTAGACATTATTTTTAAAATCTTTTCCTTAAATCTAGTTCTGGAGAAAATTTGAAAAAGGACAAAAAAAAGTGAAATCACACCCAAATGAAATAGTTTCTATTACCAAAGAATCTTCATAAATTATATTCCATGATAATCTTTGGTGTACTAACTTTTTGTTAAGTCTTCATCTTAGTTCTCAGAAAGATTCCTACTTTCAGTAAATAGATTGTATATCAACCTCTAAAAATTAGGTACTAATTACATTAAATGCCTATTTCATTGGTCTAGAATTTTTGAAAAATTGGGAAAAGGTAATAGAGAATTTTTTATTTTTTCACTCTAATGATAAGCTTTTCTGTTCCTTAATTATCAGTGGAATGATTAGGAATGCATAGTTCGTCTAGTCAGGAAAATTTGGGTTCATGGCTGCTCACAATGTTTGTTGTCAGTGAGTGAATGTGTCACAGGAGCTTTATTTTCTCTGTCTTTTTCTGTAGAACTGTCAACTTAATTCTGTCTTCCAAAGTGCTCTGCAGACATATACAAAATGTCTTTCAGAAAAGCCATGTGACAGACTTCTTGGAGGATTGTATTCTCTCTAGGGAAAACCTTTCAACACCAAATTGTTTGTTGTGCCATATAAAAATCCTTGGATTTTCAATGAAAATAGAAACTGAAAAAAGAGCATGTTCGACTTGAGTTATTAATTCAAAAGGCAGTTGTATGACAGACCTGACGAAATGAATTATCTCTGTGACATGCCGGCTGAGTTCAGTCTCAACTTCCCTCATAGCTTGTGTTCTCTGATATTGTGGCCCTTAAAGTTCGGTGGTATCTCTGATTTCACTAAAGGGCCTGAAAAAAGACTATTTCAGCCTTTTGCAATTACTAGCACAGAGACCACTTTTTGGCCAAGATATGAAAGACCGAAGTGACAAAAAATGTATTCAAGGAATTGCATTTTTTTTAATGCCTACTACAAATTGTATCCATACTGAAAGTGGAAACAACTTTAATATAGTGGGTTTGTGACTTAATCACTGCTGTGTGCTGTATTTTCTTTGTTACTTTTCTCTGAAAAAAAAAAGAAAACTCCACACTGATAAGACAGATGAGTAATTTTATGATTTGAAATCTGTAGTCAAAGTGTAGCAAAACAGAATTTTTTTTAATGAATATGCCAAATTTAATTTTTTTTCAAAATAATTTGTACTGTTCATGATACTATAGAAGGGGAAGAAAAAATAGGAGAGAAAAACATTTATGGAATTTAAGACAAAAGACACAGATTTCTATCCACTCATATGAGAAGTTCAAAAGTCATCTGTGCCTAATTATAGCCAAGATCTTAAAACAGATCCCATCTGAAAAACAGATCATTGCAGACTCTCTTTCACATTATTACACTGAGTATTCTCTGCATAAATAATTCAGTCTTCTGTGGTTGGAGGCAGTGTATGGTGAATTCTGTCTCTATTCTGTAGCTGAAAAAGTGCATAGAAATTGTAAGTTATTGCGTCATGTTTTTGCTTTGCTCTAAAGATTTTCAATCAGCAAGGTCAAGACCAATCATGGATTAAATACATTTTTGAGAGGACAGTTCAGTACAGTTTCGGATCCATCCTGATATAGACTAGCCTGTATGGTTTTTCACCATACACAGACACAAATAAAAATAAAACTTTGCCTTGGGAGAGAAACCGGAAACCTGATGAAGTTTCATGGACTGGAAACGTGCATAAGTTTATCAGCTGAAGAAGTATACTGCCAAATCCCCTCTGCCCTACTAATTATAATAAAGGGTTTTTTTGTAGTCTATTAGAGCATAGCCAAATTCTAGAACAAAATATGTGAGTGACCATATTGGTTAGCTGGTTAAGTCACACACAGAACTGGAATTTTAGGAAGCCGTGCTCTCTTATGGTATCATTTGGATAATATAAACATCGTCTTGCCTCACTGGGGTTTCTTTGGCTAACTAGCCTACAAAACTATATATTGATTTTCACAAACCTCTCCAATTTTAGTGCCATATGAACATAAAACATTCCATTTGAAATTCATAATCTTCAGGAGTAGGAAAGTAATAGAAGGTTTATTCTTACAGAATATTTGTCTCTTAAAATATAGACAGTACTTTTCCACAACACCTATCATATTTGTAAGAATCCCATTTGATTGCAGAATCAGGCACAGAATGAAGTATTTTACTACCAGGAATTAATTGAAGATAAATATTAGAGGTTTTTTTTTCATTTGATTGTTTTTGTTAATTTACTTGTCTTTTTTTTTTTTTTTTTTTTTTTTTTTATTCCAGTTCTAAAAGATAAAAAAAAAGGAGAATTTCTGCCAGTCAAAACTGAAATACCACAAAGCAAAATCTTGGTATTAGTTAAATCTCCAAGTTTCTGACAAATTTTACTATGTGTCACTGTGGCGAGTAATGAGACAATACAAATTCTCCGAAGACAGCTTGGAGAGATGAAATCTGACTCCAGTTTATTAAAACAAATGACCCCCTTTTATATCTTTTTGGATGGGCCACTCTAATTGGTGGGAGAGTGACAGAACTCTTCACCCGCATTGGCCAAAACACAGGGACATCAAAGAAAGTCTGTCCCACAGAAAGAATCCAAAACAGAGATTTCATTCTATAAACACAGACCTGATGTTTATGGTCAAACTGTGAGAACAGACTTCAAAACCCAAAACAACAGGAAGAAACAGAACTTAGAAAGACGGGCCTGGAAAAATCCAGACTGCCGCTGTGGCTTAGTAACAATTGTAAATGCAAAATAGTGTGAAGCTGAGCCAGGCCACTTTACCACAGCGTGCTGTTCACACTTGTTACAGTTTCATGCGCCTGAAGTCAATTTAGCAGTGCTGTAGCTGTTCTATCAGTAGTTGTCTAGTCTTAGAAATTACTCCATAAACAAAACATCCAAACAGAACAATAAAATACTCTTATTTATCATTTGTCATTGTTTTGCCTACAATGAACTAAAAGCAGTCAGTGCCCTTACCCTCATTTTTAGGTGTTTGTGTTAGTAGTTAGTTCTTTTCTCTTGTCCTTTTTAAAATTGAAAATAAACCCCAAATCTTCTTTCCTCACCAGATACAGAAAGTCATAAGGTACTGAAATTTGAGGTTGTTTGATATAGACATGGTAGCACTTACTTAGTAAATACAAAGTTTTGTTTATGTAGAATTACCTTGTTCCTTCTGAATGGTTAATATGATCTTGTGAGAATTGCAAATAAGAACTTTATTAATATATTGCCTATTATGACACCCTTCTGGGTCATAGGGACTCAGCTGATGATTTTACTGCTGTGTCTACTCAGGTGTTCTCAGATACATTGCACAGTGCCTGAAAACGGGCATGAGCCAAATTAATACTGGAAGTGTAGATATTTGCTCAGTGTCTTGAGAGAATTATTAAAAATAAATTATTGTTATCTTCCATTATATTAGAGTAATGAAGAGAAACTTGTTTAAGGATATTTTTTTCTGAATCCCTTCTTTCTGAGATTTTAAGCCCCTTCTTTCCCACAATGATAGCAGAAATATATTTCCTGTTTTTTTCTACCAAAACCAAATTTGTTATTTATTGTAAAGGCAGAAGACTGTTTCTTCTGAAACTAAGTTTGAAAAAGCAGATGATCAGGCAATTTACATAAATGAATTTCTAAATGAAAATACTTCTTTCATAGCTTTAAATTTTATATGATCATTTTATCATTACTCCTTTAGTTTGTCCTGTTATCATCTCAACTTTTCTTTGATTGTTTTTATAGAAACTTTTGAATAGGTAACAATAGCTACGAATTGATAAATTTCTATTTTCCTTTTAGAATTATGAATACATTTAGACAAAGGCAAAACAAGATCACTTATGTAAGCAATAATATATTTTGGTGGCTAAGAATAAGTTAATTTAGAAATCCAAATAAAAAAGTGAGACATCAAATGTAGTCCTTTCTTTAACAGTTGTCTGCATTGCATTTATCTTATATACCTCCATTTGGCTTCAGTAAGGATATTTAAAAAATCAGGAATCATTCATGTATGTTTATCATTTATTAAGAATCTTAGTAGAGTGGCAGTCAATGCATATCTCTGAGAAATTACTATTTGATTTTATATTGAAACTCCATAATAAACCTTAAATTAACATTTTTAGACTTACAACTACATATATTGTGGCCCATGGTTTTGAAGTGTGACTGCACTACATTTTCTCTGAAATCATCTCAAGGAGAATGTTTCAAGTTTGCCTGGCTTATGTTTAACCTGGAGAAAACCATTAAATATTTATCTATTTATCCCCAGAACTGCAGGGTTAGAGATGCTTTCTTCTTCCACAGCTGCTATTAATACTTTCAGGGGACTTTATGTCTCAAATCAATAGGTAAGCTTAGAGACTGGGGGAGAGCTAATGACAAGAAAACCCTTGTATCAGCAGCCTCCGCCAGTGTGAAAGGCTGCAGGGAGACCTCCTGCTCTCAAGTGCACTCATAGGAGAAGGTGTTTGTGCTAGCAAAGATGTGTAATCTTGGCAAACTGAAGAGAGACTTTCTGTTTTAAATGCGAGGGTTATGGTTATCTCTTCTTCATCAGACCATCAAAGAAAGCAGACAAGAAGAGACCTAAAAACTGCTTTAATCTCTGATGATTCTTGGTGGCACCAAGACCTCTGCAAGTTTGAATATGATAGCAGTTTTGAATTAAAGACTTCTTTTTTAGTCCTTATATCTATATTTTCTTCCGATAGTCTATCATCTTGCATAATGAGCACAATACTTCACAGTTTAAAAAAAAATAAAATTAGAAGTTCATCTATCTTTTACAGTTAAAAAAGAAAGAAAAGGTGCATTAAGCTTCTTCCTTTTTCTTCCTTTTCCTTTTTCTGTCTTTCTCCTGACCTATTTTATCCAGTTCTGACAGGACAGAAACTTTGAAAAACTTCTGTGCATTGTGCTTTTAAAGAAAAAGATGAAATCTTTCTTTCCGTTGTTGGAATGAACTGATCTTGGTCACCAGTGTAGGCTGTAATAAAGTATAGCACTACATTTTTTACTTTCCATCTTCCATTGTATGATATTATTTTCCTGATGACAAGTGTTCTGATTTCAGGGAAAAGAAGCTGACAGCATTTTGAAGTCGTTTCTCACACATTTAGAATTTCAAGTGCATGTACAGCTGAACTGTATGAGGCTCAGGTGCATCAAGAGACAAAATTCTTGCTCTCTGTTTGCTGCCAGTATAGGGAGAAAATGTTATTTTCCCCAAATCAGGGTTGAATTGAGTGCTTCTGAGATAATTTGTTATGCCTCTTGGTATAAGCAATTAAATTAATTACCATTGTTATGGCAGGATAACTGAGAGCAGAAATTTGCCAGTTCTCTGTAAATTGAAATATGCTCTTATCAAAATAGAATAAGCCTCATGAGAACAATAATTCAATATTCTTCATGACCTTTGATAGGAATGTTTATAAGATAGTCTAGATGAGCAGCAGAGAAGATACAGGCTGATTGCAACCAGTCATGGTCAGATTAAACTTCTATATTTAATAAACCTGCAGACATCTCAATGATTTGGAAGCTTGGATATAATGAACATTTTGTGTCCACGTTTATAAAGAGTAAACCAGCCACTCAATGGAAAAAGACAAAATTATATAACTTAAACTTAATGAATTGTACTGCATTGTACTTAGACTGTATATTTCCCTTGAATAATTTAAGAAATAATCAAGGATATTGTGATTAGTGTTAAATCAGTCCCACCAAGTGGATACTTAGAATAATTTTCAAAATTTTGTTTTCTAGACAATGTAGAATGAAAAAAATATGCAGTATGGCAAGATAAAAGGCATTTAACAAGTAATTGAGCTATAAAATCTTTTTAATTTTTTTTGTAATTTCAGGAACATATCAAATTAAATTTGTTCAAATATAGCACATTTTTCTGGCTAAAGAAATGGCAGCTGTGAATAAAACTATTCCATCAGTGCTCAAATAGTAGCATTTAAAACTGAGTGTAGAGGGAATACTAAAATGCAACAAAAATCCTCACCACTTCATTGACAATGTAAACACATGCATACATGCAATTCCAAAAACTTTCTCAGTTTTTAAAACTTTTTAAACATAAGAGAACTGTTTCCATATTTTTGGTTTGGATGTAAGATTCTGTGTTCCCTTCTTGGTCTCGTAGTCTTTGGGAATATGAAACCCTGCAACTAAATTCAGTATAGAAAATGAAGAAATTCAATCTCATCTGAAATTATACTAGATTTCATAAATGCAACATGCTCTTGAATCAAACAGAATCACACAATGGTTGAGGTTGGAAGGAACCTCTGGAGACCATCTTGTTCACTCTGCCTATTCAAGTAGAGATAGCAGGAGGTAGTTGCCCACAGCCATTTCTAAAAGAGTCCAAGTGGGGAGACTCCAAGACCTCTCTGGGCTACCTTACAGTAAATGAGTGTTTCCTGGTATTTCATTTGGTATCACCTGTATCTCACTTTGTGCCCATTCCATCTCATCCTTTTACTGTGCACCACTTGGAAGACTGGTTCCAGCCTCTTTACACCCTCCTTTCATCTACTCTTTTGCATTTATAAGGCCCCCTTGAGCCTTCTTTTCTTCATGCTGAACAGTTCAAGCTCTTTCAGCCTTTCCTCATATTTTAAGTATTCCAATCCATCAATTCTCTTACTGGATCTTCTCTGGATTGTCTCTGGTGTCCATGTGTCTCTTGTACTGGGGAACCCAGTAGTGGGCTGAGTAAAGATGTAGAATCGTTTCCCTCAACCTACTGGCAACACCCCTGCTAGTGCAGCCCAGCCTACCTTTCACCTTTTGTGCCAGTGCACATTGCTTGTGTTCAGTCTGGACCAGGACCCTCAGGTTCTTTTCTGTCAGGATGTTTTCCAGCTTATTGGCCCCCAGTTTGTACTGGTGTATAGGGTTATTCCTCCTCAGGTGCAGGACTTTGCATTTCCTAGATGCACAGGATCACAGAACCTGTCAGGTTAGAGGGGAACACAAAGGGTCATCTGGTCCAGCCTCCCTGCTCAGGCAGGGTCATCCTAGAGCACATGGCATTGCACAGGATTGCATCCAGACAGTTCTTGAATATTTCCTGTGAGGGAGACTCCACAGCCTCTTTGGACAGTCTGTTCCAGTGTGCAGACCTTCATGAGGTTCCTGTCAGCCCATTTCTTCTGTTAAGGCACCTCTGGATAGCAGTGTGACCTTCAACTAAGCAGGACTGGATTCAGTTTTCAATCCACTTCATCATCTGCTTGACCAGCCTGTTTATCACATCTTATGTTCAGATGGTTTCAAAGGCTGAACTCCACTGCTGTCTCATCATCCACAGGCCAATCACTTCATCACTGAACTTTGTCAAGTTAATCAAGAATGACTTCCTCTTGGTGAAGCTGTGCTGTGACCACTCTTCATGACTTTTATTTTTGTCCTTAATATACATGGAAATGGTTTCCAGAAAGGTGCCCCTCTTCTTCCCAGTGATCCCAGCAATCAAGGTGTTAGTGACTAGCTTGTTGCCTAGGTCCTTCTTCTTACTCTTTTTGAAGATGGAGGTGGCATATATTTTTCCAGTTTTCAGGCATTTCTTTCTTGACATAGATCTGCACATTTGCAGGGGTCTCTAAACAAATTTTGACATCTAGCTAAATGGAACATCTCAGTAAGTGGGTAGTAACATGAAAACACACCCAGAAATTTTGAAATAGAGAGACACTGAAATATGATTAAACAAGTACTTTTCCAAAACAGTTTTGAGGACAAAAAACTTTGAGAAGTTTTGTTTGTTTGTTTGTTTGTTTGGTGGGTGTTTTTGTTTTTTTTTTTTTGTTTTTTTTTGTTTTTTTTTTTTTTTTTTTTTTTTTTTTTTTTGGTTTTTTTTGTTTCTGTAGTTGTAAGGTTGGGATTTTTTTCACAGCGTATTATTAGCTAAAACTAGAGGCTTGTGGTATCCTTGGGAGGTGGGAAGTAGGGAAAGAGCCTTTTAGCTATATATTCATTAGCATATGCACATTACTTTGATATGAAGTTCAGATATCAAAGAAAACAAAAGAAAACTGAAATTTGTGCTAGAGTGTGAGTAAATAGATCTTTCTGTTCATTGTTCATAAAACAATACCCAAGACTGACAGAGGTTAAATGTTCCAACTTCTATTTTTATTCATAGTGTTACTGTTAAACATGCTGTTTTTGCAGGCTTATATATGAATAGAACTATCAAGTTTGGACATTGAGTACTAATGACTATATTATTAGATATATTATTAGAATTAGAGATGTAGTGGTGGTATTCTTTGGTGTGCCTTGTACCTGTTTACTTGAATCATGATTTCTATCTTTATCTAATAAAAAATGTATATGACTGAAGCTGTTGATGTGGTTGGCAGCCGTTTCAGATTCATTTTTAGTGAGCAGGCTGCTGTTGGCAAGCACTCAGCCTTTTAATTGTCAGAAAAACAGAGTCTGTCATTCCTGTCATCGCTTTTTATTTTACTCTGGAATTCTGCATCCAGTGTTCTGAACTAAATCTTGTGATAGATGAAAAGCATGACAGAATATGCATTATAAGTTTCCTAATTATAATTTTTAAACAATGCTAGAATTTATTGACAAGTTATCATAACAAGTGTAGAAATTGTAGATAACCCTTGGCAATGGCTAAGCTTTTAAATCTCATTTCAAAGACTATCGAAATGTCTGTGCATATTTATGTAGATACTTTAGAAGTTGTTATAAGAGTCAGAATAATTAAAAAAAACCCAAGTATTTGACCGTTAGTAGTTTGACCCATTTATCCTTATGTTTGCTGCAGTATCTTTCCTTTTTGTGCATCACAATAGAAGGGAGAATATGTGTGTGTATGGACATGTAAATAAGTACATAAAATCACGCATATTAGAAAAACGTTTAGACTTAGGGTTCAGCATGAAGTTGGAAACACTTTCTGAAGTGTTCCATTGCTTGAAGAGTCATTTTTGCCCAATTTCTGCACTGTATGAAGTAGGATATTGGGGCTTAGTTTTGTACTATTCTTAGCATAGTACAGAATAAAAAAGGCATATTCTTTGTGATTTAAAGTATTAATGCCATCTTGCATTTATGACAATGATGGTCTTTCCTATTAACTTTCCTACTTTTCCTTTTGCATAGAGACAACTTCCTTTTGATATGATCCATTGCAAGGAAATCCTGTGTTTTTTTCTAAACTTAGATAGTCGCTTTAGTTTATGGTGTCTGAGAAATATTGCCAATGAATAACAGTGGGTTGGAAGCAATATTTGGAAATGAACAGTGTGTATTTATGATCTAAAAGCTATTATACATGGACTTTCTCTGTTTTTCTCCTTGACACTCTTTGTATGGAACTCATTTTCTTATTTAGTGTGTGCTGTAGGCATAGATATGTCTTGCACACTGGATGTTCCAGGAACAGGATTACAGAATAAGCTGAGTTGAAAGGGACCCACAAGGATCATTAAGTGAAACTCCTGATGCTGCACAGCATCATCCCCAAGAGTCACCCCATGTGTCTAAGAGAATTGTCAAACACTTCTCAAAATCTTTCAGGCTTGGTGCTGTAACCACTTCCCTGAAGAGCCTGTTCCAATTCTCAGCCACCCCCTGTGTGAAAAATCTTTCTCTGTATCCATCCCTGAAGTCCCCTGGCACAACTTCAGGCCATTCCCTCAGGTCCTGTCACTGGTCACCACAGAGAAGAGATCAGTGTCGTCCCCTCCTCTTCCCCTCAAGAGGAAGCTGGTGACTGCGGTGAGGTCTTCTCTTTGTCTCCTTTTCTCCAGGCTGAACAGACCAAGTGGCCTCAGCTGATCCTCGTATGGCTTCTCCTCAAGGCCTTCACCATCTTTGTTGCCCTCTTTTGGACACACTCTAATAATTTAATATTTTTTATAATGCCTGCTTAAAATTGCCACCCAGGACTTAAGGTGAGGCCACCACAGTGCAGAGCAGAGTGGGACAATCCCCTCCCTTGCCCAGATGGCAATGCTGAGCCTGATACCCCCCAGGACAGGGTTGGCCCTCCTGGCTGCCAGGATGCTGCTGGCTCAAATTCAACTTGTCATTGACCCCAGGTCCTTTTCTGTGGCACTATTTCCAGTGTCTCATTCCCCAGTCTGACCATTTATCCAGGGTTGCCCGAACCCAGATGGAGAGACTAACATTTTCCCTTGTTGAACTTCATATGGCTGATGATTGCCTAATCCTCTAATTTTTTGCCCTCTCTCTGCAGGGCTTCTGTGCTTTAAGGGAATCAACAGCTCCTCCTTGTTTCACCTTGGAACTTGCTCAGTATCCATTCCAATCCTGTGTCCAAGTCATTTATGATGATGTGGGAGAGAACTGGGCTGAAGATGGAGCCCTGTGGGAATCCACTAGTTACAGGTCCCCAATCTGATGTCACCCCAGTCACCATCAGCATTTGTGCCTGACCCATGATCCAATTGCTCACCCATCACATGATGCACTTATCCAGCTGATTGCGGAACATTTTGTCTGGAAGGATACTGAGATGGTGTCAAGAGTTTTTCTGAAATCCAGAAAGATATCAACAAGTGACTTCCCTTGATCCACAAGGTGTGTTATCTTGTCATAATTGGACACAAAGTTTGATAAGCTGGACTTTCCTCTCATGAAGCTGTGCTGGCTGTGACCAGTGACTGCAGTGTCTTTCAGGTGTTTTTTATTACCCCCCAGAATAACCTTCTCCATAACTTTACCAGGCACTGAAGTGAGAGTGACAGGCCTGTATTTTCCAGGGTCCTTCCTCTTACCCTGCTTGGAAATCACAAGACTGTTTGCCAGCTTCCAGTCAGCTGGGACCTCTGTGGATTTCCAAGACTGCTTGAAAATCATTTAGAGAGGTTTTGCAATGCCATCAGCCATTCATCTTTGGAGATTCTTGGATGAGTCCTATCAGGCCCCATAGATCCAGCTGGAGCAGCAAATCCTGTGCTGTTTCAGGGTTGATTGGGAATTGGTCATTCTTGCCGTCATGGTCCTCCAGCTCAGGGTGCTGAGATCTCCTTGGTGCATCATCCATGTTGAAGCAGAGACAAAGACTGCATAAAGCACCTCTGCCTTTCCTTTGTTCCTGTACATGGGGTGGCTGTCCTCATCCTGTGATGGGCCAATGTTGTTTTCTACTGCTTTTTGCCAATAATATATTTGAAAAGATTTTTGTTGTTCTCTCCCACGTTTCTGGCTATCTTCAACTCCAGCTTTGATTGGATTAGTTTTCTTCCTACAGTGAAAAGCAGCAACTCTGTATTCTTCCATGGCACCTTATCTTGCTTCCACAGGGCATACACCTTCCTTTTTTGCCTTATTTCCAAGAGAAGATTCTTGGTTAACCAAGCTGGCCTTTTTCATCTCCTGCCTGACTTCCTACATTTGGGAATTGCCTGCTCCTGTGCCCTCGGGATGTAATGCTTAAAAAGTGACCAGTGTTTGAAAAATAACTCTACACCAGCGAAAACATTTTCCCAGGGGATCTTACTTAATAATTGTTTGAACAGCCTGAATTCTGCAGTCCTTATGTCCAGAGTTGAGGTTTTACTGGAATTTCCCCTCTTGTAAACAGAAATTTTAAACTCAGCAGCTTTATGGTCACTGTGTCCAAGATGGCCACTGGTCTTTGCTTATGAGATCCTCCCTGTTGAGAAGCTATAGATCAAGCAGGACATCTTTCTGAGCCAGCTCCCCTAGGACCTGTTCCATAGAGTTGTCATCCAGTTTTTTTAGGAATCTTATGGGTTATAGCAGCTGTTTGGTTCTCCCAGGTAATTTCTGGCAAGTTGAAGGTCCTCAGAAGGACAAAAACATTTTACTGGAAGTGTCCCTTAGTTCCTCATTGAATAATTTCTCAGCATCATTTTACTGTCTGGGAGGTCTGTAGTGGACTCCCACAATGACATTCACATGATTTGTGTGCCTCTTGGCTCTTATCCAGAAGCTCTCAACTAAGCCATTGCCAACTGTGAGCTCCACAAATTCTACCTCTTCTTTGGATACATTGCTACCCCTTCCCCTCTTCTTCCCTGCTTGTTCCCCATGAAAAGCCTGTAACCATCCAACTGGGCACTCCAGTCACAGGACTCACTGGAGCAGGTTTCAGTTATGTCACTGATACCAAATCTCTGGGACTGGGCCAAACCCTTGAGCTCCTCTTGATTGTCCTTCATGCTGTGTGTATTAATGCAGAAACAGGATCGCTTTACTCTGTCTTACCTGCTCCTCAGCCTATTTGCGGCCTCTTGGCATCTCTCAGATGGTCTGAGAGGAGCCCTTTCTGCTTGCCCTACCTGCACAAAGTGCCCTGCAAAGTGCTGTGCCATGCCCTCACTGTCAGGCCGTGCCCATTTGCCTGTTTCTGTTGTGCCACAGCCTCACTGCTGTGCCATGCTCCTGATCACCATGCTCCAGGCCACTCACACTCCCTGGAGACATTTAAATCTTCCTCTGTTGCTCTCAGCACTGCTCTCTCCTTGCCTGGTGATCTGCTGTGGACTTAGAGGTTGTGATAAGGCTTGGGCATGTTGCTTCAGTGACTGAAGTTGGGAACCCTCCTGTACAGCTCAAATTAATAGTAATAAATAAAAACTAGTTTCATTTTCAATGTAATCTTGGCAGCTGTTGTAAGAGATTTTGCCAAACCACCTGATTTTTGGCATGAGACACTTTCTAGAGTTCAGACATTTTAGTTCTCTTGGCAGCCCAGTTTTGGTTTTGGTAAGAAATGTTAAAATAGAAACTGCAAAGCTGGCACAAGCTACAGAACAGTTCAACAGCCTGTTCACAATCTGCTGAAGTATTATTAGTTCCAGAAGAAAATAGCAGAATCCTTCTGAGAGCCAAAATTAGATGGCAGTCTGTATTTTTCAAAGAACATGGGGTGTGCTCCTGTATGTTGCTACCAAAATGAGAGGCCTGTCTCTGTAAGGAATGACGCTTGTCTAGCCAATTGGATGGCACTTTTAGTACATGCTGTTATGTGCTCCA
Organism: Sitta carolinensis; assembly: GCA_032173965.1. NCBI lineage: Eukaryota > Metazoa > Chordata > Aves > Passeriformes > Sittidae > Sitta > Sitta carolinensis. Next base: position 22,094,614 of record JAVUNC010000004.1, on the reverse strand, counting down.
GAAGTAAGGCCTGCTTCTTGTTTAGTTTCCTGGTTTGTCTCATTGTCTTCTAGAAAGGTGATCTGGCATTGCCAGATTTTCTTTAACTGGCATATGAACCCTACATTTCCCTACTTACCTCGAATATATAATTCAAACTGTCTAGCCATCCAAATTATTTGCTTCTCAAGTGGCCTCTGCTAGCAGTTTTATGTACTCAGCAAATATCTACTTGTACCTATTTTCTGCTCTACTTTCTCACCCTTATGTTCCTCCTTCAAATGGCATGATGGCTCTTCTAGAGAGCACCTTAATCCCATTATCCCTGACACCACTGCACTTTCTAAGCATCTTCAAGACAGACTTAGTTGTGAGCGCAGGACTCATTGAGGTCCTCATGAAGTGTTCAGAGAAGTACCACATACTGGTCCTTTCTGCAGTGAGGAGAGGACAGTCTGTCAGGAAACTGACTTGAGAAAATCCCCGAAGAGAAAGGGAACTTGAATTTTTTCTGTGTAGAGTGTCGTGATTTCTATGTTCCATGTGCTTACCATTATGTACAGAAATAGCACAAAATGGGAAGCAGTGAAAATTAAATATGATACAAAAAGGCAGCACTTGATTATTCTGTTGAAGTAACTTAAAGGTAACAAAGTCTCAGGACACAATCTTAAGCTGTGCCAAAGGAAATTTAGGTTGGATGTTACAAAAAAGCTTTTTACAGAGAGAGTGATAAAGTACTGGAATTGCCTGACTGGGAAGGTGGTAGAGTCACCATTCCTGGATATGTTTTAAAAAAGACTGGATGTGGCTCTCTGTGCCGTGGCTTAGTTGAGGTGTTCAGGAATGGGTTGGACTCAATGATCTTGAAGGTCTCTGCCAACCTAGTGATTCTGTGTGTATCTGGCAATAGAAATATGTAGAAAATAAAGTATCATCAATAGTAGTGGATTTTCAATCCAACAACTCATTTACACAGGGTGACAGATCAACATCTGAGAAAATGAAAAATGGAAGAAAATAACAATGTTCTTACCTCGGTATTAAAAACAATATATAATGTCAAAAGCAGATGGTATCTGTTGCTTTCTTAAACATTTTTCAGGACTTCTGTAGCAGTACTTGTGTCTGGGTTGGTTGAGAGTAAGTTTCTAAACCACCTCTGCAATTGTTTATCGAATCCATAACAGATCTTTTCTTGTGGATGAAACACTTTTATCAAAATATTTCCAGCACAATGGACTGCATTTCGCACAAATTTTTTTAAAAGGCACAGCCTTCTAATTTCAGGATATGGATTCAGGCTGTAAATACTTAGTGAAGTATTATACTTTTTATTATACTTAGAATTCCCTGCATTTCCTGGTAAGATGTCTTGGAAACTTACTCTTACCCAAAGTGTTTACTATTAACCAACTGTACACCTGGCACGCTAGCAGTACTTCTGCATACTCATATTGTCATCCCATTCCCAGGTACCTGACTTACTTCACAAGAGTGGAAGACTAACTGTTATTTCTTCTAAATATAGACCATTTGAGTAGTTAGACCTTTATAGAGAAAGAAACAAGAAGAGAAATTCAAACAATCTGAATCTTGGAGCTGCACAGGAAAGCAAAACTCTGTAAACAAAGGCTTAGAAACAACTAAAGAAGGATAGAGTGAGAAATCTTAATTTGTTTCTCTGATGTGAGGACAAAATTACTAGTATAAATGCTATGAGAACTGTGGAAGAGAAAGAATTTTGTAATGGCAGGACACCCAATTGAGAAAATCCCCGAAGAGAAAAGGAACTTGAATTGTTTCTGTGTAGAGTGTCATGATTTCTGTGTTCCATGTGCTTACCACCAAGCATCCATGGACAGATGTGGAGGTGATGTTTGCTTGCAAATTTTTCATCATTACAAGAAACATGTCAATACCATGGATTCTAATTGACTCATTTTTTATGATACATTCTTTACTTGCAAACCTTTATGTTTCTAGTGTTTTGTAAGCTTTAGAGGCTGCAAAGACTGTGGCTTTCCTGCAACATTGCATAGATACCATTTTGTTGAAATGATCTGAAAAAGTAATGTCTTTCACACTCTGTCAGTGAAGCTCTTTCCTTATAAACTTAAATACAGAGTTTTAAAAGTCACTGTGGTGGAGCATGCAACTCGGTAGGGACTGCTTTATTATGTCTTAAAACTATGTGTCTTATTTAAACCCATTACATCCCATTTTACCTGCTTAGATTCCTTGTTGAACCTGAATTATGGTATTTTCACAGATGCTTGCAGCCTTACAAGATTCAACCTTATTATTTATTGATATATAGAGACACAGACATTCACTGAAGGTGCTTTTATTGTAATATCTTATCAAACAGATTTATTTCAGAATGTGAGCCTCCCTACTATTTTCTTTGCAGTGAAGAGACTTCGTGGCAGAAAGGGCTGCCTCTGAGTTTTCAGACACATCTTCCCAGGTTTATTGATTTCAGTTTTCTAATATTATTCTTATTTCAATTATGGCAGTTAAAAGAAGTCACAGCAAATAGAAACAATTATTTTCAAAGCAGCCCAGTGGTCACTGTTGTCCCCTTTCTATAGGAGATGTCACAGATTGAGGAGGTGTTCAGAGCAGGTTTTAGGGTTCCCAAAGAAAAGAGGTGAGATTTTGCTGTGGATTGAACTTCATAATGTTGAAGTCATCAGTATGGTTTCTGAGGGATATCTTTAATTGGCTTACATAACGAGTCCACAAATGAAATCTGCAGACAGCCTTTTTCAATCAAAAATCTTTAGAGAAAAATTTGTCGTGTGAAGAACATTAAATGGTCAACTCTTCCTCCTCCTTCCTCTTCTCCACCCGAAATTCCACTATAATAAACCTTCTGCTGTTCCCAGTACCAGTAGCACAAATCTGCTAAAAATGATGATGTTTCTACAACAATAGTGCAAGAAACATGTTTAGAACAACGGAAGGAGATGGGAATGCAAATTATGCCTGTTTTGTGCCAGCACTTCATGAAAAGCAGTGTATGCTGTGATCAAGGAAAGTGACAAAACGATGGGTACTGTTACCAATTTGAATAAGCCCGTAATTTACAGGAAATAGGCATGTTTCTCATGCTTATATGTAGTTCTTTCTCATTTTGTACTCCTACTCTCCTTTTTCCTGTATTTAGCAAAAGACGTTAAACTTCTGCTATATTTGAAGTGTGAGGGAAACAATGTGCACAGCTCTAGCAAGGTTTTATTGAATCCTGTGTATCAAGAGAATCAGAGAACAGTTAAATCATTGACATAATCATGTTTTTATTGCAACCACTCCTAACACCCTTAGAAATTGGTATTTTTTGAGTCAACTAATCATTTTCTTTGGTCATCATATAAACCATATCTTGCTAAAAATTTAAATATCTGATAAACTTCAAGTAGAAAGGTGTAAAACTGAATTAAGAATGGATTTTTATTTTTCTGTCAACAGAAAAAAAAATGGACAAAAAAATGAAAAAAAAGGACAACAGCTAAAAAAAGTCAATTTCTATATATTTACTGAAAAAGAAATCTGTCAATTTAAATTTACTTATGTTGTGTCTTAATTCAGAACAGGAAGTTTATTTTTCTGAAATAAAATTTTAGAAAATCTCAGAATCATATAATCACAAAATCAAAATCAAAGGATGAGAGTGATTGGAGATCAAAGGGACCTTGAAGATCACCTAGTTCCAACCACCCTGCCATGGGTGGGGATGTCACCCACTTAATGAGGCTGCTTAGGGCCACATCCAACCTGGCCTTCAATACTGCACAACCAAAACTTATTTCAAAAACCTTAAAGCAATGTTTTCAACAATGCATTTGAAATTATATCAGAGTTTTTCAAAATTTATCTTTCCATTTATTTTCCTACCCAGCTAAAATATTTTTTTGTTTTATTTTCAGATTAAAGGGTGGTTTTGGTTGCTTTAGAAGCTTGAATTTGGGAGAAATAGTGCTTACTCTCAGAAACATTCCTTACAGCTACAGATCTCTAGATATGTCACAGGGTTATGAGTGGGCTAGAGTGTAAGTGTTGTTAAGACAGCTCAAAATTAGTTTAGAGGAAATAATGTGATTAATTTTTTGCTGATTTTAATTTTATATTTGCAGTTAAAAATTCTGGTATTACAGTAATGCTCCAGGATTGCAGCCGGGCTTTTCATCTGTGTGATTTTGTTGTGCCAGCTGTAGCTGAGAAACCATAGGCCACATTCTGAGCAGTTAGAAGTAAATTTGCAAAATCTTGTGCAAGTAGTGAACAAGTCTATATCTATGGCAAGAGAGAATAGTTTCATTATGCTGTACCTTCTGTTAGAAGTAAGCCTATGGTATTATTTTATGCCTTTATTGTCAGAGATTATCACTTTCTTGTTTGAAAGATTTAAAAAGTGGAGAAAAAGTGTTTTAAGCCAAACTATAAATGACTCAGATTTTGAGGTATTTAATATGAGCACAGAATGCACAGTTCTCTGAGTTTATTTCATAAGAAAATGCCATTAAATTCCACTGTGGTAGTTTTCATGCATGGAATGTAATAGTGAAAAATAAGGTAACATAGGAAAAAGTCCTGATTTTTTGCATTCAAATAAGAAAATAGAGGGGAAAGGATGTTTATCTTCCATCAAAGAACCAAATGTGCCTTATAGCACAATACAACTAAAAGTTTCACCACTGAATGTACCATACCCTTTTTACTCTCGCTGTTGTAAGCAGAGGGCATGAAGATTATTATTTTATTTAGTGTATAAATTAAAATGATCAGGGAAACCACACTAATTTAAAATTTTAATGTTCTATAAAACTATTGATTTTAAGGTTTCTCACACACACAAAAAAGTCATACTCTTTAATAACATCTTCAGTTTGAGTATTTCTGTTTATTAATTAAATCAATTATTAACAAAGTATTATTTACAGTAAGTAGTAATTACTTTAATTATCACTACTTAGTATTAATAACAAATGTTAATTACAGAAATTTACAAACTGTTGCCAATTCTAGTAGCTTTACTTGGAGGAATCTACATTTGCCTGTTTTGAAAAATTTCCTGAAGCAATGTACAGTATCTTAATAAGTCAGTGGAGAATAGTCTTAATTTATGACATGATAGATATTATAGTATAATTTATAAATTTATAATTTATAATGATGATTTATAATTTAAACATATAAAGCACAATGGCAATCTGCAGAATTACATGTGTGGGCAACCTTACTGCAGGAAGGTTACATGATTAGGAGCCTAAATTTAGGTAATAGGAGTCAGGCTGGGAGTTGAGCCCAACTTTTTATAAAAGTTATGCACTTGTGGTAAACATTACAAATCTGTTTTATATTTAACACAGTCTTGCATAGATCTTCATATAGAAGTTATCTATATGATAAATTACTCAGTAGGAAAACCAGTTAACTGTATTGGGAAGAATTAACTATTACTAGTGTTGTATACGGAGAAAAACGTCATTCTTTCATGAGATACTACAAATTCATTGTGTGAATGTAATCTGGTTTTGAAGAGATTCAATCATATTTGTATAACTAAAAGGACAACTTCTATATATACTGGTGCTCCTAGCTTCTAAAGGCTTTTTCTTTTATAGTCCAACATAAAATTGTCGAATTCCTCCCTTTGTTTTATGGAAAGACTATGTAGTGACTCTATCATGAAGGAAGTATGCTTGTGTTTCTTCGTGATACACCGTTGTGAAGCTCAGTAATCTCTCTGTTTGGCAGGTCACTGAGCAGAATACTAGGGTGGTCTGTTCTAGGAGAGATAAAAGATAGAATGAATTTGTCTGAATTCTACGGAGATGTTTTAAATTCCTAAGAATTTATCACGTGATAATAGATAAATATTATATTTCTAGATATATTTTTTAGAAAAATAATTATTTTTAATAAATATGGCAGTGTTCAGAAAATGTACTGGAGTCAAAAGCCACTCTGCAGTGTTAACCTAGGAACTCTATGAACAGAAAAAAAAAAAAAAAAAAAAGAAGAAAACCAGAATCAAAACCCACCAAAATTTCAGGTATTTGGGTTGCCTCTGAGTTTTTGAGGAAACCTGGATACAAATTTTCCCAAATTAGGTCAAGAAATGAATGTTTATCTATATCTATGAAAGGAAAAAAATGTCACCAAAGTAGTATGGTTTGGTTTTCTTCTATCACTAAAACACTGAGCTTTGTGGTACAAATTTAAATAATCTGTGTCAAATAAAACCATTCATAATAATGAAACTTAATAGAAAATTGTTTGATAATGAATAAGAAGAGATTTTGGGAAGCAAAAGAGATAAAAGCTTTTTTCTCTGCAATTAATAGAAATACACCGTCTACATTCTACAAAAATCCTGCATGGTACAGATGATATTGTTTTAACCTTCTAGCATCAAAAAGAAACATTAAGCAGGAAGAAAGATGCTCTTACAGATTATAATCCATTTTCACCTCTAATATCCTCAGTATGCAAGACTCACAAAAATTGCATCTGATGGTCAAGCCAAAATGGTGATTCTGGTGGTGATCCTCCTTGCCAGTCCTGGTTCTCACTGGAGGTAACACAGTAATATTGTAGCTAAGCCTTTAAAGGGAGGTATCCAGGGACATGGGAGCATACTTCAGCTTTACTGGGGATATAAGGTGCAGTCGCACTTGAGAGTAATGAGATCTGCTCAGAATGGTCTCTGACAGATCCCACAGAAACAAAAAAATTCACACATGTGGTTCCAGTTTTAGACTTAGAAGAGTGCAGAACCTTTTTGGGGTACAATAGGGAGACAGTTATTTGGGAAGAGGGAGGTAGGCTTTTTTAGACATTAGAGAATTTATAGTATAAACCCAGAAAGCTTTTACAGCAGAAGTATGATTCCTGCAAACAGGAACGTACTCTATTCCAGTACTGTATAAACATGTTCACTTCAGTCTGATACTATGCACTACAGAACAATTTCTACCTAATATTTTATTTAAAGGACTCTAAAAATATTATAAAGATTGAATATGTTTTCTTAAATTTTGGCAAAGAAATTTTAAGCTCCAAAAAGTGCTGTTAAATTTTCGTTGCTTAATTAGCAGTTGAGTGGTTTTGTCCATTCAGGAGGCAAGCTATAGTAATCTCTAAACAAAATATTTCAGTCTCCTTAAAGTTCTATTCTGTTGATTGTATTCTCTTGTTATTTTATTGTTCTTAAGATATGCTTTGGTAATGGGGTATAAGTAGTATAAGTAATTAACTTGCTAAGAATTTATGATGAAAATTAGGAATATATTTGAAATAGAGCTATTAAAGAAAAGTCATGTCTTTTTTATTAACAAAATATAACCATATTAGTAACTACTTTGATATTTTTTCTTAATTCTTCTAGTTCATTGCTTTGCAAATTTTAACTGTATGCTGTATGTAGGATACGATACCAAATTAAAGTCAGTCTTTTGCTTTTTTCAAATAAATGTAGTTCAGAATTTCAGATAGCATTCACTTCTTTGTTTTGAACAGATGCAGTGCTTAAGACCTTTTAAGTCTCTTATTTAGTGGCTTAGTGATTTAGATTTTAAATGAGCTGCTTTGAAAGTTATTAGCTGATTATAGTTCTGGACCCCAGGTGAAATAGAACCCTTTCATATGAGTCTCAGAAGCCTCGGTCTGTGCAGATTGGTTGGGCTAAAACCACATGCAAGCTGAGTGGGGTTTGCGTGCTCTTCCCTCACAGTAGCATCTTGCCACATGAAGTGCCAGGTCGTATTAAGACTTTTTACAGCATTTAAAGCTCTTCTGAAATGGTTCAGCCTAGATACTTGGAAGCTGTTGGACATTTTAAAATTGATTTTGAAAAAACACCGAATAGGAAATTCATAAAACAGCAGTGATGTGCTCAGGTGGAGTAGTCATAATATAGATGTGGGATTTTAAAAGCTTGAGAGAAATAACATTGTCTTATATGCTCACTAAAACTATGTATAATGGAATCATAGAATAGCCTTGGTTGGAAGGGCATTTAAGATAATGCAGTTCTAACCCCGCTTCTGTGGACAGAGGAGCTTCCACTAGACCAGGTTGCTTTGAGTCCCATCCAACTTGAACTTGCACATTTCCAGGGATGGGACATACACAATATCTCTGGGCAAGCTGTTCCACAGCCTCACTACCCTCACAGCAGAGAATTTTTTCCTAATATCTAATCAGAACCTGCTCTCTTTGTTTAAACCTGTTCTTCCTACATGTTTTTTTTAAGTAATCCTTCTCCATTTTTTGGAAGGCTTATGCATCCTACAGGTCAAACCCCACCAAATTTTAATAAGGAAGATTTTGTGTTATATTATAGATAGGATGAAACTGATGAAACAAATGACTGTGCACTAGGAGTTAAGAAAAAGTTATAGTCACATGGGTGCTGTAATAAATTATTCAATTAACATTGCTGTAATTCAAAGATTAATAGAAAATGGAAATGTGCGTGGTATTATTTTCCAATTAAGAAGCAGATAGTCTTTAAGTAATGAAGAGTAATGATTGGTGACATCCAAGTCATATCAGAAAAGTGATATCACAGTAAGGATTGTTTTAAAGATAACTCAGTCACATCTAAGGGATATTATTGAAAATAACTGCAGTTTATCAGAACTATAGAATAATAAGCCAGAAGAGAATACTAACAATAAAAATAGGGTCATAAACTTCAAATAAATAGTACAATAATGTCAGGCACTTCCACTAAAATCTTTGAGATCTAAAGACAGAATTTTACCTTATAGTTTATATCCCAAGGTCAGCAAAGTGGAGTACTTTGTCCTACATTCCAGAAATGGTCTCTTTACTCATTTACAGTAGGGAACCATTTAAAGTGACTTACAGGTAGGTACGAGGCTTGGTTCTTATTTAAACCCGTTAAAGAAAACTAGTAGTTTAGTAAATCATGGCATTGAGGGGTTTTTATCAATCAGTAATCCTATAAAGCATTTATAGTCTGGAAATTAAAAAAAGTGTTGATTTGACTAAGCTTTTTGTAGTAAAGCCAAATGAAAGGCAGATAACCTAAATGGCCAAAAAAACACCAAAGCAAACCCGTCACTTTTATATATATACATATGTGGGAAGTGGTTTGTTCATTCAAATTGGGGTTTGATACAATTAATGAGCCTTCTAGCAAATGAACGAATTTGCATTTTAGATACCTGAGTCAGCCTTCAGTTTCTCCTCCAGATCATGCTAATATCAAAAGAATTGTTTGCTAACAGTTGAAGTTAAAAGAGGGAATCTTTGCCTAGCTAACCATAACATAATTATCTAAATTGCAGTTGCTGTGGCCCATGGATTTAGCATACCATCCTTCCTGTGGCAACCCCCCTCCATTTAGTATCAAGATCCTAGTTTTACATTCCACAAAAGGGAAACTTTATGATCTAGTGCCACTGCTGATAATATTCCTACATAAGAGAAAGTCACTGCTTAACTCATCTTATTTATACAACATACAGCATAAAGCAAGTTTTATTGTAGCTGTTAATGATGTTAATAAAGAGTTCTTGCTTTTATTTGTCATTTGAAGGATGGGAATATACAGGGATATAGATTTGATTTAGATGGCAAGCAAAAAATTCTTAGTCCAGTTTTAACTTGGCATCATGACAATGTAATATAAGAACTTAATGGTTACTTATAGCTTTTTTAGGGCTAAATTCAAACAATAATTTAAAAATTCAACACTGCATGTGTATATTCTGCACCAATGTCTACATTAAGAATTAATCTCTGCTATTCTTCAAAAAATCTGTCCTATACCTGAATTTCTGGTATTTTCTAAAGTCTGTTTAAGTCTGTTATTAGCTAGGTGCATTTGCTTCTATGAAGCTGTTTTTCTAGGCTGCTCAGTTCTTTGTATTTTTAAAATTCTTTGGAAGTCAAAAAAAATAGTGTTTGCAAATACAATTGTGCAAAATAACTCTGTCTATTAACTTAGGTTTCCAATTATGTGTTTTAATTAAAAAAAAAAAATATCACTTATGTTACCTACTTGGAAGAGAAGAATATAGCAAACATGCAAATACAACATGAACATATGGTTAATATGCCATCTTTGCTTTTACAAGTTATTTCAGGAATTAAGAAATCAAAAACAGAAAAATAAAAGTACTTTGGATCTCTGCGTATTGCTAACTCTTGCATTTTTTAGCCTGTATTGCATGGATCATAGTAATGTTGGTATGTTTGTGTTTAACAAGTTTAAAGAAAGATCAATTAGCTCACTCCTCTAATTAAATTGTGGTTTAGTTGTATGTTTGAAGTGCCCTTGGATAGTGTTATTTGCAATTAGATTTTTCTAATCTAAATATATGCTAGAAATGAAAAGGAAATAAAAGTTCTAGTATTTTATCAGCCAAATTACACTGAGGAAACAGCTAAAACTCATTGTGTAAGTAGTCAAAATTCATTAAATCCTTCTGGAAACCGGCATCCCTTGTGCCAAGTGTGGAAGATAATTTTAGAGTAGAGGAAATACCTGAAGATTCCAATGCTAGCCCGATGCAAACTGCAGAAGCTACTGAAGCCACCCACAGTGCAGCTGACCCACAGGAATGTAAAAGTGGAAGTGATAGATCATGATGTTTTCTGAATGTTTTGATTAACAGTTCTAGTATAGACTTTCATTAGAATTTTTTTTTAGATAAGTAGTTGTAAAAAGACTGTGATTTCAGAACAAATTTTGTTATTCATCTTATTTTAGCAGGATGTGTTTGAAACCTCTGAAAACCTTTTGATTTTGAGTTTGCTGTTATGAAATGCTGACCTCTCAGGTTAGGAGTTCACTGTGAGGCTGTAGTAATACACTTTTATTCCTTTAGATAATCATTTCAGTAAAAAAATAAAGGGCCAAGGGGAGCCAACTGCAATCTCATAAAAAAAACAGGAGCTATCCATTTTCCACTAGCAAATAACAAGAAAGAGAGCTGTGGAAGAGGTTCTAATCCCTCAAAATGTGGAAATTAAGAAGTTGAAAACACTATTTCTGATACTTCTGGGGCTGTTAAGATGAACTTATGCATTCAAATGCTTTGTAGTTAATTAAAGCTTGCAATTTATTTAGAGAAATCATTATTTAATGAAAGTATGTGGACTTGAGTTATGAAATATAGCTTTTATTTCAGCTGGTTTCAGTTTACCTGCTCTGAGAGTGAGTAGTAATGAGGAAAATTTTTTTCTTTTAAACTTTTTGGACTAGCTGAATCTCTTTCGTAAGACATATTCTCCTTATTGTGACAAATTACATGCCTCTTAAAATTGAGCTATGCACAATGGTGGCAACTTTGTCTGGATACCTCAATAAATGTAGGAAAATAAGGAGAAATTCAAGTCATCATGGCCACTTTAAGATGCTTTTAAAAATTTTGACACACATTTATAATTGAACTATGATAAAGACCTGACAAGAACCACCTTTATCTTCTTTCATTTGGTCAAAAGAAAACTTAACAGCTCTAAAATTTATACTTTGATTTCAAGAGGCATTGAGAACTAAAAAAAAATATTTTAACATGAACTATCACAGCAACATGGAAAATTAGTGTGATGATGTGATGAAAAGTTCTTTAAGAAGGATGCAATCATATGATATTTTGATTTTAAAAGTGTGCCAGAAAATGGTCATGAAAAACTAATTTTCATGCCTGTAGAATCACCTAACCAGAGTATGCCCAAAACCATTACAATTGCTATTACAGAACATGACTGAGGAGTTTATTACCATTTTGATATAGTAAATGCAAACTAATAATAAAGTTTTATTGTTAGCTTACAATGGCAATAAAATAATTTGAAAATATTACTTCCCTCTTCAGATGAAGATTTTCTTCATCTATTTTCTTCAGATGAAATACAGTGAAAGTGAGAGCACTTGCTTATACAGATAGGCAGTAACCTTGAGAAGTAATTAGTTGCAAGTGGTTTAATTATTCAGGAAATAAATATAAATTTCTTCTTAAAACCAGTAAGGAATAAGGTTTTTCAAACATGTTTGTGTTTTACTTTCTGGTATTCATTATCTTTTCATCAGCAGATTATGAGTCATAAAAGAAGGATCATATTAAAATAATGCCATACCTTTGGGAACAAAAACTTGAAAAGACAGAGACAAGTTATATTACCTCATATTTCTTCAGTACATCTGCAATTTGTAATGTTCATAAAATACTGTGGCATTTAGAACACAGTATCTTTAAACTTCTTCTCTGTCACTACCTGTAGGTATTTCTGTTAGACTTGGTGGGTTCCTTACTTCTTTTTAACAAGCTGTTATCAATCCTTTCGTATTGCTTTATTACAGACTGTGGGAGCACGGGATGTAGTTTTGCTCACATTTTGAGACAGAAATACAGAGTTGATAATCAATTTCCCTTTTCAGTATATACCTTTTAAATATATGCTGTGCCCCACACAGTCAAACCATGAAGTATGCTTACAATGAAAATAGTAAAGGTGCAATCTTCATTTGGCTGTAATTTATCTCACTAGTTATATGAGCCAGGGATGACTCATTTAAGGTGCAAAATTTGGCCTTTAAACAAAAGACAGATTTTGATGTTGTGTTAAATGAGGAGTATTTGTTTTTAGCCCACTGGAATTTCTACTAATTCATATCAGAAAACAGAAGAGGTTGAGAACCTATTTAGAATATGTTTAATAATTTCTAATCTCTGTATATCAACTCATTTGCATTCTCTCTCCATGAAAAATGCTGTTGTTAGAGTTTATCTTTACTCATCTCATAGAGAATATTTCCTGTAATTTTAAATTTAAAAAAAAAAAAAGTCATCAGAAATTGTATAGTTCATGTTCTGTATTTCTAACAACTTTGTTTTTAGAAACATAGGAAAAAAAATTCTGTCAAATTATTGCACTTTTCCTCTAAGAATTTTCTTTTTCAGAAGGCTCAAAACTATCATACATATGTATAATTTAGCCTAGGGCCTAGGAAATTTGGCAGGGAAATTGTTAGAAAAGTATTTCACAACCACCTGCACTTTCCTATTATGAATTTTATTCCAATTGCTAAAAATATACTTGCCATTAGCAGTGATTTTACTGCTATCAGTGTATCATCAGTGCAGGCTGGACCTCTGAGAGAGGACAGCTAAAGAGAAGGATCAATGATTATGACCTCCTTGTTGAGAGTTCTGTTTTCATCTACGTAAAGTATATCCTGAAAATGGGGAGCTGTGCTGCCTTTCAGTGTTCCTCAGAAATAATCTGTTTAAAGAAGTAAGAAAGAAGATCTGGGTAAAATCTGGAAAGGAGCACAGATACTGCTAAAGCTCATACAACATTTACCAAAAAGCTGGTTATTGGAATGTCAGGTAAGAAAATCAGGTCACAAAATAGTTTTCCTCTAGAAAGGAATGCTACAGTAATTTGAAATTTATAATATAACATGTGTGTTATGAATTTGACTTTGCAAGCTATTCTTCAGATTAGAAATTATAGTGAAAATAGGGCCTGGAAGAATTTAAGTTAGGTTAGGTAATAAAGGACAATAAAAAACTTTCAATAATTTAATGTTTTTTCTTGTCTGATTTTTTTTAGTTGATACTGCCATGTATCAGTCATCATCACATTCTAAGTCACACTATGATCTTAGGTCCCATTTTAGCAAAAAAGCAAGTGAATACCTGGCCAATAATTGCTTTGCTTATAGATGTTTGCAAACAACTGGAAGTGCATGTACTGAAAGGAAATATTTTTGTATTAATTCTTAGATTAGGCTTTTTAATTCTTAGAAAGTCCTAATACATCCTCATTTCCCAGGGCTTCCATACAGCCGTGTGGGCTCAGCCCTTTTCATTCATATCAGTACTATTTTTTGCCTAAGCCATTGTGCAGCAAGGAATGACAAATTAATGCTCTAATAAATAAGAATGTGCCTGTTTTGTTTAAAGTTCATTTTTCTGAGAAGGCTTTGCAGGCTTAGCAGCACCGTATGTAGCTTTAGCCTATCTTTGCAATGCAAATTGGACAGGTTGCTAGCTTGAGCAAAAATCTCACTTGGGGATTTGGCTATGTCCTGGGTCAAAATAACAAATATAGGCTGAAAATATATCTGAAAATAGGTCATAAGCTTTCAACATGTGAATAAGAGCTAGAGTAGGGGCAGTACCTTGCTGCTGTGGTTAATGCTACAGGATAAGATGCATCTTTCTGAAATGCTTGAAACATTTCGATTAATTTAATTGGTTATTTGGGTGCTACTTAATCCCGTGGTTATGGCTTCAGTTGCTGAATTTCTTACAAGATTCTGCCTTATCAAGGAGCAGAGTCACTGCTTTAAAAGGACAGAGGGATTGATTATCAGCTGAAAAATCCAGGTGCTGGATTACGGGGCATTGGAACATTTATAGCATTGATTTCCATTCATGTGAACTAGACTAGAAGTACCAATATGTCTAAGATTGACTTTTTTCAGTAATTTCTGAAAATATTTTCAAAACAATTGGTTTTGTGAAATTTTTGTTTTCTGTCTACAAAACCCACTGTGTTCATCCAATGGAAAGAAATGTCATAAGAGAACAGGAGATATAAAAAGTAAGCCAAAGGGATTTATACCATCCCGGAGTTGAATTATAGAACTTTTTTTAGAACAGTCAATTCAAATTTCGTTCAAATATACACAAACTTAAAATTACTAGAAATCCAACTGAATGATTTGCAAAGACTAGTTCTTCCTTGGCCGTTTTTTCCTTACCTTTTGTTACACAGGGTAGAATCTATGCTGCAAGAATCTCGCAGAGTCCTGTAAAGGCATGGGACTGTTACACTGTTATACGCGTTTGCTCTGAAAGCTTCTTTATGTAGTTGTCTAGGTCAGGAAATTAGGAAAACATTGACTCGATGTGAAATCTGACCTGAAGGTACTTATTTTTTATTAAGAACCAGGTATATTTGAATTTGGACAGAATTCTTCAGTACTGAGAATTTTGATATTTGGTGGGTGTCTAAAACAGTGATCATACTGCCGTGCTGAACAAAATCAAGGTTGGGATGGGTACTTCCTTGTTTAATTAAATGTTTTCTTTTTAGGTATTCCACACAAACACACTTGTTAAAACAAGTGTGAAATTTCTATTTGTAGTACGAGATTAATACATTCTTTCCTGCCAGTTCACCTGTCCAGTGAAATACCACTCTATTGCATCTGTTAAGTTCTGGCAGCCAGTGATTACTTGATGTATATTCAAGAGCACAAAATGAGATAGTTTTTTTCTTCAATACCACATAATGAATTATTGTTTTTGAACATTTACTAACCTAACAGTTATAAATGTAATTATGTTTTAATACAAGTATACCACACCAAAGTTAAATGAAGTTACCTGCACATTCTTTAATATTTTTTCCTTACTTTATTTACAGTTTCTGATTCTTTTTGTGACCATTAAATTAAATGTCTCTAGTTTAATTAGCTCCAGTATGCAACTGCAGCAAGAAAATAGATTTGGTTTATCAAGGCTTTATTGACTTCAGGATTAAGAGTTATTAGAAAAGATAAAGAGAAGCAATCATATGAATTGGTGGTAGTGGAAATATTCTTGCAAGCATTAGCTTTCTATGCTATGTCCTTTTGAAATTAGAAGTGTTGACTATGATAGGGAACTGTCAGCCCATGCTTTTTCCTGTAACACTGTGAGACTTAAGTAGATTTAATAAATGCAGAATAAGCTAGATTCCCATTTAAATTTTAGAAAGATTTTCCAACACTACTCTTGGTCAAGGTAGTAAGAAGCATTTCCATACATCAGAGAGGACTATGTTTGACGCAGCACACTGGGGCCCAGGGTAGCTCATATCACACTGGTGCCGCTCCAGGTGTGGGAACAGCCGTGGTTTGGGGTTTGACCAATGGCTGAACCTTTAGAGCTGCTCGCTCTACAGTGCAGGGTCTGCCAGCCACGTCAGGGGTGAGGTAAAGGAGAAAGAGGAGGTTTTCTGTAGGAGGTTCCAGCAGGAGAGGTTTGTTGGAGCTGAAGGGGTCACAACAGGAGAGCCCTGAGCCCTGCTGGGCACGGGTTTAAAAACTGCGGCAGTTCTGGGGTGGGTACAAATCACAAACCAATGGGGAAACATCAGGGCAGGGGTGAGGAGGGTCTGGCACTGGCCTGAGGCCATGACAGAAGGTGGGGGCAGAACAGGTCACAGGTCCCAGTGGGGTGTCCAGGATAGGGAGCCCCCAGGAATGCCGGGGGGAACACTCGAAGGATTGGCTCAAGGGAGGAGTGACATGGAGGGGACCAGGACAAGGGGCAGGGAAACAATGATTGATAGAGAAGGGATGAGAACAAAGGGAGGGGATTGCCATAAAGGGTAGCTTAAGGGGGGATACAGCTTTCAGGGATAAACCAGTTTGGGGGTGTACATGGGGGAACACCAGAAAAAAACATTAACATTAAAACAATTAATAATAAACCAATAGAATAAAAATACGAGCTGTAACATACATTAAAAAGGTGCTTGTCTAAAACATACCTTGTGTATAGTGGAAGATTTGTCAACTCTTAATGAAGTTTCTTGGAAGAATTTTGTCTGAATACTCATGTGGGTTAGGACAGATAAAAGTTTATATCCTGTGTTCTCATCTTTAGATGTGGGCTTTTCTGAATTTTCTTCTTACTTGTTTACAAAATACCAGATGAGTTTGGTGTCATATTGATGCAGCCTGTAGAAATACTTCAAATCGCAAAATACAGTTTTGCTAGAAAATGGTTTTTCACACAGTTCTAATTTCTGATTTTGGAGAATAAGACATATCTGAAAGTTAGGACCTGGTAAGATACAACCCTGCTCTCACACAGGACTATATTCTCAAATCATATTAATTTTTGCTCTAGTGGGCCTGTATGCTTAGACAAATATGTATAATTTGTCTCTTTCTCACAAAAGATAATAAAATATGCAACTTGCTATTGCAGTATCACAGTAAACCTTCATCTCAGCTGTCTTTTTAGAAATTATAAATTTTAAATATTTAATTTTGGGTTTAGATGATGTTTCAGTTTGGGTTTGCCAATTCGAAAGTTTCCAATCAAGAGCAAAGCAGGCTTAAGCTTAAAAGTAATAAGACTTTATTAACTTACACTAAAAGGGGAAAAAAACCAACAAGATTGAGGATGAAACCTTCAAAACACTCTTCCTCCCTCCCCGCACCTTCTTTTCTCTTAACTAACAATGTAAAGAAAACAACACTCAGAAATCTCAGTCAGTTTTCCACCTCTAAACCAGTCTTTCTTCAGTTCACTTAGGGAGGGAAGCCCCTCTCGTTAACTATGGAAAATTCCCCCACAAGAAAACAGTTCTCTTGTAGATCCATTCTTCATGAACAGCAACTGCCCGGATCCTTTGTGCTCATGAAACTCCTCCCATGTTCACAGTTGTGTCTCTGGGCCACATCGATGTATGGGGTCTTCTTCTTTTAGATAACTATTCAAAACAAAGGTTCTCTTTGTCTTTGGGACCACCTTCACCTCCAAGGAACAGAGATTCACATCTTCTTTGAGGGCAAAGAGTCTTTATCACTTCATCTCTCTGTTCAACTTCTCATGAAATCAACAGTCCCCTCAACATTTCATTCCTTTGCTCAGGTCTACAGTTTGAACTCTTTTATCTCCCCCATACTTCTTTATGGTTTGAAGGAAATATCTCACTATGTTATATATAGCCAACCACCATAGCTTGTGAGAGTCTTTTACAGCTCAAAAGCAACTTCCCACACTCCTTCCACCTGGACTTCCACTCTTTCTTGACTGTCTTTGATGCTTCATGTGGTCTTTACACATCTGCATTCTAATTTTCTCTCATTGGAGAGAGGATGGAGGCTTTCCAGGTCCCATGTGTGCACTGATGCACTGAAAGAGTTAACAAGAGACAGTGTCTGACCTGGCTGACAGTGCTGGAGCTGTGCCAGGCCAGGCTGGGCAGTCCATGGTGTCAGATTTCAAAGGGTCCAGGCCCAAAAGGCAGCTGCTTGCTGGTCTTCTGCAGCTAAGGGGGAGAGTTGGACAGATCCCAAAATTCCTTTCCCCCCCCTCGGCTTAATCAAGGTGTTCCAGCCTGCATCATCATGTCTCCCCCCTATTCTCTCACTAGGCACAGCAAAAGCAGAGTTCACTCGGGCCAGCAGCAGAGCAGAATTCTGGATCCTCTGGATCAGCAGATATTCCCAAAATCAGATGAGGCCTACCTGGCATGCATGGCCTTCCCCCTCCCCCCACTTGGTTCAGGGCTGAGAGGGGAGACTTGTGCTCTCCAACAGCTGGAATAAAAGAGCTTTCCCGGGCTTCCTTTCAAAGGTAATAAGAACTCGAAAATGCTTTCCCATTGGTCTAATAAAAAACCAATCTCAAAACCAGCCAGCTCACTTCTGTGAGCTGGTCAAACTACCACAGATGAAGAGAATACATTAAATAATACATAATTCCCCTTTTCCACACACTGCACCAGGTAAACTAGCAGTGCTTTATGAGAATAAGAAGTAGTTCAGGTGTAGCTGATTTCTCTATAATAGTTCTGATTCAAATTGGAGAAAATAATGTATAAGTGCAGAATGCTAAGAGTGGTGCAACATCACATTATTGGTGTATGCAGTAATTTTGTTCTTGGACTATTTAGGACTTCTTGGTGTCTGCAGCACTATCATAGTGAAGTGTAAGTTTCTCCTTAACTGACTACAACAACAGTCTATCTGATAGTTATTCCACAGGATTTCCATGTATTACTCACATTAGACAGGGTAATTCATGCATTAAATAGAGACTTTATTTTGTTCCTTACTTAATGTGTTTACTAATCACAAGTTTCAGCCTCTTCTGTTACCTTTGAATAAAAAATTATTGCAGGACTATGGCAATGTTTATTCCCATAATTGTTTCCGTAAGCCTGCTGCTTTTATCAAGCTTAAGACAAATCTCTGCTGCCATAATTTCTCCTTTTCTGTGATCCCAACACCTTGAATTGCTCCTGGGTATGACTTCATCACTTACTTCAATTTCACTATTTATCTACATGCAAAAATTCAAACATCTCAAACAGATCAGTCAGTCCCATGTTAGTATCCTCTAGACTCATGTCTCAGACGCTGCACTGTTCTCTACCTTTCTGCAGCATGAAGGAACCTCAGAGAGCCTTTTGCTTTTGAACAATTGCTTCCTATTTACAGAGTCTTTCTGAAGATATGTTTTTATCTGAATTAGGATATGCATCTTAATTCTAAAATGTCTTATTTTTTTGTGTTCCTGTTGTTTCCCATCCTCATTCTAACAACTAGAACACAAGATATTTTTAGCCACTTATTAAAATTCTCCTCTTGACAGAGGACATTTTATTGTAGACTTTATATTTTATGCCATATTCTGAATCACATGCTGGTCCGATCTTCTGCTGTATCACTTTTAGTTCACGTTCCCTTGACACCAGGTATCTTGGCCTTTCCATGAAATGAGACAAAAAGTAAGGTAAAGATTTAGAGCATGAATAAAAACAAAGTAGTAGGTATTACAGGGTATAAGATATTCCAAATGCCATGAAAAGAAACACTGTCTCTTGTTGAGTGCACTTTGAAATGTGTAGACAGTGTTATTTCCTCTTGTGGTGACTTTTTTGATACTTAGTTTGAGAGCATCTAACATTTTCAGTTTCATTGAAATGAAATACTTTGTATCCTTTATTTAGTCCCAAGGTTGTCCTGCTTTATTGAATACTTTGTTACCTTTTGGAGAGATTGTTTTGAAATGGGCTTAGAATACTGCATAGGTGTTCATGATGATCTTAGATATTAGTATTTTATATGAGTGCTGTAAAATTCAAAATGGCAGTGATACTTATGGGGTAAGAATTGAGTGGAGTATCTTTTCTTAGCTATGACAGCAAAAATTGTAAGTCAAAGGTGAGTAAAAAGTTTACAGTATTGCAGTCCAGACACTAATTCTAAAGGGAATAAGTATTTTCCCTACAATCAGGAAAAATCAGTAAATCTTATTATTTGTGCTTTTATTACTTTCTTTATTACAGTCTTTTATTAGATTTGGTACAGAAACTGTAGTCACATTTATTCTAAGATCTTCCTATTGAAAATTCTAGTTACCCATAACTGCTTAATAATAACAACAGCTATACAAATAAAGTACAAAATCTTACAAAGGTAAACATATTGGCAACAAAAATTAAACCTTAAAATGCAATTAAAATTATTTTTAATAAAATCTAGAGAATTTTAAATTTTAGCCTTAATCATGAAACATATTACAGAGAAAATATTAATTATATTAGGAGTGTGTAATATTTAAATGTGATTTATCAAGTTGTTTCTAAGTTTTTCACTGAAAGATCTGTTTAGAACCAAGTTATCAAAATGAAAGCAACATTTCTATAAGAAACAAACTTCTTTAAACTTCAAGTATTTGTTTAAAAGTGACACACATAATTGTGGTACAGAAGATGCTATGGGCAACAAATGGATTGTTGTTTAGAAAACTATTCCAGTTCTGTTTCATGTCTATCTCTCCTATGGAGAATATAACACCAGGCAACTTGGATTTTACTCTTCTCAATGCAAGTCTGGTAGCTCCCACTGGTATAATAGTTTAATGGTCCAGAGCATTCCTAAAGCAGCAATTGATTTTAGTGTGAGAGCAGCTGAATTCCCATATTCTTCCTCTGCCTCTGGCTTATTCACTCTAGTTGTCTCTTCTTCTGCTTCTAGCTGTTCACTTCAAAAGGAGAGAGAGAGAGAGATGGAAAGTGCTCTTGGCTGTTGGATTTGACACTTGCTAGATATGTGGGAGTCTTGAACACTCTGATGCTGAAAGGGGCCAGCAGATGAAATTTTCTTCAAATGAGGGATCTATACTGTGAAGTTTTAAGTGGGCAGGACCACATCCATAAGGATAACAGCAATACCACGTTAGCTGATGCTCTGAACACATCTGTCTCTTTAGACTTTTCCATGCACATTCATTCACAGGTACTTTCTGTCTAATTTAGGGTCACAAGAGAGCTCTTTACAGAACACAGGTCTTTAAAAGAAGCCATGCTAGGGAAAGTTCTTGCAAGCCACCCAAGTAATTTGGCCCTGAAAAGTGTACAAGGTAGATTTCTGTCCAAGTTCAGCATCAAAGTGGTTCAAATGCAACGAACTTTATCATACATTTTTTTCAAACACAAGCCAAAAGTATTTGGAAACTAAAATCATGCAATTTTTCTCTATGCTAAAGAAGACACTGTTAATGGATATGAAAAAATAATCCTAAATCCTGTCTACTCCTTTACAGAAGCAGTAGTATCTATCTTGTTTTTTTGAAATAGCAGGATATTGCAAAATGCACTGAATATGTGAACAAGGGATTGTAACACAACAAAAAAGGGAAAGATGAGACACCTGAATTGTGATCAAAGTGGATATGAAAACGTGTTATTTTTCCATTAAAGCAATTGTTATAATCAAAAAGAATATTAATATTAAACCTGCATTTTTCCAAGTGGTTTATAAATGTTCTAACGATTATGTCAAGAAGGTTTCAAATTATTTTGGTTCTTTATGCACTCAAATTTGTTACTTTGGATTCATTATAGATTTTCTTAATTTTTGCAGAGGAACTTACAGGAATGCTTCAGTCCTTAACAAGGTAACCTTCTTAGGGCAGCCATGACATTGATCTTGCCATTTCAGTGAGTTCAAATCTTACTATGAAACAAAAACACTACCGAAAAACAGACCCCCCCCCCAACCCAAGCAACAACAACAAAAATGTAGCAGTACTTGAGGGGGAGGGGAGACAAATTTTTAACTTGTGTTTGGTAAACATAAGACTATTTGACTCTTTTGTTCACTAAGATAATATTATTTAGATCTTATGCTTTAAAAGATAAGATGGACTTAAGTTGCTCTGCAACATGGATGCAGAGTGAAGAGTGTGGTAACAGCAAACAGCGTATCTCACATACTGTGCTGGCTTTGGCTGAAGTAGAGTTAAATTTTCTTTACAGCAGCAGATGTGGGGCTGTGTTTTCGATTTGTGCTCAACACAGGGTTGTTAATACAGAGAAGTTTTTGTTATTGATGAGCAGGGTTTATGCAGTTAAGGCTTTTTCTGCTTATTGTGCTGCCATGCTGGTGAGGAAGTTGGGGATGCATGGGAGGTTTGGAAGCGACAGAGCTGAGACAGATGAATCAAACAGAGCAAAGGGATATTCCAGACCGTATGGCATCATGGCCAGCATATAAAGTGGGGAGAAGAAGGTGGAAGGAAGGTGTCTGGTCTGTTGGCATTTTTCTTCCCAAGTATTATTTCATGTGATGGGGTCCATCTCTCTTAGGGGTGGGTGAACACGTGTCTGCCCATGGGAGGCAGTGAATCAATTCCTTGTTTTGCTGTGCAGCTTTTGTTTTTCCTGTCAAACTGACTTTATCTCAACTCACAAGTTCCCTTCTGATTCTCTCCCTTATTGCACTGGTGGGAGTGAGTGAGTGGCTGCATGAGGCTTGGTTTCTGTCTGGGGTTAAAACACAACTCATATGTTTATTTCTTTGGCTTTGGGATTGCCAAATTAGCATCAAATTTAATCAGAAATTGTAAGATAAGAAAAGACACTGAACAAAGTTGAGCTAAGGAAAGGGAAAAGATCTTTGGAGAACAAGAGAATTTCCTGTGGTTTTCATGACAGAACAACAACTTTCTCTTCTCTATGGGTATATATTCTTTACACGTTTCTTTACTGTATATCACTTCTGGTTTTAGTTACATCTTTTCTTTTTATTCTTCTCTCTCATCCTTTCAGCTCCATGAAATTTCATTATGGTCCACTTAGCTCACTTTGGATTTGATTGGATTTTCTATGTTTCAGTTTAGCTGGGAAGTAGTTTCTAATGCCCAGCAGAACTGGAACACATATGGTTTTCATCACATGAAGTTTCATCACAGCCTCTCAGTTCAAATCTCTTGGTAACCCTATTAACCTTTCTGGGAATTTGTGTCTGGTTTCAAGTACTCTTGATTGATAAATGGATTGATATTAACACTTAATAAAACAATATATAATTCAAATAAAAAAATAATAAAATAATAATAATAATTTAAAAAAAATATAAAGCAGTGAGCCGGTATGTAAGAAGTTTGGTGTGTGGCATCCATTGGGCTTTTCTCAGCTCTGACAATGTTTTCGTCTTTCAAATATCATAATGTTGATAGCTTGTACCTATTTCAGCAAAATAGCCTGATTACATGACAAACACAAAATATACACTGTGAATTGTTATCAAATTTACTCTTACTTTACTAATAATCACAATTACAATGATTTTTATGTATAGGAAATCCTCAAGTTCATAGGAAAAAACAACCCTGAAGTTATGAATTATTTCCTTTTAGTTAGAAAACTCACTGGCAGTCAGGAGCAAGCTCCAAATATATAGGCCCATGGCTGTTTGTAATTCTCTAAAATCTATGAAGTAAATTGAAAATGCGCTTGTGGAAAACATATTCCTAAAGAAAAAAAGAATTTTTCGTTAGGAAAAAAAAGGTCTATTTATATTTTACCATGGTGTATCTATAGCAAGAGACTGCTATATGTTGATTCTTGGCTGCTAGTCCAGGGCTGGCTGGTTGTGGTATATGGCTAACTTGTAGAGGTATGTTACCCAAAGATATTGTGGTGATACATAACTTAGAGATAGAAAAGAGCCCTGGCAACTGGTTCCAGATGGCTCTTCCTGAGCTGAAGTTTTGGACCAGGAGACCTCCAGAGAACACTTTCCACCTCAAGCATCTTGTTATTCCATGAATGGTAGCCAGAACAAGGTTATGAAAACTACATTTCTGTTGGGTTCTGCTTATGTAGAGGCTGTTTGTGTTCTCACAGTCCACTGAAGTGTAACAGTAAGCTGGGATATTGACTGTATGTGTTTTAAAAATCTCACATCAATGCTTCTGAGAAAATAATACACAGAAAAATATTTTAGATACTAGAAATTTATGTGTCAGGTTTAAATTAGTAGTCATTTGGAAGTTGATTTCTGTGTATTTTACAATATGACAAATGGTAGTCTGCATTTATGTAGAGGGAGGCTATTGACTAAATTTGATTGGATTCCTGTATATTAGATGGTAGAAGTTATTTAATCTTCTCTCATCTGTGTAACAGCCTATTTAAATCAATATCTGCTTGCTAACATAAGAACCTGTGATAGTTTAGTTGAGGCTTGTTTCTTTAATAATTTCAGCATTGTGATAAAAACATTGATGGTTAATTGTGGCAACCAAATTAGCTAGGATGGACAATAGGTTAACCCAGGTAGCTTGTGTAGCAAGAATAAGCCTGAGACCATGGGAGGTGGGATACTGAAAGGATGCTGATGGGATCATTCCAAAATAGGCCATGTTTCTGGTTCTGGTTCTCAGTTGGTTCGGGACCTTTGACATATAAGGTCATGTCCCTGTCCTGGGTTTGAGACTGGACCCCTGTCCTCAGGTAAACCTATATATTGTTAAGCTAGACATGCCCCTGCGTCTTTGGATGCTGTCCCTTGTCCCTTCTGAGCGGTCCCTGTGTTTGTTATTTTACTGTCATTAAAGTTCTATTCTTGCCCTCCCTATGTATTTTGCCATGCTTGTCCCAGCTGGACAGGACTCAAGACCACAGTGCAGGACTATGACAGTTAATATGCCTCCACCATCGCTCTTCTTACTCCTAAATTTAAAGATCTCTTGTAATTGGTTTTCATAAATGGTATGATGGACATTTATAAAAAATCCCCACTTATACTACTATTTGTATAATATGTTTTAAATGAGAATTTTATCCTTTAATGGGTTTTCAATGATTGACAAGGTGGCACCGTTTTAAAGTACAGTTAAGAGGTGGGTTTTATACAATATCTAGCTATTGCAAAACTGAAGTGACAGAGATTCAGTACATGAGGCAGAGGAAGTGCTGCATTCAATAACAGCAGGTAAACTGTCTTTGGGTTATTGGACAGCTTTTTGATTTTACGATATAATTCATATTAATGCTTACAAGCAGTGTTTAATTACTGAACTGTGCATTTGCAACAGTTGTTTCAGTTGTGTTTCTGAAGAGTAGTTTTATCACCTTGAGGAGCTGAACTGTTACCTAAACATGGACCAGGCCCATGCATAATTTTTTTTGTGAAAGCTATATCAGTCCGTTTCAATTATGAATTGAACCAAAACAGAAGTACACATGACAAAAAGAATAATTGCAAAACTCACATTAAAATAGGCATCCACATCCTTGTTAGTTCCTCTTTAGACTCTTGTTACTGTGACGTAGATAGAAACACACAGTAACAGACTCTCATTACTATATTGTTTCCATTGGAAAGCCAGTTCATGGATTATAGATGACACCTAGATGTCTTGATATTACCTGAAGCTCTTCCTTCTTATCATTCATGGTTTGCGTTCATGACAAAGTAACTCTCCTAGTTGATCAAGGGAAACCAGTTGATGTGATTGTTTTGGATTTCAGCAAAGCTTTCAATCCTCTCGCAGGATCCTTCCAGACAAAATGTCCAGCACTCAGCTGGATAAACGCATCATGTGATGGGTGAGCAATTGGATCATGGGTCAGGCACAAATGCTGATGGTGACTGGGGCGACATCAGACTGGGGACCTGTCACTAGTGGGTTACCATAGGGCTCCATCCTCAGCCCAGTTCTCTCCCACATGGTCATAAATGACTTGGACACAGGATTGGAATGGATACTGAGCAAATTTTAAGCTGATGCAATATTGGAAGGAGCTATTGACTCACTTGAAAGCAGGGAGTCCCTGCAGACAGAGGGCAAAAAATTAGAGGACTGGGCAATCATCATGAAGTTCAACAAGGAAAAGTGCTGGTTTCTGCAGCTGGGAGGGGCAACCCTGGATGCATGGACAGACTGGGGAATGAGACACTGGAAAACAGTGCCACAGAAAGGGACCTGGTGATCCTGGTCAATGACAAGTTGAACATGAGCCAGCAGTGTCCTGGCAGCCAGGAGGGCCAACCCTGTCCTGAGGGCATCAGGCACAGCATTGCCAGCTGGGCAAGGGAGGGGATTGTCCCACTCTGCTCTGCACTGGGGCAGCCTCACCTCAAGTCCTGGGTGGCAATTTTGGGTGCCACAATGTAAGAAAGATATTAAGCTATTAGAGAGAATCCAAAAGAGATCCTCAAAGCCATTCACAAAGATGTTGAAGGCTTTGAGGGGAAGCCATGTGAGGAGTGTCTGAGGTCACTTGGTCTGTTCAGCCTGGAGGTGACTGAGGTGAGACCTCACTGCAGTTACAGCTTCTTGTGAGGGGAAGAGGAGGGGCAGACCCTGATTTCTTCTCTGTGGTGACCAGTGACAGAATCCAAAAGAATGGCTGGAAGTTGTGCCAGGGGAGGTTTAGGTTGAGTATTAGAAAAGCTTTTTCACATAGAGAGTGGCTGAGCGCTGGAATGGGCTCCCCAAGAAATGGTCACAGCACCAAGCCTGACAGAATTCAAGAAGTGTTTTGACAGTGCTCTTGGGCACATGGTGTGACTCTTGGGGATGGTGCTGTGAAGGATCAGGAATTTCACTTAATGATCCTTGTGGGTCCCTTCCAACTGCTTATTCCGTGATTCTGCATCATACAAACCTGTAATTCTTTCTCCAGGGGAAAAGCCATATCTCAGATCTGGAAATCTAAACTACCATGTCTAAATATGTATGGATTCATTAAAACTTTAATTCTATTTAATTTGAATGTCATTATTGCTGAGCCTTTGCATGTAATGTCATTTTAATAAAGTCTTCAACATTGTTACATGTATAAGGAATGCATATACACAAATGCAGACTTTTAGAAAATACAGTAGTCTGGTTCTCTAAAGATTGAGCAAAATGCTTCCATTCTGCTGTACTGCTTAGGCTTTTGCTTTTGCACTGAGAGGATATGGACAAGACCATTCCCAGGTGAACTAATTCTATCCCTTCCTAGGAGATTATTTTTGGAATTTAATTGGACCCAAGGTTGGCCAGGCATGTTGAATTCCCCCAAGGTTCAGAGGCTCAGTCCTCAGATTTTGTGATAGCCTGGTGATCTTTGAGAAATGGCTAAAGGACAAGTGCAAGTGAAAATATAAGGAAGAAGACTGATGTGTCTTGAAAGAAAGCATAGCCTTCTCTACACATATACAAAATAGGATTTCTTTGCTTCATACATTTCCCAACGAGATGAAATGCTTGGATATCACTCCACCATGAATGATAGAAAAATGCCCTCTCCTCATACGCTGTACATTGCATCAGAATATATATATATATATATAATATATATATATATATAGTATATGTTTATATGTGAAAGGAACACCCCAATTTTAATTCAATATTTTTTATAAATTTGTTCAAATTATTTTCACTAAGGCCCTACTAGGAAAGGAAAATTTTCTTACATAAATGAATGCCTTACAATATATGCCTACAAAACATAACTATACCATCAGGACACTGTTAATCCCATCTACCTCTAAGTATTACAGTGCACTATAACTGGTGCTACCCTACACTCCACTATAAATCTTAAAATTATTGACTGGTTCTACTGCAAATTGACATGTAGAACTAAACTGGCTGCAGCAGAGGCTTAATTCAGTGACTTGGAAAGTGGCAAATGAGAATTTACAAAACAGAAGCAGTGTATTGCAGCATTTATTGCCTTTTAATAGTACAGTGCATTTACTCTTCTGCTTATGATTTAAATAAGTATATCTTTCATGTACATCTATTAAACCTGAATTGTAAGGGTATTTCTATATATTAAATCTGCCCTGAGAC
The DNA here is from genome assembly GCA_032173965.1 of Sitta carolinensis. Taxonomy (NCBI): domain Eukaryota; kingdom Metazoa; phylum Chordata; class Aves; order Passeriformes; family Sittidae; genus Sitta; species Sitta carolinensis. Next base: position 22,066,763 of record JAVUNC010000004.1, on the reverse strand, counting down.
TTCCCTTTCCCCTCCCCTTCACTGATTCTTTTGGTAACATCCTTCCAACACCTAAAAAGGAAGCTCATGAGAACAGTCCCTGGCATTAATCACAGCTGTATAAAGTGTGGAGCTATTGATTGCTTATAACTGCATCTTTTGAACATTCAGCACCATTGTGTTCGCAACATGATGAATGCACTTGCAGATGGCTTTGTCTGTAGTGGTCATAAACTCCAGTTAATGGCTGAAATAATTTATTTGGGCTGTTCCAGGGAATAAACTACTTGTTGCATTTGTTCTGTTCTGAAAACAGGAGCCATAATTTAAGTAACTACACATGTCAGCTTCCCAAAATGTGGAAAAGTGCCTTGTATAAATAAAAGTATTCACTTTTAAAGCCGTTATCTGAAGAGTTTGAGGAAACAAGGTGACATCCAAATAATCATTTCGTCTTCTGAAGTGAATTATTTTTTTTCACATGCATTATATTAAAAATTAAAAGGACATGGAATTCTTTTTGTTAGAGGTGGATGCTTTTAGAAATCTCCTTTTTTTTTTTTTTTTTTAATTAATTTATCAGTAGAGTTTCTTGCTTTTTGTCCAAACAAGCAAGCAAAAATCAGTCGCAAAAAGGTCTGAAAGAGACTGGTGAAATCCCACATGAAGAGTTAACTAACTTGGAAATAAATTAACAATTTACTGAGATTCTTAATCTAGGGGCAAACCAAATTAAAATCAGGCTTTCTCAGTTTCTCTGATGATCTTGGAGTTCTTTTCCAATCTTAATGATTCTGTGATTCTTTGGATGTTCTGTCCCTCTAAGTTCTCTTTTTCCTATTCATTCCTCCAGAGCTCAAAGCAAAAGAATTAATTGTGATCTTTCAGGCTTTAGTCACTATGGTTTGGGTTTTTTTTGCTGTTACTTTACTGTCCAGTAGTTGTTTTTGCTGTAGCTACCCCAAATAAACAAACAAATCCTCCTAGTGAGACTGTGATCTTGCCCTCCAACAATGGCCCTGTTGTCCTGTGCAGTTTGGAATAATGTCTTATATTCCATGAGTCTCTGCTCGTTTTGCTTCATTCAGGGAATGTGAAATGAATCAAACTCAGTGTCCTGGTGTGGATTGGGAGGGGAAGCATGCACCACAGGATCCTTCCCATAGCAACCCAAATGGATGGCAGCATAAACAGCAAGGTCTAGCAAAATACACTTACAGGTGTAAGAGTTGCAACTATTTTGATGGAGAGAGCAAGCCTTTAAGAACCTCCCATTCCACACTGACTGGTACAAGAATTTTAGAGCAAAAATGCTTTATATTTGCTTTTTTGCTGAAGTTCACTGTCACTAATCAGTGATTATAATGCTTTCACAACTGTCTTGTGCTCTGGTTCCCAGTATGAGAGCAACAACACCACAAATAGCTGTAGCTGGTTAAATTAGCAATATCGCAGAGCATATTATTAGCTATTGCATCATACTGCTGCTCCTCTATTTAAATGACAGAGACTGAATTTGTTTCCTGTCTTAAGATACTTACTTTATAGTTATAAAAGGAGAAATAAGTTAGAAGATATTTTTGCTGTCTGATTTTCATCACGGAGCTTTAAATATCCCAGATTCCCACTATTTTTCTGGCAGTGGAGTTGACAATACATGCATTTTTACAGAATAAATCATCTGGAATCTGTTGGTTATGCTGGCTAACATGCTTTTTGTTTGTTTGCTTTTTATCACTTGAAATTCTGATGTGAAATCCCACTTTTTGAGAACAGGAAGGATTATGTTTGATAATTCATTCTTACTATTGACTTCATTAACTATAGTAAGACATTGAAGGAAATACCGCTTCTGAAACATCTGTGTAAAGTTGAATTAATATGTGTTCAAATACAAAATATACATCATGAATTATTGAATTTTTACTTTCAAAAAACCTTGCAGATAAATAGAAATGTGCAATGTAGGAAAATTTGAGCTTAGTTGAACTAGTAATTGTGTTTAACCTCCGTCAGCACCACACAGCTGTTTGCTCACTACTCCCCTGGGATAGGGGAAAAAAATCAGAAGAGTAAAAGTGACAGAACTTGTGGGTTGAGATAAAGGCAGTTCAATAGGTAAAGCGAAAGCTGTGCGTGCAAGTAGAGCAAAATAAGGAATTCATTCACTGCTTCCCACAGGCAGGCGGGTAGGTGCCCAGCTGTCTCCAGGAAAGCAGGGCTCCAGCACACCAGTGGTGAGTTGGTACGACAAACAGCACCTCTTCTTCTTCCCCTCAGCTTTAAATGCTGAGTATGGTACCTCTGTGATATTCCTTGCATCAACTGGGATTGGCTGTCCCAGCTGTGTCCCCTCCTGACTGTGCACCCTCATCCTCTTAGTTGTTGGGGTGGGGTGAGGAGCAGAATAAGCCTTGGCTCCGTGCAAGCACTGCTCAGCAACAACGAAAACATCCCTGTATTATTAGCGCTGTTTTCAGCATAACTCCACAATACAGCCTCTGTGAAGAAAATTAATTCTCGCCCAGCCAAAGCTAGCACATTAGTGAAAGGATTAGAGATGAAAATCTGTTCCTGTTGCACCTCTAAAAACCATTTAAACAATGACAAGCTGACTCAGCAACACTGCTATAGATTCTGAAAGAGCCATAAAATGATTATTCAGTGGCACAGTAAAAATAAAAATCAGATTAAAAGACTGAAATCTGAGCAACTATTCATGAGCACGTGTATTTATAATTAATATGTCAAAATAACAATTTCTTATTAAAAGTGAGATATGAGAGTTGCAAGTAACATTTAATAAACATACTATAGTGTGCTTCATGCAAATGGAGAGGTTGTGACAGTAAAGAATGCAACATAACGTTGTGGATTTTTTAAATTGTACACTACTTCATTGCCTACTGCATCTTTTGAAGGGAAGGTAGTCACAAAACCTACTAATATATTTAAAAGAAATAATTATTTGCAGATGTTCGCAGTTCTTGATTGTTTAACAGTCTTGACTAGGAAAACTACTGGGATACAAAGCAAGCAAATGTGAAAATCTGTGTGTGTTCAGCAATGAATGAGCACAGTTCTGTGCATTGGATGTTGATTATCTGGTCAACAGAATGACACAGGAGTGTGCAGCTCTGAGTAAAGATGTTTTCCAACTTGAAAGTACATATTTCTCAGCTAGCCAATATTACCTTCCTATGTGTAATTCATAATGTCATTCATGCCAACACTTTTTTATAACAGTTGTTTACTGTGACTGCCCTGTCAGACATGACATTTTCAACAGCATCTTCCAGTCACAGGAGTTAATTGTTTTTCATGGGCATCTTGGTTGTCAGTGGATTTGTATACCAGTAGCACAAACATTACTAAAATTGAAATATCAAAAAGTGTTACATTACCAAAATAGAAATACACAAACCAGTATCACAAGCATTAGGGAAAGGGAAATACAAGCCAGTAATATCACCTTAGCAAGCTATTCAAAATAGGACTTTAGTATACCAGAGATTATTCTGACCAAAATTAGGAGAGATTTTTGAAAAATAATTAATTACTCTTAATTGAATTCTTGAAAAGTATTTTGATTTCAGCTAAGAATAATTTCTGTCTTGCAGCTTGAATGAAAAATTTTATGCTAAGCTGATATGATGTCTTGCTGTAATGAATCTCAGTTGAGTCAGATTTCTGTTACTTACCATGTATTTCAGGGAATACAAAAGCAATGTGAAAATTACTCCTGATAACCTTGGTTACCTTTGAAAATTTGATATTATGAGCAATTATAAAGAGGCGAAAAAGAAAGAACGCATATCAGGTCCTTTTTATTGCTGGCAGTGGTTTTCAGCATGAAGCCTACTTTGAGTGTTCTGTATAGTTAAATATGTATTTTACTTTGTCATTAGGAAATGTGAGATTATTGATATTTAGTTTTAAGTGCCTAAAAACTCTCATATTTCTGTTTGTAAACCTTTTTATTAGTTCTAGCAACAACACTCTTTTTCAAAATGGTGAATTTTTTGAGAATATTTGAGTTTGAGTTATTATTTTCACCATCTGACAAAGCACTTGCATATTTCTGTGAATTTTACCTAAGTATGTAAAAAAATATATATATATATGCATACATTAAATTCATACTACCCATACTGTACCAAAATTTGGATCTAGGTAGGCACCTCGGCTTGAAGGAGAAATTCAGGATCCTGTCCTCAGACACTGCCTACTCTGGTAACACTTTTAGCTATTCAGCTCCTGCAGTTGGACTAAACATCTAAACTTGCATGTGCTCAGAAACGGGCACCACCTCCCACCTTTTTAGTCCAATATAGAAACTGAGTAGGAAGAGGCAAAGTCTCCACCTAAATCTCCAATCTCTTAGGCATACTCAGACTATATTTAATACATTGATAACAGTAAGTTCAGAAGAAAAATGAAACAGAGGTGTACTTATTCATTCATGCCATTTTGCAGAAGTGCTTTATCATTACAGCAGATTCCTGTTTAAATACTTGTTTTACAGTAAATTCTGTGGGTTTAGATCTCTCAGACTGACTTAATGCAGATCTGAGATCACAGAACAAGCACTGATCAGAAAAAAACAAGGTGGTGACGCACATGTTGATAAAAAATGCTCTTTTATTGGCATTAGTAACAAGATTCTAAGGAGTGTGAGAGAATTTGAGGCAACAGAGTAGCTGCCACTATCACTTTGTTCTGTCCCTTCTGTAGGACTACCTCAACTATTAATCTACCACCTCTTGAATTATTGCAGTTCAAAGTGTAAAACATAATTGCATGTTTCTGTTTGCTTTGAAAATCTGGAATTCTGGAACAAAAATACAGTGAGGGGGACAATGTTGGTTGGGGCTACCTTGCAGCGCAGTTTTGAGACTTCAGTACTCTCTTGTCAGCGCTGCCTGTAGATAATCAGATATTGAGAGATCTCCTTTCTTTGCTTTAAGTTGTGAGAAAATTTCATGGTGACACAAGAAGTTTGAGTGGGAAAACTTCACTGTCATATGCTTTGTGGTTAATTTTTTTTGCTATTTTTAATAATTCTAATCCCTGGTGTATAAGCATAGGCAAAACACTTTCTAAATTGAATAGGAGGAGTCTAGGAGCATATCGACATCATTCCCAGTTATCTAATCATTTGGGAATGTTTAATCATGTTTTATGTATTTTTATACAAAGGCACTGGAAAAAAATGCTTTATTTTAATGTCTTTCTAAAATTATCATCTGTATAAGCAAAATATTTCGTAATTACTTTATAGTCTACAAAATTCTTTTAAAATTCATCAGTAGATCTACATGTCAGATTTGCAGAACATACTCCTCATCTCTGCAAATTAAAAGGCTGAGAATATGGACACTTAGAGTCTGATTTAGTTAAAATTATCCCTACAGCAGAGGGTGGGTAGCAGTTCTTCACAGCTGAGAATGATTTTCATAATTGTGCAGCACTCAGCAGCTGCAAAATCCCTGAGGATGCATGTTGCTCCTCTTCCAGAGCAGCCTGGGTTTGCCCTGCCTGGCAGAAGCAGTTTGACCCCTCATCTCTCTTACACCCATCTTGATGTGTGCTTCTAGAGCTGCCCGGTTTCCTCGAGTCATTAGAGGAAAGTGGTAGATGCTACAAGAAATGCATGAGAATTTTTTCCTTACTGATTGACAGATCCATTTAGAATGACTCAATGAACCTTTAAATAATGTATATTCTCTATCTTCCTCTGCATTGGTGGAAATAATTTTCTGACACATTGCCATCTAGTGGCATTTCTCTCGTGCAGCCTATTACAGGACTTCAGGCCACCTAATCTTTCCTTCAGTGGCTAATAGTGACGTGATAGATATACTTGAAAGAAATAAAAAAAAAAAAAAAAAAAAAAAGAGAGAGAAAATAAGAGTCATATTCTTATTTTAGCAGAAAAAAAAAAAAAAAAAAAAAAAGAAAAAATTAAGAAAGCAGTTACCTGCCTTGAAGCTGGCTTTATTTCTAAGTTAAATATTATTCAGGTTTTAAATTAATTATTAAGGAGAAATTTAAAAGCACTAAAGCTAAAACCTGTAGTCATATAAAGCTGCACATCTATTTTTCTGGAAAGAGCCTGAAGACATGAACTTTTAAATAGATCTGACGTATTACTCTGATCCCTTGGAATTGTGTTACTTGCTTGTGGGCAAATTTTAAAATATCAACTTCTTGGTCCTGATGATTCACAGATATGTTTAAAACATGACTAGATAATTGGTTACTGTTATTTCAAAGAGAATGATCATTTTTTCCAGTAGTTTTGACTCATTTGCTCCAACTAATTTAAAATTACATGAACTGAAAATACAATTGTTAATCGCAGAAAAGAAATTTCACTCATTTTAACAAAAACAATTAGTTCTGATGAATGTTAATATCAAAAAGTGAAAAAGTTATTTCATCAGAAATTAATTTAAATGTAATTATAAACAACAGAACAGAATATTTGCACAGGTTTTGTCTTGTGTACATTTATGCTCATTTTATGTGCTCAAGTGCACCTATTACCCTAAGCCTATGCATATACATATACATATACATATACATATACATATACATATACATATACATATACATATACACACACGTTATTTATGTTCCTATGCACTGTGGAAATGCCTGAATGTAGTAATTAGGATACTAACAATTGCCCATTTAAATTTAATTCTTTTAGATAATTAAAAGATTTATTCCCCATTCCTACAGTAATTCTGTCTGTGACAGACTTTGCAAAGGCATTCAAGAATCAATGCCAGAAAATCTTGGACTGATTAAAAATGAGGAGAAAAATAAAAAATTCAGGCTAAATGTAGAGTAATATATGGCTTGCTCAGATATCTAAATTTAACTTTTAAATATGTTAGAAAAATGTAGTAGCTGCAGAATCCCTACTATACTTTGAAAGTATAAAAAATTATTAGTAGTAGATGTGACACACAAATATTGATAACATGCAGTTGGTAACCCATTGTTTGATGATTGTGGACTGTTTTCTAGGCATTTCTATCTAGTCTTTAAAATACTTGAAAATACAATGATGTATTTTGAATCTCTGAAGTGAATAGCATTTCAGAGATTCATGACTGCTAGCATGATTACGAAACAGTCAGTTTTTAAGGACTTAAGCCCTATTTGAAACCTATGTATTTCTTTATTAACCATTGGTTTTCTCATCATGAGGTTGGCCTTACCATGTGTCAAGATAGCAGGACTGTGAATAGCACAACACTTTCTTTGACATGTCTTGGGGTGATGACATTATTTGTGAGTAGCAAAGTCAAATATGAACAGCAGAACTCCCCGTCCTGTCCCCAAGAGAGTTAGCATGCTAAACTTCTTTTTTTTTTTCATCTACATAGCATCAAACAACTTCATACATTTCAGCAGAAATATGGATTTTTGTCTATTTTTAATAGAATGATATATGGACAGAGAGAGGTATTCTGCTAGTTATAGATTAGCTATTAATATTTTGAATAGGGTGGCTGTGTGCAGGAGCTGGTACAGACATGGATAAGGTGTGGTTAACACATTTTTTAACTTGGATGAATTTTAATAAAGTATTGATGCAGTAATTCTAGGCAGCTTTACACAAAATTAAACGATAATGTCAATTTAGTGCAAAGTACTCACAATATGAAATTATCACTCATAATTCAAGGACACATTAATAGGGGCGTAAATGACATGATAATCTTTGATACTTAAAAAGATTAAAATACTTATACTGTCACCAAAACACCTTGATATTGTTTAGAAAACATACTGACTTGAGTACCTTGAAGCTTCTTATTAACATTTATACAAATCAATCAATAATGCCTATCATTCGCTGCTCATTTTGGTAAAGAAAACGTCAAGGTGTTAATATGAAGTGACATAGCCTTGAGTGGTGCTGAGGGAATTATATCCTCTCTCTGCAAATAGTTTTATTCAGATGAAACTGAGGAAGATGAAAAATGGCTTGAGAAAAGATATGTGTCTGATACTGAAAGAACAGGAAATAGTTTTCTGACACATATCAGGTAAAATAGGTAATGGGCTATGTGAGTGGGAATAAAGAAAAAGGAGTAGTAGTGATGCAGGAGGTTCAAGATAAGGAGGAAAAAATGCTGATTTCAATTACATGGAACTTAAGAATCTGGAGTATAATTCAGTGCAAGTCAAGGAGTACCAGTGGCACATAGCTGATGGGTTAAATGGGAAGGATTTATGGCCAAAAGTGTGAGGGAAAGGCACAAAGTATAAGGTAAAAACTTGTCCTCATGTAGAATGGAAAGGAAATGATTTCTGAACATCTGAGTAAACTTCTGTTAATGCCTTCTGAAACCAGCCTGCATCTGGATTTTAAATAAAAGATGTTGCAGGAAGAAAGGTAACTATGTATCCTAGAATCACAGAATGTGCTGAGTTGGAAGGGATCCCTGAGGATCATGGAGTCCAACTCCTGGCCCTGCACAGGACACCCCAAGAGTCACACCGTGTGCCTGAGAGTGTTGTTCAGATTCTTCCTGAACTTTGTCAGGCTTGGTGCTGTGATCACTGCCCTGGGGTGCCTGTTCCAGTGCCCAACCACCCTTTGGATGAAGAATCTTTTCCTGATATCCAACCTAAAGCCCTTGACTCATCTCCATGCCATTTACTCGAGTCCTGTCACTGGTCGTGAGAGTGAAGAGATCGGTACCTGCACCTCCACTTCTCCTCATGAGGATGTTGGCGACCCCAGTGAGGCCTCCCAAAGTATGGTTTATGTGCCATGCTGGAATACACATTAGTTGGAAAAGTTAATTTTTGAAATCCCCACTAAAGTGTTGTTTAACCTTTGTGGTGTTCATCATGGGAGTGTTAATAACCTGAGAGCAAGAACTATTTTGACATTTTGTGTTACCATATGATTTTAAGTTTTCCATGGTGTAGCTACTATGTAAATTGTGTCTGGAAACCTAGCATATGTTTTAGGTAATGGGAGAAGAGTTGGACAGCTGAAAACTGAAGTTGAGGAGGAAATGTAGTCATAATAATGACTTTGGATTTGTATTTGGCAAGAGAGGAGTCTTACAGCTTTATAACTTCTGGTATTGGCTGAAAACAATGATTTCTAAGGTGGCATTTTGTGCACAGGACAAGTGATGGTGTGTGTATGTTCTCAGATTTGCTTCTCAACCTGCAGATTATCCAAGTCAGCATGTACTGACTGTGCCTGACCTTTCTTTCCAAGACTAATTTTTTACTTGTTTCTCCTATTCAGTCGATCTGTACAATATTTTAATGAATCTTTTGCAAGACCCTATATACAGTCTTTTCTATAATAATTTGAAAACAGCATTCTCAAATCTTTGAAATCCGGTGAGATGTGGAACATATAAAACTTTTACATTCACTCGCAGGAATGAAGGAACAGCTCTTTAACTGCTACTGTGATCTCATGTAGCCATTGTGAGTGCTCAAAAATATTTCAAATGACCATAATCAAAATACTTTTATCCACAAACTCAAAAATTAATCTTAAGATTCTGAGACTTTTCTGAAAGAATTGTTGATTGTGTTGACATGAAAGATCATTATTTCCATTGACTTGTATTCCTGGAAACTTTGCTTCATTTCTTACCATTCTATAGCTAACTTGTTAACATTGTGCTCTGAGATATCTTATTTCTTCTTCTATTATTATTATTATTATTATTATTATTATTATTATTATTATTATTATTATTATTATTATTATTATTGGATTATTATCTTATTTCTTCATATTATTATTGTTATTCTGGAATGATTTTTTGTTTTTCAGAAAATGGAGGAAGGGTATTTTCTAATGGTCCAAAGGTACATAAATTATCTCAGTTCTACAAAACCCTTTCCTCTAGATCAAAACATGCTATGCTGACCCTTGTGTCAATTGGTGAATACAGGACAAAAGGAAAGAAGAAAGCCCCTGATATGATGTCAGGCACCGCACAAAACCTGTCGGAGGATGAAGGTATATGTGTGTAGTGATAAAACGCTCATATCTTCGTATTACAAAAGAAAAACAACAGCTGCCCCAAACACAAAAATTTCTAATCAGTCAATTTAAAGAACAATCCAAATCACTTGAAAAAATATTAGGTGTAAAAAAGTAACAAGAAATGCTCCAACATTAGCCTTCAGCTAGCAAATCTATTTGAACAGCAAGAAATGAGGAAGATAAAAACTGAGATATGAACTAATACTAAAACTGAAGATGAGGAATATATACATTTCCATTAAAACAAATTTTACTAGAGATATGATCTCACTTTACACAATACAGAGATTTAATTTTCTTCTTAAATATACCTAAACAACCTCCTCCCCACCCCCTCCTTCCCCATCAGAATCTAACAAGCTAACTGAAAACATTCAGAGGGAGACGCACAGAAGTTACAGAGCAGATTTGGTGAGAAAAGGGGTCCCTCTCCAGGCTTCAGTTTGCTAGTGCCCTTGTGTTGTTTACACAAGGTTACTGTAGTTCCCTCTTTGGATGCTGCTCAGATCCTCCAGCACTCAAAGCGAGGTTTGCATCCAAAGAACTGAGCTTCTATTCACAAATCTGGAACAGCAGTATTGTTATTTTGCTCCCTTCATGGATGGTTTTTCCTGTGCCAGCCCGGCAGAAAGCTACAGAACTGAATCAGAATTACATTTGGCTTCCTCGGTAATCGCGACAGAGTAGGCCCTGTCCCTGAGGTTGTGCTTGAAGTATTGCTCATTTGTGTTCATGAAAAGGAGTAGAGCGAGATAGGCATCCCTAGAAGAGAAAGCGCATTGTGTCCTCTACAAGCTTCAGCCATTGGGATGTCATTTTAAGTTATCTGCAATTTCTGTATACCGGTTTCAAAGATGCTTACACAATTTTTGGACAAATACTTGAAAGCATTTGAATTACTGTAAAATTCTCTGAAGTAAACAGATAAAGCATCTAAAAATAGGTAATGTGTAGCAGATGTAGCACTGCATGTAAACAGCATTTTTATAAATAGTTATATAAGATTACAGCTGAAAAATTTGCCAGCTTATGAAGTTATATTAAAATTCTGGGAAAAATATGACCATTTTTAATATATTTATGTCACAGAATTCTTTCTGGTTGTAAATTTGTTATAAGTTTTTGGAGGGTGATATTATATAATATTTCACAGAGTTTTCTAAGGTTTTGATAATCTTTCTGAGACCAATTTACTGTGTAATCTTTTTCCTGGGAAAAACATTGACATTTATTTTTCTGTATTTTGCAACTGTTTGAAAAGGAATGTGAAGGAAATCTTTCACAAATAAGCTTCTGAAGTGTAATGGTAAAAGACCTTTGGAAAGATATTGTCTTTTTTCTTTTGCTGAGTAAGTGCAGCAAAGTATTGTCTGCCATTTTGACATACTACCTGCTTTTAATTTCCTAATACGTATTGTTATTTCATAAAGGTTTAAGGCAGCCACTCACAAGGTGGCACAGAGAAGCAGCTTAATAGTGGCCAGCAGTCTTCCCTAACTTAATTTAGGTTAGTGAATGAAAAATATTGCACCCAGATGAAGCATTAGGTTAAATTGGTCAGAGCTAGGATTTTATTGCTTGGTCTAAAGTTTGATGAAACTTTCATCTAAAGGTAGTCAGCTTTACACAAGTAAACACAAACTCACTTTTTGCTCAGGTTGCTGTTCGTATAATCTTACTCAGACAACAAAGAATTTAATACAACTAAATCTAATCTAGTCATCATGAGCTCATGAAAGGTAATTCTTTTCATCCTAAAGTAAGTGTCTGAAATAGGCAACATTGATCTCTACAGGGATCTAGTTCATTAGAAAAGGTGTACATAGACATTAGGTTTAAATTACATCAAACTAACGGTATTTCCAAGTGACCGAATGTTTCTTTAGTATGGCAATTCCATGAGTAGGAAAGCTATATTTGGGTTTTGTTTCATTACCTATTAAGTGGGTGTTTCTAATGAAGTTGTTGCAATCTTTTCTGCTTTTGTCAGTAGTGTTCGTGTTTTAGGGACATTACAACACCTTCTGCCTTAACGCACCAGAGGGCCTTAGGGAAGATGACCGGTGCTACTGAGCTATAAAATTGGTGGTAGAACGTGTCTTTGTACAAAATCTCAATCAGAGGACAAAGCACAGTATGAGTGCAATGAAGAACGAAGGAATTAAGACATGCAATGGATAGGAAACCATTTTGTTCTCTGTAAAAAAGGTATTTCTGCTGGAAGTTTGCAAATGACCTGTCAAACATGGTTTATGATGGCAACTGATTTTATAGGACTATGAAATCCCTTTCAGTAGTCCGAGGGTTTCTTTAGGTCATTGTGCATATTTACTTTGTTATCAGATCTTTCCTACATATAATTTTAATAAAATTTTTGTACAGTATGTTACCTTTGCAATCTGCAAAGGCCTTAACTTTATCTGCAAAACCTGGTGCCACAGTAACAGGATTTCAGTTTCAGAGTTCTTAAAAAAACTGTAAAGATTGACAAAAGTACTCCAAACAGTATTATTGTATAGAGCAAAGTCACAGTATTAAAATTCATTTTCCTGAGCAAGGAAGGTGGAGTAGTGAATCTTCCCAACAGCTTGAGGAATGATCCTTTATAAATAAATTCAGTCTCAAATTTCTGTTTTTCTCAAAATGCTGCAATACTTGCAGTAGGGTAACTATTGCTGGTACAGAAGGAATTGTTGTTCATTACTGAGAATTTGTTAACTTCTTAAAACAATACCTACCAAAACAGTATTTTCCTAAAGTGAGATGTTCCATTGTAAAATCCATCTTGACTCTTCTTAATATTTATGGGAATGTCCATTAAACCTATTTCTTTAGCATAATGCATAATTTCTGCTGCTTAGTCCAGTGACAATGTCAGGCTTACTGGCCATTACCATTTACCCGATCTTCTCCAGAACCCTTTTCTTTTAAGGGAAATGGGCTGACATTTGTCATACATGGCTATTCAGCTATTTAATTCTTAAGATCTCATAGAACTCGAGAGGTAACCATTAAATCCTGGGTATAGCATTTAATCCTACTGATGTTCCACTACTAATTTTGTCAACTTGTTCTGTAATCTCTTCTACAATCACTTTAGTTTCAGATGGATTCTCTGATGAACCCCTGTGTAAAAATGGTATCGAGGTGGGAATCTCCAGTTTTTTAAAGTGAACATTGATGCTAAGAAGTCATTTAGCTCCTCATTGCATGCCCTTCCTAAGTGTTCCTTTTATACCGTGCTCATTAAGAGGACCTGTAGGCTCTCTGCCAGGCTTTCTGATCTTGATTTGTTTGAAAAAAAAGACTTATTATTACCTCTGAGACTTACTATTATCTCTGAAACTCTTTTACTAGCTTTTTCTCATTTTTTTTCAGTCTGCCTTATCTGCTAGAGTTATTTTCTTCATTTAAACTCAGCTTCAGCTTTTTTGAAGTGCATTCCTGTATTTAATAGCCTTCTTTACCCTGCTAGTTAGCTGGGCTTTTCAGTCCTTTTGTACCTTTTCAGTCTATTCTAAAGAGGTGGTGTGCATTTGCACTATGTTTCCAATGCAGATTCTTTGTGAAAAGTCTATGCTGACAGGAAAGATCTAATTCTCCAGGTTGCCACTTTTTGATGAATTTTCTCTTTTCTAAGCATTAAATTAAATACAGCCCTGGAATTCCTATACTTTTTCTGCATTGATACAGTGTCTAAGTACATTAAATGTTTTCCTTAATACATTTTACTGCTTATACTTACTAATTGCATTCATATAGACACTTAGCATGTTAGCAAAGCAGTGTATTCAAACTAAGAACCACAGAGCCATAGAATGATTTGGGTTGAATAGAACCTTAAATATCATCAATTTCCATGCCTCCCAGCCATGGGGGAAACTTCTACTACACCAGATTGCTCAAAGCCCCAGGCAGCTTGGCCTCAAACACTTAGAGGAATGGGGCATTCACAGCTTCATTTTCCAGAACTCTCTGTTTATCATCCCTTCCCTCCAGCATGCCAACTCCACTTCACAATTTGGTGTCATCAGCAAACTTGCTGAGGATGCACTCAATCCCACTGTCCATGTCACTGAAAAAAATGATAAACAGCTCCAGTCTCAGTACTGACCCCTCAGGAACACCACTCATCATTACTTCATTCACTTGGGTATTGAGTCATGGATCACAACTCTTTGAGTGCAACCATCCAGCCAGTTCCTTATCTACCAAGCTGTCCATCCATGAAATCCTCTCTCCCCTTTAGGTACAAGGGTGTTGATTGGGACAGTGTCAAATGCTTTCACAAGTCCAGGTAGATGACTTCAGCTGCTCTTCCCACATCCACTAACTCTGTAAACCCATCACAGAAGGCCACCAACCTCTTTCAGGCACAGTCTGCCCTTACTGAAGCCTTGCTGACTGTCACCAATCACCTACTGCACAAACTCCTTTGAGAAACAGCAATATGGTTAATTACGCAGATTTGGCATGTTTGTCTCATCTGGCACAGAGGATTCTATAACTGCAGCCTTTCCTTCATGTGTCAGGTAGAATAACATACTATTGTGTCTCCTTTTGTTTAATTTTTTCACATTATAACCTTCTGTCACTGATGATTGCTGTGTGATTGATTGATGGGTTGACTAATAGTCAATTTCAGATTTTTCCAGCAGACCAGAGGAGATGAGGAAACAGTCTTGACACAGTGACTGTTATCCTCCTGTCTTTTCCTTTCTGAGATTGATTACATCTCTAGTGCAAAAATCACGGTTTCTAAGTCCTCTGATCCCTCTTTTCCACTTCTGATTATAGTTTTCAATTTAGTTTTAGCTTAACAGCCTGTCAGCCAAATTCACTGGCATGTTCTTGAAGCTTAAAGCATTTTCAGCTTTTGGCTCAGGTTATCTACTGAATTGGTCAACAAACAACGGAACTGAATAGAACTCTACCACCATGCAAATGCATGAACTAAAAGATATGCGATTGAAAAACTTGAGCACCCTTTCAGTCACCTGAATACTGGTGTTCATGAATATTAGAGCAAATTACAGCACAGTGCTAAAAAAGCAGCCAGTAAATTGCCTTGAAAAAAATAATGTTTCAGATAATTCGGTTTTCATAGCATTTTAGAAAATGAGGGGTAAAGGTCTCTTGTATATTAACTATAGCACCATGTGACTGGTATTCTTTATCAGTTGCTGAGCAACGGTCATACTCTGAATTTTTAAACTCATTAGCAAGCTGAACAGGCTGGCATTTGGCAGATGTTATTTGATTTTGTTTGGAGGCAAGTCAATGGGGGAGACAGAAGAGACATTGAGCTCATTGTGTTATCTTGCTTCTCTTATTAAATTCTCAAGATATTTTAAACACATCTAAGGAGACTGAAACAAACGTCTTCATTTTCAGGTTATTCACAAACTTTTATGTGATTTATGTAGTAATATAAATGAAACATATGAGCCAAATTTTGTTAGCTTCAAACACATTCTAATCTGCACCTAACATTTTCCTGAAGTGTTTCTGTTATTAGTAATGGCTGAAGTAGCTTTATTTGAATCCTCCAGTCATGCAAGCATTTCTTAAACAGTTTTGCCAACATACCTTGTCCTTGACCAGTAACATTTTATTTTTGTGTTCCAACTGAAGCCTTTTTTAATAGAAGAACTGTCAATTGTTATAAGTCTTTTGGTGGTATGTGACAGTGATGTGAGGTGGTGTGACTGTGAATCCACAAAGAACTCGCTCTGCTTGGATTTTAAGATAGTGATGGCCAAAGCTTACAAGTCTTGGCGATGTGCCTAAGTATGCTTAAACCACTAAAACTTTGAACTAATGAATTATAAACCAGCAGGAGACCTCTACAGAGCATAAGGAAAGTCAGATACTGTCAGATTTGTAACATTAATTCAGGAGCACAGATCTCCCACTCAAATACCAGATGTCAGTGTATTGTTTTGTTGACTCATTAATGGCAGTTTTAGCATGTCTGTTTTTTTCTGACTGAAGCTGATTAATGAACTAGTGAAAAGAGAGTAATACTATTCCTTAGTTTATAAGATCTGTCTTGAGTATCTTCTTTGTCCAAGGAATCTTTACCCATTTACTTCCATGTGATTCAAAGGATCATTATGAATTACTGAACTATTATTGGTGGCTTTTACCTCAGTAGCAGACATGGGTCCTAACTCAGATTTTTCATACTTGGCATTATAGATAAATGAACATTAAGAAATTAATCATACTGGCATATGGAGTGTATGTTTTTTAACTCCCCCAACATTATTTAAATTACAAATTTCTGATAGTCTTTCAAGGACTTGCTGAGCAATTCTAGAAACTAATTTTGCCTGACTTCTGTGTATTTTGGACCTTTTTCAACCTAATTTCCCTGGTCACAAATAGAGTCTACATATTCATCTTAACAACAGGTACTAATAATATTGTAGAAAATGAGTCTATCAAACCTACAGTGCTGGCTTCTAAGACAAAAAAAACCTGCCAAATATCTGAATATATCAGCGTGCTTTGGTCAGTAACTTAAGTCAACAAAAATGGAATATCAGAGTAATATCCATAAATTGCACCTAGCAAGAAAAAGGAAAAAAAGGTATATAGGGGAAGTTGGATCAAGTGAAATCACCTGTTTTGTTAGAAATACTTAGGGAGTAGTATCATAGACCAGACTCATAAGGGAAATCACAGTTTATAAGACACAGAAAGACCATTCTGCAACATGTGGTTGCTAAGTTAACTTCTTGCTGAAAGTTATTATGGATGCTAAAAATGTACATAAGCTCAAAGGAAGACAGAGTTAATGGAAGAGAAATCCATTAGGGTCTTTGGATGAGTAAGCTTCTGGTGGACAAATTATTTGGGTTAAGAAAGTGTTACATACATAAATGTTGTTACCAACTGCTTTCTCTGGTTTTTTACCTTCCCTAGGTACCTGGTATTGGTAATACATCCTTTCAGTCTTAGAGTTTACAATCAACTCTTATGCAGCTATTTATCATTAATTCTACATACATAAATCTAATAATACCACAGAGTTGGTTGGGGTTTCTTTTGGTTGGTTGGTTAGTTGGTTGGGTTGGTTGGTTGGTTGGTTAGAGTGTTTGTTTTTTGTTTGTTTGATTTTGGGGGGTGGGTTTTGGTGGTTTGTTGGGAGGGGTTGTTTGGTTGGGATTTTGTTTGTTTCCTTTCTTTTTCTTTAGGTTGGGTTTTTTTTTTGGTTTTTTGGTTTTTTTTAAATCCATGTCTCTCTTCCTCTTAATGTAAATTCTGTCTTCTTTGAGCCAGATTGGAGAGCAAAAACATAAAATTCTTCAGGGTGCATCATGTAGGAGGTGTGTCTACATAAGTGCTCTTCCCACTGCCTCTTTCCTTCCCTGTGGAGTCACTGGCAATCATCTACTATTGTGTTACTATAACCATTTTTTTTAGTGCAGAGTGGCTTGTAGTTGACAGGGAAGAAAGTCTAAAATCTTCCTGCTTGGTAAAATTTTGGAGCCGCCTTATGCAGTTTCAAAGTTTAGATATCAAAAAGTTTTGTGTTCCAAGTAATATCAGCACAATTTTCACCAAGACATATAAAGGTCTCTCTAACACAAGTCTTGAAGATGCAGCTCTGTAAGGGCAGATACTGCCAGGTAATTCTAAAGCTTGGGATCTACTTCTAGCAGAAACACATTATGAATTCACCTCCTGAATGGAACTGGAATTGTTGCTGTGTTTTTGAAAGCAGGAAAAATAGTAAAGACTGTCTTCCTTGTTTTCTTCACCATTATCACTCACATATTACATCGGTATAGAAAATAACTGTTATTTGGTATTGTATACCTTTATGAAACATCAGTTCACAGAGTGGTTGAGGTTGAAAGGGATCTCTGGAGATCATCCAGTACAACCCTACTGCTCAGGCAGGGCGACCTAGAGCCAGTAGCGCACAACCCTGTCTAGAGGGGGGTTTGAATATATCTAAGGAGGGAGACTCCATGACCTCTCTGGGCAACCTCTGAGTGCTCAGTCCTCACTACAGTAAAAAGTGTTTCCTGATGTTCAGATGGCAACTCTTGTGCTTCAGTTTTTGCCCATTATATTTTATCTTGTTACCAGGCACCCCTGAATATAGCCTGTCTCTGTCCTCTTTGCACACTCATGTCAGACATTTATATACTGATAACATCCCCCTGAGCCTTCTTTTCTACAGAGTGAACAGTCACAGAATTCTTGATGTTTTCTAATAATGAGATCCTCCAGTCTCCTAATCATAGTGGTTTTCTCCAGTGTGTCCATGTCTCTCTTGTAAGGGACAGCACAGAATTGGACCCAGGACTCCAAGTGTGGTCTTCCCAGGGCTGAATAAAGGAGAAGAGTGTGTAAGGCTGAAAGGGACCATTTGAGGTCATCTAGTCCAACCTCTCTGCTCAATTAGGGACCCCTAGGGCATGTTACCCAGGAGTGAGTCTAGACAGATTTGAAAATATCTCCAGTGAAGGAGATCCCACAACATCTCTGGGCAATCTGTTCCAGTGTGTGATCACCCACATAGTGAAGAAGTTCTTCTACATGTTCTAGTGGAACTTTCTGCGCATCAGTTTATTCCTGTTGCCCATTGCCCCATATCCTATTGCTTGGCATCACTAAGATGAGCCTGGCTTCATCCTCTTGGCACCCTCCCTTCAGATACTGATAGACATTGATGAGTTCCCCTCTCAGGTGACTCTTCTCAGTCTGACAGGCCCAGTTTCCTCAGCCTTTCCTTGTGCTGCACTCAGTCGTCTTTGTAATCCTCTGCTGGACCCATTCCAGGACCTTCATGTCTCTCTTGTACTGTGAAGCCCAGAATTGGACACAGGACTCCAGATGTGGCCTCACCAGAGCATAGTAAAGGGGCAGGATCAGGTCCCTTGACCTGCTGGCAATATTCTTCTGAATGCACACCAGGACACCACTGGCCTTCTTGATCACAAGGGTGCAGTGCTGGTTCATGGGTAGCGTCTTGTCCACCAGGACCCCTTACCAGCAGATCAGCTCCCAGCTGGTACAAGTGCATTAGGTTATTGTTCCTATCTAGATTATGAGAGATGAAAATTTAGGCTTCAGGGCTAGAACCTTCTTACTCAGTACTTAGCTGGATGACACAATAAGTTGGATAACAGATTTGATATTATGGCATCTGCCTTATCTTACATAAACCCCTTCCTGTTCATACATATTTAAAAAAGGAACATTTTGGGCTGTGTGCATAATATTCATATATTCACAAACATGCTATCAGCATGTTACTGACTGAAAACTTAGATAATTAAACATAACTAGTGTAATTGCTGTTGAACAATTTAGGTGTCTAGAAAGCCCTAGAACAAAACTAGGGCAAAAGAAAATAAAAAGAAGTATCATAAAAAGTCTGTATTTCCTTTGAAAGATGCTTTGGAGAATGTTTTTTGGGGTTTTTTTTTGAGGAAAAAATTCTTTAAAGAAGAAATCTGCAATTTGAATGAAAAAAAACATGGAAAATGATAAAAATGATAAAAATTGTTATCATTTCCAAAACTTATGGAGCCAATTAAAAAAAAAAAAAAAACAACAAAATACTTTCTTCACAGGAGACCTAGCAGCAAAATTTAGTTGGGTAGTCTCATCTTGTCTTTTTTTTTTTTTTTTTTTTCCCAACTTATAAAAAACACTGCAAATGTGATATGATTGGCAGTCAGCACAAGAGAGGCCAAGGAGTAGAATAACAAGTTGGTTTGCAGGTCAAGGGTAAAGGGTGAATTAGTAGAGTTGGAGTAAGAAACTTGCACAGCCTGGATCCACTGTTTAACTCGGTCAGTGCTGTTAGTCTTATGCTTTGATGAACTCTAAATTCACTGAGAAAAGACAGAAAAGAAGTAATAGTAGGGCTGAATGGATCCGGGAGCGGAAATGTGTTAAAAGACCTTTCACCTCCACTGTTATTTCACAATGAAGCAGAATAAAGCCAACCCTTTCAAATAAAGTTAAAGGGAGTTTCTGAAATTAATCTAGCCAAGGTCAGAAATTCTTATAATTCTTATTATCTCTTCAGTGATATCTGAAGAATATATTCTTGGTCCCACTTTATGACAGACAGGTGCAAAATTACAAGCCTCCAACACTTTCAGTAAACTTAGGGAAAAGTGTGAAAACAAAAAAGTGAATAGATAATGAAATAAATCAAATAATGAGTCTCAGTGTCTTGGCTGAGTTTAGTTCAATATTCCATTGCCACTTTGATACTAATGTCATTTAATGTAAATTTTGATACTTCCCAGTGTGTTCCATCCAATTTTTCTTTAAAATATTATTCCTCCTTTAACCGTATTTAGTTCCTAGATAATTCCAAATAACCACACAGTTCAGATCCAAATCTACATTAATTTTCTCAGCACAGCTTTATTTAGCAGCAGAAGAAGAGATGTTCAAAATAATTCTAAACAGGAATTTTCTTTGTGAGGGAAGGATAAAGAAATGCCATTTCCTTCTTCCTGTGTTCTGTGCCCTTTCCCCTCACTCATTGCTACTTTCCAGTATCAACTGTTTACTTTTGTTTGTGGTATCTTTGGCTCAAAATACCTACAGTCCAATTTTGGGACAGTCCTCATAAAATTTCTCTTATTTTGTGTGGGTTTTTTGTGTTACCAGTATGGTGGATAGTAAAGACATAAATTAAGACATAGTGCTAATTGAATAGCGTTTGGAAAGGTCTTGCTTTCCAAATAGTGTCCCTAAGTATTTCAATATATGCCGAGTAACAACATAAATAGGGATTATATTGCACTAAATTAATGAAAGAATGCTTCCACCGGGTCTGTTTATTGCAAGAACCTATACTGGAGTATCTCAAGGTTATTTCTAATACTTGACTGTTTTAATGATTATTTTATTTGAAGTTTGAGCTCCATTTTTAATGAAATAGTTATTCTGCTTGACCTTATACAGCTTTAAAGCATGGGTTTTTTTCCATCAGTTCATCAACATGAGTGAACTTAAAGATTGCAAAAAATATGTGGTCCTAATGCAATATAAATGAAACATAATATAACCTAGAGAAATCACGACCTAACCAACCACACAAAACCCCCCAAAAGCCTAGAATGCCAGTGATATTCAAAAGTAAGCCTGTACAATAATAAGACCAAGTGGAAGGTCTTTATAATATGTAACAGGTAATGCACAATAACACTAACATAGTTTAATTAATTTCTGTGTTAATTTCATAATATAATCAGTTGGATTTTGAAAGCATTGAAGTAATTTGCATTACGTGGTTTTTGTTGAGAAAATAGACTTTTTGTAGTACTGTAGCTTATCTTTGCTGTCTCTCTCACAGAATAAATATGTAACTTTTGAATATATAAGTAATTAAATGAAAATTTGTATCGGATATAGAACATTTAAGTCTGCCATGGGTTCATATGGGTGTAGTTCTTTAAAGGACTCATTGTAATTAAATTCAATAAAAAATATTGTAGTTCTAGAAAGTGAACTAAGAACAAATTACTTAAAGAACAATGGCAACATTTGGTAAGAATTCTAAACATGAGGCATTATAAGAATTTCAGTGAATACACAGAGGTAACATCATTCAAATAATCTTAGCAATAAACTTTACTTTTCCCTGTTTTAGATCTTGTATGGGTGGATATAAAAATGTCTTTTATTGAGTTCATTTCTGCAAATGGACAGGTCACACAAAGTATGACATAGAGGCTGAGAATCATGGTCTTTGGGAAGGAGGTCCATGGTTTAGTGAACAGGTAAATGCTGTTCACATGAACAGCAGCACACACATACAAGCCTTGTTTTCACCTTCCTGTTTTACGTGCTAGAGCATTCTGAGCATTACTCACTGACACACTTCCCTGGATACCTGGGCTTCCCTCACCTGAATGCCCAAACCACTTATTATTTCTTTATTTACATTTCGATTAACTTTAATCGGCAAGCAGTATCTAGGGTGCTCATTTGATCACTGAACACTTGATTACATCCTGCTGTGTTTTCATGATGGATTTTGAATTTTGTGCTAATCTTTCCAAAAGTTTATTTTTTGACTATACTTTTATTGTGAAGACTGAAGCAGTTATGACTGAACCAAAGAAAGGAAGAATAATTTCTGTTTGCTTTGGAAGTTCCTAGAGCTTTTTTTAGCTCTTAGGAATTATGCCATCTGCTATAAATACTTTGAATAAATTGTAACACTATTAGATAATGTTAATATGAAAGAGTCATAATATTAAGTCACCTTGATGGTACTTTTTTCTGAGTGGTTATAGACTGACACATACTGAAAAGCTTATGGTGCCTTATATTCATATTTATTTCTGTGCATTCTTTTTAATGTCTAAAGCTTCTTCTATTATTAGAAGAGGACTTATGCTCTGGAGGTTAATTTTGTATAATTTAAGTACTAGAATCACACAGACTGTTAAGGTCCTTTGGATTTCACTGTAATTTTTCGCTTCATAGTGACATGGCTTGATTCCAATTGCCTTCACAATGATGTAAATCAAGATAACACCACCAAGAGGCTTGGACTTGGTAACTTTTTTCATAGTTTTTGTGATATATACACATCTACCATAGAACAGGGCTATTACTAAAACAATACATTTTTCTGTGAGTTTCTTAGCTTGATAGTGACAGTATTATTGGGGTTTGTTAGAATTTTATCTCCAAAATTGTGCACCTGTATGTGAATTGAATACCTGTACTAAACTGAAGGTTCTTTTTTATTTTTCTATCAAATTTACTCAAGCAATTTCTTTAACAAGCTAGGTTCAAACCTGTATGAATGAAAACAGAATTGAGAGCAGGATCTGACCTAGTGACTTCAAACAAAATGCACCTGAGAGCTCTTAAAACATGATCAGTTTAAGCTGCTTATTTTCTGTTCTAAAAACACCAAGTATGTAGAAATCTCAAGATCAACAATCACTCTGCAAAGAATATGGGTAATACTTCAAAAGTAACATAATTACAGCTCCCAAAAAGGTTTCAAAAAAAAACTTCACAGTAGTAAAAATAATGATTATTCAGAGTAAACTAAGAAACATGACAGTGCAGTGGCAACAGTAAGATATCTTTTGCAACAATCAGACACACAAGCCCTCACTCTTGCTCATTCTAGTTCAAATCCTTTTGTCTTCAGCCCAGACAGACTGTGGTCTACTGAGAAGACATTGCTCACTCACAAATGTCATGGGGCTCTTAGGTCCTTGGAGTACATAATATCTGTATGGCATCAGGATAAGTACTTTTTTTCCAAGGATTTACATCAAGATAAAGAATGAGTATGTCCATCTCATCCAGATGGAGTAATTTGACCTTAAGACTGCATATCCTGATTCTGTCCAGGATAGAGTTAATTTTTGCAGTAGCCATGAGGAGGCAGAACATGGAGCCATGTGGACCTGGTAGTACATTATTCTCTACCACCTCACATCAGTTGCTAGGAGTGGGAATAAGGGACTCTCCAGCTTCTGAGAAGAAAGGCATGGTTTTCCAGTGGAGCAAAGAGTGGTGCCGTGGGGAACCCGGCCACCATTATTCAGTGTTATCTGGGGTCCGTGTTGAGCATTTTTGCTTGTGACTCACCCTCTTTTTGTGTACTTTGTCATAATATTGTTATTGCTACTGTTTGTTTTCTTATCTCATTGCCGTTTCTGGTAAATTGTTCTTATTTCAACCCAAGGTCTTTGTCTTCTGTGCCTCCAACTCAGGGAGGAGAGGAGCGCTTCTTGTCTTTTTTCGTGGAGTAGTGAATTGGAGAATGCCATTCCTAAACCATGACACTGCAGATGACTCCTCAGTCAGATCTGGACAACTTGAGTGTGTTGTGCATCTCTAGGTGCCAAGGAGGATGTGTATGTTTTCTGTATTCACTTCTGTGGACACCTCTCTAATTAGCAGATCACTGGGAAACTTGGTGCACTTCACTAGGAACAGCCAGGCCAGATTTCAAGAAATAGCACTGCTGGGGACCTGACCTGCAATCTGTGGAGGAGGATTATATAGGAGTTACTGGTTTATCTGGCCAGCTTGGGAGCAGTAAAGGATTTTCTAGTACTTTTCATTAAAGAAACCTAGGAATATAAGTCCATGAAAAGAAAGCAGGACTAATTACTTACCTGTATGACAGTCAAGTGTGATGTTCAGAAAACCTAAAGGATGACTTCATAGAGGTTTGTGTTTTTTAAAAATGTTTAGCAGTTTAGGATAGCTGTTCTGCTGTGGAGCATTCAAGCTGAAGTGTCACATAGGCATGACTTGTCCACTCAAAAGCTTAAAGGCTACCTATCTACAATCCAGGCCATAACATTTACCCAGACTGGGGTAGTCCAAGTTGTAGGGGTACTCTCTGGTAAGGCTGCAAGTGATAATGTGGAAACATCTAGCCATTTTGGTTTTTAAGCAGCCAAGTTATAGACTTCATCCACTCTTTCAAGGAGATGAAATAAATTTTTGTTAAAGAATCAGTACACGGCCTTATTGCCTTTATACCATATGGGTCCTACTTAGCATCTCTGTGTCCAAGTAGTTCATCATGTGACAGTATATATCATTTGATGGAATCAGTATGAAATCCCTAAACATTTCCTAGTCTAGCAAAACTACTGCATGAAACTTTAATGGGCATATTTTGCCCTTTTCACTGTTACTTTTAAATACAAAATTATTACGTACCTTTTCAAAGGTGAACAGTGAAGAGTAACAGTCTTTTGAGTTCTTCATGAAGATTTTTTTTCTACTAATTAGTAATCCTGTTTCTACCCAGCCATGTAAAGGGCAAGTGTGTGAAAAATGGTATCATATGGATGAAGAACAGACAATGCTATATGCATAAATTTGGATTTCTTGCCATAAGGCTGCCATTCTTTTTGTATCCTGCAGAATGTGAAAACACATGTGTGTTCCTCAAAAGTAGTACAATTAGTATTAGGAGAATTTTCGGAACCAGTCATATGTTTCCAGTAGGTAATAATGCTTCCATAATCTCAGTTTAAAAGATCTGAAATATTTAAATTAAAGAAAAAAACATAAGTGAATGACATTTGGGTATTCTTCCCGTTACTGAAGAATCCAAAACATGATTTTAAGGATGCTTGTGTACTTTAAAAAACATTACAGACTTAAGAAATTAATTTCACAATATGTCTAATGGCAGTTGATAACAAAGCACATAGTATCAAGAGGCCTTTTGAATAGTTCTGTAGACTGCAGGCTTTAGAAAAACCTCTGTTAACCCCTGTTAAATTATCTGTAAAGGTAAACTATATCAATATTAAATGTTTTGAAAATATCATACCTCTTTTCAATGAGTTCAATTTTAGTTTGGATCAGGAGTGCACTTCTGAGGTGATTCTTCCTATTGTCCACAAGTACAGAGCTTTCCTTTGCTTTTTGAAGTAGTCATAAAGCATGCAAATTATTTTCAGATGCTAACCAGATTAAACTGCTGCTCAGCTGTTCCAAGTATTTTTTCCACCAAACTAGGATAGACTTAATCAGAGTAAGTTTCTGTAAAAGCTTGTGGTAATGAAATGGTTTTCTCGGGTCTTTGAAGAATCCTCTTTCCAGGACACCAGAAGGAGAGTGCCGCATCATCATTATCCTCCCCTTGCTCCCTCATTGTGTACACAGACATTCCATAAGTAAGGAAAGACTTAGCTGATATAATGTAGTTATAAAATAACTCCTCTAGGTTTCTGTTTTTTTTTTTTTTCTTTCACAAGACTGTCCTATTTACAATGTCTTTTTTCAAGGAGTGGAAAATAAACTTGCACATTGATATTGCATATTGCTTAAGCTGATGAATCTGTTGATAAATCAATTTTAAGGCAACATATTTAATTATTTCTGCCATTTTATTAAACCCACATTTCCAGAGGGTCTCCCTTTAAATCTCTGTTGGCTTGCTTTTCAAATATCATATTCTGTTTAAATAATTACTGGATTAATATGTGATATTTAAACTAATTTGATTGCAACAAGAGCATGGAGAGGCAAATCTAGGGTGGGCTGATTGTCTTCCATTCAAACCAGATTTTACTCTAATTTCTCTGAAGTTACAGTCTTTTAGCTATAACCAGAATTAATTCTTTAGTTAAAAATTAGTTTCATCACTATGTGTTTTTTAAAAATCTGATCTTAAATGAGTTAATTGAATTTTTTTTCAATTTTTCTTTAGTAAACAGTTCCCTATACATATCTTTCTTCTATTTTCAATGACATTGATGAAGTGACTGCATTCCCTTTGTGATCATAGAATGAAATGTAACTTCCAAGTAAAAGCTAAACAAATCTAGCTGAACATCATATTTGGAATTGAATATCTTTCTGTTTCCCATTTACTGTAAGTGTTCATGTATGAGACATTTATGTATTTGTATGAATACCTACAAGCATGCATAAGTATAGATGATCTCAAAATAAGATGATCAAGAAATAGTACCAGAAGTGTGGGAGTAGTGTAAAGGGACAGGTTACCTCCTCAGGGATTGTGATTCAAATGATGTGCCTTTAGTATGAACTTGAGAAGTGACGAGCATTTTTGCCTTCAGAAACACAGAAATTAAAAACGAAACACTGATGAAGCTTCAAAAGCCATGTGATGTGGTTCACAGCTAGAATCATAAGCTGCTTTTAAAGATTGGTGGGATACATCCATTCCCAAGTGTATTGCAGAATGACCTGTTCTGCACAGAGACTTGTTAACTGGCGGTGGTTATGCATATTAGATTAAAGAAATCTAAGGAAAGGAAAAAGAGTAACTTTATTGCATTTGTTTGTAACTAGATCTGCCAAACACCACCTGACCTTTATTTTGCTACAACTATTTAATTCTACAGGCATGTCTTCCTTTTTTTTTTTGTTAGAATTACATGTGATCCTTTCAAAATTTTTTTTTTTCAAAATAACTATGACTGTTTTGGATATACTGATTTTTATTAAAAGTATGAATAATATTCTGTGCTGAATATGAGCTGTGATACAAGAGAGTGAATATACGGTGTATTATAGAAACCAAGCTAGAAAGGAAAATGAGATGCTGAAAAAAGAATCTGATTTCTCAGTCTCTCAGAGTTGTAACATATAAGGCAGATGAAATTCCTATATATGAACTTGTTTCAATTCTGGATCCTAATGGGATACCTGAGACAGCAAAAAAACAAAGTTCATACTTCTTGATGCCCTTAAGCTTTCTTTTTCTGCATGAAAATGAATTGCTTATTGCTTTATTAATTGTACAAAACATGAATTTTAAATGGATTTTTTCCTTTCTTAGTTATCAGTTTAGTAAGTAGCATTGGACATATTTTCCTTTTGGAAATCAAGTTCAGAGAGATTCTCTCAGTTTGTGTCCATGACAGTGCATATTACATGACCCTTCATATTCATACAGAGATAAAAGTATGCCGCCTTTTTTTTTTTTTTTTTTTTGCTTTTATGGTCATTTGCTATAAGCCATCTCCTTGAGAAATTTTAAAGGCTCTATGGGATGCTTAATAGTCTGTGGCACATATCATGAAGTACAAATGATTGCATATATCAAGACTCCAACTAGTGCTTATTTTAATGTGAAAATCTATATGAAACTGAGCCAAGTATGCTGTATGATATAATTGGCTCAGTACAACCTATTCTTTTAAAAGCATCCTTTCTATAATTAAAGTAAGAGGTGAATCCTACTGGGTGATTATTTCCTCTGTGATTAGAATATATTTTGAATCCTATTATAGATACAGTCCTCCGAATGGGTTGTGAGTTGAATGATACCCAGTGTTTTTCTTAAAGCCTTTACTTTATGAATCAAATAGGTAGGGTAGAATCTTACTAGTCATTTTTTAAAGCAGAAAAAAAGGCATTCCTCATATATGCTGGAAAAAATTTTCTTAATTGCTGAAAAATAAGGCTTAAAAACCCAATTAATGAAATAAATAAAAATTCTCAAGTAATTCTCTCATTTTGGAGATATTTTTACAGTTTGCATATTGAATATTAAATAATCTTTGAGATACTGAGCCTCTATTTGATTAGTAAGCCATAAATCTCCAGCAAGCTTAAACATTAGATGAAATCTCAACTATCTTCAGAAAACAAAACCCACTGCGTGGGTTTGATGTTCAGCTAACTCTATAATCTGTAGATCTGTTTTCATTTGCAAACAGAATGTATATTAAAACTCATTACTAAAGCATATGGTTTTTACGCCACTGTAAAACTAATAGATTTTAATCTAGATTTGAATGTTACTCAAGGGCAAACCTTATCCTCCTTTGATAATATAAAAATTATGTCAAGTACTATTAAGTGAAATAGTATAGAACTGAGAATATAAATCTGCAGTATTTCTCAATGCTACTCTTAAATAAAGTATTTTAAAAATTATGTAAGATACAGCGTTAGACAGTTCTTCCATTAGAAATCTGACAATTCTCTTGAGTCATATCACATTTGATATTCAAAGTGTAATACTTTTAAGTAAACTGAAACTGCATAAGAATTTTTTTCATGAGAAAGATCCTGCGTCTTTTAAGTTCCTTTTCATACAACAGATATGTTATGAGCGGATTGAGCCACAGATTTTAAATGTTATTTTCTGTCAGAAATATTTTAATATTCATTAGAAAATTTGTCATCACCTATAATGCCATCTAGCAATTGTTACAGACCTCCATAAATGAATTAGATTTCCATAGCTCAAAAAAACTCATCTAATTTTG
Source organism: Sitta carolinensis (assembly GCA_032173965.1). Taxonomy (NCBI): domain Eukaryota; kingdom Metazoa; phylum Chordata; class Aves; order Passeriformes; family Sittidae; genus Sitta; species Sitta carolinensis. The sequence goes on along the minus strand of JAVUNC010000004.1, from coordinate 22,037,999 downwards.
CTTTTTAGTAACCATTTGCACATGTAATATTAAACACCGTGTTTAGTAAATATTATGTAATTATCCAGTATCTACAATAGGTACTTTCCTGACAGGTACACCTGTTTTAAAAAAAAATATTCTTTTTTGGGGGAAAAGCTTAAACAGGTTCTGTCAATTCATTCAACTATCATGCAATTTTTAAAGTATGCAATAGTTACTGTATTGATGATAGCAGACACACACATTGTTTCTTAGTTACATTTTTCTCTTTAAATAATTTAATGTATTTTTTATGTAGACAAATATAAGATATGAAATGACAGAAATCTCCAGTTAGATGCTTACTCTTGTTTATCTGATCATTGGGAAACTGTAGGTCTTTCTGGAGCAGGGGGTGGATGGAGCTAGAGTTTGAAGCAGAATTTGCACATGCAAAGGTCGTACGGTTCCGCTCACAACTTCTCATCAACAGCCTGCACCTGGATGGAGACGTACAGATAAAACTGGTCCCCTTGCCTTTCCCACTTCCCCCTGTCTTTTTACAGTGAAGCATATACACTCATATGTCATATCCTGCTTTATTCTGGGAGAAAGAGTAATCAAACCTTCAATGAGAAACCACTTTTGTGGCGCAGGTACTGACAAAATTGTGGTGTTAGTGTTGCAGGGAAAGGGAAGGGGGGGATGGTGTCACAGTACAGTGGTCCTTATTACTAGGGATGTGTAATAAGGATGACAAGAACTCTATGTATTATTCCATAAATACCATAATTATTTTATCCTTGCATGGTGACATCATTTTCTATACTGTAACAGAGAACACTATGAACAGTTGAAGAGCTGCTTAATCGTTGTAACTTGTTTATGTTTTCCTTGCTTCACTGGGATAATGTAAAGCTTTATTTAAACTTACACAAAAGTAGTAAGACTACATGTATTAAAATCCATGGCTCACAAAAATTGTCTGCATTGTTCTTACCTTTTTAGACCACTGAGACTTCAATAAAAAATAGCAACATGGCTCCTCTGGCAAAGTCCTGCCACTGTCAATTAATAATTTTGGTACTAGTATTTATACATAACTTTAAAAAAATGCATTTTCATTCATTTCAATTAAAAAAGAATAGTATTTGAAAAACCAAGACCTTAAATCAAGACTTTCTACTATCAAAAATTACTAAAATATGGAATTTTAATGCTAGCAGCAGTGTGTTCAAAACATTATATGAAATTGGTATTGTTTATGAAGGTTTTTGGTATTTGTATTTTTCTATTCACCCAAAAACATAGATTGTCTAGGTGTGACTATCAGTCACAGGTAAAACACTTAAAAAAATTCATAAGAGGGTGTAGAAGGCTAGTCAATATGTCAGTAATATTGTGTTTTGTATCTCCGCTAACACACTGTCTGTAGATTGCTGGGTAGGCATCAAATATATTTGATAAGTTTTGTAGTTCCAGGATGACAGAATGCATATTCAATGCATGAATAAAATTTCCGATTACCTTCTGAACTTGTCTTTCTATTCTTATAATATTAAACATTATTTACTTAACTCCTTGCAGTGGGACTTATTTACATGACTAGAATACATTCATGTGGATGAAATCTGCAGAAGAGGCTTCTTCATGTACTCTGTATGCAAGTAAACTATTATACATTAGTAAAATGCATACTACCTTTTTGCTTAAATGCTTATCTACTAGTTTAGTCAGAAAAAATGGGCAAATATGTTTGCTCTCTGCTTGGTACAGTTGGTATATTAATATAACATATACCATATTCACAAATTATGGGGAATTGCTTATGAAAAATAGTAGGAAATAGACTTTTTGAATGGTACAGAGTGCAAAATTGTGGATGACTAAAAAAGTAGTTGGCAATTCACACAAATACACATATTAATAAATGCTTTGTAAATTCACATATGCAATGACGCTAAATGAATCTTTGAAAGTTTGTCTTTCACAAGAATCAATAATAACATAAGCAGTAATGCAGAAAGCATGGTGCTGTCCTTATTTAGAGCTTGGCTTTAGCTTTGTCATACTGTTGGAATCTGTAATGATATCCAAATATTAATTTTCTGGACAGTGGTATTGAAAATCTCTAAGTATTGAATTGAGCTAATCTTACTTTATTGATCATGGTTATCTATCTATCTTGAGATTCAAAAGAATGCAAGGGAAACATATGCGTCTCATTTAAAATACTTGCATAAAATATCTCATGTACTGAGATATTTTGAATACATTGAAATATTGTATTCATTGGATTCAACTGCACTGAATGTATACAAATAAGATTACAGCTATTGATTAATAGTGAATATCAACTAGACCCAAGTAGTACTATATCATACTCTTTTAATGATTCATGTGGACTCATTTATTTTTTGCACAGACATAGCAAAATTGTTCTGGTTTTGACTGAGAGTTTCAATTAGGTAGTTAGCGTTTCGTGTGTGTGATACTGCAGTTTTCTATGAAACAAACAATTTTCTTGAGTTGCTAGATGACTTTTGCCTTGTCAAAAATGCTTTTTCTGTACCATGCAGGATGTAGTATATAATAATTTATAATTACTTGGAAAAGTGAAAATCAATGATAATCCACTTTTGTTATGCTATAGCAAATGACAGCATAAAATGTATATCTATGATGAATTAAGAAGTAGAAGAAATACATTAATGTTTTGGACATTTTTTTTTTTTGGCTATGTGCTGTTTTGCCTAAGCAACATTTAATTACCATGCTAAGTTGTACGATATATTAGCATACAAGGAGAATAGTGCTGTATATTGTCATTCTAAAACAGTTTGGCTGAAACGAAATCTTAACTATAAGCTGAAGAAAATATTAGATTTTAAGCAAGTTTTAGGTGTAGGTTGGCAGTTTCTCATGAAGGCTGTGCTGCCTATCCTAATGCAGGAATTCAGAAAGCAGGAGTTACCTGTCTGTCTCACTGCTTTGTGGTTGTCTGGATGGATCTGCTCACATGTCTCTAGTCATAAAAGGCATAACCATTACCTGCCAAAGGGACAGTGTGTTTGCTGCTGTCATTTCCCATTTTGCTGACAGATCAGATCTTGCTGTCAAGAGCTCCCACTGAGTAGTGTCCAGGTCCTGTTTTCACGAACATATGGAGAACATAGACATCAAGGAGGAACAACTCAGGACCTTTGCAAATCTACTTGCAGCTATAAAATCACATCCCCTTTTCTTAAGCTCTGCAAGCTGTGTTTAGCAAATTTTCACCTACTGAGAATGCTGTAATTTAGGAAAAAAATTAAGTGCTGAAAACTATTGTGGGTTTGTTGATTACATAGAAGTTTTATAGAAATCACATTATTACTCCTCTTAGTGCTCTGGCTGATTTCTAAGTGAAGCTTAAGATGATTGTTTTGATGTAAAAATCCAGCATGGAGTTGCTCTTGATTACAAGCGATCCATTTCTTTTGCATGATTTCATGACAGATCCTTTCATGTCTTTTACTTTGAAAGGAAAGGAAGCTTGCCAGTCAACTTTTTAGAATGTGAAGGACCAATAACGATGTTAAATGCTGTGTTAAAGATTGACACTGTGGATCGCCAAATATTTTTTAAATTTAATAGCCTTTTTTGTTTAAGTAAGGATGACTTGCAAAGAGGAAATAATGGATACCAGAACTTTTCTATCTCATCACTCCTTAGAGTTCTTATTACCTCTGAATGCCATTATATTAGAATATTAATATTAACCCATCATGGTGGAGGAGGGGTAGGAACCACAATATCTTTGAGGTCGCTTCCAACCCAAACCGTTCTAGGATTGTAGGATTCTAGGAATGAAAATAGTTTCTGAAGCTTTTGTCTAGCTTTGAGACCAGTTGGTACATATTGCTGTTTCCATAAAATAAATCCATCTCCAAAGCAGGGCCTTGACATCGAAATTACCTTCCGTGAATTGGCTTGTATTAATGTAACTGTTCATCGGCTCTTACAAGTCTTGACCTGTGGGGACACAGTTTGGAGACAGCTGTTTGGCATTTGTCAAAACCATCCTGAGACTGTGTCAACAAGAGTGATTGAGTGCTGGTATTTAGGCATATTAGATCTGTTAAATTTAATTAATAATGCTGTAATCTTTTATTCTTTCATAGTCACTGCTGATTTTGCTTGTCTGGGTTTTCCACTAGAAATTCTAATGTAGTATAAGAAATTCTGTAACTGTGCCTTTGATCCACAGTTGGCTTGAGTGATTTCGAGCATCTGATTATCTGGTAGGTGTGTGTGGATGAGAGTATGCTTAGAATAGATATGTGAAACTGGACCCTTGTAATTAGTGTATGCTTCACCCTGTGTTACAGAAACCACTCCCGAATTGTTTGTGTTGAATAGCTTCAATATCTTCTGCTTGTCAGGTTTGTCAATCACAATATAAGTCATCTAATGAGTTTTTGTAGTAAGGACTCAAACTTTTTCATGCAAATGCATCCTGGATACTACTAAGCTGATATAATTTTATGTATATGACATACAAAGTTAAAAATTGAGAATCAAGATGGATTTAGCGAGACATTTTAAATTCACCTTTGTTAAATTGGAAGTTTAATGGCTAATTTTCCATTTGAAGAGAGTAATAATAATAATAATAATAATAATAATAATAATAATAATAATAATTCTGTGCTTTCAGGAATTAATTTTAGTAAATTCTAAGAATAGAAATTCTCAGATGAATCAAAGTTGATTGACTTAATTTGGCTTAAAGTAAACACTGTTCTCTACTTCCTAACAATAAATATGACAAAAACAAATTGCTAGCACAAACACTAGAAATATAAGGGATTTAAATTTGTACATCGGTTTCAAGATGAAATGAGTTATGTCTTGCCTACATATGCATATAAGCAAAATCATGCAAGCTCAGAAAGTCTGGTTTCCATATGCTAATTTACTCTGCTTTCTCTCTCAAGATTGCACACATTTTCTAGGAGTAATAGTTCCTAAAAGACTATAAATATAATTATTATATTATGACCTCATCTTAAAATTTTAAAATAATTAAAATTTATTTTAGTAAAAAATTAAACTACTTCTTTCTTTTGAAGATGGTCATTTGACATTGCCTGGAGTTTGAAATAAATGCACTAGATACCTTTACGAGTTTTAAAATATAGACCTACTAATTTAAATAATGCATGAAGCCTCAAAATTCCAGCTGGTAATTTTACCAGAAAACTACTTGTTCCCAGATAAATTCTATCTTCATTGTGTAGATTTTGGATAATTGCAAATAGTCTGGATGAAAAATGGAGTCTAATTCAAAACATCCAGTCAAACATTACCTACATCAATAGCATAAAGGAAAGCCTTCCAGTTACCTTGAAATAGTTTTTCTCTAGTATATATTAAAATTGTCTCTGAATTTGACTTGTCTTGTGACAAAAGTTCTTTTCATAGAATATTTGTCTCCTCAGTGATTTTATTTAATTTTCATTAACGTTAGTAGATTATTTGTAGGCAGTTTCATGAAAATAAATTATTTTGCAGTTGTGCAATGACCTGTTGCTTCATGGATCGGGAGTCTTTTTCTCTCTCTTTCCATAAATCAGAGTTCTTACATGACAAGCTAAAGGACTATGGAGATTTTTTGCATCTTTATTCTGGGAGAGTTCTCTTCAATATTTTCCTTTGACAAAACTGAGCACTGTAAAAAAGATAATTTTTTCTGTCTTTCTCTATTATATCTATAGGAACCTGTGATGCAGAGATATTTCCAATACCTCACCATCATTCTTTTTCTGTTTTATCATCTATTTCTCATTTCAAGGATTTTTCTAAAGTATTGTGAGAGGAGAAAATTATTAGTAAATTCAATTTGCAGACAACAATTTTTGAAAAAGCAACCTAAAGGCATCCTGTATGAAATTACACTTTTAGTAGTTCAGAAACTGTGAAGTGTAGAATTTCAACAGAGTACATCTCATTCATTTCCTGTAGTAGAGGCAGACAAGCCTGAATCATTGGTCACAAGAAGGTCAATAAAACAACATTCATTACCTGGAGAAGTGATGCAGGGTAATCTGTCAACTGCACCTTTTAATAAAATTTCACGAAAGGAGATGCACTCGGGAAAATAATAAAAACATATGTAACTAGCCTGTTTGACAGTTAGCATGACCCTCACAGTAACTTTGTCTTCATATTCACTGGGATGTCAGTCACGAGTTTGCTGTGAGGCTGTTTGCAGACATTATAAAAAGGTTTGTGATTACATGTTGTTTTGGAAATAGCTTCACTTGAGTTTAAACAGATCCCAAAATGACAAACGACATTCCACAAAATGTCTGCAGGATCAAGCTTTTTTTCTGGGAAAAACAAATGTATTTTGAGATATGTGATATTCTGTTCTGTTTTCTGGGGGACTTGACCCTCAAGAAAACTGTTTATGAAGGGAAAATAATTAATTAACTAATAATTTCAAGTTCATTAATAGCCGAGCTATAGGATACTCCAGGCAAGAGTACTTTGCCATATACCCTGTTGATACTCTGTATTTGTGTGTTCAAGAATATGAAGTTAATCTGTTCAAAAGAAGAAAGGAAGGTCAGTGCTTAGGTAACATGATGGAATAAGTGCAGTCTTAAATTTTAACCTTTCCTGGGTAGAGCTTTCTTGTATGACTCTGCTTTTGTGTGTAGGTTTGGTTAAGATACTTTTTATTTTCTTAGACATATCCCTCTAGATTGTAGTTTTGCTTCTTCATTGGCATATGACGATACCAACAGCAGTAACTATTCAATCAAGGCTGCTTTACTGTGTTCTGTGAAGAAGGAAGCATGTGAAGACATTGTCAGAATCAAATCTAGTATATCAGCAGTAGTTTTTTATTGTTTTGTTCGGTATTGTGGATGATTATACTGGTAGTATAATATATTTAGTTTAGACTGTAAGTAAGAAACAGCAATATATATTTCTCAGTTTATTATCTATTATTGATTAACTATTGATTGCCCATGAAATCACGGGCAAATTATTTTTCGTCTGCCTCAGTTCTGTGCAACAAAGATAAACAGCCTTTAGCTAATTACAGGCATGTTCTTTAAGAATTAGTGGGTTTTAAATACTTTGCAAATGTAAAATGTTGCTTCAGAGATAAACTGGTTGTAGCAGAAGCATTCTCATTTGTCTAAAGTATTAAAGCTGTATTCAGCAAGAAAATGAGTCAATAAATACTGTTTCTCACATTCACATTTGTTAAAGATACATCTTTCCCACTCAGTGCATGACAAATCTGAAACTGATATACAGTCTTGTTAACATAATCATATTTACTCATATACATATTATAAGAAATCTGAAATCTCTCATCTGGTTGTCTTAAAAAAAAAAAATTAAGAAGCTATTTGAAGATAATTATCATTCTTACACAAAAACTTTATTCTGGCTTTTATCCTTTTATGAAGGATATTAATAATCTCAGTTATCTCATATAATATCTCTATACAAGTTGGCAGTGTTCTTTGTACCTTTGCAGAAGCAATGTTAGATATGCTAAAGTAATTAGGATGTGAGTGCCAACTTTTAGTATTTCCTCTGCTGCTGAACTTCCCTCCAAATCCCTCCTGGCAAATTTGAAAACCAGATTTTTTTCTCCCCACAAGCCTTCTACTGCTCTCTGAGAGAAAAAAAAAAAACAACCAGTCTACTTAGAACATTTTATTGCAACTGAAGGGAAAAGAACGCTTCCAGAAATCTTTTCCTTCATTGTGAACTAACAAAACCCCATTGTGATCCATTTTCCACTTCCAAAATCTTTTCAAGTGTAACCCTTCCTGAGTTTCATTCCATATTCTAGGGAAATCCACAGAAGAAAAATGTGAGACACCATAATGTTTTGTTGTTTTGTGAATCAGCTTTCTGATAGCCTCAACTTAGTGCTTCTGAGCACACTATAATAAATTAGAGTATATGTAATTTTAAAGATCAAAACAAAATATTGACTAATTCAGTATACTGAATTACTAATATTAGGCAGCTGTTTCACCAACGCTCTTCAGGCCTGCTTGTCAGGGGCAGATATTCTGAGAGGAAAGAGACCTTCTTCTGACCACTGAAAGACAGTCATCACAGGAAGTGATTACTGTACCTTCAGACTGAATATCCTTTAAGAACAGCTCAGGGAGCAGTTAGTAGACTGCGAGCAAATGAGCTAGCTTGGATATGAGATCTAGGGAGTTAATTGTATTGAGATACATCTTCCATTTATGTTTCTTCATATCATCATTATATGAAGTAAGGAAATCACATCAGTAGTTCTCTTAAGAACAATCTAAGCATTTTACACCAACCTTTCCAGCTAGCATTATTTGCCTTAATTATATCAGTAGGATAAAATGTCAGTCAAGGGGGTTTTGTCTACATTTCCCTTGTGTTTGTTACATAGCACTGATAATATCCATTTCTCATTCTGTTAACTGAGCAAATTTTTTTTCAACCAAAAAACACCCCAAACCAAAGCAAAAAAAACCAAAACAAAAACACATAAAAAACCAAAAGAAAACAAACAAATAAAATACCAAACTGAACCAAACTACACCAAGTAACCCACAAAAAAAGAAATCACTAACAGCTGAACTTGACTTTTGCATGAATTTGTACATTATCTAAGTGATCATCAGAATTAGACAATTTTGTATTTCATCCCCAAAAAATAAAGCTTCTAGTCCTATGAGATTGCTTCTAATGTCATAACATAATGTACTTCATACTATGCTGATTTAAATGATCTTTATGACCTTATGTGTGATATCACTGTTATATAAAAATCAGAAGCAAGTCAAGAGCATTTTTCAATTTTTGTGAGCGTATGTTTGTAAATTGTTGTATACTGAAGCAGTTGGTTAATAACCTCATCAGTGACGACTTCTTATTTTTCTCCTTCCGAGTAGTTTACAAGCCAGTTTTTAGAACACAACTCCTTTAATTTACAAAAATATATTTTCCAAATTCTGTAAATAAAGGATGTTTGAGATACATGCATTTTTTAGGAACAACATGTATTCTGCAAATAAAGATTTGTGATATGGTTGCCCTTTTCTGCTTCACGTACCAGAAACTTCCAATTTAGGTAGAGAAATAATACAAGTATTAAATGAAAAGTAAGTCAGGGTGTTATGCTCTATCAGTCAGAATATAGACTAATGATTCTCCCTAAAATGAAAAGTTCAGTTCTGTGAGCACTCTAAACTTTACAAATTTAATTTTGAAATCCACTACTTTCTCAAAGTCAAAAGAAGAATGAAGTTTCATAATTAAAAAAAAAAAAAAAAAAAAAAATGTCGCCAGCCTGTCTCCTTAATAGTTTGCTTGAAAAAAAATATTTCAAAATACTTAACGATGATACCTAGAGAAGAATGGTAGGATACAGGACTCTTGGGTTCCTTTCCATATTTTGGAAGAAAATGTATTAATATACAGTAGTAGGGAAAAAATCCATTTATTTGGAGTGTATTCAGAATATCGAGAAGTATTGCATGGTGCCTTTTTGTTCACCTTAGGGGAGGATATTATTGAAGTAGTATGTACTCCATTCCAACAACTGTTCAAGATGCCAAAGACAGAATTGCTTTGGAGCAATTAATGAATCAGTCTTTGGAAGATACTCTAAAGGTCCATCCTTGGTTCAGCAGAACATTACTGAAAGAAATTGTCACTTGTGGGCAGGGAAAGGAGGATGCAGCTTTTTCTCTGCCTCATTTCTCCAGCTAGGTACATTTTGCTGAGATACCTTAGTGACAAGGTGACAGGTGACCTTCCCTGTAAAGTGCTACCAAAAGCCCAGTTACACAAAGAATGAAATATGGCTATGGAGGTATTTGACAGCATTCTTTGTCAGATACTCAGTATCTGACCTAAAGTAAATCTAGAAGTTATGAGTCATTTTATGGAACAGGGGGAAATTACAGGGGATGGTGAAGCACACAGAAATCACAAGATGGTTTACCTAATAAATAATAATAATAAAAAAACCCTTCAGAACTCTTCTTTTAAAATGTGCCTGATTTAATAATGACTTAATGGATTGTTCTTTTGAATCTAGTCATTGATGGTTCAATTTTAATGGTTTTGATAGTGTATTAGAACTGTGTGATTTAGAGGTTGTGTCTATAACTGAGAACACACTGGTAAATGCTAGACATTTGTGTCAGGGTAAGATATGAACTATTGAAGGAATAAAACAATGTATTTCATGGATATTGCTTCTGCAGTAATATGTTCTTGACCTCTTTCTTTTTTCCTGGGATGTGCAAAAGCTGGTTACTGCAGCCCTAGGGCAATAGCACCATATTATCTGTGGCTCCAGTGCTACAGATGGGAGACATTCCCAAAACTGATAAATAAAATATAAACCTTCTGGAGTACAAGGGAAGTTTATCTTTTCTGTTGCTAAGGTCCATGATGAGTTTTCTATCCTTGAAGAATTCTTTATTTCTCTCTAGCCATACAGAGAAATGTATGTACTGAATCCTCCCAATACTGCCATATTTGATTTACCTTCTCCTCATGGCCAAAACAAATTGGTAGCATCCTTTGATATAAGCAAGCTGTCTCAGTCTGATTCACTTCTGCATGTTTACAAAATCTGTAAACTATAATACCTAACAATTTTTACAACGGCAGTTTCTGTTTTTTAGTGAGCCATTGAAGCTTTACTTTGCTGTGCACTTCTCTATTCTAAAGTGCTGTTTAGAAGGCTTGAATTAACAGTGGATTTTAGAACAGCATATTAACCTACAAACTATGGGAATATTACTGCAGACTGAAAAACTCTTTTGCTTATTGGAGTGGGACCTGCCAGATAAAAATGTTGATGTTGGTGAATCAGAATAAGTAAGAGTTTTTCTGGTAAATGAATGTTGGGGAGCTCAAATAGAGAGAAAATTTTTCAGGAGGAAAAAGTGCGTCAGAAAGAGGTAGACTTCTGCTTCACAAGAGAAGCAGTAGAGCACATACATGTCTTTAAGGAACAGGTTCTGCCATGAGGTTACCAGAACAAGTTAGAAGGACTTGTTCAGTAATCATCTTCACTCCAACACAGAGGCTTTCATTTCCTGGCACTTCATAGTGATTTCTGAGTGAAAATGACGTGCTCAACATTCAGTGCAGCACAGCTTTAAATATTATGAACATACTTGAAATCAGACAAAATTTCTCATGACAAATCTGTGTTTGAACCACTATATGAGGATATAGTGAATATGGTGTATCTGAGACAAGAACCTGACTTGGATTAGATGAATTTGGATCATGAGGAGTTAATGTAATCTCTAATAAAATCACTGAGATAGCAACTCTGGGGTGGGGTATGCTCCAGGCCACAGTTTAAGTCACATACCGTTTTTATCCTCAGATAATTAATTTACTAACTGCTAACTTCATCTCTCATGTGTTGCTAATCTCTTTTTTAATTTCCTCAGTACATGTTCTGCACATTTAAAATTCATTTGCAGAGTTCTAGTAAAAAAAAAAACACAACAAACTCCTAGTTAAAATGGCCCATTATTTTCAAGTGTATGTCAAACATGGTTACCACACTCAGCTAGATTGTGTGCTTACTTTAAGACAGCATATAACTTCAAAAATAAGTAAAAGAGAAGGTGATTTTTAGGAAAGACAAGGATATAGAAACTGGATGGGGAAAGTTACATTGTAAGCAGTTTCAATGGTATTTTAATATCTTCTGAAAAGGTAATTTCTTTTATAGTGTAAGAGACATTTCAAAGTCACCTTATGCCTTAATATGACAGTAAATTTTACCTGCAGTGTCTTCTGGTAATTATGTTTAATAAAAACCTGGTTATTTGTTATCATAGTGAGCGGAACCTTTCCCTTTCAAAAGACTGAATTGTTCCTCGGTCTAATAAAGACCATCACAGCATAGATGGGGAAGAAAAATTCTGCTCTTACTGGTCAGGAAGGGAAATAGAATAATTGAAAGAATATAGATGTGAAATGGAAAATGAAGAGTATCTGGGAGTTTGTAGTGCAATGTAAGTGCCTGCACATAGTAGTATTGTTATGATAAAATTATTAAGAGATTTCTTTGCCCAAATTAAGTTACAAATGAGAACATATCCTGAAGTCGATAGTATGGGTTTTTATTTAATAGTGAATGTAAATGAGAGAGGGAGAGAAAGAGTGAGAGAGCAGGAGACAGCCGCAACTGTATGAATCCTACGGCATCCTGTTGCTTCTTTCTTCATCCTGATCATTTCAGTGGTGGGCATCTCAGAATTGTTCTCTTGGGGATCACCTTTATTTATCTCTTTTTACAGTTCGAGTTATGGGTGCCTATAGGTTGTAGATGTCATCGCCATAACTTGGGCTGTCATGTGTGTATGCAGTTGCTCTTAGAAGCACGTGTCTGTTGACTGTGAAGGGCTGAAAGCTCACTCCAAGTCAATTAAAGCTATCTGTGAGCAAGGGGAGACCTTTCTGACCTCATTAGGCTTTTTATCTGCTTTAGTAAGAAACTTAGATGCCCCAGTATTATGCTCTAGGCATACAGTTATGAAGTTGAACCTTAATTATGTATATGGTGCATGAGGTTCAGTTTATTATAGAAATGGAATTCAGAGAATATAGCACTTGAATTAGGTATAATTATACCAATCAGTAGAAAACACTAAAAAGAATAGATAGCTAAAATTCTGATTGAGATACATGTGTGGATCTATAGAGAAAGATTTATGTATGTAGGCATGGCTGTGTTTTCATCCCCACAGTGATTCCTACACGTCTTTGAGTACATTGTGCCATCTTTTCCTTCCGGACATGTTGCTGATGTGTGCTGTGATGAATTCAACCTTGTCTGTACACGTTAGGTGTACTGTGAGAAGTCCCTCTGGGGATTTAAATTTCAGGACATTGAATGTATGAAACCAAACTGGGACTAGGAGGCAGATGAGTACATGATAAGTTCTGGTCACCCAGGAGAGATGCACACTAGTCATGTATCGTATGCTCTGGAGAATGCATGTACAGCCACACTTGTCAAATGTTTACCTAGGATATGTTTTTTTCTTACAAATCCACTAGTACATTCTGGTGAATTAGGCCTTTGAAAGATTTTTTTATGTCTTTAATGTTTAATGATCACTTCAGTCTAGTAGTGTTAAGATTGCAGACAAAGCTGAAACTGCATGAGAAACTGGATGAGAAAGAGAAACTGTAAAATTTATAGGAGCGAAAAGGTTAAGGGTTACTCATGATAAACTGATAAACCTGTTAGTACCTTGAAAGCTGTCCTAATTAATTCCATGCCCAGAACACTGCTACAATTTTGATGAAAGGCAAGTCTGTGTCCTGAAAAACTGCAAAAGCTAGCATTTACTTCTGAAAACATGTCAGTTAGAGTGGTGATTTCTGCTAGTTGTAAAGTATATTAAACTTTGATATATGTTGTCAAAGAAATGGAAATGCTATACTCTTACTTCTGAAATAGGTACCTGGATACTTTTGAGCATCCTTAGGAATCTCTGTGCTTCATTTTATGATGTCTAAAATGGCAGTAATATTGCTTGTTTACCTCCAAGGCATCCATGCTCATGCAAACAGTCATGTTTCCTTTTAAAATTGCAATCTATGATAATGCTTGTAATAAAGAAGAAATATAATACAAGTAATTGAAAATATTTGACATTTTGTGTATTTTTAGAGGAATAAATGTAAATGGCATAATATATGGTTATGCGGATGAAATATTTTTTCATTGAGAAATGAGACAGCTGTTTAAAAATCAAGTTTCATCTTACAGTTAATTATGTAATATATAAAAATGCAAAAATATTCTACATTAATATAAAAAAATAGAAAATAATTTGCTTTTAGTTTGTTTTCTTTATAATTACATTTACTGTAATATTTTAAATACACTATCTTGTTTCTCTTTCATGCTCATTAGGTCTGTTACTTAAAAGAAATACCTACTTTGCCCAAAATGGGGAAAAAAGTCATAAAACACTGACCACTGCACACTTCTATGAGATAAAACAATAACATTTTCCAATGAGTGCACTGACTATATAATAGGCTTGATGTTACAGCAAGTGTATGATGAAAATGTTGTTTTCAGTATGCGTGAATATAATTAAGAACTATACTGTCAATTTAAGAGCGATTATATTAACTTACCATGTACTGCTCCCAAAGGAGTTTAAAACTAACCTGAAATATCTGATTTATTATTACTCACTAAGAACTTTGAATGATAACCCTGAATAGTTTGAGAATTATCTTTAATTACTCTGAGACAAGTTTAAGGTCAAAATAAGATTTAGAATCTCAAGAATTAAAAACAATAACAGCAACAAACCCCAGGCCCAAACAACCAACCAAAAATCTCTTCATAAAAACCCAAAAAGAAGACAAAAAAGCCCAACCATAAACCCCCCAACATATTTGAAGATGTATTTCTCTGGGAAATTACTAGTTCCCTGTCTTTGGACATATACATATTAATAATTAATAAATCAGAATAGACCACTGTGACCTCTGTTACTTGTTTTGCTACCATATGTTTTCTCAATTTCTTTATTATAGTCCATCTCCTTAAAAACAACTAAACACTTTAACATTCTAAACTTCATTCCATAAGAGCTACAGCCTCCATTTTCATGCAAAAAATCAACCATCCTAATCCTAATCCTGCTTTAAGGGTAAAAATTTCATGTGGTGTGATTTGGTGTCAGTTAGGGGATGCATAGCAGGATGGGTATATTACTTTTCCAAACAGTACAGTAATTTTTGAGGACTCAGTTATGGTATATTTTTACTCTTATGTATGATGGTGGCATTTTCACCATGGTACTGATTTTTTTCTCTGACTTTATATGGTTTTAAGAAATCCCTTCAAATTTTGCCATTTCAGCAGAAAACTGAACTTGATTTTTGAATGAGTTCACTTAAAGAATTTTAAAAATAGTATTTTTTTTTAAAATATTGCCTTTCAACTCTCCACTTTCTGAATTGTTATTTATGTATGCTAGGAAAGAAATGTCAACAAGAGATTCTGCAATTTTCTAGTCTTTCACATAATTGATACTTCTCAACCTTGTGATCTTTCTAAATGCTGAATCCTTGTAAGTCAGTGTTTAAACAAGGTGTACACTTGCTTCTCACCACCACTGCTAAAGTGGTAAACTTGGTAATTACAGTAGCATTCTGTACTCCTTTGCTTTCCTGCTGGTCAGTAAATCTTTTATGCTGAAGATCATATGATGAGGGTAAGAATCCTGGAAGGCTGTATGAGCATGATGATGAAACCCTTGCATTGACTCTTCTAAGAGAGCTCCAAATGTCAGATTTCCAGCAGACCTCCTGTCACTATAAAGCCCTGTTGGCCTCATCATTAATTTCTATCTTCATTGCAGGTTTATGACACCAACCAGATACATCTCTTCTCCTATGAAAATCTGTATTTATATTCCTTAAAGAAAAAAATCAAACATGAAGTAGGAGTGTTTATAGGGGTGCTTCTCTATAGTGGTTCACAAAGAACCTCTCTTTGTCTTAGAAATGGGCAAACTCATACACAGGGCAACGTCTTCATTAGCAGTGCTGATCAGTGAGACCAATGAAACATTCTTTACATTGTCATGCTGAAATAGAAAGGCATTTGCTACTAATTATTTATAGTAATAGATAAATTAAAAATGAAGTTTATTTCTACTTTTTATAAATTACTATAATTTAATCCAATCAGACATACATAAAACACCATAAAGACAATCAGTCTATGAGTTCACTAAAAAATGTATCTACTTCCTGTATTTCCAAGATGGTTATTATTTCACACCTATCATATGGTCAAAACCACACATTATTTTTCCAACACTCTGTGTTTTGAAAAAGTTGTTCAAAATAATATCTAAATTTGGCACATTAAACAAAATTTTCTTGAAGAACTAGGAAAGGCTAATTAGAAAGGAAAGACTGAACAAAATTTCTTGGCATGTAAAACCCTCACAGAGCTTGCCTGGTAAGCAGGATGAGTCTTGGACTCCTGTGGTATGAGAGTAAAGAGAGGAAGACAATTCCACCATCACTTTATTTTAGAGAGTAATCAAAGACCCAGTGAGACATAATTTTGCACTGGTATGAGGTAAAACAAATTTGAAGAAGGATTTGTCATTTGGAATCTACTGTGGCATTGGTTGCACTTCATCAGCATCAGCTTGAAAGGTTATCTAGGACAGGTTGCAATGATATACTGTAGTCTGGTTTTCCTAGGCCTGTAGCTTCTGCATTTTTGGGTTCAGTTTCTTCATGATGTTTTGGCTTAGGAAGACCTGGTTCTCACAGGCTTGACATAAACATTGCAAGTGTTGTTGTAACAAGTGTAATGTTTTGGATTCTTTTCTGTGGGACGGACTCTTTCTGATGTCTTTTGGCTTTGGCCCCATTGGGGTGAAGAGTTCTGTTACTCTTCCTACCAGTGAGACTGGCCTGTTCAAGAAGATATAAAAGGGGATCAATTGTTTGAATAGATTTGGAGTCAGATTCATTGTCAAGAGGAGGAATTTGTGTCATTTGTTCCTCGCCACAGTGACAGTATATATCATCACCCTCCTTTTTTCTTTGTCTGGGAACCAAGAGTATAATTCTGTAACAGTAAATATCAGGTAAACTGACTGTACCTTTTCTACCTTATATCACAGTTCAACACTTTCTATCCATGCTTCTTAGAAATCCCCCCCCCACAGAGGCTTTATTTATTACCAAAGGTCCTCATTCAAAAGTAATTGATATTATTTTGATTTATCAGGATGGTATAATAACTCACTTAAATCCTACTGTAAATAAAAACCTGCTAGAGACAGGTTTCAGGAATATATGACTTTCAGTGCCATAGATATCATATAACATCACATTTTCCTTCAAGAGAAGACCAGGTGTTAAATGTAGTCCAAGGCTCAGTTTTTGCTGAATTACTCCCCTTGTCACCTGCACCCCATACTTCTTTTTTTTTATGTTAATGAAATAGTCATGCAGATCGATTCACAGTTGAATGTTTAAGCACAATCTCATCTCCAGTGCTTCAACAGGGTTTTACCTCTATTTTAAAAGGAATTTGTGCCTACTGAGCCCATTATGAGTGGGACTTACCATGGAGTTTATTGCTTATTTAGTGAATTTACAGCCTATCACAAGTGGGATTCCCTCCTGGACACAGTACAAGTTCACTCTTTTGTAGCTATTAGTTTAGTAGCCTGTTCCTCCAATCTACTGTCCTATTACTTTCGGGTTGTAAAGTTCTTTGTCCATTGAAGCACACCATTTGTACTTCTTTGTTCTCGATGGGATCAACTTTAAAATTGTATTTCTCAAGGCAAGTAGCAAACCATTGATTTAGACATGCAATTCAGCTTGTTGGGGATACTCCCTCTACCCTGACTATTTCTAGCTCTGTAACAATGTATTTGCAGCCTTCTGGTTCTCACGTTGAGGGAGCACTAAACAACAATCTACTTGCCTCAAAGTGTCCTTTTGAAATGTGGTATACCATTGTTAGAGGAAAAAGAGTGTCTAAAATTTGTCTCTTCAGAACATTCTCACAGACCATCCTAATATAAAAGCTCACTGAAACAGCTGTGGGGTTCAAGCCGCTTCCCTGCAGGTTTCAATGGATTTGCATGCTGTATCTGATCTCTGCTACTGCTCCTGAGGTGAAAGAGCAAGGGGTCCTGCTGCCTAAGCTTGATCCTGACCACCAGCTCTCCCAGCATAGCACTGCATAGCCCATGCAGTGGTCACTTCATTTATGCTTTGTCAAAACATTTCTGCCAAACAAAGAAGCACTCCTTGGATGCACTCTCTGGAGAGTCTTTGGCTTTAGTATTTTTGAGTGCAGTCGAAAGGTATTTATCTGGGCTTCAGACATTTTGGTTGGGCTGAAATCTCACCTTAGAGCCTGATGTTTCTTGTCTCCCATAACCATATGTGTAACTCAGCTGTTCACAATCTTTTGATTAACTCAAGGGGAAACATTTAAACAACCAGTCCATCCATTCAGCTGATCTATCCAGGTGATCTAGCCATTTATACAGACTAAAAATCCCCTGGGTGTCTTTGACACTGAGCAAAGCTTCCCTCCCTTTACAGCAGCCCTGCTCTTCCCTATGTCCACCCTCTCCATGAGGCTTTCTGGCACTCTAGGTGCCCATTGATTAGTCACATTTTTCTTTAAACTATCTACTAGCATTTTCTTTTGCAAAACGTGGTGAATAATTGGTTCATACAATTGTGGGTCATCTCCACCTTCTTCATTACAAATTGGTGCTGTAAATAAAATGACTAAAGTTTTCATTCTTTTTCATATGTATGTTTGCCTTTTGGAGAGCCTTTTGTTTAAAAAAATGACTGAATCATACAAAAGAAGCAGTTTTACCAGCAATCCACTCTGTTTCAGTGTTTATTTTTCTCCCACCAATCTAGTACCATTTCAATCTAGTCTAAAGGATGCAGAGACAGAGACTTTTTACAGTAAATAAATAGCTAAATTGTAACTTTAAAAGGGAATTTACATTATTCCATTCTATTTTCATTTGTGTTTTCACCAAAAATGAAAAGAGAGGACCATAATCTACTATTCTAATGAAGAACTAAATAATGAAAAACAATTCAGATAATATAACTTTTTTTTTTTTTTTTTATTACTAGGTTAGAAAAACCCAAGTCCAGAATGGTTTACATTACATGATCTTTGTTCATCTGGATACTTATAAGTAATTTTCTTCCCTCATGTTAAACTATGTAACACATTTCCTTTGAGTTGTTTCATACTATCTTACTTCTATTTCATCCTAGCAAAATGATTTCCATGTTCTTAACAAAATCTGTTTATTGAATTTAATCAGCAACTGCAGTCTGAAAAAATGATACACTGAGCTTCACAAAATTCTAATCGTGTCTTTTGGGAACTAATCCTTACTGGTTAATTATTCATCAACTGGCAAGGTAACTCTTTGACAATCTGAGTGGAAATGGGATGGCTCTTCGAGGGGTGCTTAAGTAAGAATAATACTTTGGTGACTTTAATTGCTACACCTACAAATGTTCTGATTTTGGGTAAGAGCTTCAGTTAGATGGTATTTTGTACTGTTTCTTGATTTTCAAAAATAATTTTTAATCTTGTGTGGCTCTTTATTTCTTTCTTGGATGTGTCATTAGAAAAAGCATTTTTTTTGTTTTTATTTACATGCATTTCAGATTTTTAATGTAAATGCATGTGTAAGTGCATTTAATGTAAATGCATGTGTAAGACTTCTCTCTTCAATAATACATAAGATGATGCTTGGACCCCAAAGTCTGTAAAAATTATGCATAACTGATGCTGTCAGCATCAATCCAGCTTTTAAATAGTAGGTATCCAATAAATGACATTACATTTCTGAAGAATGAGGAATGATGAATGTATACTACTGCTAATGCATGCTGCCATCATGATATCTATTAAAAAGTTATGATTCATTGCAGATCTCTTCAAATGCCGTGCTGGTCTAAACTAATGCAGACAATGCTTCCCTGCAGAAGGAAATAACTTATAAAATTAAATTATATTTCTCAATTTTAGAGCTGCTATTACAATTTAGATTTGTATATATGTGATTACATAACATAAAATACCACAATTTCCAAAGACAATTAAAATAGAACAGATAGCTTATCACAGCTTCAGTCTGAGTCCTTTAGCAGTCACAAATAAATGCAGTCATACTCATAAATCTGTAACTCCCAGATGCTGTTCTTCATTAACATGACATCTTCAGTTTATGTGCACTGTAATGACATCCGCATGAAATGCAAACACAATATTTAGTTAGGTAAATGCAGTTTATGCAGTCCACCTGTTTCTGAATTCATATCTTAACTTTTGTAGTTTACATTGTCACATCTTCCCATTTTATCTATTTTTGTGTTACTGATTTGTAACAAATGCTTCCCACTTAGACTCAAAAAGATATTAGGGGTAACTTCAGACACACATCTTCTCTGGAGAAAAAATTCATTTCCTCTGACCAGTTCTGCTGTTCTTGGCTTTTCCTGGTCCTCTGTTTCAAAAAGGACAACTTTTCCTCTCTTCAGTCTGTCTCCTGCTCTGAGAGTTTTTCCAGTCTTCATGTTGATACTTCCACAGGTTTTATTAGCAGAGTCTTGTTTACTTTTAGGCTTCAGAAATGTTCTACTCTAGTCCTTCTTCCTCCATTTTACTTTTACAAGCTACTCTCCTAGTGAAGGTACTTGTCAAAGGCATTGTTTGGTTGTTAACTATACGGGAATGCAGAATTTAATTCTGTTGTGTGTATTCATTAATTAACTATCAATTATTCGTATTTTCAAACTGGAAAACGAAAAATAAAATAAAATAATAAAAAAAAAAAAGCTAACTCCAAAATTATGACATGAAACTGAGAATTTTTAAATGCTTATTTTCTGCTTTCAGTTACTTTAGTACTTACTTGGGTGTTCAAAAGTAATATCCACATAACTTATTTTATTTTGAAGGTGTTTGTTTATTTATGTTGAATAGTTTATTGTGAGTACAGAACACAGAAAAATATTGAGTAGTGTAAAGCAAAGTAATCAAGCCCATATTTCTGTTCAGATGAAAAATAAACTTCACAGGGAATACAAGTATTTTTCTACATCAACCCATTCTGGTTTAATATGCACTGTCTTGTTATAACTGATTAGAAATAAAGGTACTGAAAATGATTTTCAGTGTAATTGGTTCCCCTCCCATTGAAAGAGTAGAGGAATATGCCTACAAAGGCAGCAGCTGAACTTGGTCTAATAGGTTTGTCTGCTAGATAATAAAATGAGACACATAGGGGTCTTTCCCCAGTAGCATTGGTATTGTGCTATATGAACCTTGACAAATATTCTTGATTTCAATCATCAAAGCACCTTTTTCATTTCTTAGGAAGTGAACATAAAATGACTTCTCTGAAAAATAGATTATAATAAAGTCTTCATCAAAGCAAAATGTTAATGCTTGATAAATCAAGCCATCAGGAATAGATCTAGCAGGAGCAGGAGAATGCTGAGAGTTGTTATTACCCATTATATATTCCTTGGATACACTGGCATTAATTTCTAAAAAACATGTGTATCATATTGTGACCACTTAAGATTAACAATACTGTGCAACAGCTTGTGTAAAAATAGTGAAGTGAAATCCATTTTCAGTATGATTAAGACAGTTGTTTTCCTATGGAAGCTTATGTTTTTAGGAAAGTGAGTAATATTGTTCAAGCATTTATCATATTAGCATTGGGCTGACAATTGTTAGTAGATCATCATGGGTTTAATTTTTTTAACTATAGTTTAACCTGGGGAAATAGCAGCTAATGGCTATCCAGAAGATACATCCTATTCTGAATATTTGGGTAGCAGCAATAATCCAGATATAGCAAAGATGCAACTCAGATATGTGTATGTTCAGCCAACTATGAAATAACAGCTTTTCCCTTTGTGAAAGGGTGACATTTTTTGTGAAAGTTCTGCCTTATGTTCTATATTAAAGTTGATCCCTCACTGTGTTAGAAATATGCCTAAGCATCATGATAGGTGGATCCTCAATATTTTTTTCTAACAAATTCCTATAGTAAAATCACTGCTAGCTTGCCAGAGCAACTACAGAGACGTAACTCACTTTTGAAAACTACCAACCAAACATAATAGTTAATAGTAATAGTTCTCTGCAACATGCTGGGTATTCTGCATGGAGACTCATGACTTCCATGGCTTTGGCATACACCCCATTTTCTGCCACTATTTTGTCAATATTGGAAGTCAGCTGAGTGTTTAGAGCCTTCCTCTTTGATAAAGCAGGGAGGAGATACACTATAGATTATTTGTCAATTAACCTTCTTCTCTCAACAGAGAGTAATCTCAGCCACTTGTTTCCTGGAGGGAATTGGAAAATTCTGAGACTGACTTTTCCTAACTCATCTCCAAATGTAAAAGTAACATAGAAAAGAAGCATATATTTGTAAAATAAATTAGGTATAATCAAATAAATTATTCAAATAGATGTTGTGTTGTATGAAATTTCTGTTTGTTTGGAATTTTTTAATGCCTGGAAATTACTTAATGTGATTATTATCATAATGTAATTCCGCAACTAATTGAAAGAGACTTAATAAGTACAATATTGAGATCCCAATTTTTTTAAAAAATTAGTATAGCATATATAAGCTAATTAAAGTGTTTTATATGGGTCTTTAAACTGACTTAGTTTTAATTGTCAGATTATTGTTTTAAAATGGAAGGGTTTTTTTAATTATTCTCAAAAACAAAAGTGTAGAACAAATAGTTCAAGCAGAAAGTGATTAACAATGAAGCAAGTTCTACTCTGGGTCTGTATGTCACCTGGAGTCAGAAGTATTTTAAATAAAATTGATTAGGAAAAAAAAAAAAGTGTTTTCTTTATTGAGCATTTTATTTATTGAGCATATTGACCAAATAGAAACTAATGGATGAAGCCTTGATGTAGTGCATGCACTAAACATTAAATCTGGTGAAATAGACATCTGAACATATATCCCTTCATGTGGAAAAGGAGCAGACCATCTCTGGGAGGAATCTTTATAAAAATTTAGACCTCCTAGCTTTGCTGCTGGGAAATGCATTATTAACTTTCACTCTTCTTCTGGTATGAGTAAAACTTAATTTAATATTCCGCTTCAGAAGTGTAAAATACTTTCATGCCAGTATTTTACAAGCAGCTTTTTCTGAAATCCAAATGTATCACCATCTTATCAAGATTATTTTGAAACAGAATATTTACATCCTTCTGCTAGTAGACTTATAGTGTTTACATCAGCCCCATAATACTTATGTAAAATCCCCACTGCTCAGAAACTGGGTGCTTCTTTTTCCTTCTTGCTGTGGGCAGAGTAGTAGTTCAAAATGATTTCTGAGCTTGCTCTAGCTTCTCAATCAAGCAGCTCTGCTACTGCAAGCAGCCAGGCTTAATTAGCTCTGTTGTGCTGTATTGCTATTTTGATTTTTGTATGTGTGAGACAGCTTGTCTCCACATCATGTTTTTGAAGTTTTACGATAATGCATGAAGGAGTTCAAGGTTTATTTGTTTCGAAAAAACAAAAAATACAGATGCCAAAAATGACTGTCCACCTAGTCCTTCGAGTATTCACTGGGGAATGGGAAGTTGCATACCAGCATTAAATATCCAATTGATAAGATAAAAAAACATACTAATATGCACTAGATTGTGATTTTACCCACTTCTATGCAACTGCCTTAACCATAAAACTCTTAAGTAATTTTTCCTCCCCTTGTTTTAGTCTGGGTTTTGTATGTGTGTGTGTGGGGGGTTGGTTGGTTGGGTTTTTTGGGTTTTTTTTTTTGATTGTGTTTTTAGTTTTGCTTTTTTTCCCCCTCTTTTTTTGAGTTCTTGTTTGTGTGGTCATAGAGTTTCAATAGACAAGTGACAGGTTCCCCAGGTTCCAGGGTACTCCAAAGCCATGTAGCTAGGTCTGTCTTTCTCATGAGAAATATGGATATCTGTGCAATTAAGAGGAAGATGAGCTATTGTAGTCTGCATTTTTATTGCTGTTCAAACCATATTATCAAATTAGATGAACCATGATCCATGCAGGATCATTCATGATCTCTAAAACTGTATAATTCTCATTAAGTTTTCATGGTAGTTTGCAAGATATGTGATGACTCACCAAATTATGCAATCCTAAATATTTAAAACTAAATAACACATATTTTGGTAAAAAGGTTTGGGACCCAAGAGAGTGTCTACAGTCTTCTCCATTTGCCAGACTGGAACATACCCAGATGTTAATAGAAACATCACATTGCTCTCTAGACCACTGGATACCAGCTCAAATCTGTTGAACTCCAATTCACTCAGGAGCGAAATTCCTTATATTCAAGTTCTAGGTTCTAGTTTTGTACCCCAGAAAACATGCACCCTTTTTATTTGCCTGGCAATTCCCCACTTAAAATTACCTTCAGGTATCCTTAGACATGTGCAGTACAGCTGTCTATATGACCCTAGAATCACTCTTTATTCAGTAAATTAAAAAAAAAAAAAAAGTACGATTCATCCAACCTACTTAAGATGTTTGCCTCAGTTTAAGAGGAATCATGTTATGAAAGCACTTCTTTTATTCCATTGTCTTTGAAGAAGTTTAGATTAATTTACTTTGTGCACAACAGCCTTTCTTTGGATGTACAGCATCCTCTGTTTCCATCAAGTAGTGAAAACACCCAGAGGGAAGTATTTACTTGCTGTGTGGGGCGAGGAGCTATGCAAGACAAGGTATGCAGATGCTAATCAGCAAGGTCAAATAAAAACGTGTTGAATATGTATTGTATAATCATAATATGGAAAATCTGAAATACTGCAGACAGCCTTAGGATGCAGTGAGGTACAAAACTCTGTATAAACTCAAGGCTAAGCAGAGACTTGTGCTATTCAAGTAAGAAAATGGAAACTTACATGGTGACATGGGGGTTAAATCTTTATATTAAAAAATAGTCCACTATTTTGGTAGGGTAACTCAGGCATGAAGTCCGTGGAATTGCATTACATGCCAGGACATTATTCATTATTAGAACAGAGCACCAAAATAAGAGTTGTCACAAAATTTTCCAAGTAACCATACCAATGTCCTGTATTGGATGGATCATGCAATATGGGCAGTATTCTGACACCAGAGAAGAGGAGATATAGTGGTCTATAATTAGTCAGAGTCCATTTAATTCAGCCCATTTAATTCAGCCTTTTTCCTTTGTCAGAGCTTTTGTTTTAAAATTACATATTTCATTACAGATTTCAATTTCCTCTCATTTATCTAATTTAACAAAAGAGGTTAAGAGAGGTACTTATCAATAACTCTTTTCTTTTCCCCTCTGTAGTGTTTCAGAAAAAATGTTTTCTGCAAAATTGTACTCAGGAGTAAAGAGATATCAATAATTATGAATTGATTTACATAGAAATTGGGTAATTATTATGTTAGCAGATTTGAAATATTCATTGTTTAAAATTTTAAGCTCTGGTTTGTATTTTAAAGAGATTTTTATTGCTTTATAAGAGTGTCCCAGAGCAACATCTCTAATTGGCTTTGGACTTCCTAAAATTTGGACACAGATGTTTCTTATTATTTCAACAAGAGATAAAAGCTCTTTCTGGAACATATGTTGCTTTTCAATTGATTTTAAAAAGGTTAGGGGGCATCCCGTTGATGCCACCTATCTTCAGATAAAAGGGGAGAGAGAATTGGTAACTTATCTTGTTCTTTTATAGAATTATGTATACTATTTTTTTTGGCCTTTGGTATTTCCAGTTAATGTCATGATTCCCTAATGGTTTTCTGTTTGGGTTTTTTCAGTTTTTTTTCAAATCACAAGTTAATATTTGGAAAAAACTGCAGTAATTCATCACATATCTGAAACATTCCTCCATACACCAGCAAAATACAGTGTGTCCATCACATATTTGCATTGGCTATGTCTTGTGAAAAGACCAGTAAAACCTTGAGAGAGTATTATTTCCTTGAGATGTTCATTACTATGGGATAAAAATTGCAGACATTGGTGTTTGTAGTTTAAAAGTCATTTATTTAAAAGATTTGCAGCATGTGCGTGATGTAACTTGACTTGCACAGAAGGATCCAGCTGGCATGGGGAGTTGGCTGCCATAGAAGGCTTCACTCCATTGCTTCAGACTGGAGGGATGCAGAGGGAGGGACAGGAGGCAAAAACTGAAAGACAAAAAAACTCTAGTACAAATGCACTTTATTCTACAGATCCAGAGTCAAAACTGAGTTATGCATTTAAAGTGGTATATTTTTATTTTTTTTGGTTTTGGGGGTTTTTTTCAGGTAGGGTTCAGTTATATTATCATGTCTGTTGTTAATGTTGCAATTGCATGCTGTCCCACAACTGTATAAAAATAGTGCAAACACTGCAAATAATTGCGGTATAAAACCCATATAATGAGGTTAAAGTTCAACATTTTCTCAGGAAATTTTGAAGTTACAAATAAAAGCTACCCTAAGTTCGTTCCTTATGCAAATTTTCATTTTGGTGTACTGTTAGAAATTTGATTTTTCTCATCTTTTACTATAGGGTTCTTAGTGTATTGGCTCTACTCTGTAACTAGTGTGTATCTTTTAAACTATACTATCTGGTTAAAAAAAAAACCTCTTTAGTGTCTGACAGCAACATTGCAGGGTTTTTTTTAATAATGAATGGTTAGTCTTAAGCATTTTGAGACATTTATAATTACACCTTCAAGTAATTGAATGATTCAGTATCTGTAAGACAGATGGCTGTACCACAGAAACCAGCCTCACAATTGGCACTAATTAGCACCGTTGTTGGAATCTCAGCAGTGGCCAAAATATTAAATGGGTATCAAAACTAAATTACTCAGCCAGAGAGTTTTTCCAAATTGATATATTGATAAGAGATTGTGAATCCCTTAATTGCATGTATGCTTGCTCATAATTATTTTCTGAAAGCAAACAGGTGACTTCAGACTCCTGTAAAGATAAATATTGTATTTCCTATTAAACTAAAATTAAATTGTTCCATGTTTGTGAGAAATGAGAAAATGCATTCTCTCAGAAGCTAACAATTCAAAAGTTACTGTGAAAATACATGTATGTTACTTCTCCTTTCTAGTCATGTCCATATACAGTAATTTCTGGAGACTAATTCCACATGGTATGGCTTTATAGTATTTATTTCTTCTGGAAGAAAGACTTAGACTTAGTTTTTAAAAGTAGAGGAAGGCATGCACATATCAAATAATATAGCATAGTGCCTTATGAAATGTGGTTGTTTAAAAACGCATATAAAAACTTTATTTTCTGCCAAAAATATCCAAAAAATACTTGCCATCAGGATTTTTCAATTTTAAGTTGTGCAGCTGATCTGCATACATAGCAAAAACAATGAAATGAAGGTCTGCAGTGAAATGAAGGGCAATGGCTACAAACTGAAAATTAAATTCTTTCTGGAAAGACTTTGACAAAAAGGACTATGATAACTCCCTCTTGATACATAAATTATATGAATATATAAAATCTGAAGGAATTTAGGACACTAGTTCAGAAATACACTTTTAATTAAAATATATGAATGTTTTTAATTTCTTGTAACTATGAAATAAAATATAAAATGCCTACTCAATCACCACATTATGAAAAAGCTACACTCAGTCCCTTTGACAGCCTAGCTTATGTGTAGTTGCAGAGAAGAGGAAGGGGAGAAAATAGGGAAAGACAGGTTCAGTGGATTTTAATTCTGCAGTGATGGTGTTGCAGTACACAACAAAAGAAAAACTTCTAAAAGAAGGCTTGATTACTTATTTCTCTTATAGGCATTTCTTTTCCATTCTGGAATTAGTTGGGTTTAACTGTACTAAATGATTTGGACACTATCTCTCTTCACTTTTGGCATTTGTCTCTCTTCTTTTGTCACTTTTTCTTGAATGGGTATCTGACAAATCTCTGAACTTCTAGTATATGCAAATGTGTGAATTTAGTTTTGGTGTTTTTTTTCCTTTAATATTTCCGATTAAAAATCCATTCTAAGCAATACTTTTCTCGGACGATTTTCACTTTTAAGAACATTTTTACAATAAAAAGGGTTGAGAGTAACTGTTTTTCCTATGGAAGATGCTCAACTGGCATCTCTGGAGTGGCAATACTTAAGCTTGGCCAGCAGAATGGTGGTACAATTTCAGTAGGTGTTTTTCAGCCCTTTTATGAATGGGAGATTCTTTTTTTTTTAATTTTTGTTTTATTATTTTATTATTTTATTTCATTTCTGGTAAATGAAATGACAGCTTTTAATTGTGTAGATACCCACAGACTTATTTGTATGGGGATGTTAGTTGCAGGGAGTGTGTCAGTGGTCCTCTTACTGACTGTTTTTGAGCATGGTGTTAGTACAGCAATAAATGTGGAACAGTCTAGTTAATTTTAAAAATTTGAAAGAGAATGTTAGAAATGAACTTTTTGATACAATTAAGTGTAAATAAAGTCTTCTAAGCAAAAAAATCTTTTTTGTTTGTAATGAGTCAGCTGAGTTGGCTGTGTATCTCTCTCCAAAGAGGCAAACATGCAGCCCCACAAACAAAATCGCAACTTTTTAAACCCCTTTGCAGGTGGGGGCAGTCCTTATCCCCTTTCCCATTGGATGACACTCTGGAACTTATTCTCTCTCCCAGCCACTTACTCTTCTGTCCCTCCCCTCTCATCCTTCTTTTTTTTTGGTCCTGTGTTCTACCCTGTCCCTCTCCCAGTTCTCAACAACACCCAACAGAGTGAACAAAACTTGTCCAAAACATAGATAACTACAAATAGGAAACAGAACCAACAACTTTCATTCTTTTACTCAATAATCTTTTTGGGCTGAAGCACAATGTTAAATCTCTCACAAGAAAAAGAAACATTTTTCACAGAGCCTTTTAAGAACACTAACATGATAACTACCCTACCTAGTTTAGTCACTGAACTCATGTCGTTCTGAAATCTAAAGGCTTTGCTGATCCCATATCCTTGAAAGAGGTAGAAAACAGTCCAGAGCCCCTGCCTTTGCCTTCTGACTACTTCACTAGCTCTCACTGAGACTTTGAAGATGCCTGCTTCTCTTGCTTTACTTATTTGGGTTTCAACATATTTCAGTGTATTAATAATGCCATATTTATGGAGGGAGTTAGACGCAATTGCTAGCAAACTGCAATTCACTAAGAACCCAAACTTTGCACAAACCTCCCAATGCAGACTATCTTTAGAAAATAGACTGTGGTCATTACTTCCACACAGAATGTGAATGGCACCAGAGGCAGCTTGAAGTCCATACTCAGTATATTTTAAAACCAACAATAATGCTTTTGTCACTGTTTTGTTTTGAGTTGTTTTTCCTCAAACAAGTCTTAATCTACACAGAACCCTGAAACTTTGTTCATGGAACTTTATAGACTGAAAGGGGGACTTAAAATCACAACAAAATTATGACAAAAATGCCCTGATGCTAAATACACAGAACCTACCTGGGACTTAGGAGGTCCCTGACCCCCTGTTGGAAACTAAAAGGCCATGACTTTGTGGCTTGTTAATTATCATGGAATAATTGTTCTGTTTCTACACTTCTCTCAAAGTATCGGTTATTGGCCAGTCTAGCCAGAATAGTGAAGTAGTGGGTGGTTGATGTAATCCAGCAGTTTGTTAGCTAAGATGGCTATGAGAAGAGGGTGGGGAGAGTTGGCTCGTTTTAACAAATTGGTTTGAAAAATGTTGCCCACATACTTGTACCAATAAAACTGCGATAAGAGTAAAATCATGCTTAAACAGAATTTATTTTGGTGCTTTTTCTACTGGTTTACTCCCACACTTAGATGAAGGCAGGTCTCTGCTTTAGGTGTATCAGTGTAGTGGGTATATCAGAAGTTGCTACACAAACCTTTATAATAGAAGAAAAAAACAATATGTAAGATGATTTCTTAATTAGAATACTCATAAAAGCTCGAGTACTGAGATTCCATGCTATTATTATTACTGATGGTAATAATACCGTCAGGTAAGAAAACAACGTTTTGGGTAGGTATCTTTTAAAATTACTATTTGAAATTAAATATAGAAGATAAAAATAGACTGCAAAATAATGTGCTATGTACGATATCTAATATTTTAACTAAAATAAAAATAATGGAAAATCAGTACTATGGAAAGGGCTCCAGGGGTCCCGGTTGACAGAAAGTTGAATGAGTGGTCAGTGTCATGGCATCCAGGAGGGCCAACCCTGTCCTGGGGGCATCAGACCCAGCATTGCCAGCTGGGCAAGGGAGGGGATTGTCCCACTCTGCTCTGCACTGGGGTGGCCTCACTTTGAATATTGTGTGCAGTTTGTGGTACTACAATATAAGAAAGATTTTAAACTATTAGAGACTCCAAAGAAGGGCAACAAATGGGAAAGGGCTTTGAGGGGAAGTCGTGTGAAGAGCAGCTGAGGTCACTTGGTCTGTTCTGCCTGGAGAAGACTGAAGAGAGACCTCACTGCAGTTACAGCTTCTTGTGAGGGGAACAGGAGGGGCAGGCACTGATCTCTGCTCTGTGGTGAGAGTGTCAGGACCTGAGGGAAGGGACTGAAGTTGTGTTTGGGCAGGTGTAGGTTGGATATCAGGAAAAGATTTTGTACCCAGAGTGTGTTTGGACACTCAAACAGTCTCCCCAGGGAAGTGGTCACAGCACCAGCCTGACAGATTTCAGTAAGCATTTGAATAACACTCTTGGGCACATGGTGTGACTCTTGGAGCTGTCCTGTGCAGGACTGAGTTGGAGTTGATGATTCTTTGGGGTCCCTTCCAACTCAGCATATTATGTGATTCTTTGAAAACTAAATGGTATATAGAATACGAATACCTAAATAAAATCAAAGATACTTTCCTTGGTGTGCAGGAATTGTCTCAACCTCACAGATGAAAGCAGGGGTGCTAGATTAGGGACTTCTTGATATTTCCTGTGAGATTCTTCAGTAATGTGAATGAGAAATCCCTAATCTTATGCAATTAGTTCTTTCCATTCACTTCTAGTGCAAATTCAAGAGCATGATCTCAACTGTAGTCTGGGAATAGATTATTTGTAATAAATAAAGCAACATGAGAACCTTATGTTGTGATCCTTTGCCATGTGTTTCATAGCTTATTATAGCGCTGGGAGTGGTAAGATTGATCAGTGACTGAATGATGATACAAACATGCTATTAAAAAGAGAACGTCTTGCTTAGAGCTTTGTTGTCTGCTCTGGAACTCAATTCCACTGTCTCCAACTGTGACTTGCTCGTTCGTGAAGTGCCTCAGGAATCTGCTTGAGGCTCAGCCAGTAGGGGCTTCTCAGCATGGTGTGATTTAGCAGATGAAAAGTGTGCAGAATATAGTTTTAAACAGTTTCTGCAGTGTTCATTTTCCTGTGGTGTTCAATTATGTGTTTCACAGTAGCAAGTATCTCCAGATTCTGTTTATTCTCCTTCCTTGGAGACTGTCTTATGCACAGATTTTTTTTTTTTTTTCCTGAAATAGAGCAAGATAATGTGCAACATTGACCAATATAAATCTGTAAATTCTTTCACACCACCAGAGTTTATTTCATGGCTCTACAGGTGTACGAGTATGAGAAGAATATGCTCTCAGTGTACATTTTAGCACTATGCTGGAAAGCGTTAAAACAGGTTTTTCCAGATCATATGTTGACCAAAAAATGATCAGCTGAACTTCCTTTCAACTAAGAATAATCAAACTTTCATCAAAGTTTCAGTAAAGCATTTGTTTCTACAATATAAAGACATGAAAAGAACATTTTTAGAGAATTAGGTTCCATTTATTTTAAAATGGAGATAAACAACGTTTCTGGAAACATTTATTTTAACTTGCTACTTGTTGAAAAATAAATACTTTAAAAGATCATCTTAGTATCTCAAGACATGATATGACATAATCTGTAACTAAAAAGAAAGATATCAGAGGAAGTTGTGAGCTGCAGAAGTATTACACTGACTGCTCTCAGTTGGTCTTAACTGGCAGCTGTGTCCTACCCAGACGCTCACTCGCTTCTCCCTGCAGCAGAATAGGGGAGACAATCAGGAAGCTAAAACCAATTTAATAGGGATAGCAAAAGCTGCATTCACAAGCAAAGTGGTACAAGGAGTTAATTCACTGCTCCCATTGACAGGCAGGTGTTCAGGAAAGCAGGGCTCCATCCATTGCTTGGGAAAACAAATGCCTTAACTCAGTATAACCTCATTTCTCCCTTATCCCTGCTCCCCTCTTCCTTCCCTTATGCACTGAGCATGATATGGTCTGGGATATCCCTTGGGTCACTTGGGGGTCACCTGTCCTGGATGTGTCTCTTCCCAACTTCTTGTGCACCCCCAGCCTCCTTGCTGGTGGGCTGGGGCGAGAAACAGAAAAGGCCTTGTCCCTGGGTGCTCAGCAATAGCTGAAACATCCCTGTGTTATCAACACTGTTGTCAGCACAAATCCAAAGCACAGCACCATGTCAGCTGAAAAAAATAGTTAAATCTACTCCAGCCAAAACCAGTACACTGACATTTGTATTTCAACCTCAATAAGAGTCAAACCAAAGCTTCTGATGTTGAGATATATTTTATTAATGCCAAGCAAATAATACATTGTAAATTTATAGTGGTGAATAGGAAGGTGACTCATAAAATAGGAACTCTTTAGATGTTACTGCCCTAGGCAAGCCAAAATTAGTTCAGTCTTGCAGCACATAGGCATTACAGAATTTTGCATCTAGATTTTCTTACTTGGGGCAACTATATATATGTTAAAGCTGGTCTGTGATCCAGGGCCACAGACTTAAGAATAGTCTTTTTCTTTGTTTACTAAAGTCAGTTATTTAAATATCAGAGAAAAAACGAAATGGAATGAAATACAACATGGGAGGACACATTTTAATATATGTGTAGGTGTAGGTATACATTGCTTCTGGCAATTTGAATTGCAGTTTTCTGAGTAGATGTTGATAATTGAATGGTTAGAATGTGGAATACATGTTTCTGTTAAGTGTGGTATTAAATATGTAGGATGCTGGTCAGAGCATTTCAAATAATTTTGCATTAATAAAGCTTAGCACTTTAACAGAAAGCCGGCAGCTTAAAAGGCAAGAATACTAAAGGTTATATACTTTGGCAATGCTGCTTCTTATTTCTGCTGTGGAAATAACAGAAATCTGGCATCCAAACTTGACTTTCTTGTCCATAAAGAAAATACATCTCCAGAATTACACATTCAGAGAGTATGTTTGGGCATCTTGTAGTTAGTTTGAAACAGTTCTTTGGAGTATTGCATCATATTTAAGAAAGATTTATTACTTATACGTATGTAAGATAACATCAACCTTAGGTAAATGAGTGTAAAAGCATGATGCAGCTGCCATATGAGCCAAGTGACTTGTCAGAGGGATACAGTGTTTTTCTTTTCCACCAGCTGCCCGGTTGTGCCAGATAAATGAGACACCAGCCTCCTGCCTAAAATCTGAGCTCTCAAGAAGAGGTGCAGTTAGTATATCTTCACTATACTAAAATGGGTGTTGATGGGAAAATTTAGTTTAAAAAAAAAGCTTTCTGAAGTTCCATATTATTGTATGTACTATATGTTGCTTTTAGTAGTACAGCAGCTTATGCATTCAGTATGTCAGCTATAAGTATTGACAGTATGATCCTAGATGAAACTACTGCATGAAGCACTTACAATCACTTATAACGTGTTGTTAAAAAAGTTACCTGCATTGATATATATTTCTCTGTTAAGAATATACAAATTCAAAGGAGTTTTGGTATACACTTGTCATAAAGCTGTGATCCAAAGCATTGCCATGGCACTCGCAGATGGCTACCCATTTAAACACATCTGTGAAGACTGTCATTACCTTTCCTGAACACACTTTCCAAAGGTTGACATGCTGTACTGTAATTCATACTGCAATGTCAGTAAGAATGGTTGTACGTTTTAAAGTAATGATTGTATTTTAATGAATTCTTTCTCTATTGTTTCCACTTAGTACTTGATAGATTTACAAAGCTATTTTAAAAATTGGACAAGGAACTCTTAATAAGTGCTCACATTTTATTTATATGTATATGTATGTATGAAATTGATTTAAAATACAATATTTGAAACAGTATGTCTAGTTTATAAAATTAATTTTTCCGTGTGGCTTAGTACAGGAAATGCTTACGATTTCTCTTAGGTCATTATTCTGTAGTTCATCACCTAATCATATTAATAAGAGTTCAAATTAGGAAATGAATTATTATTTCGAGCAAGACATGGAATATTGCTATTCTGATGTGACAGTCAATTTAACATTAATAATAGAACTTA
Organism: Sitta carolinensis; assembly: GCA_032173965.1. Taxonomy (NCBI): domain Eukaryota; kingdom Metazoa; phylum Chordata; class Aves; order Passeriformes; family Sittidae; genus Sitta; species Sitta carolinensis. Next base: position 22,004,071 of record JAVUNC010000004.1, on the reverse strand, counting down.
AGTTCTGCAGGGTTTTTATGCTTTTCTGCCTGAAACCAGTGATTGGCATATTTAATGTAATCTTACACTGTGGCATGGTTGACCATTGGGAATATTTTTAGCCTCAGCCATCCAATTAAGTATAGGGGATCTGGGATCAAAATCCACCACAGTCCTCTTTTGGAATTAAGTACAGCACTATGAGAAAAATCATCTGAAGAAAATTATTTTTTACCATATAGAAATTGCTGTCTAACTATTGGAAAAGATTGCTAAATATAGCTTTTCTTTTGTAGCAGCTTTCTTTGCAAATGTAGTAAAGAACAGGAATCCTGTAAGTGTGAGGCTGCTGGAACTGTGTGTATATTCAGAGCAGTATGTACCTGCAGAAAATGGTTCTCCTTCTCAGGCTTGTGCTGTTTGCCTGAACAAGGCTGTCATAACCCCAGCAGAGCAGAGCTGCCAAGGTGTCCTAGTGAACTGAGCAGATAGAGTGAGCAGCCTCCTGGGAACTCAAAACCATTATTCTATGTCAGAGACTGAGTATAGACGCTGAGCTGTTAGTAAATGGAGTGCTTTTATACAGATAGCTAATTTAGAAAAGACTTGTGTTAATTTGCTGCTTATCTTGAGTTATTATGATTTTATGCACCATTATCCTTTTTTACATTTGTTTAAATATCTACTATCTGCTAACACATGGTGTTTCATTCTGTAGGGAAATGCTTGCAACTGGAGCTGTTTTGTTCTCTGCTCTGTAAATCCTTTGATGTATCCACTGAGAAAAGTTTAATATTCTGATTTACAAATGTATGATGTGGCACGGTCACTTCTGGTTCTGCTAGGTTGTGGGAAACTATGGTATTGCTTGGGGTGCCCCTGGGTAATTGTGTGAATGGGAATTTATCCTAGACAATTATTTTTGTCTATGTACAATGCCTTTATATTATCTTATATATATATATATATATATATATATATATTATATATATATATATATATATATATATATATATATATGTATGATGGAGAAACTAAGGTGAGGAGTATGACAACTGCAACATAAGGTTCACTTTGGACTACAGGTCACTTGTGCTCGAGGCTTTTAATCTGGTTCACATGAAGGATCATTAAATCCATACTCTCCCAGCTGCTGGCAGCGCTGAAAATCATTTCATACAACTATTCTTGCAGCAAAGTTCATATACAGTCTGATAAGGGGAGAGAGCGAGACTGAAAGGAATGTGAAGAGTAAAAGTGGAAAACATATAATAGGAAGAAACAACCATAGGGGTGGAAGAAAGGGAGGGGAAGTTGAAAAAAACTCAGCCTTGAAGGCTGGAGAAGGAGTATGAAAGAGTATAGGAAGAGGAACTAAAGTAGAAGGACAGAATGAAAAATGCAGATATTCAACATGAGACTAAAGAGACTGATAGAATTTTGGGTATAGGAAGAAACATAATTTAATTTTATTTGGGCACATAAAACCAGGAGAAATTGTTTTTTTAATTCTGCCTGGGATATGACTGAAAATTTATCTATAAAAATAAATGTTTTTAATAGATCTTCTGTTTTTTCAGTCCATGAGTATTGTTCATTGATGTCATTTCACTTAGAATTTCTTAAAATGTTATCTGGTACCAGATAGCTTATGTTAAGTAATCTCTGTGAACAGCAGAATAGTAGACTCAGGTGAAACATTAATGTTTTCAACAGGAATGGTGATTTCTGTTTTTTATCTTCCAATACATTAGTAAGGACAGTGAATACACATCTTATTTTAATGAGCTAAATTTTGTTGTCATTCTTATTTATATTATCTCCCTTACTCTTACGTGTATTCTTCTTGTAAAAAAAATCAAATGCAGTTAAAATGAGTGGACAATTTAATAAAGCAAGTAGTATTGGACTTGGGAGCCATGCTCTTAAAGAAAAAGGGACAAGGTTTTGTTACCATCCTGAGATAAAATATTTTACTTTAGAAAGCAGAAAATAAAAATAGCTAAAGAACAGTGTGCCAGGGAACTGCTCTACAAAATTATCAGTGAGAGTCATATGGTAGTCAGTAGACATGAAGGACATGTATTTAGATCAGTCCATGTTTGAAGAGTGTGATTGAGAGTAAAGGTACTTTAATAATTGTTCTGTAATTCAGTAATTACTCTTAAAATGCTCCTCTTCCTGTGGGTAAGTGATGTAGAATGAAATTTCTGAGCTTGCTTTTCTATATACTGGAGACATGTAGAAGGAGGGCAAAATAGTTGATAAGCTCCAAATTTAGTGAAACTTGTTTCACATGCAAAGTTAATGTGACTTAACAGAGGAACAGCTGCTCTGCTTCTGCTCAGTTCCTTTCCAGTCTAAAGAAGCCCAGGGTAAGACAAAACACTGCAGTGCCTGTGCAAGGTTGTGTGGTCAATTCAAGGATGTTGCCAGCACCACTGTGTCAGTTCTCCTGCAGGAACCAATGTGCCCAGTCAGTGTCGAAGTGCTATAGGCAGGATATCAAGGCACAATGACAGCATGGCTATGTGCACTTCTGAGTGACGGTATGGTGAATGATCTGGGGGCCTTGTGATCAAAGGAATGGAAGCAAAATGGATCCTTGTCTTTGTTGGAGTTGGATATCTTGATATCAGCAACAGGCTTTTCTAACAGTGGAGATATTGACAATATTTTGCAGAGGGGGGAAGCATATAAAATTCTGTGGAATTATCCAGCTGCTTCACTGTGGGAACCAGGACATCCCTCTGACTGACCTGGAAAATTTATAAGTTACAAGAATTTAGGTAGAATGGTAATTAACATATCACAGGGTGAAAAAGAAGAATTTTGGGATTTTAGAATGTGAGTTTAAGGGACAAAGATGGAGGAAATTTGGTGTGGGAGCAGTTACGTGCCAGAATGGTCCGGACAGTACTCAGGTGAGATCACTGAGGTTAAGTTTTGAAGTTTATTATATAGGGTGTGGGTGAAAGAGCCCAGCTCAGTGTTAGCTCAGAGCAGGCTAGAGAACAAAGAGAACAAGAGAGAGAGAAGAGAGGAAAAGAGAAGTAAGAGAGCAAAAGGGGGAACAAAAGAAGAAGAGAGAGCAAGAGCGCAAGAGAGCGAGCTCTCCTTTTACAATGACTTATATCTTTTTCCATGTTGAATATTCTACTTTCTCATTAACCAATTTAGTACCAAATACAAATTTTCTACATTTCCATACATCCTATAGGAATCATTACATTACCATGTTTTACTATGTTCTAATCTCTAAATCTAATCGGGGGACCTTTCCTGTTAGGCCAGGAAAGAAGGGTCTGTTCTGGTTTTGGTATGTCTGCTTGTAAATTACATTCCTAACAAAGAGAGAAAGACCTTTGGCCAGCCAAAGCTGTTCTGTACAAACACTTATATTCAAACAAACACTGCTTTCATTTCAATGTCTCTTCTAGTTTCTGCATTCTTAGCATCTTTGGCTAAATAGTCATATTTATAGGACTTTCTTGTTTCTTCCTTTCCAACATTTGGTGTGTCCCTGTCCTTCTTGGTCTCTTGTTCTCCATCTTCTGCTGTGGTGGCGGCACTTTCCAATTGGTTTAGAGTAAAGGTACACTGTTTGATGTGTTTGATAGGTATTGGAGAGTTGTTGTAAATAAAGCATATGTAATTAACATAAAAGGTAATGCCGTCCGAAAGGGGAAGGAGTTTAGGAGTTTGTGAATTTGTGAATTTTTCACAACCTGGCCTGCAGGAAAGACCTCAGCAGGCCAGAGCCACATATGTAAGATAACAAGAACAAGAGAACAGACGATCTTGACCTCTTCTTCAGATGCTGGGCTGGGGGAAACAGAAGCTTTCACAGAGACAGAGACAAAGTAAAGTCAGGTGAAACAACAACAACAACAAAACGTTATTTCTTTATATTTAAAAAACCAAACACTTCTCAACAGATAAGTTGAAAAGATTAAACACAAACTTTTTTGTTTAACACAATATACATATTAAGTTAGTAAACCATGATGTTTTATGTAAACTTTATTTCTAAACTCAAGTGTCTCAACAAAGCATTATGATGATTTCCACAGAACAGTATCTCTGTTTAATTACTGTTTAATTGCAATCATTACTGGCTGAGAGGTATTTTTAAATAATTTCTGAGTGAATCATTTGCATTTTGAAGACCATTTCATCAATGAGTATATGAACTTCATAAATCCAAACTGAACCCATCAGAATCTTTTCCTGCATACAGCAGAATATACTAATTATTAAACTGGCAGCATGTGAGGAAAAGGTGACTGAAATTACTGGGTAATTCAGGTTTCCTTCACTAAAGACTGAACTACAGGTCTACTCCTATTTATGCTGGGCCTGACTAGTTTCATATTTAAACTTTCTGTAAGGTACAGTATCAAACTACCTTGCAGTGAATGAACACTGAATTACCTTCTAGTATATTTTCATAGATTTTTAGTAGGACATAATGCCAGTTCAGTTCTTCATGGTGTTTAAAATAATAAAAAAAGCTGCAATACCTTAGTGCTCTACTGTGTATGAATTATTCAGCAGCAAAACAGTTGCTCTTAAAAACTTTTGATTTGGCAAGAAATATATAGGTCAGAAAAAATGACTATGATATGAGGCTAATGTCAACAGTGGATGCTGCAATGCATGGATTTTATGTACTGTATTATCTTTTTCCTGCCTGATGCCTCTCATTCCCATTAACTTGATCATAATCCAGAAAATGCACTCCTGATTTTCCCAATCTGATGCTTTGGGATTTTTTAGAGTACATGCAGAAGTTTCAATTTGCAGCAGCTTGCTTTTAAAAAGGCAGGTGGAAAAGGTGTCGATGATTCTCCACTTTGATTGAATTCATCTGACTTTAGTTGAACTGTCTGAAAATTCAATATTTAGTGAAGCTACCTCTCTGCATTCTTTGTATGCCTGAACATAGCAGGAAGGAAATCATCAAGTCAAAATTTAAAACAGTAATAAATCATAAAGCAACACCACAAGTGGGAACAAAGGCTTTTCCCCTTAACTGCTGGTAATTTTAAGCAGCAGGCAATATTTGATACCACAAGTGTACTTTGAAATGATAAATCATGGAATTCTTTTTGTGGAGTCTTTGACATTATGAAATTGTGAGTTTACATCTTCCCTTTATTAATATGATTAAAAATATTCAGTGATTGTAATAAAGTTCTGACAAATGGCAATTAGATGAAATTGCTGTGTGAATCCCTGAACTAATTTAGCAAGCTCTTTAACAATACTTATTCAGGCATGAACTGCATGTAAACACGGCAACTGCTGTACTGCTTCTAAGGATAAAAAGTTGGTAATTGCCAGTGGCCTTATCTTTGTAGCATAAATCAATGGTGATTATATAAACACCTGACTCATGCAAACAAAATGGATGTGAATGAATCTCATATTTTTCCTGCATGGTGATACATCTTCAACATAAGAAGCAGAAACTGCCAACAGCTCATTTAAGAAGTCAGTGTTGAGTACTATGGAAATGGTTTGAAATCTGTCACACAGAGTATAGAATAAAGTGTTTTCTGTGTCCCGTGGAGTGCACACATCATTAGTTCCTGAATATCAAAAGAGAGAGCACAAAAGTCACTGCTATGTTATCATTTGGTTCAGGCTTCTTAGTGGTTGAATGTAGAACAGTTTATGGATACACAAATGAGTTGAGCAACTTCATCAAGGCTTGAGCTCCTGAGCCTCCTGCAGGGTTAGATGCTGTGTGTTAAGCAGCATATGCATAAAAAGTTTCCAGGGTCAAAGTTAGTTACCTACCTAGATTCCATGTACTCCTCTGCTGTATATAGAGTTTTAGGTCTGTTTCTTTTCTGCAGATGATTAAATACCATTTTAAAAAGTGATGTTGACGCTTAAATTTCCATATCCCATTTACCTTTCTGGGGATCACAGAAATAATAATAATAAAAGTATCAGGGCTTGTGACAGCTATAAATGGTTATGGAACCACATATAGACCTGCATAGTGTTCTTGTAATTTTGATTTTAGTGGCTGGAGTCAAAACGTTGCTTAATTTCTTTAACATTTTACCTTTCCAGATTAAATTTGTGTTCATTTTACCAAAAAACATTGATATATCACTTGCAAGGCATTTTGCAGCAGATTTACAAAACCTACTTGATTTCTAATATATATCAGTAATTTGAGTTAATTTCCAAAAAGAAGGCAATAAGCCAGGAAATAATTTGCAGCACTGGAGAAGCATTGATTTCTTGATGAAAAAAATCCTAGAATACAATTATTGTTAATGGATTCAAATGTTTCCTTTTTTTTGTTTGTTTTGTATGTTTGTTTAAATTTCATAATACACTTAATGTCAGTGACTGAGATATGTGAGCCTTGCTGATGTGATTTTTCAGCCACCAGTTCCAGGAGTTTTGTGATGGGGAGAAACATAAAATTCATATATGGGAAACCATGAAAAGCATCCCAGAAGAATTGAAGTACTTGAACTTCTAGACTGAATGATTCATTTAACTGTCATATCTGCTGTAGTAACACTTTCTTCTTTTGCAAAAGCTTATTTTATGACCTTTTTCATGGGGGAAAAAACCTAGAACCTGGTGGAACCTTTTTTGGAATTCTTCTTGTGCTAATATCTTGCACTAGTGTTGGCCCAGTGACATTTCTGTGCCGCAGAGGGAGCACTGAAACAATGGAATGGGATTTACAGCTGCTTCCCAGCACTTTTGGGAATCACCCAAGAAATTTCTGCTTTGCAAAGGCAATGAAGAGCAAGAAAGTTACTGATCCTGATCTTGTGCAATTGACAGGTGCAGGAGAGGGAGTTGGTTAATCGAAATTAATTGTTAAAAAAAGAGGGGAGTCTAAAGGAACAGATAAGAGGCTTTCAATGGAAATGTGCTTCAGAAAAGGATTAACTTTGGTCTCAGGCAGAAGCTACGATTATAGTGTGAGATGGAGCAATTGGGAAGAAATGAAGTAAGAGACACTAAATAGGATCACACAGTAGACAATCATATTTTTAGTGTAAACAAATTATGTCCTAAATGTATTTTAGTGCTTTGCATGTTATTCTGGAATTGCAGTTCAAGACAGCTGGCCAGGAGTTCTATTGTACATTCAAATACGTGCTTTAAAAACCACAGTGTTGAGGGGATTGGCAAATCTTTAATGGTAGAAGTGGAAAAGATGAGAAATTCCTGTAAAGAGCTTTTCCCTACATTTCGTGTACTAAGACAGGTGATTTTATCTTGTCTTTGCTTACATATCCAAGTCTGTTTTCACTCATAGTATCTTAGGTTTACAATCAGTTTCATTTGCTCTTCTTAGTTCCTGAGTTTAAGTACTTCCTGGCCTAAAGTATAGCCTGCATCTTGAAATTACTTTTGTTTTAATCACTGCTCTGAAAAGTAATTTAACTGTTTCTTCCATTGCCATTCTAAATGAAGGATTCCTTATCACTTCCAACAAATTTTCTTTTTGTTTTCATTGTAACACTCTGTAGGGCTGAAAACCATAGCGCTAAACAAGACAGTCTCTTTTCATAAAACATACTATCATTTTAATTTATTCAACTTCAGGCATTAAAATACATATTTTATTATCAGAAAGTAAATGTTATGGAATTTAAAACATTACATAAAATTGTGATTGATTGACTGTATTTGATGAAATTTTAAGATTATGTTAATATCTAAATATTTTTCTAGGTTTACAATATATATTGCAGTTTTCTTAAAAAATGCAGCTAAATCAGTAACATGCAGAGAAACATTCTTTGGATACCAGTGTAATAGCACTTACACTGGGATGCACATAGACAATTCTCTTAAGTGAAAATTTTGCTGGGAGCAAACTTTTGTGTAATTTGTTTCAATTTACTGATATCATAGTTTAATGATATGTTGCAGACAGAGGAAACATTTTGGGGTTACAGATATAGTGTGATCTCTGGAATTAACACTTTTTTTTTTTCTTTTTAGTTCTAAAAGACTATTAAATATGGGCACTTGTATAGCTTTCTATAGGTGATGAAGCTACTCCAGAAGGACTTATATGAGAATCAGCTATAGTGGCTTATTTGTTAGCACTTTGATAGTGAAGGTGACTGTCATTTAATGGTTCCTTTTTATTTAATGTATAACCTAAACTAGCGATTTAGAAACATACTTGCTTAAAGGGCTTATTTTATTACTAATCATATCATATAAACATTCCTAATTTAGTGTTTCTTCAGTTCACTTTCATTTTCTTTTCTTCAGAGTAATTTAATTTGGAGAACAAATAGGAAGATGAATTTGGATATATTTTCTTGTATGATTAGGTTTAGTCACAGTACACGTACCAAGAGATATTTACATCACTAATAGTAGGAATGTACAACATGAGAGTACAACCATATCTGTTCAAACATAGCAGACATTAGCTTTTCAGCTATCAGATTGTGATTTCTCATGGCACTAAACAGTATGGATATAAATAATCCCTGATTTGGAATCCAGGAACCAGTGTCAGGTCCTCTTTCCACCAATGAACTTGACAATAAGTTTACTGTGCTGGTTTAGGGCAAAAATCACAACCATAGAATAATTTAGATAGGAAGGGATCTCTGAAGAATGTATGCCTCACTCTGCACTCAGAGTAGCTGTGGCTTTGAGAAGAATTTGCTTCATAACTTTCTTATGTTCTGAGGCAAAGCTGACTGGACAGTATTTCCCTCCATACTTCTTGACCTTCTTGAAGCAGTGAGTAATTTGTGCTCATTTGCAAACATGCAGAACCTCCTTCTGCTCCTGTGCTGTGTCAAAGTTGATAGAGGTGTCCTTGCAGTGACAGGGAACAGCTCCCCCAGCACACTGGGGAGCATCCCATCAGATCCTATGCCTTCCATAATAGCTCTGTCTTCTTCTCCTGAGGATGCTGCTTTGGTACCACAGACCTCCATCAGCCCTGGGGAACTGGAAGGCCAGAGGGAAGACCTTTCCAGTAAAAACTAAGGCAAAAAGGCCTTTGAGTATCTTGGTTTTTCACCATAAATGAAAGACACATCTGTGTCACAGAATGATTAGATCTGTTGTCCTACTGAACACTGCGCCACACACTCTTGTCTTTTGCTGCCTGAGTAATTTGGATGTAAAAAATCTCTCTTCACCCAATTCAACTCCCTCAATTTTTCCCAATTCCAGCTGTGCTGTGATTTTCTTAAATCCATTCCTGCCTGCAGCAAAACATTTCTAAATCTGTCATGAGTAATGCTTCCCTACCCATCTTCTAGGTACTTCATTTTGTCTTTTAAACTGAGATAGGAGGTCATGGTTTATCTCTGCTGGCCTTCTGCTATGCTTGCTTTGCTTTCTGCATGTCTGAATGCAGAGAGGAAAGTTCCCTTGGAAATCAAGTAGCATTGCTGGGTCTCTGCTTTCCAAGGTTGTTGGCAATGGGATCCCACTAAGCAGATCCCTAGACAACTGAAAATCAGTTCTCGTGAAATACAGGGGTTTAATGCCATTATTTATAATTCTTCTGCTTTTCTTGTTTATTTTCTTCGAGAGTTTAAACTTCATAGATTCGTAGTCATTGTTGCTCAGGCTGCCCTTTGCCTTCATGTCGTTGACAGTTTCTTCTGTCCTGTGATGAACAGATGCAGCAGAGCATTTCCCTAGTCAGTTTGTCAATTACCTGCATCAAGAAAAGGTCAAAGCATGCTGCAGAAGCCTTCTGCATTGTTCACACCCAAGCTTATTTCCTTCTCAGTGGGTATCTTGTTGGTTGAAGTTCCCCATAATTAGCAGTCATGAGCATGAGGTTTCTTTCTGCTGTCCAAAGAAGCCTTTATATTTATCTGATTCTTCTTGATCATGTGGTTTATAGGAGGCACTACAGCAATGCCCTGTCGCCTTGTTCTTTTGCTGTTCATTGTAGCCTTCTGATTGTTTACATATTTGGGAGTCAGTTTCTCACGATTTTCTATAAACAATATTATTGTTGACATTCCTTCCAGTAGGAAGGACAATTGATAGACATTTTCCAAGACCAGTGCAATTGAAGACATTGAACCTCTATCTTCCAATGTGGTCCCTTTCTGTGAAAGGTATATAAGGTTAAGTCAAAAAATAAACCTCTCTCTTTCTCCTCTCGATCTGACTTCGTCATCTCTGTTGCGTCTCTCAGTGATGTCACAGCATCAATGCCCCACCTGTTAATTCTGATCCAAGGCAACTCTCATCTTAGTTCAGCCACTCCTCAAAATAGAATAACTGTTATATGAATATATTTTTACACCATGTAGATGAATAAGGCAGTAATAAGTTTGAAAAAAAAAAAAAAGAAAAATGACAAAACCAATTTGAGCTCACTCATTTACATATAATAATCCTCAAACTTATTAAATTTAATTCCACATTTGTTCTAATCTGGAAAAAAGTACAAATTACATAGTATTTTTTATGTCAACAGAGGAGATTATTCTTTTCATCAATAACCTTCAGTTTTCCAGGCTTTTTTGGATCAGAGTGTAAGAGCATAAAATTGTGATATAACAATATCAAATCTGATAGACAACATTTTAATATCAGTATAAACCAGTAAGGCAGTGTTGTCATTCTTGTACAGTAAGGAAACCAGTGAGGGATTCTTGTAACATTTATGATTTATTAAGCATCCTGAAGTCACATGTACCGTTCTAAGCAGAGACAAAAGCAGACTATAAAGCAGGAGAAGATAGAGCAGGTGTAGAAAAGCAAAATACATTGTTTTTTATCGTGAAATTCATTGAGCAGAAACATTCATTTTGGTGTAAATCACAGGCTTTATTAAATTCTTGTCATTTCTTCTATTTCACTTTGTTTGGGTTATTAGCATTCAGTATTGCAGTGCTCATCTGCATACTGAAGTTTATGCATCCGCTTGAGTTCTCTATGCCAATAGGCACCTAGAACTTTAGGAATGCATGCTCACTAAGAGGTGGGTATGATTTGTTTCATAATCTTGATTTTTAAAAATCCACATAAAATCCGTAGTTTCCTAATAGAAGGATCTGAAAATTTTGTTTCTTTTATCACTTTATGAATATTAGATATTTTCTCCCTCTAGTTTCTTGAGCTGTGTGTTCATGATGCTTTAATAGGCAATACTTTTCATTGAATAAATAATTATTCCATTAACTATGGGTAAAAAAGATAATCCAGGAACACAAGAGAACTACGTAATTTTCAATTTTAGATATATAGGAAACTCAGGAAAAATATTAAATATAAAATTATTATTTAATCTCATTAATGTATCAGGATAAATATGAACACAGAGATGTAAAAGAAGCCATTTTACTTGTTAGGACAATGAAAAAGTTATGGAAATTACTCATATTTCCTCATGCAGTACACGGCTCTTTTTTTTCATCACGTGTATTTGTCAGCTGTAGAAATTAAATCAGTTACTCAAAAGAAACCGAACTGGTAAACCAGCCTGTCTGAAACCAGATAGCCAGCGAAAATATGAGCAATGGCTTTCCAACAGAAAAGTAAACTGGGCACCCTCATTTGGCCAGAGTTCCACTGCCCAAATTCTTGTATCCGCATAGTACAAAAAGTGAAAATGGTGCAATTGATATCTACTTTTCCAAGTAAAATGCAGAGCAGACTGAAGTATAAATTTTATTTAGGGAGGAAAAAGGGCCATACTAGGCAGTTTAGGAACCTAATTACATATTAAGTCTAATAGAGATCGGAGCACAAAAAAAAAAAACAAAACAAAAACTAACCAAAAATGAGCAAAACTTTGCATCAACAGGCAAACAGGTTTAATAATACCCATATTCTAGATTTCTTACAGATGTATTAATTTTTTTTCTGTTGATCATAGATGGTCTTCTTTGGTATTGGTAAAAGGAATTTTTTTTTCTGGATTGACACAGTTAATTCAGCATTTTTTTACTATGATATTTTTTTTTCAAGGGAGTATGAACAAACTATATGTGGTGTTTATTGTATTGTATTACATTTTGTAATTTCTCAGTGCAACCTGAAACATAGATGAAAAGCAAGCCAGAGGTGCAACCTAGCAAAACTAATGTGCTCTGAGGAAAAGCCAGGGAATACTTTGTAAGTATTTTAGGAATCTCTGAAGTGCTATATATGTAAGACCAACTGATGAAAATCAAAATGAGTATATTTTACTATAACACTGTTGTGGTTAATATAAGACTAAAATTTCAGTGTTGAGGGAAAAGTCATAAGGACCGTAAGTTAAAATATTTCTTTTCAGCGGAAATAGAGGGAAATAAATAAAGAACAAAAGACAATTATTTTAAAGACAGTGCAGGCCGAACGAACTTAAGCAGACAGTTAACTACATGTTTCTTTCAAACACAGAATTTGTTAATAAAATCTGCTTTGATTCTGTTACTCATACAATACAAAAAAAAGAGAAAACTTCTAAAACTGGATTAACAGCGTGATTATAAAAAATTTCAAGCATAATAATTTCCAAAGAGCAATCACATAGAACACAGAAGTTTATTTCTTCCAAGGAAAGGTGTTTTGATTTCTAAACTATTGCAATTTTAAATTCAGTCTCTTGTGTTCTTAAGATGATAATAAAATGCTTTAATCTTCTGCCAATTTTGAAAGTAATGCCAGGGCTTCAGATATTGCCAAAATGACATGTTGCTCCTAGCTGCCAGAACAGTAAATCTCTTAAATATCTGGAGCTTGATCAAAAAATGAAGTGGCATTAACTATGTGTTTTCAGTAGGAAACTTAGAGGATAACAGTATGTCTCTAATTCTCCCCAGTTACTCAATCTTGAGGGAATGATCCTTGATGCTTGCTTCAAGTCTGTGTAGCCTGCTTAAAAAAAATAAAAAATAAAAAAAACCCACAAAAACTTTTGTATGAAGGAATAGTTAGCTTAGGGTTCTATTCCAGTTTAGGCTTGAGATGTCTACTGACTTCTTAAATAACCTCAATCTTTTATAAGCAAAATAAGGAGTGGAACTTAATGCAAATGAGTAGGGAGGTAATAACTAAAAGACAGTTTTAATTCTATATATGTATACATAATATATGCATATCATTTCATATAAGTTGTGCTATAGAAATGGAAGAAATTTTTGCTTGAGTATATGTGGCAGAAGAGTTTTCTTTTAAATTCTAAATATAGCATCTTTTTCTTAACTAGGATACTTACTAGCTTAGTGGTCCAGGACAATGTGTAAAAAGGACCTTAGTGCAAGTAGTGTCTCATGAGGATGACTACCTGGCACAGTGTCTTTTGTGTGGTCTGCAAACTGTAGACACAAATGTCTTAATCAGAGGCTACTCTTGCACCCTTGCACCAAGAAGGGTGCAGAATTAAACAAGTTTTACAAAAATATTTTGAGCATCTGATGTGGCTTGAAAATATAAACCTGCAGATTGCAGTAGGGCCAATATCCCAGAATTACTTGATATAATATTTAGGCTCAAAAATAAATATTCTCACTTATGGAAAGGCCATTTACAAGAGTTAAGTGATATGTTTTTCAAAAATTACAGAGTATTTATATATATATATATATATATATATATATATATATATATAACTTAGTAAAGGGAAACTATTGCTCCTTTCCCAGACGGTGCTTGAAAGACTTGATGTAGAAAATAACAACACTGTTCTGTGTCTGTAATTATTGCTTCTGGTGACTGGCTACATCTTTGGGTTTTTTGTGGGGGTGTTTTTTTGGGGGTGGTCTGGTTTTTGTTTGAGTTTGTTTTTTGGTTTTGTTGTTGTAGTTGGGCTTTTGGGGGAGTTGTGGGTTTTGTGGCTGTTTTTTATTTAATGCTAATCATTTAGAAAATCCTTTATTTATAATAAAATTAATTTCCAGAGCTATTTTTGTTACCTTTCACAGTTCAGCAGCAAACACAACTTTCTCTGCTTTCCTCTGCCACCATATGTGCATAAGCCATATCTATAAAGTACCATCATTTTAACACACTTCCTTAAGTTTATCAGCATCATTTTTTCCTTATATTTAAAGGATGAATCAGCTATAGTAGGACTGCTCTCAGAAGCTTAGCACATGGCAACAGAGAATTTCAGAGAGTAGTTTTAAAAGAAACTATGGTAGAGTATGAGCGAGTTCCAAGTTAAGACACAAGGCACACTGAATCAAATAAACGAACAAATGATAAGATGGGAATTTATTTTCAAGGTTTTATAGTTTGGGGTTTTATAATTTTTTTATTTTATTTTTTTATAAAAAAGCATCAAAGAATTACGTTTCTTTTTGGTCATCATGTAATTGAAGTAGACATATAAAAACTTTCCTCAAACAAAGGTGAAAGGTCCTGTGGCTATTCAGTCTTTGTCAATACTTCACCCACTTTCCTGACAGAAAGTCAGAAAATCATAATATATTACAGTATATTACAGTATATTGCTCCTGTTTTGATTTATTTGCTTTTAGGTAGAGAAACAAACAAAAGACAGTCTTTCTCATTTTATACTTACTTTTCAAAATGTTTTGGTATAAGATGAAGGTGTAGAAGAAGGGATTACAAGAAACAGTTTTGAAAGAAACAGTAATCCCTACTTAGAATGGTCTAAAAAAGGCAAAGAAACTCTGAGAACAGTAAAAATATATTCCATCCCTCACAATGGTCCTTGAGTCCTCATCAGTTTTACTGTATATTTTTGTTGTCATATACCAGGATCCCATTATATAAGGCCTGTACCATGATTTGAGTATACACCTCTGTCTCTACCTATCTGTTCCAAAGACCTTAAATCAGGATCCCTACCAGCTATAGAAGACTACAAAAGAAGTGCTCTAATCTGTGAATCCTGAGCCAGGGAAGAGGCCTAAATCCTGAAAATACTTGTCTTAAGACCCAACATAGATAAATTAGCTACTGATACAGGACAGAGAGGTGTTTGGTAATTCTCAGTTCAGAAATACTTGGTCTACTCATTAATTCTAAAGGAAAAGTTTGAAGGAACTTTTCTGAAAAGGAAAACTGATACAGGATGTTTTGTCTTTTGACAGAATCTAGTAGCGCTGCTGTTGACTGCTATCCTTGACACTTCTGTGTCAATACTCCTGAACTGTCCTCCGTGCCAGAGGAAAAAGACTCACTCTCCCAAGGAAATTATGTAATAATCAATAGGCTACTCTTTGCACAGAGCACATCTGCTTGCTGATTTATTTTAACTATGGTAAAGCTCTGAATGTATTTGAGGGATAAAACAACCTGCATCAGTTTGCAAAGGAATAAAAACATAGTGATGAAGAGCAGAAAGGAAAGGAAAATATTCTATAAGAGAAGTAATATGCACAGACATAACACTGGAAAGAGCCAACAGTGAGATACACTGGAGAGCCAAGATAATACCTGGTTATGGACAGAGATCCTACAAGACGATGAGCAGTTAAGGGCACAGATATTTTCTGTATTGGATGAATAGTTGTAAAACCATTTTGATGGGCTGTGTGACAAGATAAGATTAATATTTATAACTTGACATTTGTGATACATTGATGCTTGATCAGGAAGTATTTTCAAAAAGGATATAAAATTTGTTGATTCCGAGGTTTGGTAACATATTTTAATTAATTTCCATGATTCAGGCCCTCTGTTCCTCACCTGCTGACACCAGAATATTTCATTTCTGTGGCTTAATCTTTTCCCTGTGCTTTTTTGTTTGGCTGGTTGGTTTGGTTTGATATTGTTTTCCTCTTATTTTTCTCTGCTTGAAGCTCTGGAGATTATTGACAGGTGAAAATGGGATGTGTGGTGCTTCTAGTGTTGTTGCAAAGCCTGTCAAGTGCTCAGCTATCATCTGTGCTCAAGAAAGGAGAGCAAGCAGTGGATGGGATGGACAGAAACTTGCAATACTGAAATTGTTTACCTTTTCCTGCAACATGGCATCTTTTCTTTCCATAATGAAGAAATACTAGATAAAGACATTCCTTTAGGAGTTTAGCCCTCAAGGACATACCTGAACTTTTCTTCTTTCACCCTATGGCCTACTACTTTTTCTGTCACTACTGATGTTTGATGAGACTTCAGCTTGATCACAGGAAGTGCTCTGTGCACTGTTTCATGTCAAAGACTATTGCACTAAGACTTGCAATTGCAGACACCTAAAACCGTTAGTGAAGACTCTTCTGATTCTTTTTTCTGCTCAGATACATATTGACCTAGGGGATTTTTGGGTCATGGATGCTGTGACTGTGCTACTGGGGGATGCTGGACCTTTTATAGCTGTGTGGGAAGACAAAGAGAGTCCAAACTGTTCCTTGAGGGATTTTTAAGACATTCTTGATTGAAACAGTCCAGAGTGCAATACTCTGGGATTGAATTTATCACTACCAAGAAGTTTGAGTTCTTAGGGATGAGCCGAAATTGAATCATTATCACCAATCATTTCTGTGGTATTTCTGAGATATGGCAATTTGATTTTATCGAGTGGTTCACATAGGAATTAAATTCCAGCATGAAGTTGCTGGCTTAAGCCAGAAATCTTTTATTTATTTGCTAGGTCACTACTGCTATATATGCTACTATTATGCATGAAGATTTCTCCAATGAAAAGTCCTCAGACTGAAAACTACATTTTCTGCCTAATGGGTTCTAAATTATAGATAAATTGTGCAATTTTCAGATGTGATGCAAATTCTTCTGCCACAATGTCTTGTAATATGGAGGCTGTTTCTATTAAAGTGACAATTCTTTACAGATGGACTACAATACTTTCAGTTTCAAAAACATCCACTTGTAGTGCTATCACATACGAGCTAAGAGTTTTTAAAATATTTCTGTTTGTCTTTATCTTGACTAACAGCGATACACACTGTTAGAAAAGATTTTATTAAAAACAACATTGAATTCTGGGTTTTATATAAAAAATGAAACAGGAAATATATGAAGATCTTACCATTCAATTTCATAAATTTATGATTTGTCTGCTTTTTATTGTTATTTTGTAACCCAGTAATTTGTTTACATAACTGTGATAGCATGTGGCACCATGGGCAGGTATCTCCCTCTTCTACATTGACACAAATGTAAAACTACTGATGTCAGCCAATGGCATTATCCCCCCTTTAAAGGATAGGAAGATGGGCATTTCAGCTCAGATTTCAATTAAGTCTTGAAAAATCAAAAAACAACAACAAAACCCTATCCTATGAAAGTTTAGAGAGATTATCTTTGAAAATAAGGCACCTTTTTTTTGGTTTTGTTTTTTTTTTTTTTTTTTTCTTCCAGAGGAAATTATGACAGGCTCAGTAGTTTGCTCCAGTGGCAGACCAGTGAACAGGTTCAGCTGTGACAAGTGAAAACTAGGGGACTGGTTCTTTATTAGTGGAGGTATATGTGGAAAAATGTAGGCCATGGAGTAAAGTAAATTACTTTGTGAACACCAGTCTCAGAAATAATAGCTTTGTCTAGGAAAAAAAAAAAAAAAAAAAAAAAAGATTTTGATTTGGTCTCAGAATTTTATGTCTGTAACCCTGTCATGGCAAGCAGCACCCACATACTGGGCTATGGTGACATCCATAGGCAACATCAAATAATTGTGCTCTTTCTTTTCCTAGTGTTATGCTATGTAAGTAAATTGGGACTTGGCCAACAAATAAATTTCCCATGGACTTCCCAGATGCTCTTTTTTATGCACTATATTGTTCTTGAATACAAAGCTAAATGGGATTGTCATGAAGCTGATACCACTCCTGGTATTCAATTCAAGAAGTAATTCAGTACAGTTATAGAAAAAAGTATGATCTGGAGGGTGCCTTGCACTCTTTGTGCAGGATAGAACTGGTTAAGGATGTCTGCTTTGCGAATCAGCTGTGCAAAGACGTAGGGAGGCAGCAATCTATTCTCTTTTTGCATGTCTTCCAAAAAAGGACTCCTAAAGGGCTAAGAAGAGAAAATGTAGTTAAAAGTTCCTTTTTTCCCCCAGCTGTAGACTGTGTTTTGGGAACTGGTGCCAATTTCAGCCTACTCTCTGTTGATTCAGATCTGTGTACTCTTTTACCTATCTCTGTGCAAGTTGAATTCACAAGAACCTGGTGAACTTTTAAAAACATCTTGGCACTGAAACCTCTGTGGATATGTCTTCTTTGGTGGGTATCTCTATTTAGATTCTATTTTATCAAGCAAGCAAGTATGATTTTAAATGGCATTCTATTATGCTATAATTTTAATTAAATCTGAACTATATGCAGCAGTTTAAAGCAGCAGGGAAGTGATGAAAAAGGAGTACTCAGAGTAAACTTCAACAATTCTATTAATGTGGCATTTTTTCTGATAATATGGTTCATTTCACATTACAGCCTTATTAGGTTTTTGTTGTTTTTTTATTTTTATCTTTATCTTCCTTGATGCTGATTTGATGCTGACACTTCACTTTTATGTGCTTATCCATCTATTCTTTGTATTTACAGCAGTTCTCCATTACTTTTATTCTTAGGCATTTGCATGTGTTATTAATAGCAGATGGGATAGAGAGGAACAGAATCACGTGATTCAGCAGCAGTCATGTCTGTTTAATCAGTAGCATCTGACACAGCATGCATTTACTGCATGATTGCACCATCATGTTTGACACAAACGATGGATCACTGCTTCAGATAAGTTTGCAGTACTTGTTCATTGTATACAATACTAAATTGTACTTTTCTTACATCCACTCATCAAAATTTCTGTCCATAATTACAATTCAGCCAGTGCCATCCTGGTTCTAGAACAGTCAAAATATTAATTTATAATCCATTCTTTCTACGATGGCTGATATATCAGTTTTAGTTTGAGTTTAGTTAGAGATTCATCTCACATGAATCTACTGTTGTAAACTCTCACTTAAAAGAATGTGAAACCTAAAGAAGGCATTGTTGCTGACTAATATATGTCTATGATATTTTTCCTTACCGTAGATATGCTCATTTCATGATCAATGATTGCTAAAATAGCTTTACTTGAATAAATTTGTGTTTTCTGTTCCCCCTGATTTTTCAGATGCACCAGATTGTATTTATTTCAGGTATTTGAATTTTAGAAATGTTTATTACTCTTCTTTTATATTTGTCTTCATCATTGAAAGATAAAATACTGTATTTCAAAGCACAGTTTGATTTCTTCCTTTTCAAGTGTACTTAAATTTTGCAAAAATAAATCTCATGAACTTTAAAGGCTATGTCTATACCTCAAAATAAATCAGGCAGTAGTATATGTTACAGCCCCAAAGGCATGTGGTGGGACATGGCTCCCATGATGTACAGCTAAACAGTGATTTTTTTCCCCCAGCAGGGAAGATTTGCACACGAGCAGCTGCTGGGGAAATTCTTTCACCATCCATTCAGCTATGTCCAGGAAGATGCATCAATACTAATAACTTAAAAGGTGGTGCTGCCAGGCAGTAGAGCTTGGTCATATCTAGTAAGATGTTAAGTGACTGCAGTGGTCCCTGGCATAGTTCTGTCATAGAACTTTCCTGAACAATACCAAAGCACAGTCTAGAAAATCCCCCACACTTGGCTCCTGTCCTGAAGCCAAGGGAAATGTCCCGCTTTGTTTTGTATGGACTGCAGAGAGCAGACTCCAGGGCCAGTTTGCTTCAGTTCCTGGGACAATACCAGGGCCCCAATCCTAGCAAAGAGCATGTAAACAGCTTAACAATACAGGTGTGTCTGGTAGTGTCTGAACCAGTGCAATACACAAAAGTTGTGCAAGCAATTAACAGAGATTCCTTCTGTGTATGGTTGTAAAGGAAATGCAATGGAAAATTAATGTGCTATTTAAGATGCTGCAAAGTTGATTAATTTAGTTCATTCAAATATAAACCCAAGAAACTCAGGTACAGTCTCTTAAGACCTGCACATACTTGAAGGTTTAACTATTTCAATGCTGTTCATTTGAACTCTTAAGGTTCCTATCTATAGCAGGGAAACATGATGGAGCAGTTGGTTAGAGCATGGTGTTAACACCAAGGTTGTGGGTTCAGTCCCTGTATGAGTCGTTTACTTAAGAGCTGGACTGGATCCTTTTGGATTCCTTCCAATCCCAAATATTCTTTTAACCTGTGAATCATGTCAGATATGCTGGACAGAATCTGGAGACAGGAACACCTTAGTTTTAACAGTGGTGACTCAGAAAAGATATCTTCCTCTTAACTCCGATATTCTTTATATTACAAGGAAATAAAAGTATAGTAACAGGTATGTGGGATGAAGCAAATGGAAGTGAAAGAGATGAAAACAGCTTCTCTGTTCCACTCTCTTTCACTCTTTCCTCAAGAGTTTCTCAGTTCACACTTGTTCTGCAGATAATATCAGCTTGTTACCTCCCAATCTTTTTCTGCTCCCTAGAACCTGCTTCCAGATGAACCTAGTATTTTCCTGAGTTCAGTTCAGAAATTTTCTCGTGCAGCAGCCTCCTGAGTAGCAACAGAGTTCTGAAACTATGAACAAACAAATGAAACTAATTAAACATGTTATCTGTCACAAATCATTTACCAGGGGATGGCGACTTAACTTTGCAAAGGAGCACACACACTGTTAAACTATTAAAAAAATCCCCAACAAACCAAAACGAAAAATAGATGATAGATGTGCATGAGCAGAAATAGCTGCTGCTCCAAAACCGTGAACCCCTGCCTTCTCTCTCCCCCAGGCCTTGTTCTTCCTCAGACACAGATGTCAGCAGGTAAAAAAGCATTTTAAATCTGCATAAGGAAGGATGTGGTAAATAGGAGGGAAGGAGTCTAATTTTAAGTTACATTTCATACATGGGGACTTGGATCTGTTGAGAAGGACAAGCCTGAGCCCTTTCCCTCCTTTTGTTTATTGATGGTGAGCTGGGGGTTTTGTGAGCAATCACGGAAGAATTAGTGATGGTGTTGGGCTCATTCTGTTGAGGCTTTTAGGCTTTGATAGCAAAAAAATATTAAAAGTGGCAGTGGAGTTGTTGTACCATAATTGATCATGATATATGCAATAAGCACTGGCAGAAGCCTTTAGAAAACAGTTTATTATTTCAATAATTCTTATTTCTCTTACTGCAGCTTGTGCATTTTTGTAGTGTATGATTTATAGAAGTCTCCATTAGAGTTGAAGAGCTTTGTGCAATTGATGGAAGAAATAGTCAGATATTTCAATATCTAGCTTCAGGCAAGCAAAATGTGTGACTCCTGGAAATTCTTTCTTATGAAGGGACATTTTGCGCTGAACTTCTTTGCAACTCTTTGCTCAAGTGTTTTATGTCATTTTGCCCTGAGTGTATATATTGTTAATTTAACTATAGCAAGTGCGCTAATGTTAAATCATCTTATGGCAGGACATGACATACCCCAAGGGTGAGGACTGGTTAGAATTGATTCAAACTTTGTGCAAAATAAAGGAATCCTGCATCTATACGAATTTTTACAGCTACTTCAAGCCATAGAAATTATTGTAACATAGCAAATAATTATTAGCAAAGTTTGCTGTGTATTTTCCCCTATCTTTGGTTATGATTAAGAATAGTAATAATTTTAAAAAGTAAAATAACTTATGTGCTAGTTTTTCTAGTTATTTTATTTTCTTTTAATATATTTAAAGTATATGTAGCAGGTTATGGTATGTATAGTAGGATGACTGTCCAGAGGCTGTGTCTGAAGATGGACGCCTGGGGTTTATCTCAGTACCCATGAATTTAATGGTGCAGAGACCTCGGTACTGAGTCTTGATTGTACAGTTAGAATGATACAATGGTCCCATGTGTCATTTCTGTCTCCAGTCAAATAATTCCTGGCACAGTTTGAAAGAGCACTTCAGAGGCAATTTGGAGGTTATCATCTTTTGTATTGTGCTGCTTAGCTAAGGCCCATAAAAAAAAAAGCTCTGGAATGATTACTTTACTTGGATATGTAGCCCTTGTAGTATTGGAACTCACTTAGCTAATTATTAATATTCTCCCGTGCTTTCAGATTAATATTATAATAAAACTTATCAGAGAATGAAGAATTAAAATAATGTCTTAACTGTATGAAGGACCTAATAAATCAGAAAGACAGGTATTGGGTGAGCAGTCATTATAAGTGTAACATATAATGTCTGAGAAATGGATGTTGCTCTCTGTAGCAACTTACAGGTTTAGGTGTTTTCAGTGCTTCACAAAAGAAACTCATGCTCTGGCTCTTGCATTCTAGGTCTTATATTTATAAATAGATACCAAAAACTTGTGTCCAGTATGTCAGGGCATGTGGAAGATGAGTATCTGCTTCACTGAGCTTATATGACCAAGGATTGTTTTGATGCTGAAGGGAAAGAGGTAAACAAGAGAAGAGTCTGCACCTGAGGAGACGTGAGAAGCAGTGCCAAAGGCCAAAAGTCTTGAGCTACTAATTAGAGTGCCATCAAAAAAAAATATGCTTTGGTGAGGGCCACCTGGACTTTGTGACTGATAAGAAGAGAAAAACTAGGAATGCGAGGATTCAGAATATTCACAGGAGGCTCAAGTCACTATGTAATGTTTACAAGGAATGTTTAGGGAAAGGGAATTGGGGAGATACAAAGCTGGTGCAGGTGGAGGAGGGTATGAAAGAACTGATGCTTGTGTAAACTGATCTTGTGATCTTATGGGGCTGGATGGTGCGCTTGTCAGATTACCACAGGTTGTATTGCCTTATTTAAAGACTCTCATAACTCTCTCTGTCTGCATGATCTCATTCTCCATCCTGTCTGTGTGATTGCCAGCTACCGGGTGAACTGGCCTGAGTGAAGTGGGTGCCAGCTACCAGGGTCAGACTGGGATGTAGGTGCCCTGTACTACAGTATGAGCAACTGGGAGGCTGGGGGTCTTCCAGCTGCTGTGGGGGAGCAGTGTGTGTCCTGAAAACCAGCTACTAAAGGGACTAGAACAAGTGAGGGGCTCAGCACTGATGGCTCGAGTGGGTTTCAGCCTGGGTACCTGGTGCTAGCTGCAGGGACAGTGAATGTCTGTATTACCCCCAAAACAGGTGTTCATGGATAGTTGCCAGAAAACTCCAAGATGAACTCACCAGCAACTAGGAGGAGGTCCCAGATTTGGGAAGGGGTGTCAGGTGGATGGAAGGTCTGTGCAGGTATTTGAGGGTAGCTGCAGGTGTGGAATGCCTGTGGGACAGGTGTGTATCTGTTGGCAGTGACCACTGGGATGGCCAGCTGGTGAGCTGGGGACCCGTGATGGGAGGGTGTCATGTGTACACCTATGAGTGACATCCTGTCTCTGCCAGCCCAAGAGGGGGAGGTATGGCTGTGTTTCTGTCAGTCCTGGTAGCATTAGGCTGGGCTGTGAGTGTCTTCTTTCTCTGTGGCAGGCCCTGGTTGTGAGTTTTTGGTTTATGCCTGGGGAATTTTTGGCTTTGATGCTGGTTGCACCTGCAAATGGGAAAGCAGCAGCTGCCTCCATTGGTCCAGTCAAAAGGAGACCCCAGGCCATGGAGCAGTTGGAGGCAGCAGCAGCTTATAGCATCCTAACACCACATGTTTCATGTACTGTAAAAGAGGAAGGGGGAAAAGAATGTTTGGTCATTCTGGTTAAAACAGCTCTATGAAAATGGGAAGGTTAGAAAATATCTGTTTCTGTTCACTACTTTGATGAAAGCCATAGAGTGCAATCTGTAACCAGGAAATAGATTTCATTTTTTGAAGTGACTGAAGACCTTGACTGAAAAAAATCATGAAATTAAGCTACATTGAATTCTAAAAGGTCTGTCATATTCTGAAGAGCATTCAGAAATAGTGTAAGCTTTCAAAAGGTTGGTTTTATTTGTATTTTGTTTGTTTATTTTAAAGGTCTAAACATAATTACTTTGGTATCATTCTGAAATATAATGAGTTAAATATTGAAAATGTAATCATTAAGATAATCTGTATGCTGGCCAATATTGTGTCACAGCGTCCTGAAGAGCTGACACTTTGAGCATTTGAACTTCTCGGTGTCACTCATCTGTTCAGCAAAGAATGCCACTGCGTGACTGACGGTTCTCATATCAGCACGGGATTGACCGTGCAGCTCTTTAAACATGTTGTGACAGAAACAATCTGAGCCAGCTTCAGCAGGGTTAGCACATTAAATTACCAATGTCAAGCCTCAACAGTGCCTACTGAAGAAAATAAAATGCTCCTGTATGACCCTCATGTTGAGGGAGAAAATAAAGGAATATATCTTTGCTCCTGCTATTCTCATGGTGATAAGCAATTAGAAATTTGTGAATATAGAATCAAGAGAAGGATCTTTTTATCTCAGAAGTATAAACTGCAATATTAAAATATACTTCGCTGAGTGAAACACTTTAATTTTATCAATAATAAGTGCTATTGATGTAAAACTTTTTAAAGAGGAGCTGTTGGCTAATTTAGACCTATTGTTATTAAACAGACATTTTAGCTCTGCGGTTGGATTTGTAGAGAGCCAGTCTTCTGGCAGTAAAGAACAGGTTACAGCAGTAAACTGAAGGTTAAACTGCTTTCAGGAGAGAGTCAGGAGAGACTCATACATCTGTGAGACAAGGTCTGAGAATACAGGTGTAAAATTAGTTAAACTTGTGAATTTCTCTAAGTGCTACTGATACCTTACAAAAGGGGTGACTTTCCTTAGGGAGAAAAAAAAAAAAAAAAAAAAAAAAAAAAGTGAGGGAGTCGACAGACCCTATTACCAAACAAATCAGAAAAAATCCTGACGAGAGGAAATACAAAAGAATTTGACTAATTTGCAATCCAAAGCAAGCCATGTGGTTTTGTTATTCTCAGGAGTGCAATAGCCACAGAAGGTGCCCTGAAATAAAAGCACAGCATTTGTCTGTGGAGATGTTGTGAAGCTCTTGAAAACTCTTGCCTGAGATGGGCTTCCTTTTGTTACATCTAGATCCTCTGGAGGAGTCATGAGTACAAATTAGGGTTTGGGTTGTGTTGTAGAAGAATTTTTGGATCCTAAACTCCAGACAGAGTATGAAGAAAAGTGAACACCTCCATATGAAAATTAAGCCATATGTTGTTGGGATACAGAGCTACAATAGCCCCCTAAGAAAGCACAGCATATATTCAACACTTTTAAAGAGGATTAAGACAAATAAGTTCAGCTGGGATGCAGAATCTTCTCCTGAATGATGAAAATTTTTCTTTATAAAAAGTGATAAAAGCTTACTCTTTTATTTTAAATGGAAGTGACCACACTTGTGTGTTCTACTATGCTAAAAAACAGAATATTTAGTGCAATTCACTCCTTGGTAGGTGTATCTGAACCTGTTTGGACTGTTTTTCTCAATTAGCTGTTAGCCATCTCTGCTGTGTCTGAAGCTGAGTTGGTCCTGTCTTAAAAAATTAATTTAAAACCAACCAACAGTTGTAGAGGAGACTGGAGAAGTAGATAAGCTTTAGAGCCATGCTACTGGCGCTCTCTCTTTTCTTCCTGTACTACTTCTATAGTCACTTCTACCGTGTTACAGTGATTTGGCAGAAAGAGCTGCAATTATCTTTATCCTAGTAAAGGCTAAATTACTAAGGCGGTAAAACTGAATTCACTCCAGCTCAAGAGGGGCTTAAAATTAGGGGACTTGACTTCCTGGAGGAGTCTTTCTTCAGATAAGTGAAATTTTGTAGTTTTGGAATTTCTTTTGCTTTTCAAGTCTTTTATTAAAAAATAAAGTAAAATATACATTTTGTTTGTAGCCCAGTTGCACAGTGATATTTTTAGATCATTCTTGTCAGCTCATCCAAAGGCATAAGCATGGAAACAGCTGGTTTCTGCATTAGGTGGGGCAAGTGAAGGAGAACGATTACAGGCTGCTTATAATGGGCAACTGTGTAAATATTTGGAAGTATGGCTTTAATAATTTTAGTATGACTTTAAAATCAATCACAGTGGTAAGTAGTGAATTTTATCTCTAGGAAAGAAGTTTTTTGATTAGGTATTTTTTTTCCTGGTGGTTGGCAGTACTGTCTTAATCCTGTTCCAAAGCAGCCAGGAAACTACAGTGTTCTATCCAAGCAATGTTCTTTCTCATGACAGAGTAAAGTAGTAATAACACCTGTCTCTGATGTAAAACTGTACTGTGAAACAAGCAGTATTCCTTTGCACAGCAGTCCTGGTTTTGTTAAAGGTTTGTGCTAAGAATTGTTGCAGGAGAACCTCCAGTTTATAGGTATATATATTCTCTTTTCAGCCAGGTTCAGTGCAAAAAATAGAAATAAGAGTCTGAACTTATCCTTCTCTGCTTAGGAATGTTATAAACTGCAGGTATAGTTGCAGAGGAAAAAAGGGAGTTATAGCTGCAACTTCCTTCTAAGAAAAGGATGCTTTCATTTCAAGCACAATTCACATTGTGAATATCAGATTTATACTGTGAACTTAAGAAACTGCATTGGTAAGGAATTTTTCTTTTTATTTCAATTTAATGACTAAATAGTAATTTTTTCATTGCTTGCATGTTCAAAAAATTGACATTTGAACCTCTTATAGTACTAGAATTTTCAGTATTTCCTGGTATAAATATACAGTAAAAATATAAAGTATAAATATACACTGCAGTGTAAGGGTTGTAAAGGTTTACAAAAATTGTAAATGTAGCTGATTTTATATAAATAAAAGGTACTTAAAATGAGCATTTAATCAAGCCAAAGCAATGGTCATTCATTCTTTATGCATTTCCTGCTGCTGGAGTTGGGGGAATAATGTGAATATATGGCATAAAAGACTTCTCTCAAATCTTTTGTTAAGATTTCAACTGTAAAAAGCTTTTATTTATTAAAAGTTCTTTAATTGTACCTATGTCTGTTGTTGCAACTAGCCATCTAGTAACCCCAGCAGCATATAATTTAGCTAGACACCTTGTAAAATATGATTGCCTTTTCCGAAAGCATATGGAATTACACATAGTCTTTTTTTGATCATAGCCTGTTTCTTCCATGTAACTACTCAGGTCCTAACCTCAGTTTTGTTAATTTTTCCTTAGTGAGAGAGATCTTTTAATATTTGTCTGATTGTTCCTGGGTTTACTGCGATTAAGTTAGGGATTTTTTTGATGAATCTCTGAGGAATCTAAAGCAGGGTAATACCATGTGCTGATCAGAAATGGCATGACAAGAAATCTGCTTTGTTATATCGTGTCATGGGGAAATTTATTGAAAAAAAACCCTTATCTCTGCTCGGGCCATCTCTGTTTTTCTGGTTGCCAGAGTGAGTCAGAGCTAACTTCACACACGACACCTTGCTATGGTTTAGTCCCAGCAAGCAACTGAGCCCATACAGTCACTCGCCTCTTTCCTCACGCCAGTGGGATGGGGAGAGAGGGGTAGTGAGAAAATTCATGGGTTCAGATAGCAACAGTTTAATAAGTAAAGCAAAAGTGCATACACAAACCAAGCAGAATAAGGAATTCATTCACCACTTCCCATGTTCAGGCCACCTCCTGGAAAATAGGGCTCATACGTACAATGCTGATTTGGGAACACAAAAGCTGTCACTATGAACATCCCTTGCCTCTTTTTTCCTCTCCCCTCTTTATATGATGAGCGTGATGCCATATGGTGTGGAATATCCATGGGGTTAGCCAGGATCAGATATCTTGGCTGTTTCCCCTCCCAGCTTCTTGTGTACCCACAGCCTGCTTGCAGTAGTGTGAGGAGCACAAAAGGCCTTGCTTGATTCTGTGCAAGCACTGCTCAGCAATAGCTAAAATGTCCCTGAGACATCAGCACTATTTTCAGCACAAATCCAAAAGATACCAGCTACTATGAAAAAAAAATAGCTCTATGCATGACAAAACCTCAAGCACACCAGCTAAATGATTCTCATTCATTTTAATGGTACCATTGTCAGTCAAAAATGTTGCACAAACATTTTTTTTTCCAATCATGTCTTTAATTAACTTACTTTGAGGTTATTGAAAATATTATTTTGAAGTGAGTGCGTGTTTGTGGGGATGCTCCTCAGGGACTCTGTTTTTTCTAAAATAGGTTCTTATTTTACTTTAAATCTTACATAACATCAGCTTTTAAAATTGGAAGTGTGTATAGCTTTTAAACTCTAATTATAAGCTGCTGAATAGTTAGATCAAATCTTAGCTAGATAATGTGGCTTGTGCTCTATCTGTGTAATGTTGGCCTTGTTAACATCCTTTTATTTTGCTAATTTATAGCTCTGCATGCCTCAGACGTTCCTTAATCATCTCTTTCAGATTGCAAGAACTACAACAAAACTTTTCGTTTTTCATAGTTTAATTAGATGCTCTAGTATGCAAGGGGAAGTTCTCTTTAGACAATAGAGATGTTAAGTAATGATGTTGCAGAGTGAAATACACTTAGTTAAATCTTTCTCCCTATTGCAGGCAGTGGGATATTTGTCTTTGGGGTATTATATAGCAACATCAAAATATTTAGGAAATTATTGTATTAATACTTGGAGGGAACAAGCAAGTTTTAGCACAAAATGATAAGTGTAGGGGAGGGAGTCCTCATTGGAACTGATTTCCTGCTCCCAACCATCTCTTGTAAAGATTTGATTTGGTGTAGGTATTTGCTTTAATCCTATCTGATCTTGATGCCCCTTTGTAAAGGAAAACAACTTGCAATAGAGTACAGAAATTGTATTGTAACATATAAAATAATATAAATAATGCATTTATTTATAATATAGAGCACTTGCAATAAAGAAATGTACAATGCAAGCTTACTCTGATATCCAGTTAAATTTTGTATCAGTTACTCTTTCTAGTATAGAAGTATATGTTTTTTTTTATATTCTATCAATTTGACATGAATTTATGAATTCTAAAAACCTATTCTCAAGAATGTTTAAAAAAAGAAAAGTCATAGTCGTAATGGCATTAAAATGGTCTCTAATAATAAAGACACCAAGACGTTGTATCAGCAGTAGCCTGAAGAAATGTCCACCCTGAGGTGGATAAATGACCTCCTTTCCAAATCCTCAGAGACATGGGAAATAAAAAAAAAATAATTATTTTAGGATGCATATCCTCTGAGTATTTTGTTG
This sequence comes from Sitta carolinensis, assembly GCA_032173965.1. NCBI lineage: Eukaryota > Metazoa > Chordata > Aves > Passeriformes > Sittidae > Sitta > Sitta carolinensis. The sequence goes on along the minus strand of JAVUNC010000004.1, from coordinate 21,975,082 downwards.
TATTTAGGATTGAGAAACATGGGAACCAATGTCTTATACTTATTCCCTACATTTTAAGAGGAATACAAAATGATTGCTGATAAATTTTATTTATCCAGACTTCTTGCCAAGAAAGAAAATAGGCATAAATTATATCTATCAGTCTTCGGTCAATATCCATCTCTAAAAAGTTGTTATTCTGCTGTGTCAGAATCCCTACCTGAATTTTTTTACCTTAAACACCTTCAGCATCTTTCCTTGAGAATAACAATCAGCTTACATTTCATTTACAATTATTGTTGCTAGCTTCCATGAGAATTGTATTTTGCATCCATAGATAGCTATTTTAGATCCTTTGTTAGCAGTAATACACTGCAAGCTGTGTTGCACTTCTTCTTATATTCCAGGAAAACGAGCTTCTTTTTAAAGCCTGGAAGGATTTTGGACTAGAAACTCAGCAGGTGTAGTCCATATTCCCCATGAACTGCAGGGGTCATTGTTCAGAATGGCAGCTACAGGTGTTTAACTTTCAAGTGTATATAAAAAAAATGTATTTTTGAAAAAAAATCTCAGATGAAAAGAGATGTCTATTTACTTGAGTATGAATTTGGAGGTATGAGAATTACCTGATGATTTTCTTTCAATCTTCCTCTACCTTTGATGCTTCCATCTTTCTGAGTTAAAACCTATCTTTAAGAAAATGAGCGTATTTGATGTGAATCCCCTATGGAAGAAAATGCTGAAGCTTCTTCTTGTTCTTTTTGCTCCCTTCCTTTTTTTTTTTCATTTTTGAAGACGTCAACACCTGGGAATGGGAAGGGGGAAATAAAATTACACCAAAAATTGAAAGGGAGAAATGGTATTTTATTGTTGAATTGAGCTTGGGGAAAATAATTTATCAATCCCTTCCCATCCACTGCAGATGCATCTGATGGAAAGATTTGATTAGACAGTACATGTACGTTCACAGAGGAGAAAACCAGAAAAATTATTACACTAGCAGAACCTCAGCAAGAAAGAGTAGCTGTGGAACATAATTAAAAATTGCAAGTACAACATTAGATACTCATTTTGACTAAAAGTATGGGAGCAAAATGTCAGTGCTTTATGCCTCTAATAAGATGTCTCTCTCTCCATTTCTGTAAGTTATGTTTTACTATACAAGTCACTGGGTTCAAATAGAGTAACTACATAACACTTGGTACTTTGTTACAGGAGATTTAAAGGTCACCTAAGACATTTGATCTAAAACATCTACAAGTCTCCTAATTCCTATTGTAGTCCAACTTTTAAAATTTTTTGAAGAGCTTAAAAATTCTGTATTACGTAAATTGAACCTATATTTTCTTGATAAATACTCCTGACAACATCTACAAGTTCTCAAAAGGGCTAAACATTTACAGAATTAAATTTGATAACTGAGAAAAAATGGGGGTTTGGATTTTTTTTTTTTTTTTTGCTTGTTTTGTGGTGTTCCCCGTGTCATATCCAGTGTGTCACTCTTATTCCTCCCCTTGTGAATCTAGGCTCCTCTTTGCAAATATCACAAAGGAACTTTAGAATTTCTTCTAAGCTCATCTGAAAATTTCCTCAGTGACTGTGTATATGCATGAGTATTACATGGAGAGATGATGGTAGTTTATAGACACAAGACTACATTGAAATAATGTATAATGTTCACAATCAGCTACAACTCACTGGAATGCTTTGACTTAGTTTTCAGGTTTATTACACTGTGTTAATGCTGGCCATGATACATACAATCTTCCACTGAGGCCCCTTTCTTTCATCTTGGGCTCAAGCAGATTGCAGAGATGTCGGGTCATCTCTTGCTGTTGTGATATCCTTTAGTGATGTTGAATTTATGCCCTCTTGTTCATCATTTAAACATGATATTACTATTTTCAACCCAAACCCACTTTCCATAGAGGGCACATCACAATACTTTCTTGGCATAGTGCAATGAACAGGATTAAAAAAAAGTCCTCTTCTTTGTGCTGAGGAATTTAGACAATTAGTGGCCAAAAAAAAAAGACAAAGGTAAAGGAAAGACAGGGAAAATCTAAAGTACCTTATAAGCAGTCTAGCGTACCTTGAAAGCATGAAAGTGGGAGGTAAGTGGGGTTGAAGGATTGGCTGCTGCTCACTGGCACTCTGCTCATATGGACTCCTTTACATCCCTAACACTGTGAGCAAGGGGTTTGCTAACTCCACAGTTACAGACCAGTGTTCTGATTTCAGCCAAGGACAGGGCTATGTTTTCACAGTAGCTTTGAGGGAACAGAGCCTGGAGCTGTCTGGGCATGGCTAAGAACCTAATTTTATTCAAAACCATCGTGTGTCATTGCCAGGGGTGGGAGAAAAGGACACTCTTGCTTCTTCAAATGATGTTCCTTCTGATGGAATAAGGATGACAGATGGAGAAGTGGTCAGGGTGGGGTGCCACCAGCTGTGAATCTGGTCGGGTTGGGCTGGGTGAACATTTTGTGCATGAATTACCCTTTTTTTGTACACTTTTGTTATTGGTATTGTTACTATTTATTTTCTTATCTCATTGCTGTTTCCAGTACGTTGTTCTTGTCTCAACCTGTCATCTTTACCATATGTGCCTCCAGTTCTCCTCTTTGGACACATTTTGGAGTCTCAGTCAGAGATGGGGACGAGAGGGGCACTAAACTGGGGAGTAGCATTTCTAAATCATAACAAACAAGCAGACAGTGTGTGTGTGTGGGAAAGCTAATGCTATGAAGCTTGTAACTCCCATCTCTCAGACTTTATGAACATGTGGCTGTGGGTGAGACCTCTTGTGCTTTAGACCCTTATTCTGCCCTAATTCTAATGAAATGCAGTGAACAATATAAATGTTTCAGGGTTATTTATTTTCAGCACACATCTTTAAAATGGATTTACAAAAAGCCCTACAAATTTATGCTGAAGTTAAATAGTTATCTTTATGGGGACTATCATGAGTCTTTTGAGGGTTTTTTCATTCACTTCTATTTGGAAATAAAATCTGTATGATTTCTTGCTTACTTAAATTAAAAGGTATGAGGTTTTGGAAGAAGTGAGGTATCAAAATAACATTCTGCAATTAAAACTTGTAAATAGCATTCAGTAGGACAGAATATTGTCCACATTTTCAACCCATGTAATATTGTCTCTGGCCTTGTACACCACAAAAGCTCATATGTCTTAGTCCCCCCACAGCAGGGGAATCAGCCTGGTATGAAGGGCAAGGAATGACAAAGTATCTTTTACACAGCACTGTCCTGCTTGAAGCTGTAAAACTGATGGGTAAATGAGCTTTCCTCCTGTGAATACTTAGGCCATCAAATGCATTTTAATCTTTATGGTGTATGTTAAAACTGTAAGGTTACTTTATGTAGTGTGAGAAGAAATCCTGAATTTCCTATGTTATTTAATACCACATAAAAAACAGGAGGACATAAGATAACTATTCTACATTTTATAAAGAGTAAACAGGATCTACCAAGTTTCTGTTTTGAGAAAAGTCAGTTCAGGGAGTTCCTGTGAAGTTTATATTCAAAAGGAGGATGTACACAAAAAATTTTATTTTATCACTGTAGTGTGCATATATGCCTGACATACAATGGGACTTGCAAAAAATTAATCTGTGCATTGGTTATTTTGATTTAAAAGAAAAAGAGGCCCTGATTTACCTGTAAAAGCCGTCCAAGTTTTAGTGAGCTCTCCCTAACAGCTGCTCAGGTGACTCTTACTTTCTTTACTGTTAATACAGTGTTGTATTTAAAAGGAATGGTCCTTCTGTTTGACAGCTGAGATTTGATTTTTACAGAATTATTCTTAATCAGTCTTATGCCCTGAAATAATACCAGTCGATTCCATTTGCTGCATCAGATAAGTCAAATCACCTGTTTGGCAACATCCTTTACAACTGTTAGTGAAACTGACAGACAAATATTCAATGAAAACTCAATGGTGCAATTAGAGGGGAAAAATACCAAATTATTCTTGATATTAAAAAAATATTGGATTAAAATATTGATTACATGCTAATAATTTTATTTAGCATTAATGTACTTTTTCACTGTTTCTGCAGCTTGATAAACAGCCATTATCACACTTCATGCCATTCTCATTGATCTGTGGTTTCTGATTGACACAAGGTATATGTGCTTTTCTGAAATGGCCTAATAACATCTTCTTACATATTTCCTTTTTATAGTTTTTTGGGTTTTTTTTGCATTGCCATCATTGTGTTATGAATAGTTTTTATTTTCTCATAATTTTTTTTTCTCCTAATGATTTGATTATCTCTTGAGTGTCCTTCTCACAAAAGAAATGCCTGTGTGTGCTTATGGGGAAGTTTTTTCAGCTTTGCACATTGTCTACCAGAAATGTCATGGTAGCAGTATTGCACTTGTGATGGCCAGTGGGAATAATCCAGGCAAAACTTTTGTGCAGCCATTATACCAAGTAATCAAACTATTGCAGAATTGAGAAGATTGACAACTTTTGCAGATCAGGATCTTGCTGAGCAAGCTTTATGCCTGCTATTATGTTTTGCCCCCTTTATTCTAAAATGGTATTTTTCTCACTTTGTTATGTTGAAAAATGCTAAATATTTTCTGTTATGATCTGATAGAGTACATGGGAAATTGTGGAAGCCACAAACAATCCCTGGAAATGTGGATTTTTTAGGTTTTTGGGGTTTTCCTTCTCCACATGCAGACCCATAGTCCATGTGTTTGTGAGTTTCATACAGCAATACTTTATGCTCTGTAAACCAAAGCTTTTCTTTGGATTTGTGTCTCTAACTTGTATCTTCTGAGTTTTTCAAGTGTGAAAGCTATAGATTGAATTGCTGACATTATTATGGTATTATTACATGAAAACCACTGTTCTGGCTGTAAGAAGCAACCTATCTTGTCTTGAAATAGAACAAGTATTCTCAAGTTCTAGAAATGAAATCAGGAGCAGCAAGGGCAATCTGTGCTGCATGGCTGGCTGGGTCAGGGGTCTCACCAGCAAGAGCCAGGGGGAGCAGGACAGCGCTAAGGATTGTGTCCTGGGACAGGTCTAGCACTGGTACGAGTGGACAGAGCTGTGGGGCTTGGCACAGACCCATATCAAGGCTGTAACATCAGCAGTGCTGGCGGGAGCTCTCTGGAAAAGCCCAGAGCCCCAGCAGTCAGACCTGGTGAGAATGCTCCTGGGGTGACTAGTCTGACACCTGAAACCATCAAAGCTGTGCAGTGTGCTGGTAGGAAGGGTGCAGACTTGTGGCCATGGCAGAAGTTAGATGGTCCGAAGAGTTTTAAATAATACTCTTTGTAAATGCCCAAACTCCCTTACAACAGAGACTTTAAATCTCAGTAGTATTAAATCACATTTATCTGGGGATACATGGGATCAGTCCGAAGAAAATACTATCTCTGCACAGCTCTATTCTGAAGTACATTGAGTTTAGTGCAGCCCTTATGACCCATTTCTCTTTGCATTTGTATTTCATTTACATATGAGAATGCCAGAAGTACTTTGCCCAAAAGGAGTCTGTAACTTTCATAAGGAGACCTTTTTTTCACAAAGAACATCAGTGTTGGTAGTGTTTTAATAAACCAAAGTACTGAAAGAAGAATAACGTCCCATTGATTCCTAACAATCACTCTTTCAACAATTTTATTTTTTTGCAATTTTCATTTGCTGGATTTAGATATCCTGTCTATATATTATTTGAATTTCTGACAGTGAATTCTTTGAACTAAACACTTATAATTAAAGATAAGCAGGAGTACAAGTATGACACTGCATTGGGACTTACATGCTTCAAATAAAGGACAAACCCATAAGATTTCTAAATCTCACTCACAGTTTTGAGAAAAGAAGTATAGCAATTGTGAGATATAAAAATTCAAAATTCCTTATTTTCAAATAAAATTCAGTTCCATGCTCCTTAATTTTGCCAGTAATTGTACATCTGAAACTGTAATTCTGGAATTTTCTTTCGGATTTTTGGTACATGATGTAAGACAAGAAAAATGTCTGTGCTGTTACCTACTCTAGTCAGGCACAATTTTTTAGACTCCTACCACATAGATTATGTTCCATAAGAATAGGTCTTCCAAAATACCTTTATTCATTTAACTATGGGGGTTTTTAGTGCTTTTTGAAAGAATTTTGAGGAGCAACTCAATATGTAGTAATTCTTACAGCATTATTAGTATGCCTGTATTGCTTCAGCATTCAGCATCTAAAGTTCCAACAAACTCTAAACCTGATTTTTCCAGCTGTAAGAAACCATAAAGATTTTTAATACCCAAAAATGCCACATATTGGAGATACTGAAGGGGCACTTAATAATTTGAAATATTTTGTTGCTTTCATAAAGACTTCTTATATTGTTGGGAGGTATTCCACAGCCAGCCTTGGAACCACATAAAAAATGTAGGTGAATGATGAAGGCACAGCATGTATGTCTCTTGAGAAGTTACCTATCACCTTGACAAGCTCTTTGTAAATTGAAAACTAGTTTACCTAAAAAGAGCTGCTGTGATTACTGAATGAATATAAAGTTTTCACTTCTCTGTCATTTAACAGCTGGCAGATTACAGAGCTGCTTTTTGGGGAGAAAAATTAATAGGTTAGTATTAGTGGAGAGATACATAAAATCACTTTTTCTCCCAGAGTTTATGTGAAGCAAATTGATGAGCCAGGCTACACCTTAGAGGGGCAGTGCAGTCAGAACTGGTACCTTTCAGACTGCAGAAATCCATAAAATGCCTTAGGAAGCTAGTCAACAAGTTAACATCTCCAGGCAACAGTAGTATGAAAGGCTTAGGGAAGAAAAAAAAAAAAATAAAAAGCCTACTTAATCCATAATCTATTTAGGTCTTTTGCATTTGTGTAGATGTGATCCTTGCTATCAGTACAGTGCAGGTACTCTTAGCCATTTTTTAATTTTCTCTTGTTAGGATATTTAAGCAGGTGGGGATAGGTATATGTTGAAAACAAACCCCAAAAGCTCCTTGGTTATGTGTGAGAAGGTTGTCCCATTCCATCAGAGATGGCAGCAGAGATAATTTTATGATTTCTCACCTGCATAATCATTGTAAAGGGAAAGAAGGTGTTTGTGCTTCTTTCTACTCACTGTGGGATGTATCACAGAATTGTTAATAAACTCAACAGGATCAAAGTGCTCTCTAACAGGTAGAAAAGGGATACAAGGGTGACCACACAGCCATCCAAAAATTTAATTCCATCTACCACAGTAGATGCTGATACTCTTTCTCTTCCTTGTCTGGGAGGAGTGAGCAGTTGATACAGGCCCAGTGTCCTTGTCTACAGCAGAATACACCCCCTGTCAGGATGTGGGAAGAGGCACTGACAGCCATCTATATTGTTGTTGGATGGATCACAGCATGAGTTTTGTTTGGGCCAAACAGAATTTTCCCGAACAACTCCTGGGAATGACTCAGAAGTTGGTACAGCCTGGTGACTGTTCCTAACAAGCAATCTGGACACAGCCATCCTGTTTTGCAGGCTCAGAAAGTTTAATAATAATGTGCCAGCTGGCCTCAGTTCCATTCAGTTTTAGTGTACAGTGTAGTCATCATGTCTCCTTAGCCTGATCTAGTGACTCACTTGTATGTGAGGTCTCTGAAAGTGCAACACGATCTCCAGTGAAACAGTCTTCTGGGGTTTTCAGTAGAAGAGACTTATTTTTTTCTTCAGGATTTAGAGAACAGCCTTACACCCCTGCATACTTGTAGCACAGAAACAAACACGAAATTAATGAGTTCTGGGACAATTTCAGTATTAAACTCTCTTTCCTTGCTTCCAGTAAATAATCTTTTAGACAAATAATAGCAGACAATCTTCTCTAGCTGCACATTGAACAAGTATTGCTGTAAAGTAAACTTCCTTTGATATGGCATAAGCCTCACAGATGGCTTCATTGTTTAAATAGCCACAAAACTAATTTAGCTGCCAAGATTGTGACAGAAGTGAGGTGTATGGAAATATCTTATAGTGTTCTGTGCTGTTTTGCACTTATGGTGAAAAGATACAATGACAACCAAAGTGGACAGAATGTCATAGTACAAAAAAAAGATTGCAAAAAAATAGTGAGTTTTTTCTGTTTTGTTTTTGGGATTTTTTTACCACTTTGATGGTTATTGGAGTCCCAAAAGACTGGCAGATTTGGAGAATGCAGGGAATTTTTTAAAATTGTGTCTGTCTGTAAGTGTCAGTTACAGACAGAATCTCATAAGGATTGGTAGATGAGAATCTATGTCATCCCCAGATCCAGATGGTCCTGAGAGTTAGTCCTCTACAGAGTAAGATTTGATTAGACCATTATTGAACAAATAAACTACAAATTGGACCAGTATAGACTTTAGTCGTGTGCAGAACATTATTTTTGTGGACTCCAAATGGCCAGTTGTGCAAAATGAGTTTGAGAGTAATATAAAAATAAATAAAAAAGCCCCAAACAAACAAAACAAAACAAAAAAAAAAAACACAAAAAAAAAAAAACCAAACCAAAAAAAAACAAAACAAAAAAAAACAAAAAAAAGAATTTGTGATTCATAACTAGACGTTAGGAAATCTTTGCTCATTAAGAATCACTGTAATCTAACGCAAATCAAATTCAAGCCTTAGGAGCCAAGTGCTTTAGAAATTTCAAGGGAAACCAAATGTTTCAGAGGAAAGGTCTAGAGAAAACTTCCCACTCACTGCCACTCTTCAGTTCCTTGCAAAGTTACTAATTAGTGAAACACTGTTAGAGGTTTCACTCGTAGTAATCTAATTCATCTGGGAACAATCACAGGTCATCATACAAAGTCTGAACCTGTGACATTTGTAATTTAATTTTTTTTTTTTTCCTTTTTCTGATTATGTATTTAGTTAAAGGGATATAATGCAACTTTGCCACTCATTGTCTTTTATTATAGAATGGAAACAAACTGAAGCACTTTTAACACTACAGTACTTAATTCAGGTTTGTAGTTGATTTAAGTAACTTCTTTTCTCTAGATTCCTGCTTCCTCGTCTCCTCAGTGCAGAAGGATTTTTAGCGGAGTGCTCACACATAATGGATATAGGTATATCAGCCTGGCATGAGTCAAGCTTGAGGGCTTTTGAAGGAGCTTTTAAGATTTCTCATGTCAAAACTGACTACAAAAAATCCCCAAAACCAAAAAAAAAACACTTTAGGATGGATTTGCATGATGGGGCACAGATCATTTCTAGAATCAGCACATATAAATAAATACCTAATAAATACATGCTAAAACATGTACTTACATGACAAGTTTTCAGAAGTTCTAAAGATGCTACTTCATTTCACTGAGGAAAAATATTAGGGGAAAAAATAAAAACAAACCAAAACAAAAGCAAAAACAATTTAAGATTTTGTTTATTCAGTCCCTACAATACTCTTCTTTTCTAATCAATTAGGGTACCAAGAACAACCTAGTGTGAAATTGCATTTGTAGGGTTTTGACCTTCCTTCTGTTCTTGTTTTTCCTTCTCCTTCTATTTGTGCATGACCCCATTTACCCATGGGTATTTGTTCTACCCACCATGCAAGGAATCTACTTTATAGAAAGCAGGTGTCACTAACAAACTTCATATTATGGCTTCATAATGTAGTTAATTTTGCTCTCTGAACTTTTTTTTTTCTTGATGCTCTTCATTCTTACTCCTTATTATTCCTTATTAACAAGCATCTCTGTGGTGTTACCCACTGCACCTTAGTCATCATGCCAAACATGCAAATACATGTATGTTGGAGGTATTTTTAAAAAATTTATTTTCAAAGCCAGATAATTTCTTTTCACTTATTTATAGATTGTTTGTGTAAGCCACTGTAAGAAAAAAGAGACCAGCACAAAGCACAGAAAATAAGCAACAGAAAGTCATATTGTTGTTTTAAAACAGAGGTGGTGACTGAATTTGCCCCTTTTTAAAGAGAGCTCTCTGCCTCACCTTGGCTGGTTAAATATAAAATATGTGTTGCATGTTGTGAGACACACATAACACCAATTAATTTGGGATTTCTTTTTCCCTCTGAAGTCATCTAAATCACGGAAGTTTATAAACTTTCACCTTTCTAAACTCACATTAAAATTGGTATTTTCATCACAAGTATGTTTACTTTTCACAGGCTATAGCTGCGGAGTGCAAAATACTCACTGTTCCATTTAGGTCCACAAAGTGCTGCACATTGAAATGTATGTTACTTAAGGACTTCCCAAGTAGCAAGCTATTTATAATTCTTCTATAGCTGAGGCTTTTGAGATGGCAAATTCTTCTCCTGCCCTTATATTGCTTATATTTTTCCATACAGCCAGATTGGTGAGCATGTTACATGTCACCCATGTTGAAGCATGAGCCTGCAAATGCTAAACAGACAAAAAGTCTTCTTAACTCCCATAGCTTTCAGATGCTGTATCTATGAACAAATGGGGATGAAACAAAAAAGATACTGATAAATGTGTTATCACAAGAATTGCTAACAATGGCAACTGAACAAAGTATAGATCTAGGAGAGGAAAAAAAAAATCAATCAACATTCCTTCAGGAAACTGGAAGGACTTGGACTGCAGGGGTTTGAGAAGTGCAGTGCTGTCATCCATACAGACTCCTGGTTTTAACCTGTGTACAAGACAATTCTTAGCATTGACCAGGGACAAGGACAGGACAGATCTTTTATTTTATGACAGTATCAGTATGGAATGTGAAGAAAAAGTTAGTGGCTATGAAATTTGCTGTGTTACATTTTTAGGAATTAACTATTCCTAAGTCCCAATGCCTTTCATTTTCAATTACAGGCAGAGACAAGAGTCTTGTATATCATATTGAATTCCTGTAAAAAATTTGCCTCATGATTGTCTGTTAGCAAGATAAAGTTTCAACTCTTGGGGGGCAATAGAGTGCCACTTATGAAATTGTTAAGCACAAGAGAATAGTTCTGGAAAGCTTGGATAGTCCACACTCCAGCTTTGCTTAAAGCCACCACAGTGGCAGAAGTGATGGAGTGCCTGTGCTAGAGCAGGGAGCTTTTGTAATCTGTGTCTTTTTTGTAATCTGAATAAACACAAAATCAAGGTCAAAGATAGAAATAAGGACAAAAAGAAAGAAAGAGAAAAAGAGAGAAAAAATGGGTTTTGAAAGACTATTGCCTTACTTTAATTAGTAATAAGGGCCTGCAGATATGATGGCAAGCTGGTGTTAGCTGAAGATAAGCCTCTATTAAATCATCAGTAGTGTATCTATTACTGAAGCTGCTAGTTCCCTAATTATATCTGCCATTGCTTCTTTTCTTGTCTCTCAGTCCTATGAGGTTTTCCCTGACCTCTAAGTAGTTAAGCTTGAGAACAGAAATGTGGTACACACGAGTCCCACAGTTTGTATTTATCAAAAAATACAGGAGATTAGATAGTTAGCATTAAGCTTTATCTGTTCAGATTTAAAGATTTCAGATTTTTTCTTCTTGAACGTATTTTGCTGAAACATGAAGCATTTTGATTATATTTAACAAGCATTATTTGGAGTGTATCTACAAGATTTGTATACAATGTTACTGCAACTTTAAAACTTTAGGAAGAGTAAGCTCATGTCTTATTCTCTTGAAATTACTGCCCTTTCCTTATATGACAGGTCTTAATAATTCAAAATCCAATTTTATTTGGTAGTAACAATCATTGCAGAGAGTGTTGGGAGCAATAGAGAGAATATCCGCTTGTGAAATCTCTTTCTGACAGTTTTTATTCAGAATTCATCTGTACAGTTATAGTACATATCTTGTTGTCTTGCCCTCAGTAAGTGTGATCTTTTTCTTTTGTTTTTGTACCATAATTCTCAACCTGTATCGAGCAGATTCATCTGTCAAGAGATTCCAGGAAAAACAAAATATATAGTAAAAAATATAAAAAATAGTCTTCAGATTGCTGGATGTGTAAAATTTATGTGTACTTGCATAATATATATGTAAATATTTTTAAACTCCACTGCATTTTTAATAGTAGCAAGAATATAAAAAATCTTTATTGTGCAATTTATTTTCTTTCATCATGTTAGTATACCAAAATAATCTTGATACGTTCCTGTCTTCCATCTTTAAATAAGTGTGCCTTTCCATGTAACTTCCTTATACTTTGTCAAATTCAATTTTAAGCATATCAGTTGTCAGACCCAAACATCTGTGTCTTGGCAGGCAGACAGTATAGGACATCTGCAATGGGCCTTTTAGACCTTTTACCTCCAGTTATGTCAGCCAAATGAGGAAGCATCTTTATTTATTGATAAGACTACTTAATACACAGGGAATAACTGTTATCCAAAAATATTTTATAAATTTAGGTCAGCTTCAAACTAGTTATATTACCCCCATTCTCCTGTCTCCGTATGACTGCATGGAAACTACCCAATAGTTTATTTTTCCAAAAATGCATCTAATATTCAATTTGCTTGTAATTGTGATTTGTTCTCCTTTTTTTCCTAGCCTTGCCTCCAGCTGGTACAATATGTCTTATGACCTGGTATTTGCCTCACAGTGTCTTCATAGTGACTGCATTTTAATCTTAATTTCTCAGATTGTGACTGTAAAAATCTTCCAGTATCCTCTTAAAAGACCTCTAGCTCTTGATCACTTAAGGAGTCCTGCTCTGCTTTTGCTTCATCTTCAATTACTCTAATTTTGAACATGAGTACATAGAGATTTGTATGTGGGTCTTCACAGAAGGTCATAACAATTTCTTGTACTTATCCTTTTGCTTGATAAGTACCTCTTTTAACACATGAGATGTTTTTACCCTTATGTCCCCAGGGCATTCAAGGACAGGACAGACTGGTTTTTTATGAATGTTGGTCTTTTGTCAAATGGGATCCTCAAAAGTGGTCAGGTTAAAAAAGATATTCCATTGAATTCATTTGTTATTATACATCAGGTGATGAATGAGGTAGTCTTCCAATTACATTTTTGTTGTTGACACTTTGGAAGTTTAATGCTGTGGAAGGATAGTTGAGACTTCTTTGTTAGGAGATCTTTCTCAGAATGCAAAGGGCAGATATGATTGTACTGACAAACTGGAAGACAGACCATAAAATACACTGAACATTTTAGAGAAGATGGAATGGCATTATTTTGATATTTTAATGAAAATGACTAATTACGTTTGATTTCTGATTGCTGGCAAAGTTTCTCTTTATAAATTTTTCACAGCCTCAAGTACTTTTTATAGCCTTGACCTGGACTGTCATGCTCCACTTGTTCTTCTTCAAGAGAGATCTAAAAACTCAAAATATTGCTTGCTGATCTCAGTTCACCTAGGAAAGTGTGTAGTACGGCTGAGGAAAAATAAGTATGAGGAAATAGAAAGTTTTAGCTCTAACTTCAAACTGCCTTTGCACTTGAGAGTTTTCTGGCATTGTTTGTATGATATTGACTTTTATGATCTTATAACCAACAGCAAGACATTTATTACATAATAAAAGTGAACACACTAAAAATAAAATCCATCAATCTTTGGTTATTACCTGCAAAAGAAAATTAAAATATCAATCTTAATGCGAAAGATGTATTAAAGTTTTAAAGGTGCTGTATACTCCTAAATGATTTTCATAGCTTTCAATCCAATACAATTTTGCACATCCTTAGAGACGGACAGACAGTTGGGTAAATGCTTGTAAAACAAGAAAGCTGTATCTTTCAAAAGTGATACAATCTAAGCATTTTTTCTAGCAAATATTGCAGAAATTAGCATGTAAAAGGAAAGAAATTTCTCCTGATCCTGGGACTTAATTAAAATAAGATAGAAAAAATAAACATAACAGCTTTATTTCTGTCAGCCAATAAGACTGGGTGGGTTTTTGTTTTGTTTGTTTGGATTATTTTAAGAAAAAAATTGTAACAAGGCCCAACAAAGACAGTCTGAACAAAAAGGTTGCCAGCAAATAAATAGAGGACCCTGCTGAATGCTGCAATAGGTGATATCTGTGCCACCTAGACCCTCGAATGTTGTATTTGACACCTTGTGGTGTAAATATGGCTTACTTATCAAGAATTCCATGAACTTCCACTTCCTATGTTTTCATTTCTTTGAGTGAACTCTTCCATCCCTTAGAGTAAACCTAGTAAAATCCATTAATTTTTTCATGAAATAATTTTTAAGAAGGATGTAAAATTTATGTTAGGTAACTTGTAGACTAAATCTTTCACAGGTTAGTTGTGTCTGTGTGGGTATGTGTATATGCACATGTGCAAATGACAAACAATTTGGTAGTACTCTTCTAGTAGTAGATTCTGATCGTAATTTTTTGTCATTCTGGTGATGAGAAAAATTTTCTCATTTCACTTTGGAGTGAAAAAAGATTAAAATTCTGTGCATGATTTAACATTATTGACTTCATGTTTGGTCTTCTAGTTAAAGTTAAAACTTGGAAAAGTTTACTTAGTAGAGACTTCAGTTTCAATGCCATTCTTGCAAGAAAATTTAGCTTTTTATGTCTTCTATTTGTGAGCTTATTGTGTTCTGTTTTTATGAATATAGTAATTACCTTCCTCAAAAACTGTGTTCTTCTTCTTTAACTGTAAATACAGTTGAATGTACATCTTCTATTTATGCATAAAATGGCAAAACAGAATCCTTAATGTAGACATGTGGACAGGGTATCATGGGCTGTGCCTCACACCTGCTGAACATCTTGACATAGGCCCTGAAATTTTCATAAACCCTGTTTTTCTCCCCAGAGCTTCTGAAGTCACTCCCAGTGTTGTAATTCCAAAGCTGTCATTGGTATCAAAGGACTATCCCACTTCTTCCAAATGTATGCTTTTTCCTTTGTGTATGTGTTTGCCTGTGGCCACCAATTTAAGATAATGCTAGAAAATACTCAGGGAACTGTAGCAGAGGGACTAAGGAACAGCAAAAAGTAAGTTTACATTTGGTTAAACTTGAGTGCAACATGGAAAACTGTTTCAGTAACAACAGGAAAAGTAACAATTATAATATATCCTTGTAAAGTCATGTAAAGATATTGAAATAAATGGAGAAAAAAACACTTACTTAGTTCTTTTTCTTTCTTGTTTCCCCTTCCTATTTTTCCTAATCGGCATTAAGCTGCATTCTGAATTGTTGCTGTCAAGTTCCAACTACTGAGTTCAGCCTATATAAGCTGATCAGCTGGTTCACAGAAGGGTAAAACTGACATAATTTTAACTGGCATAAGCAGTTTGAGCTTTTTGCTGCTAAGGCCTCTAGGCAATCTTTGCAATCTAGTTGATCATTGTGACATCTAAGAAAAAAGAAATCTGTTATTTCTCCTGAAAATTATTGTCAAATTGAGCCTCTGAATACTAACTTCAGCAAAGGTTGGGAAGTTAATTTTCATAGTGTTATAACTGGTTCAAATCTAGATGTCATATTCATGTAACACTTAATAGGAGTTAGGCTGCCAGAGACCTCAAGTCCTTCAGGATATATCAGAAAGTATCTTTTTTGAACTCAATTTCTTAAACCAAAATAGAAAAAAGATCTTACCAAATCAGGACATTACATTGCCAGTGTCATGATGCCATGAAGTGGTAGTGTCAATGGCACTGCTTGAAGTGAAAACATGAAAATCTTTAGGCATTGCTTATTGCATATTTAAGGACTTGCATTCTAGTGTGGAGACCACAGTAAGAAAACTTGGGTGAAATAGTCCTTCAAAAGTTCATTCAGTTCAGTGACAGATATAATTTATATTTTGGTTTGTTTTTTTCATTATCAACCACTGCTGTTTAATTTTAGGTGGTTTCTCTGTTATGATAAATCAGAAAGAGGTAGATGATTAAGCCTAATATATAAAATAAAATGGAGGAAACACTTCATAAGTGAAAGCAAAGGATTACTATGTTAAAAGTGCTGTCACTATTCTTTCAAGTGGACTCTGTTGCAAATAAACAGAGAATTTAGCCTCAGAAAGAGTCTTGAAAGTGCTGTATAACTAAATAAGTAATCTGATACACATCATTTAAGAATGAGTAATTTGTTAAATATGTGTTTATTTAATAACCTTTAATTGAAAATTCATATATCACCAAGTGGCCATTTTTCTACTATTTTTGCAGTCTTGCTATGTTGTAGGCTTTTATCTCCTAATAAATATTAGCATTACATTTTAACATATAGATTGTAATGTTTTGAATGCTTTTCTGAAAAAAAAAAATGTTGCATACATACTTAGTTTGACTAGGTATTTTAGATCATTAATTTTTTTGCATTATGGATTTTGACCATGTGCATTTGTTAAAAATTTCTTCTGTCCAGAAAGATAGAGGTAATGTATGTATCTTTTAGCTTAATTTCATTAATCAATCTTAATTATTGAGTGGAGCTACAAATTGATCAGTGGAAGGAAGTGGAGTCTATACAGGTTTTTGTGTCTGTCAGAATGGTGAAGATAGACACTCCACTTGAGGAAGAAATTGGAGAAAGACATCCTTGGCTATCCCACTGTGCATATTTTTGCTAAGTCTAAATACCAAAACTACACAGGTTCTTCTTCATACACTGTAAATTACTTCTTTTTTTTCCAAAATTGTAAAAGACTTAAGTAAAAGAAAAAAAGGACATGAAACATCTTGAGGGCACTCAAATATTAGTTTTATATAAAAAAATCAATTATATTAAATGCTTCAATGTAGTATAGTTTACAATAGTTCTCAATACACAGCGAACATCAAATTATTAAATGAATCAAGAGCCTGTGACTGTAATCTTATTGACAGTAGACTCTACAGACAAATATGTGTCTTTTACTGAAAATTTGGCAATGAATTTCAAGCTTGATGGATGCTTATGATACCTTTGGTCAGCTAGAATCCTCATAATCCAAAGATTAAAGTATTTTGTTCACTGTTAGGAACCTTCAAAGTTTAATTCATCTTAGGTCTAGACTAGAAACAGTTATGTCTCTGAAGATGAAACACTGTGTCTATCTCAATAAACTTCATTCTAAGTTTTAGAAAAGCACATAAATAATGTAATTGAATGCTTGTTCTTGAGCACTGGTGAACTATTACATTTATTATTGAGTATGGCTGTCATTCTCAGCTCACTCATTTTTTTACTGGGTTTTAGGAGGTTGTGGTAAAGTGCAGGCCAATTTCAGGATGCCAAATACCATTTCCTCTGGAGTTTTTGACAGAGGTAGTGGTAAGAAGATGCAGGTAAACATCATATTGTAGGAGATCTTACAGACATAGAAGACTGACTTGCTGCAATACAGTTTCAACAGTTAGCCAGTGACAGTTGTTATTTATGTGGCAAATGTAGATTTTCTGTGATGTGTTTCCTTGGGAATGCAGTTTATCAGAATTCATAGTAGCTTTGAATAAAGTGATATTTTTTTTCTGATAGAACATCCTCTCATAAAAAAAAAAAGCTGGCTTTTGGATTGTATAAATTTTTGCTGCATTCATCGGAACTTTTCATGAAACTGTATCAATTTAGAGTTCTTTGTAAAAATGTTTTCATTAGAAAATAACATAAAGAGATTTTTGTCTCAAATCCAAGTATTCTCCTGCATCAAAGGAGGTAAAAAAAATTTATTTTTTTGACATGTACTGAACAAATGCCTGTGTTAACCTGTCATAACTAAGGCAGCAAAAAGGGGAAAGTTTGAACAGAGGTAGCATTTTCTGTAGTGCTAAAAGCATGTAATAATATATAGCAATATATGCTGTAGCTTGTAATAGATCATAATTTTCAGCTGTTTGGAATACAAATCATTATCTTTATTCAAATTATTCTGATATATTTATTTTATATGTAAGCACTTTATTTTTAATGTAATATTTCTCATATATGTGAATCAAGCAGTGACTTTTTTAACAATGTGAGTGAACACATCCAAAGTAATATCCCATTCTGTTAAACCTGCTGAAACCATACAAAATAAGCCATGTATCATAATGTTTGCTTCTACCTTTGATAGCTTTTTACAAACAACTTTAATTAGTTTCCTTAATTCAAGAAATCTTAGATCTTTGATCTGCAATTAGTCGAACATATGTATAACTTTAATGACTGATGAGTCTGAGGTGATTTTTGCTTCCTTGCTAATATTTATAGAATATTTTGGTATTTTATAATAAAATCATGTTGTAAGTGAAAGTGTTATTTCTTCTAATTTTTTATCATTATGTTTCTTGACATTTTCAATTTTTTTTTATATAACTTGGTTTGTAAATTAAGTGTAATTACTATCATTTAAATGCTACTGTGACTAACTGAGTAATGAATCAAGGGCGTGCATTTACTAATTAAACTTACATAGTATAATGGAGCATACTTTATATATTGATACAATGCTTAAAAATATTCTGAGAATATGCTTGTATTAAGTAATTAATTCTCTCAACATTCAGGTTAGAAGTTGGCATGGTTATGTTTGTTCTACAGATGGGTAGAGTAAGGAAAAAGAGGAATTATGGGGTGAAAGAATTTGTTTATCAAACATGTGGCTTCTGAAATGATACCTAAAGTATATGTGAGATTTTCAGACCACCATTTCTTTGATGCTCATGTGTATCTTCTGTGCTCTGTTCATGATGAATTTTAGCTCCCTGCACTTATTTATTCTTCTCTCAGGGAAACTAATGAATTTTAATTTGTACTACTTAATGAAAGGAACGGTGTGCCATTAAAAACTTTCAAAGAAGTTTGAGAGTAAAACCAATTCCGTTTCCCTTCTCCCCTACATATATTTTTGGGGTTTTTTTAGGCGGAGTTGTATCAATTTTAAGATGATAACTTGTTCAGACAACCTGTTTCAGATAACTAATATTTACAAATGGTAGAGTTTCTGCAATGAAAAAATGAAATGTGTCCATTCATATTTTCCCAATGTTCTTGCTTAGTTACCTTCCTATTTTCTGTTTCTTTTAACAAATATTGACTTAATTTATTTTCTAGAACCGGAACTAA
The DNA here is from genome assembly GCA_032173965.1 of Sitta carolinensis. Classification (NCBI taxonomy): domain Eukaryota; kingdom Metazoa; phylum Chordata; class Aves; order Passeriformes; family Sittidae; genus Sitta; species Sitta carolinensis. Next base: position 21,956,144 of record JAVUNC010000004.1, on the reverse strand, counting down.
TGTGAAACTAAAGAGAAAATCAAGCTTTTTTTTTAATATACTCGAGGCTTTAATCTACTGTCAGAAAACTGTTCATTATTTGATTCTTTGAAACTTCTTTTTTACCACCTAAATGAAAACCGTACATGAAGGGCTTTCTACTGCCCGCACCCATGATTATGTTGTATGAATATCTTCACAATATTTACAAGGTAGAATTAAATAAAAAGTTCTTTCACTCCATTCAAAGAAAAGCAGCAAGATATGTAGGATACTTTGCTTGAAAATAGATCTGTAAAGAACTTCATTAAAGGACTGTAAAACCAAGAACTGAGTTTGAAATTAGCTTTGAAAATAATGATGTCTATTAAAAACTGAAATGTTTTGCAAAAGTAGATTCCATAACCTAATTTCATCTTATTTGTATAAGGAATCATGTTTAAAAAAATATGAAAAAAAACACCAAAGCCAAATAGTTATAATTGCTGTACAAGTATTATTATTTCATTCTGCAAATTTTAACTGCATGGTATTTCATTCTCTTTTGGCAGTATTACCTAGTCATACATGTGGCAACCCAGGAGAAATACCTAAAGGAGTACTTCATGGAACCAGGTTCAACATTGGAGATAAAATCCGATATAGCTGTATCTCTGGTTACATCCTAGAAGGCCATGCCATGTTGACTTGTATTGTGAGTCCTGGAAATGGTGCATCGTGGGATTTTCCAGTTCCTTTTTGCAGAGGTAAAAAACAAAGACATGTAATATCTTTTAAATACAAACAACAGATTAAATAAATTTATTTTGAGGTGGTTTTGTTCCCTAAATTAAAACGTACTAATATACTGTCTAAGAATTTACACCATTTAAAACTGTAATAACTCAAGCAGTGACACTCCATAGTTTGCATTCAGAGACTGATATTATCTACTTCTCTTTTTTCCTTTACATTCACATGGGGCATAGCTATATAAATTTGATGACAGGACCTGGCCAGGAAAAATCTTCAGTGCTGCAAACTTTGAAGGGTGATCTGGTCACTTTGAAGAGTGGTCCAGTCCCTTTGAGTCCTACTTCTGCTCAGAGCATGGATAACTTCAAAGTTGTGTCAGATTGCTCAGGGTTTTGCCTACTTGAAAATTTAAGATCTATGTGAATGAAGATTCTAAAGTCTCTCTGGAAACCTGTTATGGTTTCCAGCTGCCCTCATTCTCATGTCCAATTTAAATTAGAATTTTACAGATCATGTGTACTTCCTCTTCTCCTGATGTGGGTCTATAAGATTCTGTTTCCATTCTGGCTCTTTCTTAAACTAAATAGTGCTGTTAGATTTTCACATACCCTCCCCTTGTCCAGTCTGAAAAATCCTTTTCCTTCATCCTCTTGTCTCGTATAATGTGCTCTTCAACATCTTGAAATTTTAGTGGCCATTTTCTGGGCTTGTTGTAATCTGTCAATATCAGTGTCTCTTTTGTGCTGAAGGACCCTAGGTAGGACAAAGCATTCTAGATGGGGCCTCCTAAGTGTCAAGCAGATGAACCCTCTCTCTCTAGCTGCTGGCTGTGTTCTTGCTCATGCACCCCATATGAGGTAAGCTTTCAATACTGCAGACGTGCACTATGCACTTGTTTCACCAGGACTTTGAGTTCTTTAGTCAGAGCTACCACCTAGGAAATAGTTTTTGCATGGAATGATCCTATTCCAGGTGTAGGACTTTGCATTTCTCATTTTTGCAATCAAATGAGATTTCTGTTATTCTTCTAGCTTGTTAAATCCCACCATAAAAGTCTGTCTGAATGGCAGTCTTGCCCTTCATGGCAGCCCATGACATCCTGTTAATCACTTCATACATAAGTTGAAATCTGCTCTTCTGAAGTCCAAGGTGTTGATTCTATAAATTGTCTTTCTCACTTCCCTAAAAGATATTCAGCTAATGGTTATTGTGACCACAGCTGCTGTTAAATATGACTTATCTAAATGTTCTTTGCTCTACATCAGGTTGGCCTATCCAGTACTTGTATTAAAAAAAAAGTGATACCAGATATCTGCCATTCCCAGAGATGCTGGGGTGGTTAAAGCCTCTCATGATAACCAACCAGAGCTTGTGTCTGGGAAACTTCTAGTGCTTTAGCAGTTTTGGTCACTGCTCAATCAGATGGCCTATAGCAGATATTCACAGTAATAATCTCCCTGTTGACTTTCCCTTCTCATTTTAATCCACAGGAGTTCAAGAGCTCATTGCCTGTAGTGCAGCAGAGAGAGAGCTCTGTTAATGCAAGATCCTACTTTGTATAAGGTGCAGCCTTACAAGCTCAAAAGCTCTCCTTTTTTCCTGTAGCTCCTAAGAATCTGTTTGTATCCATTGGAGCCCTCCATTCAGATGAACTGTCCCACCACAGTTCTGTGACTGTATACGCACTTTCAGTTGGTTCAGTGTGTGTCCCATGGAGAACAGTTTTGCATACAGGCACTTCAAATGGCTTCACGTTGCTTTGTGAGAAGGAGGGAGAGAAACATTCATTGTTTTGTCCCAATGTCTTCTCCCATGGGCCTGTTCTCCCATTTGCCTTTAGGTTTTGGCATTTTTCCATGACAAACTTAGCTTAGAGCTCTCTTCACAAGGTCAGCAGAACTCCTGCCCTCTTCAGCCAGGCAAGACCCTATGTCTGCCCTCCTGTCCTCATTCCTTGAGGGAGACCCTGTGGTCAAAGAGGTCAAAGCCCTGTTGCCCAGCACCAGCTTCTTAGTAAAGTGCTGTTCTGCTGGAATCTGATACTCCTACCTGAACTTGTCCACTCTGGTCTCCTGTGCTCTTCAGCCTGGTCTCATGCCCTGTGGACTGCTACTGCTACCCCCTTGGCAGTAGTATTGATATCCATGAGGAGGAGCAACAAAGAGCAGTTGTTTTTTCCAGTAATGGTTACTTGTGACTGAGGGGTCTTATATCATAATTCCTCACAGCAAGGACATATTTTATGCTTTTCTGCACTTCAAAACAAATGCAAGGTTAAAAACCCCAACAAATATTTTCGCCAGGTCTGGTTTTGTATTTGATTTCAATAAGTTCTCAATGGAGATTCCTTTTACTAGTGCTTCAAAACAGAAAGAAAGAACTATTTTCTAACCATTCAGTGTCTGATCTAAGATGTCTGGGTTTGGCTTTTTTGTCCTTTTAGTAAAAGGTAGGAAACAGGCGTCAGGAAAATATACATAAGTTCATGGTTCATCAATGTCTACTAAATATTTCTTATATTTCTGCAGATACTGCCTGTTTTGGCAGTGTTTGTCTGCATACAAATATCTTTCACAGGACTGAAATTCTGTCCATAATTTGTAAGTTTATGAATTTAATCTTTTAATAAAAAATCAAGTGTAATCCTAAACCTCCTGCAGACCTTACATGAAATCCAAAGAATTCTGTGTACATCCTGACAAGAAATGAGGATCATAACAGAAAGTTTATTTAACAGTTAATGACTTATATGAGCTAAGCCATTTCCTCAGTGAATTTTTACAATTCATGTGGAATGTGGATTTGTTGAGAGATTTTAGACATTCCTTATTTTATTTCATTTTATGAGTCTGGAACATGTGCCATGAGGTAGCTCTTTCCGTTTGCTGTGACTTCAAGCAAAACATGCTCCTCTATTGTTTCTCTAAGAACCTTGATCTTTTCCATGAAAGCAAATTTTGTTACAATTCTGTTTCCAGATAGTATTCTTCTTTCTTGTCATTATAAACTAATTTCATGCTACACATTCAAGATAACAGAGTTAATAAAGCTCCGAGGCCTATATACTGAAAAATCCTAACAGCCTTGTTCTCTGTGGTATGTTTCCCTAGTTTTGCTGGTGCTGAAAAAAATACTACTTTCTGCAGTTTTGTTGTATAATAATTCCAGAAACAATAAGAAGCTGGTGTCCCATAATTTGTACATTGTCTTTACTGTGTATCTTCTGGTTTTGCTAGAAGAATTCCTAGTGGGTTACTAAAGAAGATGTAGACACTATTGACTCTTGTATTTTGTTTGTAAGGCTGCTGCTCATTTTCAGAAATTCTCTTTTTAAAGAATAGCCATAGTGAGAGTGGTGGAGCTGGACAGTGCTGAAGGCTCATTGATGGCTTAGAATAACATATGAACAGAAATCAAATGAGTCAATGCCAATTTTAGAAAGTTTAAAGAATTTTACTGTCAAGACATTTGTTTTTCTCTTTTTTCTATCAATAAAAAAACCTTTTATCTTTCAATAAAAAACAATCTCCAGAGAAAAGTTCAAAGGTAAATCCTGAAAGATGAGGTAATTATTAAGACCTAGTCCTGTTTTTCCACAAGGTAAATAAGAGCAGTTCTGGACTTTTTAATTATTATAAGAAAGCTGCTAAGTTTACCATGAGTTTCTGCAAGAAATTGTATTGATATATACAATTTTATTTTCATACTTTATACGTTTTTATACTTAGAAAAATATTCAGAGAGAATCAATGACCCACCTATATTCTGTTAATATGTTGGGGTTTTTTCCTGAGAATTAAACTTCTTTGTTGTTTTAACCTCAGCTACCATAACAGTGTCACCCAAAACATTTGCCTTCATTGTCTTGAGGTTGAAATACTGTGCAGTACAATTCTGAAACATTTTGAAAGTTAATTTTATTCTCTTCAGTAGTTCCACTAATAGCTGATTTATGATATGTGACTACTTCTAAATGAACTTTGTATAATTAGGTTCTCAATTCTCAGTAATTTTGAGAATCCCTAGTTGATTATAGTTGCATGAGTCAAGATTTTTATGAAGCTAACATTAGGAATACAAATTGGATTAGTGATATTACAATGGTAAGCTTTTTCTCACAATAAAAATAGCTGTGAAGGGAAGAACGTGTAATATATTATCATTAAAAACACATCCAGCTATTGGAGGGAAAATAAAGAAGACAATAAAGTTAAAAAGAGCCTATGTAAGAAAAGTTGAAAAGGAACAAGTAATAATCAAGTTTCAGATTTAAGAACTATTATTGGGGAAATGTTGTGATTAAAATATATATTTTTATACACACACACACACACACACACACACACACACACACACACACACACACACACACATATCACATATCTAAAATCAAAAAAGGTATTTCTTGATAAAGGATGAAAGGAAAAAAAAAAGTCTGTGATTCGCATAGAGTAAAATAAACTGGATAGAGAGATGTAGATGTTTTTGAAAAAAAAATAGCAAAGAGAAATTGATGGTTTTGTTGTTGTCTTCTGAGGTAGCAAACAATTCTGTTACAATTTCTTCTCAGCTTCTGATGTTTAGAGAAATCCTGTTTTATACGTGTAAGGTGGAGAAAAAGATGTTGTGATCCCATATTTATCCATGTTTGCAATTTAAAAAATAAAAAGGAAAATAAAAAGAACATTTTTCAATAATTTTGCTTACTGATGTGACACAAGATGATAAAATGAGAATATTTTCACTATATCTACACTGTAGTCTCTGATTTTTAGAGTGACATAGTAGATTCCTGTCTGAGCAATTTTGTTCATCCAGAATAATCTGATTTGGTGCAGTATTTACGCTGAGATGAAATTTGGAAAAAGCCCTCATTGTAACTAGCCAAATAAAAAGAGAAATGTTTCAGGAAAAGTAGATAAGAAAGCAGATACTGTGTATTTTCTTACATGGTAATGAACGACCAGTAGATCACAGCCAACAGATTTAAGATTTGTATATCTGTATGTGTGTGTGTATCTGTGTGTGTATAGATATATATTTACAAAAAATTTTCCTAATTATTAAAAAAATGTGAAATTTTCAACAATTATTAATTTGGTCTCAAAGAATTCACACTTTTCTCTTTTTGCTTTTTAATTAGGACTTTACTGTTCATTTGTTGTAGACTATTACTTTAAGGGATCATTATCATCTTCAAAAAAAATATTCTCACGTGAAGAATAATAATATCATTGGAAAACAGTTTAGTATACTTAACTGAAAAGAAGAATAATATTTACAAGATATCCTGAAGACTGATATTTTATTTTTGGAGGGAGAGAATATGATACTACTGCTATTTTTTAACTTCTTAATCTAACTCTCTTCTCTTAAAATCATGTTTTTGCATAAAAGATGTGCTAGAGTTAGGGTTTTGATTTCTAGTTTGCTCAAGTACAAACTATCAATTCATAAATGAACTTTTCTGCCAGGGTAGCAAATAATTAGTCCATCACTATTTCTGTTTTGAAGTATGTAACTTTTTTGACTAGTAAATCAGATATCCTGTCCAGAGTGGATGGAGAGGAAATAGATCTGTATAATATAACAACCCAATATGATAGAATTAATAATTAAAGGTTACTAAATAAAGCAAAATGTTTAAAAAATAAAAGCAACCAGTGCAAGATTACCCATCTGAGTATTCTCAGGACCCGTAACTGTTGAATGACCCCACTGGGGTATACTTAGATCAAGCTCACTGGAATCTCAAAGCTAAAATGTTCAAACATTTTAGCAGCTGAAATTGTTACCCACAGGTCCCTAAAGAAATTGCAGAAATTTGTGTGTTTCTATTTTGTACATACTATTAGCTTTATGTGAGAAATATGATTATTTAATATATGTAAAATATATTCTGTTTTGCTAAAGCACAATAATTTCTGAAATTTTTACCAAATACACCCCCCCAAAGTTCTACTTAGAGAGCAATCCAAATTATTTTGAAGTGCCCTTTGACAACCATGTAGATAGAAATAAAATTAGTCTTAGATGCATGGTCTAATGAGTATTTAATTTATGTGAAGTTGATCAACAGCAAGGCAAGAAATTGAGAAAGGGAGGCAAGCTGATTAGAGCACTTAGCTGAGATGCAGCACATCTGGATTTAGGTGATGATAGAATAAAACCCAAGGAACTTCTAGAAAGTTTCTATTTTTTTATAACACTGAAAAGAAGCAGAGGTGTTGGCTTTTGCCTATTCAAAATAAAGTCTGTAAAAAACTAAAATAGTAAAGAAGATAAGGAAGTAGGTGTGTATATTTTGATGGTTAAATAGCTGTCTGCCTGTTGGAATTAAATTAGATAAATGAGCTATCAGATGAATGCATAATGCTACATCATTGTAACACTTTGTGATGTGTTTGGTCATTCTGAATCTGCAGTTTAGCAGCTTGACAGTTGGCAATGACACACTAAAATTTAGTTTAAAATCTTTCATTGATATATTATGTCTTGTTTTTATGTTTTTGTCAGAAAGACATTTTAAAATGATAATCTTAAAGTCTTATTTTTAAAAAGCTATTACCAAACTCCTCATACTAACCTTTTTGAAAATATCCAGAGTATGTGTTTGTGAAAGTAATCATTCATCAATATTTCATAGATATGTTCTCTATACCGAAGGTTTTTTTTTTTTAAAACGAAAAACAATCATCTACCTTCTCATAAACAAACTACAGAAGAATGCCATTTAATAAATAATTGAATAAATCTTAGAATCATAGAATGTCTCAAGTTGGAAGGGAGCCATAAGGATCCTTGACTCCAACTCCCGGAAGACCTGAAATTAAACCACATGTCTAAGAAAGAGCAACACTGCAAAGCTCCCTGAACTCCAACAGGCCTGTGCCATGACCATTTCCCTGGGGAGCCTGATCCAGTGACTTGACCAGTGTCCCAGAGAAGAACCTTTTCCAGATGTGCAGTCTGAGCTTCCTCTGACACAGCTTCATTCTGTTCCCTTGTGTCCTGCCGATGGTCACCAGGCAGAGGTCAGCACTTCCCTCTCTGCTGCCTGCCCGGAGTGAGTCGCAGACTGCTGTGAGGCCATCCCTCAGCCTTCTCCAGGCTGAACAAGCCAAGTGACCTCAGCCACTCCTCCTCAGCCTTGCCCTCAAGACCCTCTCTACACTCACTCTAATAGTCTGATGTCCTTCATATATTGAGACATCCAGAACTGCACACAGTAGCTGAGGTGGGACCATTCCATAGCTGTGCATTCCAGAACTGTGGGACAGTGACCCTTGCCTGGCTGCTGATGCTGTTCCTGATGCCCCCCCGGACACGGCTAGCCGTCCTGGCTGACTCACGTTCAACTTGTCATAAACCCAAACCCCCAGATTTCTCTACATGGATGTGCTCTCCAGCCTCAACAAAGAAAGAAATATTTCAGAGAAGCTTTTAATAAGGCTTGCTAAATAATTTAGCCCCATGGTTCATTTAGGATCTTCTAAAGCTGCAATTTTTTTAATTGATAAGGCTTATAAAATGTGACTCAAAATGACAATATGTCATTTGATAATGATTCATAAAATATCACTCAAGTTTTAATTGCATCTATGCTATTGTTAGTGATAGATAAGGAAATGACTGCTAATTACATAAGAAGAAAAAACTTTATTACTATGAATTTTGTACTTTAAATCACCACTATGTTATTACCACTTAGTTCCAGGAGTAGTGTAGTATGTGATTTATCACATGAAGAGCTTTCAATATAAAATTCAAGTGGAAAGGTCAATACAAATATTTAAATTCAAATTCTAACATAATTTTGAAACATTCTAAGTAAATTTTGCAAGGTTACATTAGTATTAATGTTTCTTGCTTTGTTTTGTTTTGTTTATATAATGCGATAAATGTTATTTATTTGTCTAAACTTTTTATTTTGTGGTATATTAAAAAAGGCATATAGAATACAGAACACTGAACTCTGGAAAGCATTTGTGTGCTAAGGAAGAAAAGTCCTGTAAAAATGTTAGAATATTCAAAGGATACCTAAACCAATTCAAAGGAAGTTTTCTAAGATACTGGTTTTGTTCTTATTTCATCCTTGGATATCTGTTCATCAAGGCTTGAATCTCACTTGTAGCAAGGTTCATTTATGCAAAACACCGCTTACTAGAATTGTCGGATTATTATTTTTGATGAAATTACTCTTTTTAGGTTGAAGAAAAATGAAAAATTTTTCCTTGACTTCCATAGTGGTACTTTTTATTTTTTTGCATGCATAGACTTGATGGATATGTTTATCTGTTTTATCTCAGCTACACATCTATACAGTATACATTTTTTTTTTGTCAAGTGGTGCCAACCATATGTTTTTGCATGTGTACTTTATATGAGATGCATTTTCTCTAAATTCAGAGCACTTAATTCCTGACTACTGAGAGATCCAAATGTTTGTAGCTTTGTACTTCAAGCAGTCATTTATGCTGATACAAACAGCACTTTGTGCAGTTGCTTACAACTTGAAAATAACCATAAGTGTTTGGAATTAATTACTTGCACATTTTAAAATGCAATTTGTAAATCACATAGAGTTTGAATTCATGATGCCTCAGGCACTATCTGCTATCAAATTACTGCAAGCACAGTGATGCAGTAAGATTCCTAAGCCCTAACTCTCTCGAACTAACTCTCTCAAAGTATGATATAGAGAAGGCCATGGCCAAAAACGATGATCAATCCGTTTAACTCGCTCAGGGGCCAGCTATGTCAGACTTTTGTGTCCTACCCTCTGAGCAGTGCAGCCACATCCTGCCTGCCTGCACTCACTTAAGCAACGTGTTATGCTTTACAATTCAAGAGACTGGTTACTTTAGCCTGTGTGCCACTTGTGATGGAGGAAATTCCCAAAGCATATCCGCATCTGTCAGAGAGAAAATACTCTCCGGTTCCATCTGGTTTCTGTGGTCTTACCTAGCTGACTAATGTTCTCTTTCCATTTCAATGTTAGCTTGACTTCTTTCAGATTTCTTCAGAATGGTGTTGTGAATAGATTAAAGGGCTGTGCATCCCTTTGGGCAGATAACTGTGGTAGTCTGAGTTCCTTTGGCTCTAACTGGTAATGCACAGTGTATAAATTTAGATTTTTGCATGTGGTTGCCAGAAATAGACTACATTTCAGCTGTAAAATTCTGAGCTTTAGTGCTCAAAGATAATTCAAGGGCTCTGTAGCAGGAAAAGTGAGGAGTTTTTAATCAACTATTTACCACTAGTATGTTACTTAATGTCAGTATAAACACAGAGACAGATGGTATAATTGAGGATGCTATCATAAAAAAATTTAACAGCAACAGCTAGAACCAAAGAGATATGGATGACTTAGAATTTTGCTCATCTTCCTGGTTGCCCTGCATGGGAAAAGTCTGCTTGCTGGCTTTCAAGAATACAAGTGGAACTGCTATGTGTTAGAAACTGAAACTTAAAAGTTCAGGTACAAGATGTATGAAATTAATTTGTTTGTCTTTTCTGTGTTGAATGATGATCTGAAATGAAGTGCTGGAAAGTTATTTTAAAAATACCAAAAACAAAAAAGCAAAACCACAACAATAACAACAAAAAACCCCAACACGCGCAGACAACACACACACACACACACACACATATACAAAACCACCAGGAAAAAGAGTCATTTTAGATACTATTCAGTAACAAATCTCAATTCACCTTTCTGATTCATTTTGGATTTGCAGTAGTTTTTAAATTATTTTAATCTCTGATTGTATTATGCATCAGGAAATTTTACTCAGATTCTCAGCTTTATCTGCGGTTCTTTAATTTTCACTTCCTTTCCCCTTTTCATTCCTCAGAGGCACAATGGCCCTTTCAATATGCTCTGTATAAAAAGCCAGAAATTGAGGAAAGAATCACAGAAATGGCCTGATTTCACCAACAAAAAGAAATCCTTTAGGAAAGTCGATCTATTCTATCTCTATTCCATCAATTTGAAAAATAACAAACACTTAAAAATATCAGGATCTAGAAAGTAAGATATGAAATTTATTGAAAAACATAACCTCCTCTGAAAAATTTGTGTGCCAAGAAATTTAATCAATAAGTTTTGGTAGTCAAGGTTATGTTAGATTTGTGTGCAACAAAATTTACTGTTTTTACAAAAAAAAAAAAAAAATTAAAAATTGCAGATTTTTCTATTTACACATAGAAGATACCTGTTTATCCATTCAGCAGCTTTCTGTCTTCGTTTTAGTCAAATTAATGCTCTATACATTACTTAAACATTAAAGAAAGTATTCTGTATCTGCCTTTCTTGAAATTCTTCCTTTTATTTCAGTCACTCATTGGCTATTTAGCTCCTTTTAATAGTCTCTTTTTTCTAATGCCCAGACCCAGTATTTTTCTTCCTTTGATTTACAAATTTTTTTTCCTTCAAATCTTCCTTTGAAGCACACTTTCACTCACAGGCTTTCAAATATGATTGAGAAGAGCACTCCTACCCTTTTCTGTTGTCTTAATTAGCTATTCAGTGGTTATCCTAATTGGGCTATAAGTTCCTTGTGTTATGCACCTTGCCAAGCTATGTGTTTTTGAATCTCCCCATGCACTTATAGTATGCAAATAATACCTAATGATAGTAGCTTTAAATAAAGATGATAAAATTGATAAAAATAAAATGGTTCTCTCCTGATCCTTCTCCTATACAGAAATATTTTAAATTACTATTTCTTTGGCTTTCATAGTCACATTATCAAACAGCAAAAACCACCTGACGAATTTTAAATTTCTTATGTCAATGAATTGTATGGTTGACATATTTTCTTGGGGGTTTTTAATTATATGTTTTAATATCAAATACTGCTGATAATCAAGTTTTTAAAGCTTTCAATGAAATCTTACTGAGAAAGGAAAATACAAGACATTTGCTAAATCTTTTGGCAAAATATTAAATAACATTCAAGATTTAGGAGAAAATGCCTATGATTTTCATTTTAAAAAGTGTTAATATTCCTTAGTAATATATATTATTAACTGATAATGCACGAACCTTGTAAGGTCCTTGTAAGGTCTATCTGGCAACAAAACAACAAAACCTTCTGAATTAATTTGTCATCTATAAACATCCTGATTCAGAACAAAAAATCAAAAAACAAAAAAAACAGAAAAACAAAACAAAAAAAAAACAAACAAACAAACAAACAAAAACAGAGAAAGGATAGTACTATGTTATTATGTTATTATTGCTTCCTAGTTTAGGACAGTGTTTAAATCTGTAATAATTTTTCTGCAGGTTTTTTTGGTTATAAGAAATAAGTGAAAGAAAATAATGGTTCAATATTTTTAATTTTGTATCACAAGGAGTCTATCTGTGTTTCTGTGATTTTGTGCCCAGTTCTTTTTTACGCTTCTTTTGTGCACGCATTCGCAGAGCCAAGTACTTCAAATCAGCTGGTGTCCCTGCTAGCCTTCATTCTTGTTTGGCCTGGTGCTGAAGTGACACCAACAAGAAAGAAAAGTCTGAAAACCCAAACCAAAAACCTCTGCTGCTTAAAGGCCAGACAATATTCTGTTCCATTCTCCTGGATAATATTTTGTTTCTCTGTGTTCATATATTTATGGATCTTCAGTGGGTAGACAAGAGCTGGGTTTGCTATGGCAGAAACGAGGATGGTGCTTCACTTGTTTGAAGTGCAACTTCATTAGTAATTGATATTCTGTTCATCAGCTGAAGGAGCTTGTGGAGGGACACTGCGTGGGACAAGTGGAATTATTTCAAGTCCACATTTCCCTTCTGAGTATGAGAATAATGCTGATTGCACCTGGACCATATTGGCTGAACCAGGAGACACCATTGCTTTGGTCTTTACTGACTTCCAGTTAGAGGAAGGATATGACTTCCTAGAAATCAGTGGAACAGAAGCACCATCAATATGGTAAGTCAGAGATCTTGCAAAGATCTTACTTCCTGTTTTTCTTTTTTTGGTGCCTATCTGAAAAGATATCAGGGGATATTTAAGGTATTTTCTACTTGTTAGTAATGACCATTTTTTATGTTGTTTTTTTTTTTTTGGTTTCACCTCTCAGAACTGAAAAAAAAGTAGTTTGTTTCTGTTTCTTTCCACATCATTGTCCTTCCTCTTATTTTCCTCCATCAGACTTATATTTGTAAGGTATCTTTATCAGTGAGCATTTAATTCATGTTACATATTTGAACTTGGTATAAGAACATTTTCTGATGTTGTGTCTTGAATAACATATTATGATATTGTACTTCAGCAATGAGAATGGTGAGAAAAGTCAGCTTGAGTAAAACTAGAATATATAGACAGCTAATAGATGACATTCTAAACAGGCTGTAATTCAGTCTTGCTACACGCACGCAAGTATGCAAGCATTTATATCTTTTGTTAGCTGATGTTAAAACTGTTTGCTTAGGAATATTAGGGATTAGTAATTGTAATACTAAATCTGCATTCTCTGTACTAAGTAAAAGATGATAGTTCTGCCTGTGGGAATGGATTAAGTTGTGGAACAGTTTGTATTATGATTTCTTTGCAGCCTACATATGCAGGTTTTTCATCCTTTTCATCTCTGAGAATGTCTTGTGCTTGACATATGCACTATTGCTATAAAATTTAGCCTAGAAAAATGTAGATCTTCTCATAGATGACTGATGGTTATTATCCTCAGAATGCCTTTCTAGAGATAGGAAGCAATCCCACTATTATTTTGATGTCATAGCAGGCTAGACAGTGCAATGTATTAATAATTGTGAAGTTCCATCTAGCATCTGATCTTTTGAAATACTCTCAATAAAAAATGTGTGGTAACTATACTTGGCAACTATGTAAGAGCTTTTGTTTAAAGACACATGTAGATCTATGTCACTGATGCCAAGATGATTTTGTGCCTATTATATACATTTATATAACTTTCATGTATCATCAGTATTCTTAGGATACATACTTGTAATTACATACTTGGAATTCTTTAAGTCTGATAACTTAACATAATCCTGTTTCTGTAGTATTCTGTTAGGCCAGGAGACCAAACACCCTAAAGGCCTCATAGTAGGATGCAGGAAAACCCAGGCTATCTTGGGAAACCAAGGTCCTCTCTAGAACATATCCTGTAGAGTAAAGATTTGGCCCATCCAGGGGGGAATTTCTTGGATGTGAGAATATCACACCATTCATCCAGGCCTTACATTGGGGCATCTTTGTTAGAGATGCTAATTTGTGAGGTCTATAAATTGTATATGTGATCTGTCGTGTGTGTGCATTGCAGCACATCCCACCTTGGCGAAATGGTGCACTGTAAGGATCCTTATTAAATACTGAGGTAAAACCCCTTATCCCTTAATTGTGTCTGACTCTCAATTTCTTAGGACCAGGAAAAGGTATCACACGATCACTCTCTAACAGTTCCACATGAGCAAAAGTTGTGTAATGGCAGTCAGTGGAGCAGTTGAGCATCAAATTAAGTGCTCTAGTCTGTCTGAAGTACAATGTGCGAGTACCCCCTTGCCTCTCACTCATTCACAGACATGTACAACAATCATCAATGACAAAGTTTTATTCTTAGGGCTTCTAAAGTTCAGAAGCTGAAATTTTGAAGGGGAAGAACTAATGCAACTTTGCTGCAGAACATTAAAGTATGTCCATTTGATTTTGTGTAAGAGATTCTACTAGACACATCTCAATATACTTGTGCTTTTGATTTCTGGTAATAGATGAAGTAGAATATGAGCAGAAGACACTGGATACATTCTGCCTGCATTGATCTCATGCAATATTGATCAGCTTTACATTGGAACAGAGATATAATAAGAATTTTATTTCTCCTAGAACTCAATCTCAACAATTTTCTTGTTTTCTGTGGTATGCTGGAGATCATTATTTAGCACTGATCACTAAAACCTGGATTTATAAGGTGTTCCTAAGGTAATAGAAGCATACTATATTTTGGGTTGGAAGAAACCTTAAAAGATCATTTAGTAATCCACCTCTGCTGTGAACAAGAGCAGCTTTAACTGGATCAGGTTGCTCAGTTCTGACCGTGAACATTTTTGGGGATAGACATCCACCACCTCTCAGGGCAACCTTTTACAGTGTTTCTCCACCCTCACTGTCAAAGAATGTCTTCTTTATATGTAGTCTAAATCTACCCTCTTTAAAATCATTACTCCTTGTCCTATCAAATCAGGTTCTGATAAAAAAATCTGTTCCTCTCTTTCTTATAAACCTTTTAAGTACTGAAAGAAAGGCTGAAACGAGATCTCCACAGAGCCTTCTCTTTCCAGGCTGAACAGCCACAACTCTCTCAGCCTTTCCTCTCAAAGGAGAGGTGTTCAAGCCTTACCATTTTTGTGGTCCTTGTCTGTACTCAGTCGAGCAGGTCCATGTCTTTACTGTGCTGAGACACAGAGCTGGATGCAGCACAGGTGGGGTCTCACCAGAGCAGAGCAGAGCAGAGCAGAGCCGAGCAGAGCAGTGGGGCAGAATCCCCTCCTTTGCCCTGCTGGCTATGGTGCTTTTGATGTACCCCAAGACACGTTTGGCTTTTGGGGCCACACGATGTGTGTGCATGTCCAACCTGTCATCCACCAGCACCCCAAGTCCTTCTTGGCAGGGTTGCTCTCAATCTGTTCATCCCCCAGCCTGGATTGATACGAGGGGTTGTCCTGACCCAGGTGCAGCAGCTTACACTTGACATTTTTAACCCTTGTGAGTTTTCCATGGGCCCACTTTTTTGAGCTTGTCCTGGAACCTCTGGATGGAGTCCTATTCCTCAGGTGTGTCAATGTCACCACACATTTTGGTGTCATCAGCAAAGTTGCCGAGGGTGCACTTTATCCCACTCTCCATGTCATGGGTGAAGATACTATGAACAGTACTGCTATCAGTGATACCAGTGCAGGATTCGTACAGGATCACTGATGAAAGTCTGGAGAAGCTATGGGGAGTTTTATAGGAAATGTTTAAACAATTATTGGAAAATTTGGAGTGAAGCTACACATTCAGCTATATTTAAGCCAGAACAGTTACCATAGCGACATTAGAGCCATGCTAAATGTAGTGCATTCTGTAATATGCTAAAATCAGCTATGTGTTTAAATGGGAAGTTGTTACTTAAAACTAATGGTCTAGGGGTTTTATCATCTAAAAATGTGACTTTTTTTTTAATTGCTCCTTTTTATTGTTTCTGGCATCATGTCAACAGCTTTAGTCATTAATTCTGTATTAGGAGTCACGTATTCCATTAGCATGGTCTGGTAATTAGGATTGGTTTTTCCCTTAAAGGAATACTTGCTGTAAAAAAAGTGAAAAAAGAGACATATATGAGCACTGTAAAAGCTAGAAGAAGAGCAGGAATTAAGAAAGTAATTTTAGACTGATTATTCTTTAGTGTTTTTAGTGTATGATGCAATATGTCTGGATTAACCTCTCCAAACATATCAGCAAGGTTAGAAGTAGTTCCAGCATGATTGCAGTAAAAATAGAATGGACATGGGTTTTTTAAGTAAAGCAATGGAAATGCAAGAACAAGTGGAAACTAAATGCTGAAAGAAAGTAATCTGATATATCTATAAAATATGTATATAAGAGATTTTATGTTATAGTAATTATATAGATTATACATTTTACTCCCATAATAATGTTTTTATATTACTTATATGCCACATGTTTCTACACCTTTTATAAGATGTTCAGTAATTTTCTGTTTTATAAAGCTGATCATTGTTTTATTGTCCGATGCATTGATAAGGAAGAAGACATATTTTTACCTTTTCTTTTTTTTAAAATCACTCATATGGTCCATCCTAATGTAATTAGTTTATAGAAATATTTAGAGATATTATTTATGTACATTATATGTTTAGAAGGTCTAAAGTGATTCAAGGTTCATTTGTTTGGGGATTTTTTTGTTTTGTTTTGAGTGATTTTTTTTCTTGTTCTTTTTAATTAGAGAGCAGTTATATAGCTCTGGATCTTGAATAGATAGGTAATCACATTTTTCATTCTTGTTTGAATCAATAGAAGTGTCAACAGGCCTCAAAAGAGGAACATCAGTGCAAAATGAATGTGAAGGACATAGAAAAGGCTTTTTAATCTGTAAAAGAAGTAGATATATTATCAGTTAGACTGTAGGTGAAAGAAATCTTTTTGAATTTGAATTATTTGCTTAGTTTGCTATTACATAAGGACTTTTAGGTGTAAAATAAATTTATTTTGAGTTGGTAAGCTACTGCTTGCAATGCCACAAAGTACTTTGGGAGAATAACAGAAAGACTGCCTCTGCTATGTGTGAAGCCCATCGCCAAGTCCACCAAACAGGTGATTCTTTTGGTTCTGAAGGGCTCCTGTGTCGTTAATTACTGGAACATAAAAAAACCCAACTCTCAGCATTGAATATAACATTTAAAATACTTCCAAACATGTCCCTTTAGACCTCTGCATAAATTATATTGTACTTAAAATTAAATCAAAGTTGGAAATAAAGATAGTATCTTAACTATCTTAGAAATCCTGACTGTAGCTGAACACAGTTTTGAAATAAAAATCTTTCACTTAGGGAAAGCATCCTATTAAAAATCTCTTAGTCTTTCCCAAGACTCCTCCTTGAGATGGAAGTTTTGGGTTTTTTATTATTATTTGTAGGTTGGGTAAAGCTGGACAACAACAAGGGCATAAATAGGATCAACTCAGGCTTTTTCATGTAAGTGTGGCTTGGCCATAATTTTTACAAGATCATCAAATTATTTTAGACTGTTATACTGTTCGTGAAAGGTGATTATGATACTAAGAATATTTCTGCAATTATTATTTTTTAACATGGAATCCTAATTTTGAACAAATTTTGTTCCCAAATATTTTTTTTTCTCTTTGAATTTACAATACTGATTTTATCTTACTGTGCTTCAATATAAACCCAAAATTCATATCCTTCACGTTTTTGTCACTATTTGCCAATTCAGGAGAATGAACTACACTTCACACTTTTAAAATCTAAATTAATTTCTTAATACTATTTAAAATACTTTTAAGGTTATTCAGACTTCCTTATAAATCATTTCAATATCATAGTGAAAGGCCATAAAAATATATGTGGATGTGTGAGTGATTTGGAAGCAGCAGTAATGAATTGTTATAATCTTGCCATACAATTTGACATAAGTACCTGGAGTCATCTGAAACTCACTTCTTGTTTCTGTGTTAATGAATAACTCCTATAACAGCTGGATACGGTTTTGTATTTCTTAGCTAAATACACTTGTCAAAATACTGAGATATATTTCAAAATAGTAGGATTTCAATTTGCATGCTTTCTGTCCTGTTTATAGATCTGTTGTTATCTTAATTACCACCCTCCTTGTGAGAGGCCTACAGCAAAGTAATGCATGAGGTAATGGAGTGGTCTAGATCACCTTTTTGATAGACACGTATAGCAGTAGATCCAGACAGCTGAGCTGAGTGTTTAGATCAGAATTACATAATTAGACAGCTAAAGAGCACCATCTATTGGTTTGCTGTTAAAAGATGTGTCACTCGTGGATCACCTTCAATAAAGTAGTTCTGCGCCAGAAAAAGGCTTGGGACATACCTGTGCCAATAAAAGGCAATTTTTTTTTTTCCTTTGCCATCAGGTGAGAAAAGATATGCCATGGCCATGCAACAAAGGCAGTTAGAGTCCAGCCTTTTCATTTGAGGAAACTATTAAATTTTTTGTTTATTTATGTGCAATTACTTACTTTTTTAGTCTCTTTAGAGACATCATGACCATCATTCCTTTTTGTGTCACCAGGGAAATTCTGCAGTTATATGCTTGTCTTGAAGTTACTGGTAAAGAGTTCTCTTGCTGCCTGCTAGTTTTTGGAAGCTCTTACCTTTCTCTAGCTTTTAACTGGATTTCTCCTATTAGCTGTTTTGTTTAGGAAACCAATAAGTGTAAGCTTCTCTACTGGATAACCTGTCCATCTGACCTGCCATGAACCATTCTTTTTCAGGAAAACAAATTGCATAGCTACCCTCAAATTCTTTCTATTGACTTTCATGTTGCAAAGTTTTCATTTACTATGCAAAAATTACATCATCTATGACATGTAAAATTAGAAACAATGTTAGCTGGCACTCGAACCCAACCTATTAAATATATATAGCAACACAAAAATGCTTAAAACTGATTTACCATAGAGCACTATTCAGTTCCAAACCTACAAAATACATTGGAAGGACAAAAAAAATTTAAGGTGAGTGGCTAATGTAGATTCTGTGCCTGTTTAAAGAGCTTTTTAAGACTGACAAATATAGTGATCCTGACAGAACTCTGCAGACTTTTTAATTCATAATATGTTTATTTACCTGATTAGAATGAAATTTCTGTTCATTAAATAAATTTTTACTAACAGATTTCATCCATACATAATTAATTCAAACTCTTGATACGGCAGACATCATCAGAAGGTATTTACATATTGAAAACTGAATAAATGACAGAAAAATCCCAAAATGAGTAATAAGGCAAACACCGTGTCCCTTTAAAAGGCTCAGTGGAATACATCTTTTCCCCATTTTCTGCGTCCTGTCAGTTTCTGCCTTTGGTACTGATGCTTGTCTCTCTGGCTTCCTCCTAGATGTTTTTTGTTGGCAATACCTATGCCTCCACTGCTTGCTTTGCTCCCACAAATGCGTCCTGTTTCTGCATCTTCCCTCAGCATTTCCTGCTGTGTTAAATGATTTAAGCTTAAAATCTGTTAAAAGCTATCCCAAAAAAGAATGGACAAATCATAGTTGATCCTGGTTTCTGATAAATAATAGGTTGAAAAACATAAACACCACAAGCTTCTTCTTTTTTTTTTTTTTTTTTTTTTTTTTTTTTTTTAAATGCAACCATGTGCTTTAGTAATAATCAAAATAGTATATCAAGAGTTCGCAAAGAAAGTGCTGAACTTGAGTTCCTGTGGAGTTCTGTGATCTTGGAGAGAATGTCTCACTGGTCTCAGAGCTGTTAAGCACAGTCTCAGAAAGGATTAGCCCCACTCATGCATTAGGGAATTTATACAGAAAATTGGCAGAGTGTTTTGCATAGGACATCAGCTATGTATACTAAAAATGTCATACAGGCAACTGGTGTACTCTAGTTCTGAAAGTATTGCTCTCCAGAGTCTTTTAAAATTCCCCGAGTGGGAAATAGCAAGTTTTAATTCAGCGTCTATAGCCAGTTCTTCTTTTTTTAAAAGCAGTTGCTAAACCCAAAAATATGCAGATAAACAGCTTCTTCTGTCCTACTGTTTTCCCATAATAAGGATTAATAAGCTGATATCATCAGTGATATATCTTGTACTTGGCTATATTTATCAAAATCATCATGTTCTAAAATGGATTTTCTTCAGGCACTCAAATGCCTATTTGAAAAAATTAATTATCCACAGTTGTAAGTAAATTGTTAGCAGGCTTGGGGAAATACAGTGAACACCACTCAGTATCTTTGGAGTCTGTGGAAATTTAAAAAATTTGTGTGGATGAGACAGGTAGTGAACAGTTCACCCTCCCTAAAATTTATGTAGGAGAGAAGATGAAACCTGACCATGGTTAAGAAAGCAAAGCTGCAGGGAAATTGGTATATTAAGACAGAGTTACATTTATTTCCACCATCTTGGGCATTGTCTTCCTTTTGCTTTCAGCATCCTAGTGACATTTTTTAAAAATTGTTTTGGTACATGTCTGGTTGATGTGGGTTTTTTTTTTTATTATTATTTAAGTATATAATAAATAATGTAGTATATAATATATAAGGAGATGAGCTCTGCTATTTGCTGTGACAAGCCTGCAGATTCTAATTGTTGAAATGGCCATAATGATGAGAAGAAAAAAGAGTGCAAGTAGTGGTTTCAAAGAAAAGCTGAAATGTAGCATCCAAATTTGTATGTGATCTCTGAGTTGCTGGGATTGCACTTGAAGAAAGGAAGTGTTGGAATACGGACCATGGTTTTCCTTCCTATTATATGTTGTGTGTGTATATACATATATATTATTTATATATATATATATATATGTACATTTTCTTGAGGTTAATATGATTTAAAAAAAAAGAAGAAAAGAAGATTGCATAGACTCCTACTGTAAACACAAATCTCAATAAATATGTTTAGTTTATGATAATATCTCTCATAGAAATCTTGCAAAATTCTTAGGTTTGTATTTGAAGAAAGCATGTCTGAAATACATCATTTATTTCTTGTCATTTTTTTCTGCAAAATAATATATAAAAATACATATTAGGAAATGTATGCATGAAAGTATGTTGAAGGGTTTACAAGGATTTTGACCTTAAAATAGATAGAAGGATAAATATACTTCATGCTAATAGTAGTGACTGAACTCATATAATCTCATGCCTGTGTTAGCTGTAAGGACACAGAGACCACTTAGCTGTTAAGACCAGCATGTGAGTTGTGTATGAAGTGAGAAGTACAGAGGCACTAAATTGACACTTAATTCACAGAACACTATTGCTTTCTTTGCACCTATTAATTTACAGCCTACTGTGCTGAAGAGGCATAAAGGCTTCATTCATAGCACATCACAAACTGACAGGAACGTAAGAGCAAGAGAACTCACTTAAGGAAGCACTGTGACCCACAGTATAATTTTCTACTACATTTAAAAGAATGTAAAAAAGCACTAGATTTTTAAATTAAGTATGTGAGCATGGTTTAAATACATTAAAAGAGAGCTCAGATTGCTTAAAATGCCACTACTTTACTACCTTTTCAAATAGATTTTATAACCCTGGGGATTCAGCATGCTCCTAAAATATCCTTGTACTAGGTCTCTTGCATTATTCTAGAATATCTATACCATTAGCATCATTTACTCACAAAATTCTTGACATTGGATTCAGGAAAATAAGTTCTAATGATGAGAGTTGATGGCAGCAGTCAGATTAGAAACTTTTCCTATAGATATTTATGAATTGCTAAATTTCTTGGTTTTACACAGTATCTATCCAATGCAGTCAACCTGAAGAGTAAAACAAAACATACAGGTATTTTGACCTCTGGAGTGTTACATTAAATTCTTCCCTCCATCTCCCACCCCCTGCCTTTTGCCATACAGACCTGCCAGGGATTCTAGGTTCACATGCAATAATCACAGTAGTTCTGGAAAAAAACCATACCTACTCACTGATTTAAAAAAATCCAGAAAACCCAAAAAAACCTAAAAACCCCAAAACAAACCAAAAACTCCCCCGCCCCCTCTAAAAACCCAACCAAACAAAACAACAAACTCACAAGCAAACAAAAAACTAAACCAGCTGGAATTTAAACTGGAGCTTTTCAATCTAAATTTCCTCTTGAGGTCTGTGTTACTGCATGAGAAGGAAAAAGTTTAATGGAGAAAATCTTGCTGTTAATATGTGTCTGCATATAAATACGAAGTCTCGAACTTATAGAAGTAATGCAGTTCAGTTCATATGGTTAAATCACAATTAACACAGATCAATATTGGAACAACTAGATCAGTCTGGGAAACTAAAAGGTAGTTATTCCCTGGACCTTAGACCAAATTCTGGTTTTGACACTGGTACCTAGCTTAGCAATAATATCAGAAAGAAAATCAGTCACGGTATAAATTTACCCTGGCAAAAGCAGCGGCCTCTTTTCCCATTAGAATCAGGATGAGGATGAAGGATGCTAATTTACCAAACTGCTCTTTTAATGCATTGTAGTTTTCTACCTTGTATTTGAAATATATTAGAATTTTCATATTAACTATTGCCATTTTCTAAAAGATAAGAGGTTTTTAATATACCCTGGGTTTTCTTACATGTGCTTTCAAATACCCAAGTATATGAAAAATTTTTGGTAAGAATTATCATAGTTCATGAATGTATTCTTACTTTCCAGCATATAGAATTATCTCAGCAATTATTCATCCCATTTTAAGAGAAGAACAGAATTTTACGATGTAAAAATCAAGTATGAGTATAGGTCTGTTTAATTTCTTCATGGATGCACTAGAAGTTGCTAAAACACGGTACATGACAACTAAAATATTTGTCAGTAGTTTGGATAGTTTCTCTCCAATATATAGCCAAGCAGACAAACTCCTCCAGAAACCTCTTCCTGAATTTGCACTTCAAGTTTTTTAGGCCAACTCCCCATTAGTTTGTTGTGTGTTCTCTCTGCTGAAACCAGTGCTGTGAGCTACAGCAGCTCAGAGTAACGCTGCTAATGAACTGTTCTTACAGTTACTAAATGCTTTGGCCCCTGGTACCTCTGTTTAGTTAGCACACAAAATATATCGATTATTTCTTTGACTCTAAAAGAATGTTAAATTGAATTTAAATAACATGCTTATTGATGGCTACTCTTTTTCAAATGCCTTCACAGTAGGCTAGTGGTTGAACTTAATGGGTTTTCTGCAGAGGTCTGCAATTAGAAAATGCTGTGCTGTTATGTATCTCTGATGTTTCAAAGTGGTAGTTACAGCACAGAAAGTTTAGATATGATATCTCAGTCAGGTGACTGAGATATTGTCTCTGTTTATCCAATCTCCCAGATGGGCAAGGGAGAAGACAATCAGTGTGGAGGCCAATTTGCTGTGAATAAAATAAAACACAAAGACTTTGCTAGTTTAGCCAAGTTTGAGGCAGCACCATAATGAAGAGTGAGAATTTCAGATCTAAACCATCTAAACAAAAATGGAAGTACTAATGGTTCATTTTTAAACTGTGGATTCTAATGGGCTGAAAAACTATTCTGTGTTCTGATAAGATTGGAAGATTATTCCATCCACTTTTAATGAAGCAAGGAGAAGGGACAGAAAAAAACCCCCGAGTTTTCCTCACCAGAACTCATAGTAGAAAAAATTCTTTTTTTTTAGAATGACATGACTCTAATACTAAAATATTTTGATTAGAAACAATATAGTAAAATATTATGTGAAGACTGATAATACAGTGGACTATTTAATTTTAAATTAATGCAAAATTTCATATAGAGATATGTGATTGTCTGCCTTTGGAGGAGACTGATCATATGGTTTTATTTTGTATTCAGAGCTTTTGTAAATAAGATATTGAAAGAAAGGCTCTATTTCCAGTATTGTTCTATATCAAGGAAAAAGACACATTTGTTTTAGAATGTATCCATTTTTGCATCTTTGCCTCGAAATTAGTGACAGGATCAAATCCCTGAAAAAACCATTTAGGAAATTAATTCAAATAGCTTCAAGTACCTAAACTGCACATTTAGTTACATCACCACAATAATCAATAGTTGTCTTTTTTAGCTGACTGAGTGAGAGTAGTGTAGTTTACAATGCATGCAAAACAGAAGTAGGAGATATTCTAGCAGAGCATATATGCAGATTTATTAGATTGTCATTTGCCATTTTTCTGTGTACATAAAAATATCATTAATATTAAAAAGTTAAGCACTCAAGACTAAAGAATGCCATCTTTAGTTTGAGCCACTTGTACATAAAAGTTGGCATAGCCTTTTAATTATCCACCAAATGCTTTTATTTCTGTGAGACTGAATTACTGCTGTGCATTTAAAGAAACTCAGGTCAGTAGAACTGCTCCTACATATGTTGAGTTGTGTGCATTATATGGGATATTAAAGGAAAATAAAGCAATGTCTCATGATTAAAACAAATTGAGTTTATTTTTAAAATCTGGGTCTTATGCATGCTTTATTCATAGAGTTGCTACTTCATGATAACTATTATATTCAGACAAGATTTATGCATGGTTTTGCCAATACTTTTTCTGGTCCTCATTTCTCATATAATTGGATTCAACTCTTTCAGCTCTTCTGTAAGCTGCAACTACTTTGGTTAAGCCATGATGATTATTTAAAGAAGGTCTTATAAAATTATACCAGAAGCAAAAAACGAAGGAAGAGTAAAGAACTTTATTTGTAGATCATGTGCAACCCATTTATGAAGTGAACAGACTGACTCACAGATAAGGGCTTTATGGATTCTAATATTAGTATGCAGTGAACTTAATTTCAAATCAATTATGTGTTTGTATCATGATTTAGCTTAATGATAGACTTAAAAATTGAAAATTTATGCCAAGAATCAACTGACATAAAAAATGCTTGTCCTCATAACCTCAGCAGGGGTAGCAGATGAAGTGGGTGCATTAGCCCTTCATGTGAGCCCCTCTTACCTGGTTCTCAGTACAGCATTGCAACAAACAAGCCTTTTCTGACATGTGTTAAAGAGGAGTACACTAACCAATATTAGACCAAAATTAGAACAGTGAAGACAGACTGTTTGCAGGTTTAAAAGGAGGTTTGAAAAGGAAACGTAATTAGAAAAGAATTTGGAGATGATTCAAAAGTGGATGCTTGTCTCATCTGAAGCAGTTTCACAGGTAAAGGTTTAGAGCATCCGAATGCACCCATGCAGAGAAAACACCATATCATACCTAGCTAAACAGACCAAGGAATCCATGGCTAAGACAAAGAACCAGAATCTATTTCCAAAGTTGAAAGGCACAATGTCTTTGTTCTTTTTGCAAATTTCAAAGTTGACTTTGAATTTTCCATCTCCTCATTTCTTAAATTGACATTGGATGTGTGTCTTAAATTAGTAGTGTAATGAGGTGTAAATTTTTACATACAGCCCAGGGATAACTAATTTCTAATTTTAATGTACAGAACCTAGATCTACAAAATGACTATACAACGATCCATTCTAGTAGTTCTTCTTCTATCTACATTGATATGAAAAAAATCCTTCAAAGTAGAAAATCTTATATTTAGTATAGAAGGTGTGGGATTCTAGAATCTGGCAATATTTATGAGGAGAGTTTCTGAAGATGAGAGTTTTAACTCTTCTGTATAGGGCAACTATCAAGAGAAATCTTGGTTTCTTAGAAACTGGTATACAAGTTTTCATAATAAATATTTAGAATTAGCACACTGCCCCCTGGGTAGAAATATGGTAATAAAAAAATAAAAGGTAGTGTGTTTGCTTCAGCTGCTGTGTTTGAAATGAATCCACTGCAGTCCCACTGGGCTGGATAAAGCTCTTAAAAATGTTAATTTTTCTGTGTACAGTAAGTAGCAGTAAAACCCTGCAAATCTGCAGATTTGAGAGCTGAATTAATGAGTTTTATTTATATTTGGGATTTATCCACATTTTAAATGGTTCTATACTGGGAGAATATCAAGTCATTGTCAAATTTTAGACATACTGATGATTGGTTTACAACAAAAGTGAATCTATTCTTTAAAATAAATGCTTCTCAGAAGACTGAAAAGAAAGATTACATGTTGAATATGAAAATATTAAAAAGAGTTTTCAGATCCGGTTTGCTCCAAACGTGGATGTTTCAGAAATTTTTACTTCTCAGGTGTAATAGTTTTATTTTAGTTATCATAATCTGATAAATTCAGGCAACAGGTATGAAATTCATATTTAGGAACAAGACATGCCCATTCTAATAATAAAGGATTACCTGTGTAAATGAAACCATGCAAGTTGTCCACCTGAACTAGAGCATATTTTTTTTTTCCAGAAAAAATACTGCATAACCCCTGATTTATTTTTTTCCAGTCCTTCAGAGTGTTTTGTAATCTGCTAATTATCCTTACTGTTAAAAGAAAGCATCTTATTTCCAAGCTTCCACACAAGGTTAGCTTTAGGTTCCAGCCACAAAGTTCTGTATGTCTACAAGATTGAAAAATTGTTACCAGACTTCAGTTCCCAGTAAGTCCTTGCAAACCATCATGTCACAACTTTCTCTTTGATAATATAAAGGACTCAATTTTTAATTTTTTTTTTAGAAAATGATATCTAATTTTTTAATTATTCTTGATTTCAAAACATCTGCAAATATTCTTGGCTGCAAACTGACATTGTAAAACAAAAAAAAGGGCTTTACAGTAGCAGACATTTGTTTATTTCCCTGCCACCCTCAGTGTTAAGCAGGTTATCTATTGGTCCCCATGTCAGTGTTTGGTTTTATTTGAGTTTTTTGTGGTGTCCTGGGGGTTAGCTCAAGAATATTGCTTGATTTGTAACATTGACCCAATTGATGTAAGATAGAAAAGAAGCATAGATATGATATGAGTTTGTGTTTTCTGTGGGTTTTATTATGTTACAGCTGGATAATCTTGCCTCCTGCCAACCCAGAGAGCTATACCAATTCTTGTGATCAGACTTTGTAAGGAATTCTAGCAAAAACAGCAAAGAGCTGTGCCAACCAGTCTTATGAGAATTTGTCCCCTTCAAGATGGGTAGCAGACAGCTCCAGTCAAGTGAAGTGAAAAGAACTCCCTTCCTGCCTTGGGATACATATTTGTAGACTACCCTCTTTGATAGGTTCCTTCATGAGAATCGAGAACACACTTCTTTTTTTCCATTTCTGGGATGAATTTTTACATTTTTGTTCTTGGACTCTCATTCCATTCACCTTAGCATTTACCAGTAAAAAGCAAATCCAGCTGCCCTTTAGGATTTTTAAAGGTAGGACGAAGAAATGAGGGGAAATACATTGAGACAAGATCCTTGCAGAATATGCTCAGAAAACCAAGATCCTTTTTGAGAACATGAATTTGTATTAAATAGAGGTGAAAACAACCACAACAGCATGGAGTTGCCTGCTCTCAGTGTTGAACAAAGACAGCCTATCCTCAATGAGCTTTTCATAAGACACTAGAGATCTCATGAGAATTTATCTAATTCTGTGGCTGAGAGGCTGTCAGAGGGTTAGAGGGCAGTTTTGGGGAATTCAGAGAACAGCACCATGCCACTCACTGCATGAAGTCTCACATTTGTTTACAGAGCAAACATACCAGGTTGGGTACATAATGGGAGGAGCTGTCAAGTTCCTCAAGGGCAGAGAGGCCCTGAAGAGAGACCGGGCTTGGCTTCCCTACGTTCCACCTCATGCTTGCTTTTCTACACCTTGTACTTAATGACTGTCTATATTCCCTCGAGTGTCTTTTGGTTTAACATTTTACAGCTTTCTACATTAAATCGCTGGCTCATGCTGCCCATGACCCAGCCCCTGACCAATTTCTTAACAACCAAACCTAACCGACCTACATGAGACTTTAATAGACAGCAACATTAACTTCTGTCACTCAGCTGTGGAAGTGCAGAGTAGCACAGTCATCCCTTGCTTATGACAAGTGCTCAACAGACAGTTGTGTGCATAGCAGGGAGCTGTTTCCTCATTAAGAGCAGGTGCTCACAGCAATAGTCATGTTCAAAGCTTTTCAGTCTCAATGCTGACATTCAGATCAATACAGACAGGCATGGCTCTTACTGCAAAGAGCACGTGTCCTTTATACCACACGGACTGCAAGGTGCCAGGAACTGCACTTGTGTTCTTATGGGACTCAGTTTCAGAATGCTTAATCTGACAAAAAACACTCATATAAAGTACATAATACTTCATTTTATACCCACAGCTGGGAAATCAGTTTAAAAATGTTAATCGCTGATTTTGGTGCTTACCATGCTGAAAGCTGGGTTCATTTGTATTTCATATGTATGGTCAATGTGGATTTACCTAGCCTATGTTGTAGAGAAGAATAAACTTTGAAAATATAGCATGACTACTGTTCTTTTTCAGCAAAAAAGTAACAATCTCTTTATTTTATTTTATTTTACTTTATTTTATTTTATTTTATTTCATTTTATTTTAAAAAATTGAAACTCCAATTTGATATAGCTTCATGTAAAGAATGAAGATGATAGTTTTACCAGTTGGAGGGCAATGCTTTTGGGAAGTTTGCGGGAGGTACTAAGCCTGATTTATTGGATGAGCTGTACAAGATCCAAAACCTTCAAAAGGTTTACAAAAGTAAATTTTGAAAAATAGGGCATGAAATGTTAATGAACAAATAATCATTTTTATTCTCAGCATGTTAGTGGAAATAGAGTACATCTGTCCCACCCAGCAGCTGCATCATTTTGAAGCTCTTGAGAGGGTTTGTGGAGGTGAGGAGAATATAAATCACAAATTGCACAGTAAAAAAAAAAAAAAAGTAGACAAAGAAACAGAAATACAGTCAGTATCTAAAATACGTCACTAAGGAAGGAATATGAGAGATTTTTATTCCTTTATTTGAGAAATTATAGATACTGAAAATCTGAACAGTTTTAAAAGTTACTTGATATAATTCTTGATGTTATACTTATGATAAAAAAATTAATACAGAGATTGTATATTGTTTTCAGAATCAAAACAAAAATGCTAGTGTTTTATCTTAGAGGTATTTCCAGTAAAACTAGGAAGAAATTAAAATTTTCTTTGCTCAAAGAAGTTGAAGATAATTTTTGAAAATCAAATGTGCCATCTGTATTTAATTTTAATACTCCAATGTACTGTTACCCTGATTAACCTTTAAAAGAATTGCCACCATGAAGCTATGAAGCTGGGAAACACACCATTTCAACTTTAGAATTAAATGTTCTCATTCACTGATACAAACTAGTATTTATTTTCTTTTAAGTATTCCCTTAGCAGTACTCTTTCAAATGACTTTTTTCAAACGACAGAGATCCCCATTCAGTATCTAATCATTGTATCTAATAATTAGCCTTAGCTCCACTACTACAAAATAGTGCTTGCTGTGCTTGTTTAATTTTAACTGTTGACAACTTTGAAGATCTATCCAGCTCACTTGTTTGGTTGCATTTTTAAAATTCCATTTAGTTAGGATATGATTCTGTGAGTACATTCCTCTTATCAGCTAAAAATATGGAACTTCAGAAATTTTATATTAAAATCTTACATATTTTATAAATGAATTATAGAAAATATATTATATAATTTATAAAACTTTAGTGCAGTTTTATTTCAATTGTTTCTATAAAGTTGATTTCTTATTTACTTTATAACTTGAAACAAGTAACAAATGAACCCTGTGTTCTAACTAGTAAGCTTCAACAGTGAGTCAAAGGACTTAAATATGAAAGCATTATAAAGAGTTCAGTTCCTAATGAATCTCAAAGAAAACAGCATTCTTTTATTGTCTCTGCTTTCAGTTTTTGCAGGTTGATTCAATTTACAAGAGAGATATCCAACTGGCACAATCATACCTTATTTTTCCTCTGTGTAACATCTTTGTGGGTAGTAGTTCACATTATGACAGTAGCATACCTCAGTTGAGTGCTGACCTCCACAATGCTCTGCCTTTTTTTAATTTTAAGTAAGCAAATCTATAGCATTTAGTGGATCTGCTTTTTTAGGTTCCTAGTGTGAGTATGATAAAAATGAACCAACCACTGAAACATCAATCTAATAACAGAACTTTGTCTTCAGTAATTCTGATTTTTTTAATGGTTTTGTTTGTCTTTTAATAATGCAGAATAAATGTGAATGTAGATCATGAGATTACAACACTAGCATTGCTAATTCCAAATTTTATTGTTCTGTAACTCTGAATCAGTCATTTCAAACTCGGCTTCAGCAAGCCAAAGAGGAAGCCAGCAGCAGTAGTTAGTGCAAGTCACATTGGCGAGGTGAAGTTCACTGTGAATTGCAGTCTGTGTGCTTTCCACACAGACTGTATTTCTAAAATACAGAGGAAAAAATCCTTTGACAGTTAGATTTTAAGCATAGGTATGCCTTGATTTCATATCTTCCTAATGATATTTTATATTTATGTAAAAATGCAAAACTTTGCGCTGCATCATAGAGAAAAATGTAGAGACAATAAAGATGCTTATGGAAGACTCCTCATATTTACATATTGCCGGCAAAGGGATATCAAATACACAGAGATTATTAGGAACTTTGTATGTCTCTAAATTCTTGGAATCACCAGCAGTTTTTGATGATAAAATTTAACTTATAAGAAAGCAGTGGCATTAAACATTTCACACATTTTAGTAATCTTTCATTAGGAGAAAAAATAATATACACTGGGTTAAAAATACTTACATTGGGTTATCAGCAAAGTACACAGTCCCTTATTTTGAAATACAAGACATATTTAAACATAGAAAACATAGAACTATTTCTAGAAGAAATTTTAAGCTACTTGTCTGAAATTTTGAAATGAAAGTGGCTTGATATAGAATATTTTTTGTACTTTAAAGTAAATACTAGCATGAGGAGATTGAATATAAATTCTCACAATAAACATTAGAAAAGAAAAAAAATAATGTCTAGTCCTACATTTTTTCTAAATTATAGTCCTTTTATTATTATTTGAATATATAGAGTTTTCAGCAGAACATATCTTTATGCCTTTGAAAATGGCAGAAAGTGTCATAGATAAACAGTAAAGATGCTTGTCTGAAACTTCGGTATATAAAATTCCTCATCATTTTATCTGTCTTTACTGGTACCTCTTTTTTTGGAGCTGTAGAATGACTTGATTCAATGGTTTTATCAAGCAATAGTATTTACTCTCCACTACTTTTCAAACTCCTACTCCTATTTAAGTGTGATCTGTCAACAGACCAGGTAGCTGAAGGAATTGGAAATTCATGTGTTTCTGTTCTGGGTTATGTTCAGATGTAATTACTGGCATATTTTTACTGAACTGCTGGGAAAAAAAAAAAAAAAAAACAAAATTCATCTAAATTACAATTTTAATTCCTTTTGAGCAATGATAAATTTTGGTGACTGAAGAATAATCTAGACAAACAAAGGCTTCATCTGGCCAAACTAGGGCTTTACAGTGTCATATTTCATCCTCTTCTTTTCAGGGATAACAGATTAGTGATTTCTGAGTTGTATTGATAGTCAGCTGCATACACCTACTTTGTTGACTGTACATAAGCAGTTTAGCGTGGATAAGGCTGACAATGAGTAGGGCCCAGAGCACTCTCAAACATCCTACACATGATTTCACAGAATCACAGAAACACAGAATTCACTAGTTTGGAAAAGACCTTTGAGATTGTCAAGTCCAACCTATGATCTTCCTCCTCAACTGGACCATGGCGCTAAGTACCACAACCAGTCTTCTCTTAAACACCTCCAGGGACTGTGACTCTACCACCTCCTGGGAAACCCATTCCAATACCCAAGAACCCCTTCTGAGAACTTTTTCCTAATGTCTAGACTAAACCTTCCCTAGCACTTTAGACTATGTCCTCTTGTTGTGTCTCTGGTTGTCTGGGAGAAGAGACCAACCCCCACCTGGCTACACCCTCATTTCAGGCAGTTGCAGCTCTCGCAGTTACATTCTACAACATGAAACGTGATTTTGTGACTGCCAACTTTTCCCCTCTGATGCCAGTAGTGTTCTAAACTGAATGAGAAAGACCTGAACCCATGTAAGCTCTACACAATATATAAAGGTATACAAATGGAAATGTTTTCAAAATATGCAATAGAGGGAATGTATCTGCAAACCTGAAAGACCCATGCCTATTAAAATTAGACAGAATCCGTATGTTGCTTGGAATACAAGAAGCAAAAAGAGCATATGGGAGGGAATGAAGAGCACAACTGTGGAATTCTGTAAAGGAATAGACTGTGATGTTTTTCTAGAGTTCTATTTCTGTGACAATCTATTTGAATCTAGCTGAGAATAAAATAATTTCCTTACCACTTTGCATGGGACACAGTTCTTGGCTGCTACCACTATCTGGTTTTCTTTCTGTTTGGGTTTTAGAGTTATGAAATAATTAATTATAATCTGTATCTAGATTTTCACCTGGTTTTCCTGATGCTATTCTAGTTTATGAAATACTAACATTATTGACTTTTGGTGAATATTCTCTTTAGGAGCTAATTTCTTTTATTAGGCTAACTGCTAGTATTAGATAAAATATACAAACTTGTGGGTAATAAGTCAGATTGAACACTAAACATCATAGATTCCGATGGAAAGCAGTGAGTTAATTCCTTGTTTTGTTTTGTTTGTCTGTGAGACATTTGCTTTCCCTATTAAAGTGTCTTTATCCCAACCCAGGAGTTCTCTATGTTTTACCCTTCCCATTTTCTCCCTGCACCACTGCACTGGTGGGAGTGAACAAGTGGCTGCATGGGGCTTGGCTGCTGGCTGAGGTAAAGTGACGACACTCCTGAATCTGTGATGCTTAGTATTTAATCTAAATTATTAATTTTAGGTTCCAGACTTGGCTTTAGAAAGTGTCTTGTGGTTCTTCCATAAGAGACTTGACTGTGGAGTATTGTTGTTGATTAAAAAGGAAAATGATAACATTCTGTCGCTGCTGACTGTTTGCTCATCAGTTATCTGTATGATGATTCCTTCCAATGTGGAAGGAATTTTATGATGCTGTACTTCATATGACTAAACAGCATATGAGTACAGGTATTCCAGTTCTTATGGACTACTTTAGTCTCAAGGATAGTGGAGGAACAGGAGGTAAGATGTCAAGGAGGTAAGGTCTAAAAGAAAAAAAGTGTCTGTTATCTATAAGTTTATTACTAAAATGGCTATAACTGCACATTCTTTAAGGCTAGCAAACCCTAATTAAATGCTTACTTTATTACTAGCCACTTAGAACCAAAGGAAAATTAAAACCCACCCATTACATCTTGCATTGTGATAGGTGATGTCTTGGAGGCATTCCCAAGAAAAAATTTTTACATTCTTCTGGTCAGGGAATGAAATACAAAAACTTGTCACATAAAGCAAGCGGGATGGAAGGGAGTGAGTTTTTTCCTGGAAGTTTCATGGTGTCTGCTGTAGAACTTATTAAGGGCATTGCAATTAATAATGGGTGTACAGTCAAGGCACTTTGAGACTTGTCCTTGGGGCAGAAAAAGTGACAGTACAAATCAGTCTTGCCCACTGACTTCCCCTTGACTGTTAAATAAGGGTTGTCCAAAATGGAAGTTAGATGGGTGTTTAGGATTCTCGCACATAATTTTAAAATAATGATTAAAAAAAAAAAAGTAAAACCCAGAACTTTGCAAAATTAATAAAAAAATCAAGTGTTTACTGATGGCATATTTGGTACTTCAGTTCACTGACATGCATATCTTTTTATAGTGCATAGATTGCAATAATTATAGCAATTGTGTAATAGGAAAAGAAATAACCAAAATAAGCAAGTAGAAGTCAGTCATATGTTAGGTTGTGCTTGTTACTAAGAATATATAGAATGGTTTCCTATAAATCTCACAAAATTGATTGAAGAGGCAAATTATGTTAGGATTTTCTGGTGCTTTCATGTACAAATTATTTTGTAAGATTCTCTCTCTTTTACTCAGAAAAAATATTCAACCAAGTACCTCATACTGTGCTACTGATGAATATAATTTATGTAAATAATGAGGTTTTTGGTTCATTTTGTTAGCATTTTGAGTCCCTCAATGTGAGTGATGTTTCCTAAATCCCGCAGGTTTCTTCTCCAAATAAGGGGAAAAAATAAAAATCCAATAGAAATTCAGGTATGAAATAAAAATGCAGAGCGGCTCCTCAAAGTAAACTTTCTACTTTTATTCTGTGATGAAAGAAAACATAGGTTTATGCATATTTTGTTTTGATTTTGAGAAATAATGATATGAAGAGAAGTCTTCTTGGTATGATTTTGTCTTTTAACTAAAAGTAGCTATAAATGCAGACACCGGAGTATTTGTCTTTGAAGCCTCACTATTAAAACCACAAAGATATTTCTAGTACAAAGAGCTGTACTTATGCACCCGACTGTCTTTCTATATTGTTTTAATGTGTAGTATTCATAAATAAAATGATGAATAATTTATCTCCATCTGTGCAGGCAGATTTTACCACCATAATCCTCTGTAACTGTCAACTCTGTAAGATAATGTTCATGCTGTAGAAGCTACTCCAGCTAAATTTAACAAAAATTTCTAGGTCTTTAAAGAAAACATGCCTAGTGAGACAATATTTTAAACAAGTACTCAATAATGCTTAATTGCATTATCTGTTCAGAAAGGTATTTGAAGACAATATTACAAAAGGTGGCTTCACTAAATGCACTTTCACTTATATGTCTTTAGCTGATGAAAGAGCTTGCAAGTCAATGACTTTGATTCCCTCACAAATTTTGCATCCACATGCATCCTCTGGCAGTACTAATAAAATTTTTGATAGGTTGAGGGAGTTCTATCTATTTTCTTAATATTTAAGCTGAAATTGGTACCATGGGAGAAACAATTTCTTTTAACCTTCTGTTGGGGGTTGGGTTCTCTTGTAAAATTTTTTTCCCATAAGTTGCCAGGGAACGAATCTCTGGGTACTTAAGGATAGTTAAAAAAGGCAAAAGATGTGTCTGAGGTGGAGGGAGGGGAGGAACATGTGGACTTCACTTTTTGCTGGGGGGAAGACACAGGAGGCTGTGGCTTTCAGACTGCGTGGGGGTGAGATCTCGTTTTCACTGGCACCACTGAAGTGGAGTTCAAGGTTTTCCTGCCACGGTCTCTTCGTGTGTGTCCCAAGAATCCTTAACCTACCCCCTGTCTGCCTGGCTAGGAGCCGCTGCAGTTCCTGCCCCCCTCGCTGTTCCTTGGCTCCTGCTCCGAGTGTTCTCCACGCCTCAGCCCGCACCCCCTGCCTGCCGGGACTCGTGCTGCAGCTCCAGCCACCGCCGGGAGCTCCTGATCCATCTCCAGCATCCCGAGACTCTGCACCACAGCTGCCTGTGTCGGGAACTGCACCAAAGGGGAAAGGGTGCCAGCGGCAGAGAAAACTGGGACTGTTTCCCTGGTTCTGTCTGTTGTTCATCTCATAGTTATTGTTGTTCTGTTTTGCCTTGCTAAACACAAGTAAAGAACTGTTATCCATATCCTCACATCTTTACCTGAGAGGAGCCCCTTAATCCTAAAATTATAACAATTCAGATAGAAGAGTTTTAAGAGTTTTGTTTTTGTTTTTTTGTTTTTTTTTTTTTCATTCTCCATTTCAAGAAAGAGTCCTGTTTGTCCTTAGCAATACCTGTCTTCCAAACTAAGACACCTTAGTTGCTAAGAACATGCACATTTGTTTGTTTTTATTAAATTGGGCGGTTTTAAAACACAGGAAAAGTCAGCTAGCAAGCCTCTAAATGTTCTTATTTTCTTTCAGAAAAATAAACGGCTTATTGAATGATTCTCCATACTCAGTGCGAGTGCACTGTGAATGATAGATAATATGAATAGCTTAGTTTCTTCGAAGAACTTCTGTAGACCTAAATAAAATTCTGTGTCATCCTGTTTGATTTACATGGAGTTGTTATATACTCTGGATTATACCTAAATGGCATTGTGAACAGTACTGTGAGGTAAAAATATGGAGTAACTGATTCTGATTTCCCCATCCCTGAAAAACCAAAGCAGATGCTTCAGATGTTCAGAGGAGACATGACACACTATACCTTTTTTTTTTTTTTTTTCCTTTTTGTAGAATCTTGCAGCAAGCAGGAGGCAATCTTCTAATCTCCTCTATTCAGAAACTACACAAGTAAAGCAAAGAGTGTGGTTTTGCTAAGTGGAAATGTGTATTTACAACACTCATATGCCTCTTTGGGAGATAGTTTACGGGCACTATGTCTTGTAAACATGCATTGTTGCTTTAAAAAAAGAAATGCCAGCATGAGAAGTTAACATTGAATGTTCATCACAGTAGCTTATAGGTTTTGAGTAAACTTGTTTTCTGCAGTCTTTTGTATAATTCATATATATGCGATTAAAAATCCAAGTTTTTAAAACACTCATACTAAATAATAATGGTTTAGTTCCCTAAGTGCAGGATATTGTCATGGTTTCAATTTGAAAATGAGCGGAAACACTAATTTATGTTTTGGTTTGATTTTGCTAATTTCAAAATTTCTAATTAAGAGCAAAGCAGGTTTAAACTTAAAAGTAATAAGACTTTATTAACTAACACTAAAGAAAAAAAAAACAACAAGAAGAGGATGGAACCTTCAAAACACTCTTCCTCCCTCCCCACACCTTCTTTTCTCTTAACTAACAATGTAAAGAAAACAACACTTAGTAATCTCAGTCAGTTTTCCACCTGTAAAACAGTCTTTTTTTCAATTTACTTAAGGAGGGAAGCACCTCTCATTCGCTATGGTCAATTCCCCTCCAAGGAAACAGTTCTCTTGTAGATCCATTCTTCATGAACAGCAACTGCCCGGATCCTCTGCGCTCATGAAACTCCTCCCATGTTCACAGTTGTGTCTCTGGGCCACATCGATGTATGGGGTCTTAAAGATAACTGTTCTTAGCAAAGTCTCTCTTTGTCTTTGGGACCACCTTCACTTCTAAGGAACAGAGATTCATTTCTTCTTTGAGGGCAAAGAGTCTTTATCACTTCATCTCTCTGTTCGACTTCTCATGAAATCAACAGTCCCTTCAATATTTCACTCCTTTGCTCAGGTCTACAGTTTGAACTCTTTTATCTCCCCCATACTTTGTCATGGTTTAAAGGAAACATTTCAGTATGTTATAACCAACCACCATAGATTGCAAAAGTCTTTTACAGCTCAAAAGCAACTTCCCACACTCCTTCCACCTGGACTTCCACTCCTTCTTGACTGACTTTGATACTTTATGTAGTCTTTACACATCTGCATTCTAATTTTCTCTCACTGGAGAGAGGATGGAGGCTTTCCAGGTCCCATGTGTGCACTGATGCACTGAAAGAGTTAACAAGAGACAGTGTCTGACCTGGCTGACAGTGCTGGAGCTGTGCCAGGCCAGGCTGGGCAGTCCATGGTGTCAGATTTCCCAGCCCTGCTGGGGGGGGGCAGCTCTCAGAGGGTCCAGACCCAAAGGCAGCTGCTCACTGGTCGCCTGCAGCCAGGAGGGAAAGTTGGACAGATTCCCAAAATTCCTTTTGCACCCCTCGGTCTCATCAGGTGCTCCATCCTGCCTCATGGTGCCTCCCCCCTCTCTGCCCAGGCTCCCAGAGGCAGGTTCAGCTGGGGCCAGCAGCAGAGCAGACTCTGTGCTGGCAGATGTTCCCAAATCAGCTGAGCCTGCCTGGCCCGCGGGGCCTCCCCCTGCCCCACTCAGCCCAGGGCAGAGAGGGCAGAGGTGTGTGCTCTGACAGCCGGGAGGAAAGAGACCTGCCCGGGCTGCTTCCAGAGGGAATAACAACTAGAAAATGCTTTCCATTGGTCCAATAAAATGCCAATCTCAAACTTAGCCAGCTCACTTCCTTGGGCTGGTCAAACCAGGACAGATAACTTTTTTTCTTTTCTTTTTCCTGTGCCTCAAAGTAATGCAAGATTGAAAACAGTATAACACACAAAACATTGTGAAGGAAATTCTGGAATAAGAACAATTTTACAAAAAAAAGAAAAAAAAAAAAAAAAAAAAAAAAAAAAAAAGGAAGAAAAATAAAAATTGAGTCCTATTGGTTTCACTAATGAAACAAACTCCAACATTTCTTCCTCCTTTTTCTCTACTTGTTCATCATTAGATTTTTTTTTTCTTTTGTCTTTACTCTGCTTCCAGGGGAAAGTAATATGTTTTGAATGAGATTTTCTTTGCTGATGGCTTCTCATGGGCTTTGGGTCAGCTG
This sequence comes from Sitta carolinensis, assembly GCA_032173965.1. Classification (NCBI taxonomy): domain Eukaryota; kingdom Metazoa; phylum Chordata; class Aves; order Passeriformes; family Sittidae; genus Sitta; species Sitta carolinensis. Next base: position 21,917,989 of record JAVUNC010000004.1, on the reverse strand, counting down.
TCAGTATGTCTATTTTGGCTCCACATGATAGATCAACTGATTTTTAAGCTGCTTTTCACCTTGCAGTGTTCTAACAGTAAGCTCCCAGGAAAAGACTATTATTGGGAAGCTTGGATCTGGAAGACACAAAAAAATGAGGTGATGATGGAAGAACTGCTTTCTTCAAGCTGGAGGAGAAGGTTTGAAAAGTTGGGAAGCTTTTCAGTGTAACATGAAGCTAGTAGATGGGAAAAGGCACACAGAGACTATTTGAGAAGAACATAGTGATAATATGAGAAAGAAAATTCCAATTAGGTATAAATAAAAAAATTCTGATAGGAACAGGCTGCCCAGAAGGGCTCAGAAACCTCCATCCTTTGCTGAACAATGCCTAGGGCATCACTGCACAATTACATCTACTTTGAGTTTGGGTTTGGACTAAATGGTTTACAAATCTTCCAATGGAAATTGTCCTATGTTACTAAATTTTCTTCCAATTATAATGATAAATAGAATTTTAATTTTGTTCCCATGGATTTTGATTTCATATTCCATTTAACTGCAAATGCCACCAATATTTTTATTTTCTAACTGCATTCTTTTGCAAAGCCCCCATAATCATCCTAGGAGCTTCTATGAAGTTCACAAAGTCTGTGCCTTTCCTATTCCTTCACTTGTCATTGCTCCTAGGATAAAAGAAGAGTGAGCAGCAGGGCTTCTTACAGACGTATTTGTACAAGGCCCTGTCTAAAACACCTAAAGTGCCAGAAAGATTGCATGGTCTTTATGTAAGAAAAAAAAGAATTATAGAGTATCAATGTCTATGAAACGTAGTGCCCTTTGGGACTATGTGACCTGCAGTGATGTTGCAGTGATACTATGAACTTTTTGTTTTTAAAATTACTTTTACTTTTCTATTATATGAAAATCGCTGAGAAGTTTACTTTTTCTTCTTTCTTATCAATCATGTTTCTGTAAGAATTTATAAGAAAGTTTTAAAACCAGAAGTATACAATTGATCTCTCTCTCAATATAAAGTATGAAGATAGGCCTTCTTAAAACACAAGGAAGTATTTTTTAATGCTATAGAGAAAAATCAGTTATTTGTTTGTGCCTGTAATTTACACACGTGACTGAATATAAATGTAAGAACTATAAATTCATCGTTTTCATGTTCCTGGTAGCCTATGACTTTTATTTCTGCTGCCTCATTTACAGACATCAGCTACATAATTGACAGTGATAGCTGTATTGGAATTTTTGCCAAACATAGGATTTTCTCTGGAGCCTTGGAGTCAATGTTTATAATTTTTACATAGCCTGTGAAATGTGTGAGGGTAATATGATTTTATGTTTTTGTCTTAGCAAGTGCTAGAGGAGCTCTGGGTTGTAGTACTACAGCCAGCAGATAATTCTGAGATGTTTTGAACAGCTGCTTTCTAAAATAACTTGGCAATGATAGTGTAGTCCTTCATCTGCTTGACTATGTAAGTTAGAAGTGCAAATGGAAATGTGTCCTTGGATTACAGTTGTCAAAAACATGTACTTTGCTTTTACTAAAGTGTCCAGAAATAGGTCTTTTAGCAGCTGTGTTTCCAGGTACAAGTTCACTGTAACGTTTACTATATTGTTTGTTCTTCTTTGATATTTCCCATGCCACATTCTGGTCCTTGAGTTGTTTGGATTTATTTGTGCTACTTGTTTCTCTAAACTGGAACTATTTGAAAGATAACATTAATGCGTTATCAAAGACTGTTTTCTTGAATGTCTCTCTGTTGTGAGAAAGGATTTGCACTACTTTTACTTAAAGAGCTTCCACATGTGGCAAAATAAAAAAGTTGAGTAAAGTCCAGGCTGATAGGTTTTGCTAGGCCTAGATGTTGCAGGTTGTTGCTGCGTGATGCTGTCTAAATTCAGTGCCGCTAGAATTTCTAAGAGTTGCAAGGGATGCTGTCCAGGAAACATTTTATCATGTTCTTGTGCATCTTAACTTAAATTGTAGGTAATAGGTTTTGGTAAAACAAACCTATTATCTTCTACCTCCTGGGGTTCATCAGGCTCAAGCTTTGTTCACACCTAGGCAATTTTTTTTCCCCCTCTTTATTCTTTTTTTCTTTTTCTTTTCTATTAAGTGCAAGTAACTTCAACTGCATGGTAAATGCACCAAGTGACAAAAATGATTCTTATATTAAAATATATATATATATATATATATAATATTAAAAAATAAATAAATAAAATAAATAAATAAACCCCCTGTGGCATTTTTCACATATTTGTAGTACTGTAGAAGATCACCTATGACATTGAGTTCAATTTCTTGTGGGCTTACTAGGTGACTTCAACTCCACTTGAAGTTATAACATCTCAGAAACTGTGGGAATAATATTGATTGTGTCTTTTCCATTTCAAGCAATTTTCTGAAATCCTCTTTGTTTTCAGTGATTTTGTGTCTGTTTCAATAAACAGGTAGACACCTGTTTAAGATGAAAATGTTTTCAAGATGATTCATCACTAGAGATATGCAAGCTGTTTGCCATAGTGCACAACCACCCTCCAAACCTTATACTGCCATATTTTCATACGGCTGTTTTAATTTAAGTGCAGCAATATTGAGATTCTCATAATCCAACTTCTCCTTAATATATTTCTTGATGTTTTGGGTTTGAGTTTTTTTTTTTTTTCCGTGGGCAAGTTATCATTTACACTGTTATGGTATCTGATTCCCTTTAAATATTAGCACAGACTTTTTCACAGAACTGTTGGAAAGCAGAAAAATATAACCATCATATTTCATAAAAATAAAGAGAAATATATAGGACAAAGGAAATGGTGGAGATCACACAAAAGTCTGGGTCAAAACAAGAGTAAATTTTATAATTCCTAATAGCCATCCTAGTTTATCTGCCTGTAATGTAATTGCTTATAGAAGCAATGCTACAAACCTCAGGTCCGAGAAACCTTCCACTGTCTTGGCCAGGATTCCATGTAGCTCACTGTAGAATGGGTTTGCTGAATATGAATGTATAGGGGTTGCCACAGGAATGGATTTGGGTTTATCAGCCTATCTCATTATTTTTAATGTCAGAAGAATATTAAGGTATAACTGTAAAAGTAATTATTTTTTCTGCAACTCAAATATTCTTCAAAAAATATTCTTCCTTTTAAAAGACATAGAGTGAAAAAGAAAGAACATGATTAAAGAGACATCTTTTTATGTTAAAAATTGTTTCGGTTTCAAGATGTTAGTAAACTTTCAGTTATTTATTCGGCTCATATCCTAGGATTCATTTCTAGGGCATTTTTCTTATCCAAGTGTATCATTTTCATTCTAGAGGATCTTGATTTGGAGTCAAGCCTTTCTTTGTGTACCTATTTTGTCTTTGGGTATTCTATTCAGATTTAAATTTCAATCAAGAAACTCAATGTTTACTATGAATATTGAACACTATCTCCAAAGAATTAATGATTGTCATAGCCTTTCTTTAGAAATCATAATATTTTTTTCTGGTGTGGATATAGAAAATTTTCTTTGGTTATCTAGTAAAACAGTTGAATAAATTACATTATTTTAATTTATATAAGGTATTTTTCTGTTGAATATGAAATATCTGGCAGAATTGCATGGCAGATTTGAAGCCTTAGTAAATAAATGCTTTAGAAGTGTAAAATTCTCTTTCAAATCAATTTACACTGACAATTTTAGATAGAACTTGAGAAGAGCTACTACAATATAAGCAATATAATTTGTAATGGTATAAATAGCAATGGTTTGTTACTAACTCTTAATAGAAACTAGATAGGAGAATAAGCAATTTTGTACTGAGTAGGCTGTTTGAAAGATCTTTAAGACTAATTTTGAGAGAATGATGAATCCTAAATCCAGGTCTGTCCCTATGTGTAGTATGCACGCCTATCCTAGACCTGAAATTTAAGACAAGAAGATGTGCTTGCATTCCATGAGAACAGCTTTCACTAAGTAGCAGGTAACATTGCAAGTCTTCACTTGGGCAAAAAAAATTTATAACTTTTGACACAGTCATGTAAATACAGGAAAACCACACATATTTTGTGTTAAGTCATATTTTATATTGCTGGGCAGACAAGGAAGGTTTGAGAATCTTTGAAATTGTCCCTTTCATCTTTTTTTTTTCCAATTCGGGCAGTCTTTAAATGGCATGGATGATTTTGGCACTGAATTTTTTAAATACAAATGTATAATTCCTACAACAATACAGGTGGTTTTACAGTGCAGATAAGTCTTCAGATTAATGTCTACCATGGCTTTCCATTTCACTGGAGCACACTATAACACAGCAGGCTGGTGGTCCTTTGAAATTGAAGTCTGAGCAAGCATTTGCAGAGTTAAAGCCCCTCACAATGTCCAGGAAAATTTTTTCTGGCTACTTCCCAGTGGCCCACCTTTTCTGCTGAATTTATTCACCATCTAGTCCATCTATTACTTTTTATTACCAGTCTGTGCAGGCACCAAAGCACTCTGCTCAGGAAAGCTACTATTTTCTTCCCTTTTCTAAAACCGTATTTGAAAATTGCCAGGTTACTTATGTGTCCTCTTGATCTGTGCCACGAAGGAGGCTATTGAACTGTGGGGAAGCAAGCAGGAGCAGCAACCAATTACTGCTCTCTGAGGCAGCTCTGGCTTTCAAAGTGATCTAGTGGCCTGATTCCATAAGCACTTTCCAGCCCAGCTGAAGGTGGAGTGGGGAGGGAAGTCCATTAGATACAGTCCATTAAATATAATTAAGCAGTGTATTTGTTTTCTGAATTTTTCTGCTTTCTTTGTTACTTTATGCTTCTTCATACTGTGGTGGTGTGGAAGTGATCATTGTTAAGATAATAAACATTTACTTGATAATTCTTTTACTCATTATTATTTCTTCATTATTTTACGCACTCTAAAAATCAGATTTTATGGCTTACATAAAAAACCAAAACACAAACAAGCAAAAACCCAAAAAGGTAAATCCCACTGCTTAAGAGCAGGTGGATAACTGCCAGTCTGATTTTTTAAACTTACCTGGAACTACTTTAATGCTTCAGAGTTCTCGTATGGAATTTTGTTTAAAGAAAATGTTGCAAAGAAATAGAAAAGCTGGAGATCTACCAGGCAAATTAGAAAAGAGAATTTAGCAGTTTAATTATCTCATAGTTAGAAAGTTAGATTGTAAATAAACGGCTTCAGAATGTTTTGTTAGTTACTTCTAATAACATTTAGGAAAATACGCCACCCAAACTGCCAAAAAGAACTGCCACCCAGACTTTAATATTTATTTAAAAATCAATTTATTCAGTTTCTCATTCTGTATAAAGAACTCTTTGTACTTATGATTTATTAAAATTCTCACTCTGATCTATTTCTATGTATGAGCACAATTCTTTTTCTTAGGTAAGCATGTAGGTTTGACTTATTGTGTTTAGAAAGAATTACTGGCCTTTCACTCAGCTTCTCAGTTTGATATACATTCTGGTTAGAAACATACAAACAGATTTTTTCATTAAATATATTTATGTAAAAAAAAAGAATAGTTTTAAATTGTTAAATTTATTCTGGAGACCCTGTTTTCAGCTTCCCTAATGTAGTTGAAATATTTTAACGAAATCTTAAATATTATCAGAGCTATTAGAGTTCTCTTTACAATGGATTTTTTCCATAGTTGTGTGGAATATTTTTTGTTGGGGTTTATAGTATTAAAAAAAAAAAAAAAAAAGAGGTCAGATTGTAGTCATACAAAGTCCATGCACACCCTCCTGCTCTACTGGGCCTCTCCAGCATCTCTTGGAGGTCAGTGACTTTGAATTGTTCACGTGTGTGTGATTAACATTGAAACTGTTGTCTGCAAAAGTTGTTCATTAGGTCAGAGACCTTAGAAAAGTGAACACAGTAGAAAAAAAGAAAGCACAAAAAAACACAAATAAATAAATTATCACTGTTAATTTCTAGAAACAGAATTGTAGAATCCCTTAATGAAATACTTGACATAAAAAGTTGTTAAAATCAAAATATCTTGAGAGAAATAAAGTCTCTCAGTGAACTACTTATTACAGAGTGAAAAAATCACCCAGAAGAATGGAGGTAACCTTTCTCAAGTAGTTTAATCTTGAAAAAAGTAGATCAGCAATATAATTCTTGTTAATGAAATAGCATCTGAATACTTCATTTTTAGAAAAAAATAACTTTTATCTGTATTGTAACACTGGTTACATCAAGCTTCCTGTTTGGAATGATTTTAGTTTCCTTTCTTTTTCCCTGCCAAAAGTCACGAGTTCATTTCTGACTTTGTTCTGATAGGACACAAGGTCAGTATAAACAACTAGACTGCGATACACATTGTTCATTTGAAGTTTGGGGGGAAGTGTTGTTGTGGGTTTTTTGTTTGTTTTTGTTTGTTTGCTTTTTTTAATCTCTGCTGCATGCAATTTCATTGTCTACTTTTGTGTATTATTAAAGTGTGCTAAACAAAATTTGGTTTATTTTCCTTTTATTTTTTCATTATTATGCTGGTCCCCTCAGTAAAGTCAGTATTTTTTTTTTCCATTTATTAAGATATATATATATTAAAAAAAAAAAATCATTAAAAGAAAACTAAGTGGGTGAAAGGGGAACTCCAGTTTGGCAGCACTTGACAATAAGTGGCAGGGATTGAACAGTAGTTACCAGTGAGCTGATATGATTTTCTAGTAAAGACAAGTGGAGATATCATGATAACATTTTTTTTATGCTCTAATTAAAAATACTAGCAGAAATGTTCTAAGGAGTGTAAAAGTGATGCCATTTGATTTTGTCATTATATCCATATTTTTTTAATTAGTAGAACATGAAAATACAGAGCTGTAGATAACTTTAAATGTATTCAACTTCAGTCTTTAGGGTCCATCTGAAAACGTTATTATCGTTCTTGTCAGTAAGTCCAAAGTAAACCCTTTTTTTTCTCCAATGGGACTGGAGAATGCAAGACTATGAAAATCAGAAGTCATGTGTGAGCTAGAGATCATGCATTCCCACAGGCTGAACTTCAAACAGTAAGCAGGGAAGTCTAAACTAAAACTAACTGTTGGGTGATAATTACTGGTGTAGAAAACATTGGGAAATGAAACAGGAAGGAAAACACAAGCAGCACCTGTATGTTTACCTGTTCATTAATTTCCTAGGATGTCAAATATTTACATTTCCCTATGTTTAAAGCTTCAGTGCAGCCAGTACAGAAGCTACTAGAGCATAGATTGTTACTGGAGGAGTGCATTTTTGAGTGAATTATGAAAATTAAAGTTGATGTTTAACATAAAATTCTGTATCTTTTAGAACTGGTTTCTCTTATTGGAAGCTATGTGAAACCAAGCACTAAAGTGTGTTCATATTAGCTTTAGATAATATGAACATATTAATTACTATTGATGTCTTAATTATTTTCATTAGTAGCTTTCAACTAATTGAATTGAAAATCCTTACACTTAGTTGGAATCTTACATAGTCTTACATTTCTGAATTTCATCAGTTTCACATTTAGATACTTTGGGTATCTGGAGAGAAATGTAAAAATTCTATGCACACTTGCTTCAGAACAATACAAAACATTTGTTTCCCTTTTTTATCCCCTTAACCACATAGTATTTTTAATTGTTTTAGAGCTGTGGAGGCCGTAAGGTGTCCACTGAAAAAGAACCCTTCATGATAACATATGTAAAAACTAAATGCTTATTAATCAAAGAATACATTTTAAAAGAAAAACTCAGGATGCAGTGAGTGATTTTGTGAACAGGCTTCTAGTGTGAGGTTTCTACCTGTTTACCAAGTACTCTGTAAACCTTGTCTTGAATCAGAACTAATTGCCTTGTTTTAAGCTAATATCTTTGTTTTAGATCTTATAGGGATGGGAATTTTTTGTAATTGCACTATATCATTAAAGATAATTAATATATGACATATTTTCAACACTGGAACTCCTGAAAATATTAGTATTCCTGGAAATAACCTGGATACTATTTAGTTAATGACTGGTGAAACATATGAGGATACTACTGTCCTTGTATTTTCACTTTTGTGTTTTTCCTGAGGCTCTCATCCATTAGTCTCTTTGGTTTCCAGGCAATCCTGGTTCACTCTGTCCCGAATGAAAGCTTGGTGCATTTTGTTCCTTTCTAGTCCATTGTATCTCAACAGTATTCACAATCTTATGACACCCTTACCCACCTTGATATTCAAGTGTAACATGATCTCAGTGTTAATGGTAATGATGGGCAACTGATAACTCATTTCTCCAGTAATTAGTAGTGTATTCTGCTAATCATACTTTGTTATAATTTTTTGCTTCATCACTGATTTCAAAAACAATCCTAGAATTGTACAGATCAAGTGGAATCCCTTTTTCCTCCTTTGTATAAATGATGTTTCTCTTTCAGGCTTCTTCTGTAGGGCTGCAGATGCTAATGGTGGATCAGTGAATAATTTCTAGCATGCTGTTTTTTCACAAGTTTCAGGCTTCTGGCTCCCTCAACATCTGTGGCACTACATCTCATAACTTACTCATGAGATGTCTCATCTTGACACAAGCTAGTCCTCAACAAACATACACACACACACACACACACAAATATTGTCTTGCCTCTGTGGAAACTGATGTTAGGAGAAACTACATTTTTTTTTTGTTTTGTTTTGTTTTTTTTTTTGTTTTTGGTTTTTTGTTTTGTTTTGTTTTGTTTTGTTTTTTTTCTGGCCGGAACAGCATCACTTCCTAATTATAACTTCCTCTGTAATTTATTTTTATAGCTAGTTATGACTTAGTAATTAACACACTGCAGTTTGACATAACGTCTGCCTGCTTGGTTTGTCCTGTTCTGTTATTCATGACTTAAGGCACTGCTGAAATCTGAGAACATTTTCAACATGTAAACAAATATTTTCCAAAGAAAATAGATACTCAACCTATTAGGTGGTATAAATATTAAACACCATACCATTTAAAGCACATTAGTGTTGATTGTTTATTATGTTCTGCAAGGAAAAAAAAAAATCTACTTCAGAAATTACCACATCCTATAAAACTGGTCTACATATTTGCACAGAAGCAATGGAGTACCACAATAGCATCAAAGTGTATGCTATTTCCTATTTATTGCGTCCTTTCTATTTTTAAGAACTTATAATAATGTGGCTACGAATCATAACTTAATTGCTCAGTCTATCAGTTGCTTTCTTAATTTATAAAATGTCAGCCTAAGTTTTCAGTGGAAGCTGATATTGCATCTAGAGTCAAACTAGACAGACTAATAATGAAGCTGAAATGAGAAGAACTGTAACTGTGTGAATGAGTTGATTTAATAAGGTTAACATCTGTCACTTCCAACAAGTTTAGCATTAAGTCTCTACATATCAAGATGCCTTTGCCAGGCTCAAGATTAGTTGTTAGTGAGAAATACCAATAGAAAATGTCAATGACTTTGGCATCTGTTTCAAGTGGAGAGAAGTTCCCAAATGGTGTTATTTGTCTTTACTGGTGACATAATGAATGGATTTTACAGGAAGGAGTAACATTTCTAAGGTACTTCAGCGACTGGTGTTTAAGAATCAGAGAGTCAAAGTTCAGACGAAGCTGGCTTGCAGGTCCTTAACAAAGGTGTGAATACCAGAATAGTACTGTGTCCTTAAGGCCTCTGTGTGGCCACGAGATTACATGTGCTTTAAAACAAGTTTGGTTTGGGGTTTTTTTGTGTTTTTTTTTTTTTTTTTTTTCTTTTCCCATTCTCTTTACCTATGTTCAAACTTGTTTTATGCAAACCCAGGAGAAATTATGATCTTCAGTTGGTTTGATTTCTCCTGGATCTACTTAATTTATCCCTTGAAATAATAGAGGTAGAAGACTGGAAAGGAGTCATGCAAGATAGGATCTCTAGCAAGCATTACATTTTCCCTGTCTGTTTTGTTTTTTGGGTTTTTTTTATCAATTGTTGGTAATGCTTTCCTTTGTGTCTTTGCTCACAAAATCCCAGTGACTGAATCTCAGATGATGGTTCCTGTATAAAAGGTACAACAAAGCATCTTATGACACTGCTTTTATTTTAATACTATTCACAATATAATGAAAGTTTTAGCAAAATAAAATTAACATTTACTGCAGCCTAACCACGGAAATCCTCTAACAATTGCATCATTCATTCCTTTTAAAGTCTCATCTAAGTTAACTTAGATTTCAACTTATATAACTTAGGCAGTTTACTTCTTGACCTGCCTTACCATGGATGCTGTAGCTCAGACTCTTCATTTTAAGGGTTTCCTCCACCCCATTTTTGCCAAATCTGTCCTTGAGACTATGAGCAGGGAACTCTCCACGTGGAGGCTTAGTTCTAATTGTTGCAATGTCTCACATCTTTTGGCTGGCTTTCTGAGATCTGCTGGTTCATCTACTCAGTAATATATGAGTATGAGTGGCTGAGCTGAAGGGATAATGACATGATAATCTAATGAGAATCTCTTTCCTGTTGCTAAGCAATATGATAGGAACTTCCCTTGCTAAATATAATCTACCCAAGTAATTAGGGAGAGATTCATGGCTGAGGCAGTTCCGTACACTGTTTTCCTAGACATTCCTGTGACCCATACTTGCTAATTGAAAGTCCTGTAAGTGTGCTGACTAATTTTTCATACATTCATACCTGACATTGGAGGGAAGGCTTACATAAAGAGGAATAAAAACCAAAAGACAATAATGCCCACAGAAATCCTCGGCTCAAAGTGTCACATTTGTAGTGTAGATTAATATCCTAGATAAATTACTTCATTAATTATTTTTATAGCTGCATTTTAATATTAAACAAGATATCTATCCTCTAAAAACTTAAATAGGCTAATGCTAGAAACCCTCCTCCTTTCTGCAAATTCATTGGCATATGAAACTAACAAAAAGAAATTCTTTCCTCCACAAAAGGTGGTTTTATTTCAGTCTATAATCTGCTCATCTTAGAAAACAGTCCAGAGAGCATGTAAACAAAATGCTTTGTGTTACAAAAAAAGAAACAAACAAAAAAAAACCCCAAAAAAACCAAACAAACAAACAAAAAAAAAAAAGGTAAACTTTAAAAATATTAAAAAAGAAATAAAAGAAAGAAGTGCTTTGATTTAAAAACTAAGTTTCCTGGACATAAAAGCAAATTGTCTCTCATTACCACAGAATTTTATACATAAATATTCTTTGCCATTCTTAGGACACAAAACATTTTTCAGCATATCCTACTATAACAGCTGGGTACTCACTGGGCATTATAAATATAGTGAGGAATGAACAGGAATAAATATTATCTGTCAAACTCCATGTATGCCTCATGGTATTATTAAAGTAAACATAAAGTTTCATCTTACTGAAAAGCATGCCTTTGAAAGGCATACGCCTTTGGATTACTTTAGTTGTGTTTTGTACAGCTTGTGGATATTTCATAAATTATATTTATGTTTACAAATCAATTTCTGTTATTCTATATTCTATCCCATATATTCATTAGTCATGTTAGATGTGTTAGTTGAACCTAAATTTGGAGTTCCCAGAATTATCATTTCATAAACTGAGTATGGGAATGGTATCTTGACTGACTGAATTCACTTGCTTCTCCATAATACATGAAATATCCTTAACTATTCTTTTCAAAGGCTTTTTATAGAGATATGGCATGGCTCACCTGATATACTCGAAGTAGATTGTTTTCCAGCACTTTTTGCATAATTTTCTATATTTCACAGGAGAGCATGTATGTGTGAATCTGTCTAAAAATATATAGCTCTGTTTAAATTTTTATGGGGTAGCAATGGGATTCATTTTCAAACAGATATTTTTGAGTTGCTTCGTTATTTTTATCCCCTTTTCCAGGCTTTTCTCCATTTTATTCCTCAGAAATGAGTTAAAACCAATACTATCTTTGTATTTTTCATACTAACAAAATATTTGTTTAAGGAGGATGCATCTTGAAAGAACAGTCTTTTCACAAATCAAAGCCACTGTACCCTCTTCATTTTGAGGGCTGATTTTGTCACACAGACCTGCTATGAAAATCTAACTGAAATTTAACTGTAGCACTGAAGTTACCATCTATCTCTTCAATGATATAATACAGTCTTAATACTATTGTTGCTTGGTCAGCTTTGTGTTAGTTGGAATTGAAATTGAATAAGAACAGAAGATAAATTGCTATTGTAATATACCACAAGACATTGTAAACTGCATGACTGTTTTTGTTTGTTTGTTTGTTTACATTTCTGGTGAACACTGCATTTTATGGTCTATAAAATGCATTTCAAGCTTTCATTGCATGAAAACTGGTATATCAGTAATTCAGGCAGAGAGAGTCCAACACTGCTGTTAGAACATTCATGTTGGTATGATCAAATGAGAAATTACTAGAATTAAACTTATTTGCTTCCTTAGACTATTGTTATTTTTGTGTTAAATGAAAGAAGCTACCTTGGTCTTAGGAAGTCCCTGACCCTCAAATTGCTGCCTGTGTGACATCTGCTTTTTTTACAGCTAACAGACAGAGTACTTGTCTAATATGAGTTGCTCATTTTATTGGTGGTGCTGAAGTAGTGCAACTGTTCAGGCATAAGCACTTTCCGCTTATGGTGGTCCCAATATTTATGGAACACAGTTGAATAATTAGCATTTAATATTAAGTGATGAATTGCAAATTGAAAACTTCAAGTTTCTGAATTTCAGAATGGAAGTTAAAAAAAAAATTATACACTGCTTAATCAATAATTTTGGTATTAGTCCTCATACAAATACTGCTTTCAATGGCTATCTCTTTATAGTTAAACTGATGCCAAAATTAGGTGATTAAACATACTGAAAACTAATCCATGTTCAAATCATTGAAGGTGAGTTAGAACAAAGGTAGATTATAATAGATAAATAACAAGAGGGAAGATTAATAAAATTCCAGTGGGTGGTAAATAAATCATTGGGATTAACTGTAGAAAATACTTTGAACAAACATATTGGAAAAATGCACCAAGAATGCATATAGGATGAATGGTACTGTATATAATTTTGGGTTATATTATAACAATATAAAAAAAAGTCTTCAATTGGTGAAGCAATCATCTCATATTGACTGAGTGCAGCTGACTGTGTAAATTGTCTTCTATTTAAGTAGAGAGATTTAAATGAAGACTTTAAATGTTATATTGGTGTTTGTTAATAGCTTTCAATGATTTTTAATTTTGCTGATAATGGTGGCCATTAAAAACCTTTTCTGCTGGTGTTCATATATTACATGAAGTACAGAAAAGGCTAAGGTAGCAACAGTGGTACTAGAAAAAGTTAAGCAAATTTATTTGAACTCTGATATTTCTGCTCATTTTCTGTCTTAAAAGAGAAGGCAGAAGCATCTTTGTACTGCTTAGTGCTTCCCTATGTAGCCTAGGTCAAGGGGATGTGTGAATAAATACATAAATAAATCAAACACAAATTTCTTAATGTAGCCTGTTAGCTGCCACTAAGAATCTCCTCAGCAACTGGACACATTCCTTCAGTGTTGCATGGCAGTACAAGATGAAACACTTTGGTTCTTCAGCATACGGGACATGCTGGAATGCAAAAAGCTGCAAAAGGATGTGGCATAGCTGAAGATTTGCCATTGGCAGAGATTGGTAGTATTGACTCTTGGGAATGCATTTTACATCACGGTTTTTTGCCATCATTAGGGCTGTTTTAAATTCCAGGGGGTCTGTGAGGTGACTGGCATTTTGGCAGCCAAACAGAAGGGCAGATGATAAAGTAGATTCATCCACTGTATGAAAATGTTACTACTGAAAAATGTTCAATGTAGATACACCTGTTTTAATCGAAAAAGAGTATTTGAAAACATACTGATTAAATAGAAAAAAAAGATGACTTTTCCTAAGGAACAATTTTTCTTAATGTGTGATACTTCCTGTACGCACAAAAGCATACTAATTTTTTTTTATCAAATACTACCAATCAATGCATTTTCATAGGAGTATTATTGTTCTGTGACAGTAAACAGCCTGATGTCAGATATAGATAGATTGATTTTATACTATGCCAATCTATGATATAAAAAATGAATGCTCTTGGGGTTTTTGGGGTTTTTTTTATGTAACACCTAGCAAAAATGGCGAATGAAAAAGAAAAATTAATTGATGCTGCATGAACAGCATCACCCCCTGCAATATTTCTACAAGGTAATATCAAATAATATTAGTGACTCCTGGTCATGCACATTCAGGGTGAAATCTTCTACCTTCTTTAAAAATTCAGATGACAAAAAGGTCAAACACGTTATTAACATGTAATATGACAGGTAATATTTATTTTTTTAGTTCATTGATTTTTTTCCCTTAGAGATGTGTGTACTCCTAAGCTCCTCAACAATTAAAAACCTTAATATAACTTAAGTTTAAAAAATATCTCAGTTTACTCACTGTTAATATTGGCATATATTCTATGTCCTTTCTAATGGGCTTTTAGTTGTATGCTATTATTTCCTGTGGCTTCTGTCTTGTGAATAACAACTTTGCAGTGACAAAAAGTGATTTGAATTGTTCTTGGGTTTAAATATTTGAAACACTTCTAATAATTGCAGTACATTTTTGTCTGTAGAAAAATAGGACCCAAAATTGCTATTTTTTTTTTCCTAGAGTCCTTCTTCTTTATTTGAAAAACACCCAAACCCCACACTTCTGTCTTTAAGTACTACAGTTGTTATAACAAAAATTCTTGAAACAAATGATATTTTCCCCATATATGTTTGATAATCTAAATTGGTATATATTTTCTATGTATTTAATATACCTGGAACCACACTCTGCTCCAGTAGCATTGTTGAACAAAAGCTACACTTGTGAAGGTATTTCAATTAAATTAAATTTTTAAGTTATTTTAAGGTATCCTTTCATAGCCTGTATTTAGCTAACTGTATACATAAAAGTGTGCTCTGGGGGAAAATAGTGTGCTAACAGAACATTATCTGATTTGCTTTTTATATTCCCAATGGTTTAGGAAAAAAAGGAAAAATACCCATGTATATAATGAAACTGAAACCGAGGATGTGACAAATAGCTTAATTAGCAATATGGAGCTGTTTTCCTACTAACCATAATAGAAGTATATTAAAATAATTTGTCTTTCTCCATATCAAAACCAGAACACTAATATATTTGGAATAATTCCTACAAAGCTTAGTTGCAGACTGCAATAACAATACAAAAAACCTACTCTGTTTGGATGACTCAGTATAGAAGAAGCCACAGCTTATTCAAATCATGCTATTAGTTTGTTAATTTTTTCCTGGATAGAGTTTTGAGGCCATTCATTGCATTCCTGCTAGGGTACAATCAGAGTCATAGCAATGGTAGAAGTTCTGTCATTCTAGAGAATAAGAGATGTTTCAGAAATTTGGAAAATTAATACCTAAAAGGAACAAAATATTAAGGCT
Source organism: Sitta carolinensis (assembly GCA_032173965.1). Taxonomy (NCBI): domain Eukaryota; kingdom Metazoa; phylum Chordata; class Aves; order Passeriformes; family Sittidae; genus Sitta; species Sitta carolinensis. Next base: position 21,902,551 of record JAVUNC010000004.1, on the reverse strand, counting down.
GACAAAAATCCAAGTCTTATCTAATGCTGCAAAAGTTTACAGATATAACTTTATATAAAAATGCCAAACTGTCAGGACCTAGGGACAGTGATGAACAGATACCAACAGAGAAATGTCCTGCTAGTTATTTGGATTTTGAATTCCTATTTACAGATGCATTCAACATCCATGAAACATTCAATTTAGAATTAATATGAGGGAGAATACTGAGTGAGTTCAAAATATATTTAATTTTTCCTTCCAAATTGATACTTACTTTTGCCATCCACTTTTGGGAAGCTGTAGAAAAAACAAGTACACCAATACTCCTTTCACATATTTGATGAGCACAAACATAAGTCAAGATACATAAAGAACAAATGTTAACAGTAGAATTCTGTGTTATCATTACTGTACATCTTCATCTCAGAATTTTTTTTCAAGATTTGCATTTGTATTTATGTAATGTCTTTTTTTTTAAAGTAGAGTTATTTGTTTACTAATTACGCTATTTCTCTATCATGCAGTGAGGTGATTTGATGTTTTGGTGTTTGTGCAATTCTTTCCATCCCTGCTGATCAGAACAGTTGTACAGACGTGTGACCAAATATTTTATTTCCATCAAATATAGTATAAAGCACATATATAGGAGAGAAATGCTTTGGACAAGTATATTTTATTTCCTGTGTGTTTTGCTGGTGTTTTGTTGTTTGTTTGTTCATCTTCTGGAATCTTAATTGTACCAGTTTCCAGTGTCGTTCTGCCTTTTGTTTGGCACTGACATACTGATACTGCTGCTAGTGGGCTGAGCAATAAATCCATGAAAAACCCTGTTTAATTGAGTGTTCTTACATTGCCTTTTGTTTGTAACTTTTTGCATGTATTTATAATTTTTATTTTATAATTGCAGTCAATTAAGGTAGGGTGTTTACACACCTGCTTTATTTTCAGTCAGTAGAGACTGTTGTACAGAATTAGACAGTAATTCCCAAGAGTAGACATACAATGCAGAATTAAAAAGCATTGCCGAGATTCAACATTTTCTTATCATGCAGTCTGGGGATTTTACCAAGAAATGCTAAGGACCAACAAATTTAACAGGCTGTGAGACAGAAGAAGGAGGAAAGGAGAAAATGAAAAGGCTTGCTGTGCTCTAGGAAGAGGCATGATGAAAGATACCTGTAGATTTTAGATGAAAGTGGTAGAAAAACAAACTGTGTGAAATGAATAATGTGTAAAATATTACTTAGCTATTATTTTTAGAGGGAACTGAATTTCAAATGACAGATGAAACTGGAACTATTTGCATGACAATACTTAGTATTTGAGAACGGCAGCCTGAATCCATTCTGGAAGTGATTACATTTAATAATTCAAACTTGAGAAAAGTTATTCTCTGATAAAATAAATAACAAATACTTAGGCTCTTAATGGGAACAGAAAAAGTCTGACATAATTAGAGCTGTGAGTTCAAGTGTGTCACTTTCTTCTTACAGCAGGCACTATGAAACTTAAACAAGATGAAAGCAACTTTTCTTTCTCCCATGCTCCAAGCAGCCAATCACAGAAACTGGGCCCTACAGGGTAGTGATAAAATCACTGCAATGTATTTCATACAGCCATAATGTTGCTTTCAGGGTGATTGATTCCCTTAACTTGATGAAATTGCACAGATGAGTGTAGTCACAGATTAAAACTACAAGGGTTCCAGAGAGGCTGAAATCCTTCATGTCATTCTCCAGGGTAATCCTGTGGTGGTCCTCAACTGTTTGCTTGAGTCGTAACAGTGTCGTTGTTCTAGAAAAACAATGCAGTTTGATTTGCAATGGAAATTCTTTGGGGGGTTGTTTTGTTTGCTTTTGTAGGTTTGCTTTGCTTGGTTTTGGGGGTTTTTTGTGTTTTGTTTGTTTTGTTGGGGTATTTTTGGTGGGGTTTTTTTTGGTGGGGTTATTTTGTTTGTTTTTTATTATTTTTGTTTTTGTTTTACTCTGATGCCTGTTAACACTGAATGTTGGCTGTTCTTTTTCTGTCTTTGGTCTTTGCTTCTTCACACTTCAAAACTGATCATCACTTTTCTAGCAATTCTAGGTCACACATGTGCAACAGAGAGCATGTGGTTTTCCAGAGGGATCTTTCTGTGCCATAGTGACTATGACATATTATGGTGAAATGACAGAGGTGCTACAGATGGATTGTTTTCCTATATGAAGAATGCCTTGGGGGGCTTCATTAATTTCAGATATGGTTGTATTTCTTGTGAGACAAGTAGAACTGCCTCTGATTATTTCTCAGTATTGATTAAAGATTGGTTTTACAAGTGCTTCTATTTCCTTCAGCCTCTGATCAGAAGCTGATGTGCAAGATCACACAATCAGCAAGAAGATGATGGCCAGAACAGATTTTGTCAGCCTATCACTATATTCTGGTTTTCTACCTCATGAAAGACTTTTTTTTTACTTTTATTTTATTTTATTTTTATATTTTCATGCTGAAGGCCGCTTCTCCTTATTTTTTACTCTTTTATATATTCTTTTACTCTAGCTATAGAAATAATATCTATTAGCTAAGCATATACTTCTGTGTGCCCATCTGGTCACAGAAAGCAGCCTGATATACAGCGATTCTTACTGTCATCTTTGTACTTTCAAATTCCTGATTTTATAAAGAATGAATTTACTTTACAACACTCAGCATTTAAGAGCCAAAAAGTCAAAATTCTTCAATATACAGCCATTATATCTTTCTTCACATATGTCTTGAAAGGTGTTTTGAAAATAGAATTTGCTCATGACTGCACTATAACTATTACAGTCCAAATATGAGAAAGTTGTTTTGTGTAAAAAAAGGGCTTTTTACAGGAGTATGGATTGTAAAATAAGAGATTTTTTTCCCTAACTTTGCATATTTAAAATTTATCCGAAATTTATCCAAGTGGTTAATAATGCTGACTGTAGATGGTAGGATTGTTTGAATTGCTTACTGTATCAGCTTATAAAAATTGTAAATTTAATTTTCTCTGCTAAAATAAATTATATATATATATATGTCAATACAAATATATTATTATTATTATTATTATTATTATATTATTATTATTATTATTATTATTATTATTATTATTATTATTATTATTACTATTATTTTCATATCATCAGGCAAAGTTGGCAGGGAGTGATATGAGGAAAGTCATCAAAGTCTTTGTTTAAGTTTATAAAACGTGTACCCTTGTTTGTGAGATTTATGTGTACACAATGACAGACAGATTGCATCCTCATTTCACAGTAATTCACATTAATTCCAACTCTCACTGAGTTGGAGGAAGTACAAATCCCTCAAGCACTTTGTATCCCAGGAGGTGTACTGATTCCTGCAGCTGGTCAGTTCTGGCAGTCTGGAGAGGCAGAAGGTAGGCTGAGTCCCCAAGGAAGTTATTCTGTCTCTCAAGGAATTTGCAAGTGGACTCACAATGTAGAATACAGCATTACAGCCAAGTCTTGATTCAGTTATCGCAGGCTTCCTGTGCAGCCTTGGGCAAGTCATTCAGCTTCTGTCTGCTTCAATACATGATCTGTAATACACAGAGTGTCTGAGCCTTTCTCATGTATTTTTAATTGTTGTTGGTATACTTTGAGATGAGAGTCTGCTGCATATTGTGGTGATTTTCCCTTTGGAAAGATGGATAGAAAGGCAGATAATACACACAAAAGTAACCTTTAAAATATTACTTCATAATTTTTTACTAACAAGATACTGATTACAGCAGAATACTGACTCTCTGGTCCATACTGCCTCTTAATATATACTGATCTACCACTGCATGTCAAGAGTTGGTTTAAAGAAGGTCAAAGAGGGTTCAGTATTACAGGAAAGAAGACAGCTTTTACCTAATCCAGCTAAAAGTTCTGATGAAATTCTTTGTTTAAAACGGCAGAATTGCAATTTGTAGAAATGTGATTTTTAAAGCTTGATAACAAAGAAACTTACTGATAATTTGTCATATATGAATAATTTCACAGTAATCAGTGTGATTATTTTTTATTATGAAATTTATTCATTCTTAATAGATAATTCATCCTGCCATCTGACTTCTACACCTCCAGCTTTTCTTAGATCTCATCCTTACAGTGTCTTGTGTGTCTCTACCCATCAGTGCCCACCTGTCAGCCCTGGCCACGGCATAAGGTTTGTCAGTCACAGATCTGGTTCAGTGAAGGTAGAGAAGTTCCTCATTTGAGAACTTTGCCCTTACACCTTAGGAAGAACATCAGGAAGAAAGAAAGTTTCACTTTTTAATATCAGTTATTTCATTTGCTAACTGCAGTGTTATAATTTCCACTTACAGTCACTGTCACAAAGTAAGATGAAAAATTTGTTACTTCAGTTCCTGATTTCCAAATATTTATGTCAGATGCCAGTTCTCTTGCATACAAGGGTGATAACAGAATGAAAAAATCTAGCCAAAATCAATAAGGGTATCTAAAATATACTGCCCTGTAAGTCTGCTGGTTTTCTTTCTTGGCACTCACTCATTTCTTTTACCTCAGAATCCTCTGTCGATATTGGATTATTACTTATTCTCTTCCTCCAAAGGGTGAATTTAGTTTTGTTTTCTCTGTCGTACATGCTGACAACTGTCTGAGGTTTTACTCCATAAATGGGTGTAGTGGATTTGGCTGGGATGGAGTTAATTTTCTTCAAAGCAGCTCAGATGGTGTTGGTTTAGATTTGCAGCTAAAACAGTGTTGGTAATATGGGTGTTTTCGGTCTTGCTGAACAGTGTGCAGGATGTCAAGGCCATCTCTTTTTCTCACTCTGTCCCTTGGTGAACAGTTGGTGTGTGCACAGGAGTTTGTGAGAAAACACAACCAGGCAGATGACCTGAACTAAACAAAGAGATATTACACACCATAAAATGTCGTGTTCAGCAATAACATGCAGCATAGTGGAGTTTAGTGTCGTTAACCATCATTTGCTCAGACACTGGCTGAGTATCAGTCTGGCTGTTGCACATGGTGTGTGATTGCCTTTGTAACATTTGTTTTATTTATCTCTTCTTTTTCTACCAATACTTCACTTTTTAAACAATGGTTACCTTTATACCCAAGTCTTCTGCTTTTATACTTCCATTCCTCTTCCCAGATCCTAATGGGCCTGAGGACAGTGAGCAAGCAGCTGAATTTCAAACTTAACTGCCTGCTGGTGGTAAACCCCTTTTAATAGAAAATCCAGACTCTGTTTCTTCATATTCTGAAGGCTGTCAAAACTTATACTTTTTACTTCCCAGGAACTTCATTTTATCTCTGTGGTCATTTGAAATAGAGATACATGCTACTTCTGCTGAAGTTTTGCCACTTCCCAGTGTTCCAATGTCAGTGAGCAATAAAGGATGCAAGAAAGAAGAAACACAACTCTAGTATATATTTTATAATGTTGACATGAGGACCTTGAAACTGAGATTTCCAATCCCTCCTCATAGGACTCATTAATTTTATATTAAACCTTCAGTGGGTGAAACAAAAAATCTTTTGAGATAGGAACTACAATCTAAACCTGGATTCCCTAATTACTAGATCTGTGTGCTTCCCAGCATACCCTTAGGTCCTTTATATATCTTTGGCCCTTAGCTCAGTATCTGTTTTAGACTGTAGACTGTTGCAGTTGCTGGTGTTTATTGCAGTCTTTTACAAAATATAGGTTTGACCAACATGACAATTAATAGAAACGATAAGTAGTGGCAGCCCAATCCCTAGTGAGGCATATTCTTAGAATAACTATTAAATCAGACCTGTCAAGGGACTTAGGAGGAAGAATAATTAATTTCTGTTTCCTAATTAGATTCAGCTTTTCAGTTTCGACCAGTCTTGTGCCTAACAAGAATGCAAACTCTAAATATATGAACGATGTTTATATACAGGCATGCATGTATATGTGGCAGTAGCGTGTAGCAAAATGAAGAGAACAGTATTTTACAGAGCATGAACTGTGTAAGTTATTAATTTTCCAGATGATGCTAAGAAAACTATTGAGCTGCTACACATAGGAAAATGTAGAAAACTCTGAACAAAAAGTTATCATCTATAGAATACTATCATTTTCTCCAGAGTGTTATTTTATGTGCATCACCCGAGTTGCCACAGGTCCATCTCTGTGACTTGGGAAGAGCTGGGGAAATCATCATTCAGGGAAACTACACATTGCAAAATACTTTGTTTCAACCTGCTGCAGTGCTGGGCCTTGTCCTAACAACCACTTTCTAAGCTTAATACAAGAGTAAAACAAGACTCAAGAAGACTGTAGAGATTTATAAAGTTCTGGAAGGACTTACCTCAGTAATCCTCAAGGTAAATTCCACTTTTTCTACACCATAAAATTGGTTCTAGTGGTTACTTTTGTAACTCCTGTGAAATAGTCATAATAGTCTTATGTTCTCAACTCCTTCTCATAGGAGAGTTTAGATGCGGCTGGGTCCAGACTTAGTCCCAGGCTTAGTCATTTGTGTAGGTCTAAAGGATTATTTATGTACAATCTGTCCTTTATGCCACTTCCCTAAGATTTCAAAGGTTCAGTGTACTTACTCCCAATTCACTTACTGAGAATCTGACACAATAAAGCTTCTCTCTGCCTCAAGGAGTAACCTTGAGATGTGTTTCTGCTGAAGGGGAGATCCTGGCATGCAGCCACTGCCATGCAGGAAAGCTCAGCAGGCCCCACGCTGCCCACTATTTATGGAGTGTGATGATTGACTTACAGTCTTATTTGCATACTGACTACACATGTTAGTTTCTTCCAAACTTGGCTGGAGTTGGACATTAAGCAGCGCTGTGGTTAGGTGGGCACATTGCTCAAGTTAGCCCCTGGCTGTTTATTGTCTTGTTACCAAATATCCCTGCTTTGAGCTGGATGCAGCCACCAAACCAGACACATCCAGTACGACCACACTTCATAAGCAGGGTTACAGGACATAAAGGTCAGGTTAAGCAGAGTGGGGAGACCTCACTGAAACAATTTAGTATATAGATATTTCCTAATCATCAATTTATCCTACTCAGAAGGGCTTATGAAGTCTCTGCTTCAACATGTGATGGCATGTTATTTCCACCGCATTCCAGGGAATGCAGTTCCAGGATGGGATACCTTTATCCAACATCATAGAACTTGGCAGCATTGAATTAGGTTCATGACTACCTTAATAACAAGAGTCACAAAAATGTAGAAATATTTGCTATGTATCTTAGTGATAGTAATTCAAATTACATTTTCCCCTTTCAATTAATTCATTTTTTATGCATTGTGTAGAATAAAAAAAGAACACACCACAGATTTAGTTAATGTTCTGAATCCAGATGTTAATGGCTTCCACATTCTCCTGTTAAAATTTCATCATTAATTGCTTAAACATTTGGAAGAACATTTTAATGATGCAGTCTGAGCACTTGCATAGTTTACACTATTCCCTAAATTTATTTTATCTAAATAAGAATTTTAAATGAAAAAAAAAATAATTCTTTATTGATTCCATGACTGGTTTGCTGCAATGCATGTATGGAAACTCCACAAGGAAGGCAAAATCAGGAAGGAATGTGAGGAGTAAGAGTTATTGTTAATGTGAGAAAGCAGGTGGGGATGGATGATGGGCCATATGAGAGCTTATGGGTTTAGATAGTGGGTGACTGGTATGGACAACATTATTGTACGTGTCTGCTACAGACTTGTCCTGGTTTGACCAGCCCAAAGAAGTGAGCTGGCTAGGTTTGAGATTGGCATTTTATTGGACCAATGGGAAAGCATTTTCTAGTTGTTATTCCCTCTGAAAGCAGCCCGGGCAGGTCTCTTTCCTCCCGGCTGTCACAGCACACACCTCTGCCCTCTCTGCCCTGGGCTGAGTGGGGGGAGGCGGCGGCGGGCCGGGTGCGGGCTGGAACCGCTCGGCCCGGCTGGGATTCTCCGCTCCTGGAGGGGCGGGAGCGGCTGCCGAGCCCTCCCCGAGGAACCCACCGGGCCCGGCCGGGAGGGGCAAAGGAGCCGGCAGAGCCTGCAGAGCTTTTGTTCCAGTCGAACACCAAACCACGCTGGCCTGAGGCTGTGTCGGCATCGGGAGCGGCTGAGCATGGGGACAGCACCTGGATGGGCACCAAAGGAGCTGAGCATGGGGACAGCACCTGGATGGGCACCAAAGGAGCTGAGCATGGGGACAGCACCTGGATGGGCACCAAAGGAGCTGAGCATGGGGACAGCACCTGGATGGGCACCAAAGGAGCTGAGCATGGGGACAGCACCTGGATGGGCACCAAAGGAGCTGAGCATGGGGACAGCACCGGTGCCCCCCCCGTGGTTCATGCTAAAGGCGGCCCTGAAGCCAGGAGCAGCCCTGACCCCCGTTCCAGACTGAGAACAGCTGGCACAGCTCACATGGAGTCAGCAAAAAGACCACGTGGCCAGCAGAAAGAAGCAGAGAGAGAGAGCTTGTTTTTAATACAAGACTTAGACAAAATTGACTTTTTTTTTTCCTCAACATTACAAAACTTTGTACTAGAAGAACACTAATTCTCTCTTAGGCTAAAAACAAAAGGGAAGTGAAACTTTGTAAGAACAACTACATAAAACTGAAGTCAGTAAGAAAAGAGTTAGATTGAAGGGATTTTGAAAAGTTTGTCTTAAACTTAGGCTGTAAAATTCTTTTGTGAAGCTATAGTACAAATATACTTGCTATATCAAACTTTGAGTTTTCAACAGTAAGTTCATAAAATGCTTTTGGGGGTTGGTAGCGTTCTAGCCACAATCATGAGCAGAGGCACCAGTGTTAGAAGTTTAATGAGAAACCTCAGTCCTGGGGATAAACGGGGAAGACCTCTATTCCCAAAGATGAGTGAAAAGATGCTAGAATGGCTCATCCTTAAAAAAAAATGCACCCCAATAAACTAATACGGACCAAAAACACAGTTGTTAAGAAAAACTATAAAAAATAGAAAAGACTTCACAAAAGCAAATCTTAAGCACCTGCGGTTTGTGAGGAAAATGAAGCCACAAGAGTTCTTTTCTTGTGGGGAGCTTTCCATAGCATTAGCAGAAAATGCTTTTCTCTCTAAATGAACCAAAGAAAGACTATTTGTAGAAGTAAAAAAACTGACTAAAATTTCTAAGTGTTGTTGTCTTTACATTGTTGGTTAAGAGGGAAAAATGAGTTGTGGGGAGGGAGGAAGAGTGTTTTGAAGGTTCCATCCTCATTCTTGTTGTTTTTCTTTCTTTTAGTATTAGTTAATATAGTCTTATTACTTTTAAGCTTAAGCCTACTTTGCTCTTAATTAAAATTTTTGAAATTAGCAAAATTAAACCAAAACAAAAATTAGTGTTTCTGCCTGGTTTCAAATTGAAACCTCGACAAGACTGCCTCATCAGGAAGAAGCAGATGAGCCTTTCTTCAGGTAATTTGAAAAAAACGGTGTGTTTTCAGCCCCTAGTCATCATGGGAAACTTCTATCATCCTGATAATTGCTGCAAAAGCAAGGCAAGAATAACACAGATCAAGCAATCTATTCTTCTGCAGTGCTGCGATGAGAACTTCCTAATAAAAATGCTTAAGGAGCTGAGGAAGGAAGATACTGTAATAAACTTCACACTTTCCAAAGAGCTAGTCAGGATTATGAATGGGTCTTGGCTGCAGCAAACACAAGATGATGGAGTTCAGAATATTCAGAGGAGAAACAAAAATAGTAGGATCCTAAACCTGAGCATTGGCTTGCTCATCTTGAGTGAATGGCATGGAATGTGACCATGAAGAGAATAAGGCTGTAGGAGAGCTGGTCAGTTTTCAAGGAATTGCTCCTCTGTGCTACCCTGAAAAGCAAGAGGTCAGACAAAACATGGCAGGAGATCTGCATAGATGAACAAAGAGCTCTTGAACATACTCTGTATCGACAAACGATGCCAAAGGTCAGGTCCAAGGTCAGGTGACTCAGGATGACTGTAGAGGTGCCATCTGAGCATGCAGGGCTGGGCTTAGGAAAGCCAAAGCTCACTTGCAGTTGAGTCTGGAGAGTGTTTATAAAAACAACAAGACTGTTTTATAGATGTACAGTGGAAGGAAGACTAAGGGAGAAAGGTGGACATGCTGGTGCTTGAGGAAGGGAACCTATTGAGAGGGGACATGGAAAAGATTGAGATTTCAGATGCCTCACCTAGCTAGATAGAGCTGATGGGAGGAAAACTCACTTTCATTTTTTAACATGCTTTATTTTTGGTTTTTGGGTTTTTGTTTTTTTTTTTTTGTTTTTTTTTTTTTAAATTAAATTGCTTCTGCTTCTCTTTTATGTTTGTGTTAGATTTTAAATTTTCTATTAGAGCTGACATTATGCTTTGTTGTGTCAGACTGGGTCAATAAATTCTGTTGTTCTTGTTGCAGGTGTTTTTGTTTAGCAACCCTACAGAGAAAGCAAGTGTAAACAGCCTTGCCTGTGGTTTCATTCTGATTTATCTAGAAATCAGAGCAATTTGTTAAACATGGGATATTATTTAATCAGCAGGGCAAATACTGTGTGGGTGTTACATTTTTCTTGAACTGCACATAATTGATATGGAAAAAGCAAAGTGAGACAGCATTCACACTGCTGGATGAAACATTATAGGTAGGCGAATGGATGTGCCTCTTAAAGAACAAAAAGGATTAAGCTAACTCAGTTATGTGAGAACCCTATTATGTGAAAAATTTTTAATCTATCATTAATACACAAGATTAGCATTATTAACATATTTTTCATTATCACAGATAATGAATTTTGTCTCTTCCTTATTTTCCGTATTATTCCTTGATGAGAGCACTTTGCTGGTAGCAAATATGTGCATAAGTATTCATTGTTAATTCTTATTGCCTCCTCATCAGCTGTATTTCTTTTTCATCTTCTGGTACAAAGGAAAAACATAAATAATTTTTCTTCTTCCAATTCTAGCATGGCAAGTACTGTATTACATCCTAATGTGCTTGCATTTGGGAAAAAATGAAAAAAACCCGCACCCCAGATGTTGTGGGTGGAAGATTGCTTTTCTTCTGGTTGAAATGAATTGATTGATTAAGGGCTTATCCAGTAATTTAGACAGCATAGCTTCTACTGCTGAAACCATAGCAGCAGCTCAGCACATTTTTTTTTTTTTTAATTTTTCTTTTAGGAAAGATTTTTTATTAGATGGGTTTTTAAATTAGGAATAAATGGAAAAACTTTCTGGCCCTGATTTTCACTGAGTCTGATTTACAGTGCCTAGCTAAACTTCTGCTTTTGTCTACTTGTGGAATTCTATTACTGCGACCTATGAAATTTCTAAATCTAAACAACTATGGGTTTTGAAATTGCATGGAGCAGATACTTGCTTCAGAAATCTGGTTCTTCCTGGAACTCAAGGAATGTTTCCACTACTGTGGGATTTCCCTTTGGAGACCTCAACAAAATGGAGAAACACAGAAAATAAAAGTGAGAAATATAATTTATTAAGAATAACTTTTAGCTGATGAAAAATTGCTGTAGTTTACACTCCATTTACAGTAATCTAGAGAAATGTGAGGTGGAGGAACAGACCTGATTTTCATGGTAGAGATTTTTTTTCCAGTAATTAAAAAAAATACATGAAAGAAATAGTGTTAGCTAATTGGCGTATGTATGTAAACAATGAATTTATTGTAAATGTGGATTGTATTAGCACTATTCAAATATTTTTGCTGTTTGACTGTCATTTTCAAACCATAAACTGTAGTCCCAAAGCACATGCAGTGACTTTATCTTCTTGAGCTATAGTTAAATAAAAATATATCCTTAGGGAAAATAGCTTCTTAATGTGTAATGATGAAGAATTTGAGAGGAATTGATGTTGCTAGGCTTCCTTCATGATTGACAAATTAGACAAGACATTGAAGTTGTCTGTAATGGTTTTGTGAATATTTTAAAAAGGGTTTTCATTCCTGACATGCGACAAATTTCATTCCTGACCTTGTGACAAAATGGCACAAATGGCACACTTTTCAGAATGTAAAACATAGCTTAGTTTACCTCATTTTAATAACATAATTAAGAACTGTTTCCATTTTAAAGGCAGAAAATTCTTTTAAATTTTTTTTTTAAATTACAGTCATGTGGAAGAGGAGAATTTGGGAGTTCTCTCTGTTATATGCTGGTGTGTAGCAGTCTGAATCAGTCCTCTGCCAGCTGATGTCAAGCCATGAACATGCTAAAAGTGATTCCTCACTAACATGGGCCTACATAAGATGCAGAGTCAGGAGCCTTGAAAGCTTGTGCATTATATAGCCTTAAAAACTAGATTACTTAGACTGTAAATTTAGCATTAAGAACTTTAAATATAAACATTTTTAATTTTGAAGGCTTAACATATTATTTAAAATAAATTTATCAAGTGTATTAATTGCACTTAAATTAGAAAATGTAAATAAACACAATTTATAGCAAAAAAAAAAAAAAAGATTGGAAAACATTGACAATCAATAAATTTGAGATGAGAAACCTAAAGACTAATGGTTGGAGTTGGCTGCATTGGTGATTTTCTCATTAAGACTTTGCAGAGGAATCAGCATTTTGGACTAAATAATACTGAACAAGTTAGTTTTGTAATTAGATTGACAAAGGTATTTTAAGTGAAGAGTTTCTATGATTGACTAGAGAGGCTTAACAGGTTTTTAGTGTGATCATGAAGAGATCCTGAATTTTGCACTGAAGCTATGGTAAAGTAATTTACAGCATTCTGTGATCAAGTGCTGTCCTCATAACAACTCCATTGACAGCTTCAGGTATTTAGCCTTTCAGTTAACAATATAAATGTCATTTGGAGTGCCAGTAAATACTGGGAAATCTTTGAAAAGGTCAGGTTGTTTCTATAACTCAAATACCCTCTAATGCTAATGGCTTCTCAAGGTTTTGTGTGAATGCTGTAAAAACAACAGACTTCTATCAGGTTTCTGCAACTTTTTGTTCAATATAAACCGCTCACATCTGTATAGAATTTTCTGTATTGCTATTGCTTTATGAATGTTGCAATTTTTATAACACAGTTTCACTATGTTAAAAAAAAAAATAGCACCACTAAATAAGAAGACAGAATAAAAAGAAGCTGAGCTAAAAAATGAGAAACTGAATGTTCCTTGACCAGACAACACCCTCTGTGCTGCTGCAGAAATCGTTTCTGAAATAGAGAGATTTGTTCTTGCCTCCTGCTTTCCTGTTGTTAGTCTTTCCACAATTTTTGTTGGTATGTGCTCCATGCTGGAGTTGGAAATATCATTTTGAGATTTCATTTTTAAATCCTCTTGTTGCCTTAGTCTTGAATTATCTACTTTTTTTTTTTATATATATCAGAAGAGAAGAAATAGACATACAGATAAAATAAATATATCTTAAATTATATAAATACATAGGTATTTAAAGGCAATAGTTAGTAACATAGTGTAAAACCTGCAGAGACATAATCTTCCAAGCTTTTCTTGCCCATTTCAACTACATTTCTAAAAGAATATATGGACACAGCTTTTAGTTAGCTTATAATTACTTTGGAAATAAATTTAAATTAGAAAATAAAACATCATCCTTAACACATTTCAAAAATTACCCAATAGTTTCAATGCATGATTAAAAAAAAAAATATATCTTTTATAAGTTATTAATAACTAAGCGCCTCTCAACTTAGTGGCTTATATTTAATCAATGATTACATAGTTAGCGAAGAAGCATCAATTCAGAAAAATATGTAGCTAATCAAAAGGATATTTGTTTCCACATTTTTTTCATTATGAATTTTATATCAGGGACTTAACGGACGAGAAAAGACAGATGAAGTGACTTCAAGCTTTCCCTTGATGTGTCAACAAAGCTTCATCTATTCTGGGAAGGATAAAAATCACTCAAACCTTGAGTTGATTAATTGATCGTACTATTTTTAGAAAGAAATAGCAATTATATGGCATATAAAATTTCATTGGGTTGTTTTAAAGTTTTTTAAGGTTTTGTCCCTTTTCAACCAGGTGCTAATTCCTTCATGCCAAAAATTGTATTATTCAAATAATTCTTTAAAGCATTTTTCTTTATATATTGACTTAGACCAGAACTTTCACTGACTGTCAAAATGAGATCAGTCCCTTATTTCTGCTTTATTTTATCATTACTGAACCCAGAGAATTTGAGCCTTGATAAAAAAAAAAAAAAAAAAAAAGAAGAAATACCAACAAGAGTTGAGAAGCTGTAAAGCAGGTGGATATTTTTTGTCTGAAAATCAAGAAACTGTCATTGCCCATATTTTTAGAATTATTGACAGAATTATAGTTATGATTTTGTATTGTTTTAACATATTTGAAGTATATTGCTTTTCAAATATAGCTTCTTTCATTACAAAAATTTAAAATAAAATTAAATCACAACATGGGAAAACACTGACACATTAGAGTTACTTCCTAATGAATAAGACAATGTTTTGGGGTTTTTTTCTGTGCTTCATGTCTACTTTGTTTCATTCTCCTCATTGACAGTACTCAGTTGAAGGATTTTTAATAAAATGTAATCAAGTGTGTTGAAATATGAGGAAGCTAACAAACATTTTAATATTTAAGCAGAATATTTTGAACTCTTTTCAAAACAATTGCAATTAAATGAAATATTTAAGCAAGTACCTAACATCAAAGGACTGATTAGTTTTATTCATTTTTTCATGCCTTTGAGAAAATTCTGTAAAAGCTTGGTAAAAGAAAGACTTGTTTTAAAAATACAACTGAATTACAAGGTCTTCAGCATAAAGTTTTTAAACACTTGTAGACCTATCAGTCCTCTGGTTGTTTTATGGGGTTTTTTTTTTATAATTAAAAAATCACTTTGATGTGTGATTTCTTATTCACAACATTGCAAATGTGAATTGTTTTGGTGTAAAATATTTTAAAAATGTCTGACATTTCAATAGTCTAAAATTGACAATTTTAGTCCAGCTGACAGGAACTACACAATTTTACAGAACTTCTTATCCAGCTGTAGTTAATGTTAACAAGTATAAATGTGTTGCCAACTGCTATAGATGAGAGAGCTTCTCCTAGCCATGGGTGATAAAATCTGTGAATTATATTATCCATGACAACTTAATTGTTTCAATTTTATTCAATTTTATAAATTTATTAGTACAGGAGATGTCAATTGATCTTTTTTCTTGTATTTTGAGTAATTTTTAAAATGCAACCTCCAAAAGGCCAGATTTATGGTTTCAGGGGTTTTTAACACTAGATATTTTTCATAATATGCTCTAGTGGAAAGCACTACTCTAGTGGAAAACACTGAAGTAAAGTATATGTCATATCCTGGTGTTATTATTACTTTGCATAAGAATTACACAAATCACAAAAGAAAAACAGAAATAATTTTAGAAATTTGTGAAAGTAATGTCTTATCATAATAATATTCAAATAAATAAATTAATACAGAGGTCACTCACAGTTTTAAAATTTAGTTTTCATGAACTCCACATTTTTCCTCATTTTTAGTAAGTCTCCATTGCCATTTGTTTTGATTCTTCCTGTTGATTACAAAGAGGAAGTCAAGGGCTTGCAGATGCTCTTTCCCTCTTTTCAATAGCTCTTGCTACACTTTGGTGCTCCTGAGAGCAATGAGATTTTCTTATGTAGTTTCTGGATACTTTTAAAAATATTTGAAAGCTTTTTAATAATTCTTGTTGGGAAAGAAAAAAGAATTTTTTTTTTTCCAATTTTTTTAGATGGGGATGGAAGAATTGATGTGGGAGGAACATAGCTTTCTTGTTATTTTTTATTCCTCCTTGCTTTTCCTTAATTTTCTGGTGTATTTAAATGAATACAAAGAGGCATGAGATGAGGCTTTATTAAAAAATTATTTTTAATTACTTTGTTTATTCCCTGATAATAAATTTTCTTTCCATAAACTGCCCATTTGAGAAGGTGAAGGAGTAAACTAATAAACTGGCATAAATTTCATGAAGACCTGTCTTGTATCTACAAATGAACTGGGTGGATTTGGAAGAGCTGCTCTCAACCCAGAGGGGAGCAGTGCCTGCACTTTGATGCTGTAATGAATGGTACAGAAGGTTGGAGGTCACTGTCTCAGGCCCATGCTCCATAGCTTAACTTATCATTTGATTTATAATTGAGGTGGAGCCTTGAGCAAAGAATGTTTTAACCCTAGTGTCTGTTTCACAATGGTTCAGTGAGCATATTTCTGTTTGATTAAGCATATAATACAAAATTGAGTCTAGAAGTATCTAGGTGTCCAGGACATTATTAATCCAGTTTCTCAAAAAAATTAACTTGAGGTGTTCTTTTCTAAAGAAAAATAATTTTTTATTAAAACAAAGAAAACCTGCTATTTTTTATATATAACAGCAAAAAAAAGATTGTTTTTTTGTTCTTTTAAGACAGGGAGAAGAATTAAAATGGTTCAGTTTAGGCTTAAAGATCAGAGTTCATTGAGGTGGTGGAAAAGAGTGATCTTGCTGTTCTTTCAGTATCTGTAATAATCTGCTACATGTATGCTCTAGCCCGAAGTATCACATTTCTTTGATTTCACTATTTGTGTATTTCAGTGTGTACCCTTGTTGGTTTTTTTTGTATTTCAGTGTGTACATTTAAAATAACACTGTTGCTTAGATATGCAGTGCACTTACAAACCTTTTATCTTTGTGTTTATCTTTGTGTTGCCAGGGTTAAAAGCTTTCAGAGGTGCCAGAGTTCAATGCCATCAGTAATTTCTACATTTCCAGTCTAACAACACTTTGTGAAAGGTTCCGAGAAAAATACTGTAAAAGCAAATGATCAAGGACTTTTTAGAATTTGATACTATTATACGTGGAAGTCTTGGTCTTGCACCAATTAATTTGTAAGAGACACCATTTAATAATGAAACAGTACTAAAACCTGATGGAAAACTCACTGTGTGAAATCTATTGGTGTTGACATTGTATGATAAAGCACTCTAGGCCAGGAATTTACCTGCTCCACGGAAAACAGGGAAAATAGTATCTTGCTCCCCACAGCCCCCAATTTTTGTGTGGTTAGTGTTATTTCATCAACTATTTAATTCAGCCTACGCTGTTTGTAACAAAATAGAAAAACAACAAGATGTTTCTTTAGTCTCTTGAATTCTCTTAAAGCTGTGATGTTTTATCAATGATTATAAATCTACTCGAAAGAAGGAATTATCAAGAAAACCACAGTCTAGTCCCACAATATTGTAGCAGCTATAGAAAATCAATATTGACAAAGACAGCTATTATCTTTGTTCAGTAGAAATTTAATTTCCTAGTTTCTATGAGAATTTCTTTACTTAAACATATGGAAGCTTATCAATTACTTTTATTTCCTTAGGACTACAGAGTTGTTCTCCAAAACATTTTTGCTAAATGACAACCCATATGTTTTGAATAGCTAGCTGTGTGAAAGAAATGCCTGTTTTGCCTTTATTTATTTTTATTTATTTATTTATTTATTTATTTGTATCAGAAGACATTAATGGGCATGAAAGGGAAACAGGAAAGGGAAATAGCATCATATATTCTACTTTCATTCTGTTTTTGAATTTTATTAGAAATTACTTCAGAGGATAACCCTGTAAAGTAGGTGGCATTTTTATAATTTTTCAATAATCAGATATTTAAAAGAGGTAGATATAGAATTTAATTATTACCATTTGTTGTGTATATTAAAGGAGAGATGAAAGCTGAAACTGTTCTCCTAAAAAAAAAAAAAAAATAAATACCTGTACTTTAAAGAATACAAGCAAGCGAAATACATTTTTGTGTATGTCCCAAGTCTTAGGTTTAGTAAAATAAAAATATTAGCATTTCCAATTAAAATTTTAATTGCAATATCACTTTTTAATGGGAAACAATACATCACTCTTATGTTGATTTTAATGTACAGTTTTGCTTTATAAAAATCCCTTAGGGATGAAAAATATGTTTTTTAAAAAACCCAATAATTTCCTGGTACTAATTAAATTTCTCATGCAGAAAAATTAAGATTTTTTTTTTTTTTTAAATCTGAAATGTTTCTTATTAGCAGTGTTCTCAAACAGTTCCCACCACAGAACTTTAATGGAATTTTAAGGTTCAAAGAGTAGCCTGGGTTGGAAGAAATCCACAACAATCCTTGAAGTTCAACTTTAAAATGTAAGAAAAAAGAATATTAACCACTTTTAGAATCTTTTAATTGAGATGTTTCAGACAATTTCAGGACGAGATTGTGTTTTTGTAGCACAGTCTTGGAATTAGAAGCCATGTGCTGAGCAGAGATCTGTACTTTTGTTGTTTGTTTTGGATGGTAGTTAAGCTGACCTCAGTAGCTGTGGTTGTGGTTACATTTCTCTCAACATGGAGAAGACAGAGGAGGTTAGTAGAGAAGGTCTTACATGCTTACTCTTTATCGTTTTAGGAGTTTGTTGAAAAGTTACTTGAAAGCATATTGTGTTCCAAGGGCTGTGTGTGCAGTGCTGATTCTATCCTGGCAAGTAATTCTATAGAATGAGTTCTATACATAAGAAATAGCAATGCTTGAATAATGTAAAGTGATCTTGTATTCCTCCAAATATGTCAGATGACTTTCATAAACATGCTAAATACAAACCACATTTGTCAACAAAAATCTGTTTTGTATAAATATATTTACAAAACAACATGCTTATTTATTTATTTGCTTATAAGTCTAAATCAAATGTAAACATTCAAAATGTATTGTAACAAGCCCCATTTCCTCCTCCCTTTCTATTCATACCTAATGACTGATTTCCAGGTTCATGATTCGGGAATTATTTAACAAGGTACAATAGAGGAAGCATCAGATAATTTTCAATTCATGAAGCAGAGGATATATGATTAAATATTCTCTAAGTACTGTAACACAATGATTGAAATAGTATTGAGTTGCTACTGAGCTGAAGCATTTGATTCTAGATAACTACAAACTGCTTGTGAAGGGTTTCACACCACAAAGAGACCTGAAGTTAGCTGGATTCTGTACTCAAACCTTTCTTTTCCAAATTAGCATATTAAATTACACTGAAGACTAAGAGTCTCTTAATTTCATTGGAATACCAAGTAGTTGAATAGATGAAGATCAGACTGTAAACAGGGAAAACATGGAACTTTTGGATATGAAGATTTATCTTGAGGAAAAAAATCACTCCCTTTGTTCTTAGCAAGGTATTTTTCCTATTTTTCCTTACCATTTATTTCAGTCCAGGATATTTTCAGTGACTTTTTTGGATTGAAAAACAAACAAACAAATAAACAAAAAAAAGAAAAAACAACCTTGAAATTTATTTCTTGAAAAAGAAAATCTTTCCTTTCCATCAACTTTGAAGTCTGGCCATGAGTCTTCATCCTGTGACAGGCAGGCATAATGCTTTTCCTAAGACAGCTGTAGCTCCATGCGGGGTGCCTGTATTATCTGGGATTCCCAGCACTGGCCAGCCTGAGCACCTTCAGTCTTTGAGCAGTTTTGTGGTGTGACTGTGCATTCATACATTATAAATGTGTAGCCTTCTGCTGTACTTCAATTATCCAGTAAGCTGTTTGTAGAATATCCTATATACAATATTTGTACAGCAATTTAAGAACAGATTTTTCACTTGTAATGTTTGTCATACAACTTTCTTCCCCTCATTCCTGCCTGCTTTCATAACTCTGGAGACGGAAACAAGTTTATAAAAAGCTAAACAGGACGAACCTGTAACCTGTCATGCATTTCGTCAACTTATTCCTCATCTCCCTGAGCTGTTTCTGTGACATCTGACAAATTCTATTGCCATATCAGAAAGTTGGTCTGTCTTTATTTCATTAGTGTGCATTGGAGATTTGAGTACAAAAAACAGTTGCAAAGCAAAAAGTCAGATTCATTTCAAGCTCTATTAAGCACATTGATCCCCTTTCCACCTTCATATTTGATGGCATGAAAAAAGTGAAAGAGATGTCAGTTTAAAGTTTGATGGAATTCCACAAATTGCTCAAACACCAACTTCAACAAGTATATCAAAATAATGATTAAAAATGTCACTAAGTATTGCTTTTCATTATATAGACCTCAGTGTTTTTAAGATTTGACAGTGTGAGCCAGGCATAGACTTGAAGGCCAAGAATTCTGTAAAGTGAGAATTTTTAGTGTTAGAAGACATTACTTAGAGAAACATCTCTGAAATGGGAATTAATTGATTACTGTTTGTATCCATATAAGCCCTTCTGATCACATAGATTTATATTGTATTAAAGGTTATTCTATATTAACCATACTTTTAGGTTATTACATTTGGAAAGTAGTGCAGTCAGCAGGTGTGTTTAAGGACTGGGCACATATGAAATATATGAGTACCTGTAATATGGGTGAATATTTAAAATTAGGCCAAAGTCAGAATACTTCTGCAGTTTTGAGGCCCAGAGCATGTGAGAGGACTCTTGCTTTCACCTCCATGTATGCAGAGTTTAGACACTGGTGCCTAGCTGTTACAGTGGCACTTTGGTTCTTCACAAAAAACAGAGTTCAAGTAACAAAACTCTGGATTAATTTAGACGCCAAAGACATAGTTTGAATCCATCACTCTGAGACATGCTTGCGTCAGAGAGAGATTAATCCAATTTTGCCAACCTGCAAGGCACACATAAAAGAACACTTGTTAAAAAGTAGCTCTCTGCTTATAGAGAAAGATCTGATCTTGTTACTTAGCTTAGAGTCTGAAATGTAAGCCTTGCAGCAAAGCTGAAACCTGTTTAAGAACACTTTCACTGAAGAATTTTCATTGCTGTAACTAGATTTGTTTCGAAATTAAACTATTCTTCAGGCATGGTTGTAAGAGACTCCATGAAAGCAGCTGCAATGGAACTTAAAATCAGTGATCCTATTAAACAAGCGTTAAATGAGGATGTTATTTCTCTTCGTCTTAATGCTTTGCCATGCTATTTGAAATCAATTAAGGCAGCTATCTTGCAATTTAAAGTATACTAATTAAAATACCATCCTCTATTTGCATCCATTTCTTTCCCAGAAGTGTGAGTTGCTGTAGAAAACTTTTTTTTTTTTTTTTTGTTCTTCTGGGGGGAAAGAGCTAGAAGTGAAATGATCAGGGAGAAGCCATATTAATAGAGAATTTATTTGGGCAGGTGAAATATTTCATTACTGTAAGACCTGTGTGTTTGTTTGTAGTTTTTACACCAGATAGTTTTCAGGGGAATGTTTCTAATTAAATATAAGAAAATTCTAGAAGAGTGAGAAAGAGGAACAGGACTTTTCTTAGTGAAATTACCTGGGTATGTTTTTTTAACTGAAAAAGCTTATATTGGTATCATAGAACCAACTAGGAGCAATTTGGTTTCAATCTGTCAATGTATAATGTTTTCAGAAACAAAACATTCTGGTGATGGAGTTAGTGAACAGTACAGTAATGGTAGGTTGGACATGCTAAAACAGTTCTGGGACTAATCATGTATGATTAATCAACTGTGCAACCAAAGTGATTGCACAGTTACATTGTATCTTAGAAGACACATTACCATTATGATGAATTGGGGAAAAAAAACCCAAACAACCAAAAAAACCAACAACTTCGGGTGAAAAGAGACAATATGCAAATTGCTATTTATTTTACATTTGAAATACTTGTTCAGGTTTTGATTCTAACTCGAGGAAGCAGGGGGAATCTTGCTTTAGTCAGGCTAAATACAAAGGATACTCTGAGGATCTCTATAGTCCCAGTGTGGGACCCATACTGTTTTATTTTTCAGTAAACTGATGTAAAATTTTCCATGTAAGCCCTATTAAGGGGAAGGATCCATAACATTTTTTTTCTATACACTAAAATCTGCAAGTAATTATTTTGAAGATATCTATGAAAGTAAGTATCCAGAAAAATCCTGCTGAGAAAGTAGATTGACTATGCTAATATCATGACCTGCCACTGAGACATGGTAACTGAGGTTCTTGTTAATGGATTTCTTGAGGTGGATTAGAGTGAAATGACAATGACTGGTGTTGATAAATATATGTGTGTATATATATACACATATATATGTGTGTGTCAGGTTAATTTTGGAACAATTTGGTTGCAACAGAAAGGAGGTATGTAGCTATTTTGGCTATTGTCTATACAAATGTAAGAAAGCATAAAAATATCACCTTATATATAAGTATATAAAATATCACCAATATATAAGGAAAAGAAAGAGATAGAAGGAAAGGATAAGAGTAGATATTTGAGAGGAGAGATATTACCACACGTGGATCCAGCAAGGAGACTCTGCTGTTGTAATTTCAGTGTCAGTTGCTCAAAGCGATGGTTGTGGTCTTGATCTGTCTAGGGTGGGAGAAGCCCCAACAACTCAAAGTTCAGTGGGGACACCCAGGTACCTCTGCTTTACACTGTCTGATGCAGCACTGGTGGAAGGACCCAGAAATGAGTCTCAGGGGTCTTTGATGGTTTATGGCTCTTTCTAATGACATGACAGCTCAGCTTAGTTGAGCCAGCTGGGTCTTCTCAGAAGAGAGGAATACTTTCAGGTTTACATGATAACTTCTCAAGTTGGAGGCCTGGAGAAAATTTGCACTATAAAAAGCATTATCCCACCTTGCAGGATCTGCTTATTGGCCTTTCCCTTCCCTGGCTCAAAACCCAGCCTTCTGGGAAACAAAGGTCAGTTTCTCATGGTGATTCTCTGGTGATGGGTGTGCAGATCAGATTTCACCAGCACAGAGCCAAAAGCTCTCCTCTTCCCCTTCATTTGAGGGGGTGCAAACCTGGCCTCAGCAAAGAACCCTCTCCTTTTGCAAATGGCCACTTGTTTCAGACCTTTAACATTTCAGTCTCCCACTGATCATTATAGTGGGGGGGGGAAAAAAAAAAACAAAAAAAAACCCCCAAAAAACCCCCCAAAAACCAAACCAAAACAAACAAAAAAAAACCCTAACAAAAAACAGAAAGAAAAAACACAAAAGAAATATTTTTAAAAAGTAGAATAATTTAAGAAAGCCACTGAATGAACTATTAAAATCTTAGCCTAGTTGCTACAAAACTTATCTTCAGTGAGTAATACTAATTTTGCTATCTGTTTCAACAAAACTTATAATAGTTTTGTTTGTGGTTCCAAATGGTACTGAGGTTGGGAAGGAGACAAATTGAAAATTATCAGAATAAGTGCAATATTTTTTGGGGTAGGCAACTGAATTTATTAAACTTAACATTAGAAGGGAAAAAAAAACCTAATTAAGTAAGAATCTCACTGAGAATTTAGGTACAACCCAGGAGATTAAACTACATTTTTCTCTTTCATGTACTAGAGAGTATGGGGACAAACAGAATGATTAATGAGCATGTGTAAATAGAAACTATTTTTTTTTTTTTTTTTTGCTTATTTATATAGAGTTTAATGGTCCCAGAGTAGGATAGGATGAGATAATCTCTAACCTACAATTATGCAACAAAATCTCAGGTCAAGTAAAATAGATTTATAATTAATTTATTAACATGGGGATGAAATAATTAGCAGTATGAAATACAGCCTCTTATTAGGGGTAGAAATGAGCCAAGACACAGACATTTAACAACATGAAAAGGGTCCTGATTTGTTCTTCCTTATAGCTTAGCCATCCTGACTCTGATTACAGTGAGTTCCTACTGTAGGGTCCAACTGCAGACTCTGCTGGTTATCACCTACTGTACTATGACTGCAAGTATTCGTCTGCAGACTCTGAGCACAGGCCTTAGCCAGCTCAACTATGACTGCAGGCTCCAACTCCATCAGACCCAAACTGACCTCCCAGCAGATCTTTTACCAGCAGTAAGTCTCTTCCTTGTTTTGGTCATCCTTCTGCACCCTGAATTGTTCCTTCCTCCTCATCAAGGCTCTCCTACTCTCTCTTTCTTAGAGTCCTCCTTGACTATCCAACCCACCCCTTTTATCACACCTATCTTTATTAGTCACAGCTGCAACCCATCAAAAGCAAGGCTGTTCCTCTTCTTTGGAAATGAGCACAACTGTGTCTTACTAGGGGCGAGCTCATCTGTAATGCCTTCTTCCACACCACACCTGTCTCCCTGCATTGCTGAGGGAAGAGGTAGAGCTGTGAAGGAGGGACAGGTGTGGGGGAAGATATATTTAGGTTTTATTTTACTTTTCACTTCCTGGTTTCATTTTGTTAGTAATGAATTCTGTTAATATCCCCAAGTTGGGTCTGTTTTGCTCATGATGGAATTTTACTGAAAGATGGCTCATGGACCTTAACTCCTGAACCTTTGTTATATTTTCTCTCCCATATCCAGCTGTGGAGGGGTGCAATAGAGTGGCTTTGGTGGGTGTCTGGCATCCAGCCAGGGTCAGCCTACTGCAGTACTCTAAGAGGGAACGGTCTTTATGAAAATGTATGACTACTTAAATTTGCAAAGAACTTAAGACTAATCTTGTTTATGGGTTCCAGTAAGGACCTTGGCACAAAATACATCAGTATGCTATTAAAATACATTCATGTTACAGAAATCAGAAGGCATATTAAAGCTCAGGAATATTAAAAAGAACGCAGAGGAGGAATTATATGTATGATGTTGAAGACTGAACTAATAGAAATGGGATAGTTTTAACAATAAATGTCCAAAATCACATACTTTATTAGTCATAAAGTGAAAATTGAAAACCACCATAGAAAATAAAATATTTGGATTATTGGTCAGTAAGGAGTAGGATGTGCCATACTGTCAGAGATATGCTAGGATATCCTGGTTGGCCTCCAGTTGTCACTCCACCACATGCTGGGTCTCTGGTAGGTTCTTTACAGTATCCTGTTAGCCCCATGCATCTGAAGTGGTGCTGGATGTCTACATTTAGGTGACTGAACTAATCTTTTAAAGATGTGTTTCTATCCATCTTGTGGCAGATTTAACAGACTACACGCCTACATTGGCAAACCTAGGGCATCCTAAATGAGCTGGACTGGTGTGTTTCAGTAACTGGATCCTGCTGTAGTAGCTGAAAAGGTCTGTAGGAATCAGTGACTGAGATCACTGTGTATAGTGGAAGTAAAAGCTAAGCATGCAGAAGGACACCTACCTGAGGTATTTTATCCAAAGGGCAAATTTCACTTTGATTATGATGATGATGATGTGACAGCCAGTGAAAAAGCTGAGTCTCTTAAAAATGCACTGGTAACAATCCAGAATGTGTGTTATGTTTTGGTTCTTATGAAAAGTTATGGTCCTTAAGAAAAAGGAAGTCAAATTAGTACAGGTAATTTCTTGATATTTCCAAAAGTTCTAGAAGACCACTAAAGTGATCAAGATAATAGATCTTACCAGAAGGTAGTGAAAATGTAAACATAAATTATGTTTTGTCTCATGCATCAGAAGTAAAAACTCTAAAGAGAGAAAATAATCTATTTAACCAAATTTAAGAACTTATGAAAACATTACGTAAGCATACTGTGATTAAGTTTTTGCTAGAAATCTGTTGAAATCATGAAGCCACCAAATAAAGCAAGAATTGGAATATTAAAATAATGTGAGAAGAGAAATATTACTACTTTTTGAATGCAAGTTGATTAGTTTAAGAAAAGCTGACTATAGGTAGATACAGAAGCAGACACAAAATGTTTCTCATTATGTTCTATATTGATCTAAGACAATGTAACAACCACTGTGGGTTGGAGAACCACTTTTTTCCTTGATAAAATAATTCTATGTCTGTCCTTGTATCGACTGTCCTTACAATTGCAGTGTTATTAATGTAGAGGCATTAGTTAATCTTTATACTTACTTCAGACACCCATGTTTAAGAACTTTCTTATACTGTTTTCTATTGTTTTTCCATGATGTAGTCATTTACTTTAAATTTCTTAAAAAAAAAATGACTACACACTGCAGCCTTAAAAAAATGACTACACACTTGCAGAGCTCCACTTTACCAACTTGCAGAGAGAAGAAGGTTTTGATTTTGAGGTTTGGGTTGGGTTTTTTTCCCACTAAATTTAGACAAAGTCTCTTCAGACTCTTTTTTACAGTGCATTACACCTACCAGAAGAACTAGTGAATAAGAATTATAAATGCTGTTTAAAAATTCGTATTTGCACCTTTTTCTTCTGGAAGCACCAAGTATACTGTTGTGCTGAGTATTTTCCAAAAGTGAACTAATTCAGACTAACATTTTCATGATGCTTTTGCCATAGAAAACACATGGATTCCTTAAATATAGTGTTAAATTAAGCAATTAACATAAATTTATAAATTTAATGACCTAAATGATAAAATATTTAAAAATGTGGAGAGGAATAAAATCCTAATACTAGCAAAGTAATTTCACAGATCAGCATGTAGTAGGATAAGCCTTTTCTCACAGTTCACATGAACAAATAATTTAGTTTGATTCCTGCTCCTTAAATTTCTACAGACCAGTTATATTTTTAAGTAATTTCATTTTGATTACAAATGCCAAAAGCATTCTGAATTCTGCAGTAAAGTGACAGATCGGAATGATACAATGAGCAGACAGCCAAAGGGCCATGTGGGACAATTAGAGAAATTTGTACATCAGTTACCAAAATTTACAGTTTACATAATGAAACATAGTGTGTGTATTTCATCTTCAAATGCATATCTTCAGTAAGCATAAAAACATAAATTTAACTTTCCTGTAAAAGGCTTAACTATAGAGGCATGTGCATGGCAAATTTTAGAATAAGCCTAAGCATTCACATGACTAATAAGTATCTTTCAGATACATTTCCATTGGGATCTTACACCTTCAAGTTTAGGAACTACCATTTATCTGTCCTGTCCTGTAGAAGTTAGGGAGCAGTCAGCTCACTCCTTTTTAGCCTCCCATTCTGTTTTACAGCTACTCACCATCCCTTCCACATCACTGAGCCAGTTGTTTTAAAAAAGCTGAACTTGGGCCAGTTGTTTGTAACTTTTATGTAATATCAAATTCATTGATATGAATGAAAAATATTGCTTCTGGAGTAAAAAAAAATCTTCTTTGAACTGTAAATATTCTATGATGTAAAAGAGAGTATTGTTGCATACTCTTTCTTGATTTATAACTTCAGTGTATCAGTCATAACACATCTGCTATGTTTGCTGACAAATTATTCTTAACTTCTGGACCGAATCCACTGAAATCTCTTCTCTTTCTATAAATAATTCCCCATCACATTTTTATCATTTGATCAAAAGCTTCAGTGATTAGTATTCCATAAAGAAATACCATTTCTTAAACTGTAAATAGACAGTTTAATCTTCTAATTTTTCATTATACACATGGGATAGCTTCTTTTCCCATTGCTACATATTCATCTATCTAAATAACTTTTCCTATAGGAAATAAATTATGACTGACTTTTGTTCAATGTAGGAGAAGGAGAGAAGGAAACACATGTCTAAATAATATACTGTATTTTTATTTAAAGGAGTTAAAAATGCCTAACATGATATACTACCTAATTAAATGAGTCAGCTGCTGTTTCCTACTGTAGTATTAAATGCACATACTATGTGCTCTACCATTACTTGCTGCAGCATCAATGAACATTGTATAGTTACATAAATATATACACATGAAACAAATCTAAAAATTCAAGAGATATTAACCTTAATGAACTGATCTTACCCGTTAGTACATTCATGTTTTAAATATGAAACTAAGCTAAATGGGTTTTACTGCATTTTTTTCCTAACATATTGAAAGGGGGGTAATACAGTCCTTTTGAAATTGTAAAAGGACAGCCTGTAAGGTTTAATTTGAAATAAAAGAGACTGAAAAGGATCTAGCTTTCCATCAATTCTTCTGCTGATTTTTTATCTGTATGCATAACTATTAATTTGTCAGATATTCATGTGCTGTTTGAAAGACAAGCTAGCATAAAATACTGATCAGGTATTTGCCCTCCTACCAGTTTCACAAAAAAAGATGACATATAAACACAAATGAAAATGCTCTAGTAAAATTATTTATAGCACAGTGTAATTCTGTCATATGATTTCATTTTTGTTAGCATTAAAACATTCTGACATTTCCTAATTAATGTTATTATATATGCTAATTCTTGGTAAGAGGGGTCTAAAGAGCACAGCTGAGAACATTCTTTCTTGTTTGCATAATTGCTCAGAGCAGCTGTATACCTTATTTTTTCAATATAAAGCAGTAAATACAAGTTAGGCAAAATAAAGATTCACTAGTATCACTTCCAATCAGCATATGATTGGAATTATCATATATTTAGATTACATCAAATACATTTATTTTCTTGAGAAGTTTGAATTGGTGTGTGTCTGTCATACACAAAACTTCAAGTGTATGTCATTCATACACAAAAAATCTGACAAATCAGTTTAGTTTCCCTTTTGTTTTGCTATACGGTGTCATCAGGATGAAATTTAAATTACATTCAGTGTAAGAAAACATTTCTGTCACTGATTTTGGTTTAGATAAGTTTATGTATCCTGCAGTTTTTTCTGATGGTTTCTGTTGAACCACGTTTAGCATATCAAGATGTGGTCCTTGACAACATTTTAGTTTAGTTACTGGTGTACCATAGAGTGTTGAGTTGAGGGGTTGCAGTCAATAATCTTGGAGGTCTCTTCCAACCTTAATGATTCCATGAGACATAAATATGTGCTGTACACATGTAAATGGCATTTTAACCATTTTTCCTGGAAAAGCTGCCATATGATGTGCACAAAGTTCTCTAAGCTAGGAAACAGCCTTTTACAGGATTCTTGGATACTTTTTAATGAGAAGCATTAATCAGGAGGCCCCTGTACTAACACAGCAGTGTTTGTTTCTGTGGTATGGATATGTTTGTAGGGGTACTGTGCCATATGTACCTCCTACCTGCCTCTGGTCATTGACTGAGGTGGCCAAAAAGCCCACTGGAGGCAAATTCAGGGTCTGCTGTAGTGACACAGGGGAATGTGCCATCCTCTGCTTCCCCTGCAACTCCCTTTTCTATTGCCAAGTCAGAGCCTTCTGTTCCTGTTACTGTCAGTAATACTGATTTTGCAGGATTCCTGGTTTAAAATACTAATTATAAAAGAAAATTGCATTTATAATTTATGTTGATTACTTGGCAGTCAAAAAAAATAATATCTTGCCCCAGAAGTTCTCAGAAATATCTCAAGCCTTCTCAGCAGTTTGAAGATGAATGTGTAAACACAGTATCCTGAACATTAGCCTAAACCTTTTTGAATATTTTAGGATCTATGGTTTCCTTTCCTTTTATAAATGTGAAATTAACTTCCAGATAACATACAATGTAAAATTTTTCTAGCTAGTTTAGATAGATTTTTCTCCCTACATTACAGTCTTTGTTGCATTGCCTTACTATTCCATATGGCATGCCTTTGGCTAGCTCTAAAAGTGTCAGAGCTTCACTCTCCATTAGTTCCATGATACTGGCTACAATAGCAGATTCTGACTAAAATAATTTTGTATTCTTTTGTCAGAGAATACACAAACAAATTGATCTATTAATGTCTGACAGTAATGAAATGCCTGCATTTTAGGCATCCATATATTCTTTGTACGTATTATACGTTATCTACTTAAGGCTGATTTCAGAATAACTGAAAACAACACTGGATTTAGGTATTAAAATATATTTTGTAGTCACACACTGTGCGCAGTTAGTCACTCCTCTTTCTGATGTTATGTATGTTCTAAGTAAAGCAGCCTTTGTGTCCAGACCTGCAAGATGCTGAGCACTTTCAATTCCCAGTGAAGCCTGACACTGAGAACTAACCATGTCTTACAATTATTTACACACCATGGTGTAAGTCTCTCATGAGCCTTACTCAGAATGTCTGTGTGGATGTGCACACAAATTGAAATGCATTTGCAAAGTGCACTTCCCCGTGGGACATTTACCTTGTGCATTCCCTTCGCCTGGCTGCTCCCTGCAGCCCAGTCCTGTGGGTGCAGCAGGTCACAGGTGACCCATGCAGATGACCTGGTGATTCTGCTGCCATTCCACTGACTGCAGTCATCTTGAGCATAAATCTGTCTTGGTTTGAATGACAGGTCCTGCTAAGGAAGGCTGGGACCTACTTTAGAATGGAGAATGTAAACGCCCTCCATCCAAATGATTATAATTTTGAGATTAAGGAGCTCTCATAATAAAGATATGGGGATAGGAATGACAGTTCTTTATTAGGAGATTTAAAAAACAAATGCAGTAATTAAAAAAAAAAAAAAAAAAAAAAAAAAAAGGACCCATTGAGAGAGTCAGAATACAACCTGACACCCTGTGGGTCAGGGTGTTGATAGCAGTCCCATTAAAAGGTGGCTGCAGTTTGTCTGGAGTGGCAGATGTGGTTCTGTTGAAGCAATGATCCCATAGAAAGGTGTAGATTTCTTCTGAAGATCCAGCAGTAGTGTAGATGGGCCTGCTCTTCCTCTGGGAATCTGGCAGAGAAAGGCTGCCTTTGGTGTTCCAAATCTCAGACTTTTACCCAGGTAGGAATGCTTGGCTCCTCCCCCTGGTTGGAGCATCTCCCAGTGGGATGATGTAAGTTTATCAGCCATGAAATGAGACTCAATAGCCCATTAGCAGAAGATACCTCCCTGGAGGGAAGATGGGTCCTGGAAAAGATAAAGCAAGCTGCCCCACCTGCTTTTTTAACAGCCAGCACATTAACAGAGGACCACCACACCCCCGCCCCGGTTTCAAGAGATGGTGATAGAATACATGCTTCTGGTCACATCCTGCACTGTAACCCAAGACACACCCTAATATGATCTCTGAATTATTTTAAGAGTTCATCAGGTGCAAACATGAAGAACAGAAAAATGTTAAAGACTTCAATACCATTAAATCTACTTATATTAAAAAAAAAAAAAAATGTTGGATGTTATTTATGGCAGATGCTTTAATGTAAGTCTTCCATATAAATTTTGAGCAACATAAGATTTATGTGATAGCAGTTCTACTGAAATGTTTTATTAGAAAATATGTAGTGATAACCAACTATTTCAGTGTGATCTGCTTTAATCAGTAGTTACTATTTTCCTCAGTGTTCGTAGCCTTCACAACATACTTTTCAACTTTCATACTTTTCAATAAGGTTTCATACCTGTTAAAAATAAGTTTTATGTATTCTATTTTATATTTTCCTAATGATTCAAGATCTTTCCTACTATGGTTGTTCCTGGAGCTAGAATTTGACTAATATTCTTTATGAAAGCAATATTTTTCCCCTTTGTGTGAATTGCCTAGGAATTGCTCTCAGTTAAAATGTATATATTGATCAAGTGTAGATATATACTGCCCAGAATATGAAGAGTTTTCAGATAATGGATGGATGTTGAGAGGTTCATTCAGCTTTGAATCACATATGATGGGTCTATGAAAGCAGATGCTCTGCCACTGCACCCTCCTCCCCATTACCAAACACATGAAAAATAACAAAGCAGAACAGATTAGTAAATTATTAATATTCACTGGGTAAATTATTAATATTTACTGGTGTAAGCTCAGAGATTAATAAACAAAAATAGTTAAAATTACATAAATTAAAAGTGGGAGGGAGAGAAAAGTACAGAGGCTTTGGGGATGGTTACATCAAAAGAGGGAAGGGATTAGGCAAGTGGCAAAAAAAGGGGCAGAAATAGACCTGAGGAACCGGGGAGGATGAACCAAGAACCAAGACTGTATGACTATGACACTAGAGCAAGAGGCTGGCTTATTTCTCTTTAAGGGGTTGTGTCTTAATTTGGACAACATAACTTAAATCTTTTTCTAATTCCTGTCTTGTTACTCTTCCAACTCCTATGGCTTACTTAAGGGTGAAAAATCTTGCAGTAATAGGACCAGACTACAGACTTGGGTAGGTATTTTACCCAAATGCTGTTAGCTCCAAAAGCAATGAAATAGAAGTGAGAGAATAGCTGAAATACTTTAGAAAAAGTTAAACTAGGTGCATGTTTTTATTGGCTTAATAATTTTTATGCAGATACATGTGTGCCTGTGTAGGTATGGGGATGCAGATATATGTAACAAATACCCTGATTTCTGTCATTTACATGCATTACTTTGCCCTGGAAATGGTGAGGTGTGGTTTAAAGACATTTTAATTTGGGTTGTGGCTTCCTCTAAGAAAGGCAGCAGGGAATCAATTGAACTAATTTTTTGATTGAAGGAAGTAGTTGAGATCTGTGTCATACCAGATTGCAGCACATTTTACTTGCCACGGTTATCTCAATTTAATTAAATGAATAAATGAAATGCATGCTATATGGATTTTTTTTCTGATTACAGATCTTAAGTATAAGTAAAAGAATAAATCTTTGTCCACAAAAGTGCAGTAGTTACTGCTGTTCAGTCTGAATTCAATATTTTTAATTTTTTTTTTTTTTTAATATTGTATAAAGATGAGTTTATACTGTCATGGAAGGAGTGCAAAATTCATAGATTTTAAATTCACCCAGTGTTTGGTCTTCACAGATTTTAACACTATTAAACAATTTCTCCTCATTCTTAACACTTATTTTGGGCTTAGATGCTCCTTTTCTACGTTATATAATACTCAGTGCAAATTATAATATTCCACATATTTACTTAGATAAATTTGAAGTATCAGATGGTGCATAAAAGAATGTCAGCAAACAGTCAGTTCTTCCTCTCTTTCTGAAATGCCATCCTGTATAGTTTTATACCTGTATAGACTAAAGAACTTATATATTTATATTGCAGAGGGAGAAGACAAGAAACTTACAGATAATGATAGTAAGCTGTTGAAATCAATGGGATTTATTTGTATTTATGATAATGCAATTAATGTTAAACCAGTGATTTTGAAAAATCCTGTCTTTCAGCTTTATTTTTTAATAAGGATATTATTTTTAAATTAAATTTTTTTGCCTTGTTAACTGCTGCTTTTTTTCCTGATTGTTATTTTGGTTATGTGATAAACCACTGATGTTCTTTAAATTTCTCAGAGAAAAAAAAAAAAAAAAAAAAAAAAAAAAAAAAAAAAAAAAAAGAAGATAAAAAAGCATTGCCTTTACCACAGTAGCAGAAGATCCAGCTTTAAATGGTTTTCCTTTTCATAATTACTGAGCCTTTGTTTTTCACTAACTTTTATGACAGAATGTATTTTTAGTATGACTTGCACAGGTGGTTCTTTAGTTCTTGCTTTCATCTTCTGTGTATTATTTATGAACAACAGTGATTCCTCTGTGTCTCCTTTACTTCTTGCAGTGTTTCTACCAACAGACTCAGTAAGTGGCAATCCTTCCTTAGATGTTTCAGTTTAGCATTGCTCTTTTGGAAATAAACAGTAGACTTTTCAACATGAAAATTCTGTTAATAATTGATGGCATTTATCGAAAACAGCCAGCATACCTTCAGGTGAGACTCTGGGGCTTCAACAAGGAAAAAAGGAAATATTTCACAAAGTAAGGCTGGTAATTGGATGGGTTAGAAAAGGGGAAGTAGGAAGAAGGCTTTTACCACAGCAAGTAGTATTTTCTGGAGGTAATTTTCTGGAATTTTAATTCCACCTTGACCCGGTCACCTGTCTCCAGCCAGTACTTCCCAGTGCAGCCCTGGCTGCTTTACTGGGATTTACACATCCCCCAAAACCAGGCACTGGAGGTTATTTTGGAGCCAGCAGCCAGAGCAGCCCTGACATGGCTGAGCTGTTGTTCACAATCTGTGTCATGTGCCAGTTTCAGTCTATTTCTGGAGGTTTAATTTTTTTCTCAGTCTATTACTGAATGAAGTATTTCTTATCTCAGTGTCCATTGTCCTCATACTTTCTCATGTCAGCTACCTTCTACGGCAATATTTTTAGCTCATAATGCTGTTTTTACTTATTTCAGGAAAAGGTAGAACATCCCCTGGGATTGCAGTTAATAGCTTCAAGAAAGATCTATATAGACACTGTGAGAAACTTCATAGTAGTGACAAAGGTATCAGTCTTGCCAAGCTCAGAACTATTCACTAAGTCTGGGAACTAATTGTATCCCATTAGGAGCAGTGCTGGACAGGCATTCAGCAAAACAGCTTAGGTGATATTCAGTATTACCACTGTCTGTATTTTAGCACTCAGCTTCTCAACTGAGATTCACAAGGCTGCCTCCTGATACTTGGAATAGATTGGTAGAAAATTTTGACTTTAGGCTGAATCTCAGACTAGTGCTGTACTCCAGATGTCAAATTCAGTGAAAAGGCAAGGAACAGGAAAAACTGGAGCCTACACTTGTGGCTTCTACATAATTCAGTTAGTTTTTATGCCTGTAGCTGGTCTCTTGTGGGAAACAGAAGTGCATAATCAAAGGCATTTATGTCCAGATCCACATAGGTTCAGTATGGTCTGAGAAGTTTGATCAAAGCAGTCTTTGTGGTAGGTATCACTTTCTTGAAATTGCATTAGGCAGAGTTTTGAAACAAGTTCCTAAACAGTCAGAAAGCAGAAAATAATACAAAGTGTGTCCAGTATTTTAAATTCAACTGTTCATGGAATGTTTTTGTCTCAAACAATCATCGAGAGTATCTCAGCTTAAAGGTTCTTCGATCACATTTCTGAAAATTAGCAAATAAAATTCCATGCAGACAAGACTTGCAGTAACTAAGTGGTTCACTGATTGCTTGACTTTCGTTTTTCTTAATGCAAATCACTATGTAAGATCTTGGAATATAATGCCATCTACTGGCATTTTATTTGCTATCTACGTATGTTAGACATACATATGGAAGACATATGGAAGACCCCTGAGCTGTCTGGAGTGACTACTGCAGCATCTCAGAGATAATTCAATCTTCTGAAAATGATACTAACAGGCTGATTTTTCTGCTGACACATAGCTGAGAGGAAGCTGATCCTCCAGAAGGTCACAGGGCTCCAAAGGCCTCCATGTTACTGCTGAAAAATCCCTGTGGAGGTTTTGAATAGCCTAGAATATCTAAAATGTCCCTTAATGCTTAAGTTTATCTAGGAAATGGAAATGAGCCCTAGATCTCTCTAGATGCAAATAGGATCTTAAGCATCTCTTCATAGACGACCTGAATGCAGAAAACTCCTTTTAGTTACCCAAATCTCAAATTGAGCAAAGAATATTTCCTTCTAACAGTTGTGTGGGGACACTGGAGCACATACCTCCTCTCGGTCTCCTTTCACATAGAGGAGGCCAAGTTAACTACTTCTGGCAAACATTAACTTTAATGTGCCTATGGTCAGCAAAAACTAAAATATCCTGCAGTTCAAACATTTCTAGCATACTTAAATGTTAAGGTAGAAAAAGACTGAATGATATAATTATTACTAAATGTCATGGTTTGACGCTGGCACAAGGACAGTGCCCCCATAAAGATATACTGTCCCTGGTGCTTGCTGTGAGATGTGACCAAAAACAAAGCAAAACAGCTTTTAATTTAGGAACAAAAGGAAAGAAGAACTTTATTCACTTTCAATAGGTAAAAGAGACACACAGAGAAGGGGATGAAAACTTTAAAAACACTCCTCCTCCCCCCACCCAGATTCTCAACACAGTGAAACAAAACTAAAAATTCCCAGTCAAGTTACCACTTCTCAAATAATCAATTCTCAATCCATTATCATCCTTCTGATAATCAGCACTCAGTTTATCAAGGAGAGATAGGAGTCCTTCTTGCACCATATTGTGACCTCTTCTTCCATGTCCAGTGCTCTCACTACTGTGCATGGACCAGAACTGCTTCTAGGGTTTCTCTTTTTAAAGATGCTTTAGTCAGTTCCTAAAAAACGACAGCCTCTCAAATTTTGGGACACCAGTCCCCCCCAGTTTCACCCCCTGGGGCCGAGGGGCCTTGAGAACAGAGATCTTCCTCTCATCTCTGTTCACACTACTCTTCCACTGTCCACTCTTGGCTCCAAGCCAAAGCCTCTCCCCAGATGCAGTCTCTGCATCACAGAAAAGAAATGAGTCCGTCCATGGCCTTACAAGAACAGTCCAGCCAAAGGCCACTCCATCATCTCCTCCCACCTAGGATTCTTTTCAGCATCCTCTGACAATCTTTCACTTGCACGAACTTTCATCATCTTTGCCCAGTGCTCTCTATTTCACTTCTATCTTCTTTCTTCAGATTCAGGAGGATCAGCATTTATAAAGTGTCCATCATTTATGAAAAGGGTTAAAACCTTGGGCTGTGCCTGCCCAGAACTCCCATGGTAAGTTGCTGGGTACCTTCTCGCGTCACCCCTCCTTACTCCTTCGGCCGTGCTGCCCGGCTGCTGATATCAAATTTCAAGGTGGCACAGACACAGTCTCTCTCTCTCTCTCTCTCTCTTCGAGGGGAGAAAAGGGGGGCTGCCTGATACCTCTCAAGGTTCTTGTATTCTCTCCACCCTTCCATCCTGCAGGATCTTCCTCTCCCCCTCTCTGCCCAAGGCTCCAGCCTACCTCGCCCAGGCTGCATGGCTTCCCCTCCCCGCCCAGCCGGGCAGGGGAGATCCACCCATCCTCAGGGACCGGAACCAAGAGAGAATTCTCCTGGGAGCCCTCTGCTTTTAACCCCTTGTGTTCTCAGAGGCGGATCCTTGTCCTCAGTGGGCACACCAGGTGCCAATCTTTAAACCTGAGCACTCATTGGTTTGACCACCGAATCCCAAAAAACTCACTTCCTTTTCAAACCACCACACTAAACTACTCAATTACACTGAACAATTTAATGACAAAATATTAATACCCACTTTGCCTTCAGTATTATTAAATGTATGTTGCTATTAACTTTTATTATTTTTAAATATTGGTTTTATAAGGCATTTTTAGTTACTGGTGAAATTACACTTGAGGAGAAAGATGTGTTGCGAAAGTTTCAAGTACAGGATAAGTAGGCTGCCTGTAGCAGATATTGGATATTTCTTAGTATGTACAAAGATATGTAAATGATCTTTGCTCTATCTATTAGGAAGAAAATTGCATTAAAATAAGATATCTCTCAAAGACTGGAGCATTAATTACAATTTTACAGATCTGTAAATGAGTAATTACAAGTAAATTAAAGTTATGTCTAGAATTTCAAATAGGATCTTCTGTGGTTTTACACTCTAAAGTTAGATGCATCCAACATATCTAATTGTCTGATTCTTTCTTCTACTTTGGATATTTTTCAAGATTCAGCATCAGTTCCTTAGCACATTGATTACATTGAACAGATCCAGATTGCAATGTTGGCATTTGTTTATGTAGTAAATCACAACTTTGACAAAAAGTGTGCAAGTTAGAAATGTTCTTAAAATCAATCTAGGCTGTCAAAATCCTTAATAAATTAATTTAATTATAACTTTAACACAAAAAAAAAAAACAAACCAAAAAACAAACAAACAAACAAAGAATAAAAAAACCCCAAAAATCCCCAAACCAAACCAAACCAAAAAAAAAAAAAAAACAAAAAAACTCAAAAAAAAACCCCACACAAACAACCCCCCAACAACAATAAACCACAACCACCCTCTCCCCCACCAAAAAATCCCCAACAAAACCCCCCAAAATTCCCAAACAATATTTTCTTTACTGAGAAGAACATATTGCATTTATACTGGGAATTCCAGTGGCCACTGTTTGCTAATCTGGTGAAAAGACTTTTCCTGTGTCTTTTTCTTGCAATCATGTTGACCAAGTGGAATTTTCAGAACAGCCTCTGAGAAGGCTTACTTGTAGAAATATTCATTTACCTACTCAGTATGTCAGCTTCATACTCTTACTTGTTTTATATCTAAAAATTATGCTTTCTATTTAGGTCTGTCTGGAGTTTTCAGATTTGCTTAGGTATGTCATTCAAAGCCTGTCTCTTCTAAAATGTCTAGAGAGTGTGAAGAAGGGACTCAAAAATGAATCCCATTTTTGGTAATACTAGGTTATAGCCTTGCTTTATGTCTATTTTTAAAAAAAATAAACTTGAGTTCTTCTTTATAAATTTGTTAAAAATATCAGGAAACCTTGAAAGCATCCTTACATCAAAATAGTTAAAATATTCTGTAAGAAATTGCAAATGTAGGTTTCCCTCAGGCACAAAAGAAAATTTATTCAGATTTGCTGCATCACAATGTTGTTGCATAAAAGTAGCCATGTCCTCCTGTTCCCATGCTTTGAAGGAAAGGCATGGCTCTGGAGCTCCTACACAAAGACCTAAATGATAGAACAATGAGCTTTAGAATTGCTACTGAATGATCTGAGTGCCAAATTGGTAATTGATTTTCAGTACTGAAGGCACATGCAGAAAAAGACTGTCAGGTGAACATTCAAGTAAAATTAAACAATTAACTAATGAAATATATAAATAAACTTTTTAGCACTTCAGTGGTCAGCATTAGTTTACACAGATTTTTAATAACAGAATATTTAAATTCCACTTAAGTCACACTTTGGGTGCTTCATTCCTATTTCTTGTTTTTTAATCAGGCTTCAAATTTATGTAGCTGTCCTACTAATGCAATCTTTCAGAAGAGAAAATTCACCTAGGGCTTTCTAAATCTTACATGAGTATCATTACTCCTAAAACATCCTTCCTTAGTCGTGAATATGCAATTTTGCTTGAAGTTTTATGCGTCAGGACAATCATTTATTTGAACGGATGTTTTCAGTCTGGCACATCCTTCTCTGTCTTTCTTCTTGGGAAAATTAGCATAATGTCTTTGAAAGATATCCAATAGAATCCTTAATTTATGTAGTGTCTCTTCATTTTCTGTTTGGTTTTAAAAGCTTATTGCAGTGTTAGAAGCAGTATAAAATGACATAAATTTTACTTAATCTCCAATAGTATGAAACTGATAGGATTAAATAGATATGCAATCTTTTTATATATTTCTATCTACTTATAATTTTTACATGTCTGCATCATTATATATTTGCAGGTCTTTTAATCTGTGTTTTGTGCCTTTTTTATTTAGAAATTGCTTCTTGATGTAGTTACATATTGAATGAATCTCAGTTCTAGATATAAATTATGTCTATAATACAAACAAATTGGTAGTTTTGTCTGGAAACATTTGTCTTTAAACCATGGTTTCTATAGTTCATTTTAATTGTGAAATAGCATAAAATTGGTTTTGAAAAATTTCTTAATTTATTCTAATGAATAAGCAGCACCAAATTAAAATGTATATTAAAAAAGCCAAACTTGATTCTCTGACATCTTCTCTTCCAAAAAAAAAAAAAAAAAAAAAACAAACAAACAAACAAAAACACCCCAACATTTCCTCCTGAAAATACCCAGAGTATGTAATATGTAGAGTTCTTAACCAAAAGAGCAAGGAAAAAAGTAACAAGCCCTTCCACTAACTCCAAGAATATGGAAAATCATATTAAAAATACTTTCATTCAAATAATTTGAAGATAAAAGGAACAGAATGCTTCCACATAACGAATGAGTAAAATCAGAGAGAAAAGTTTTTTGTCTGGAAATTGGAGGGCAGAGGACAGACGTAATAGAAGGGCAAGAGGGAAGAAGTGGTAAAGAATTGAAATGCTGTAAGCAGGAGCAAAAGAACAACCTACAGTTTGTATTATGAAGGCATAACCTACACTTGTGCTGAATCACTAAGACAGTCTTCTTTTTTCTCCTCCAAAAGGTAATCTCTTAAGTTGTGTGTTAATGTATAAGCTTGTGGTTTGTTTTTTTTTTTTTTATTATTTTTAAAATTAGGTTCAATAGCACTGTGTCACTTTCAGAACCATAAATAATTGGTTTTTATCTCAAATGATCTGTAAGATTTGAGAAGCCTATTTTTATCATAAGGTCTTACAGTTTTTCTTACAAAGAAATGGATGAGCACTTGGGGAGTGGAGATTGGAAAGTTTCTCTCCATGCACTCTGGCAAATTTTCTCTTTGGATTTTGCTGTAGAAGGTTATGCCTGTGTATGAGTAAACTTGGCGTCTCACCACAAATAACATGTCCTTTCATTTTTGTGTTTAATAAAAATTCCTGAAAGTATTGCCACACAAGTTGCAGATACAGGTACAAAGAACAGATTTGGCCCCTCTGAAATACTGGCCATAATGCAATTTGTATAATGAGCCTTTTCTTCCTGACTGAATGGAGAGAGTGGCACCACCTGTCCTATACATTTTGTCATGGCTGCTAGTCTTCTGGTTTATGTTTAAAAAAATCACAGAATGGTAGAAAGACTGATGCAGTGCTTAGGGGAAGCAGGGTCCAGCTGACAGGAAGACAGATAGTGTTACAGCAGACCTGCGAGAAATGCCTAGAGAGAACCTGGAGTGACAATACATACATTTGGGACAGAGTAACTCCTTCAGGCTATTCTGTATCAACCAAGGGATAGCAGGCAAAATAAACTCTGCCATGAAGGTGGAAATCCAACAGAGTTGACCACAACCATAGAAAAATAAAACCATTCTAAAAGTGCATCCTATACCTGCTTTATCCGTTGCAATTCAAGCTATGTTGTTGTGGGATTTTTTGTTTGATTTGTTTTGTTTTGTTTTTTTTTTTTTTTTTTTTTTGTTTGGTTGGGTTTTTTTTTTTTTTTCCTATTTCTTAAAATGGTAAAGAATGGTTCCCCAAATGTAGAATCTCAAAATATGACAGATTTGTCTTACTGTATGCAGATACCTGCAATAAGAATGATGCTGTCTGAAAAGAAATTATCTCAGGAACTTTTACAAATACAAATACATAACTCTTTGAACTTTTGTATACATGAGGACATGCCTCAGACAAAGAAGCCAAGGTATTTGTTTTTACACTTCTGTTTACTGATTTTTGCTATCACTGTGTAGATATCACTTGGAATGATACAGTCACTAAAAGATTTTACATTGTTGATTTCTGCTGTGACTAATCCTGAAGCAGACTAAATAAGATGAACAGAAATAGCCAAAAAACTGAGCAGAATGTTCTCCATAAATGGTAAATATATTTTGAGTATACTTACTGTTCGCAATTCTGAGAAATATTAATAATTAGAAGCTAAGTTTAGGCATCTAATTCAAGTATTTAAATTCAAAGGTTATTTTTACTTCTGTTTCCCTCATTGTCAAAACAGGGAAATTCCCAGGTTCTGAGTCACTGTCAGTAGCAGAATTTTTAAGTTAGCTGCTAAAAATAAGAATATCTCCTTTATTTTATAAATAACATTTAAACATTCTATTGCAATATTTTATCAGATTATCTAAATTAGTTTCATGCACAAAATGTGAGAGAAATGAAAATGTCAGATTCTGAAATCAAAACAGTTATTAAAAAAATAACATTTGAACTCAGATCACCTTCACTAACAGGAGTAAAAGTACCTTCTGCATCACACTATTTTGAATAATTTGCTTCCTAATTTTTCTTTTTACTCACTTCTGATTTTTCCATGAGAACTCATTATTTCCTAGTGTTCATCAATGAACACATAGAATTGATTATCATAATCTTCCTTTGATTGGCTATAAAGTGTCTAGTATTGTTACTTCCCTTCCAAAGGGTACTTCTCTACAGAAAGGAAGGCTGAATCCTCTTTCTTTTGAATTACAGGTGAGTGTTCACCATAGCAACCTCCAAAAGTGGTCAAAGAGCCATTTGAAAACATCTCAAGTGTTATCTCCCTAGTCTTTATCTTTTAATTGGCATGTATTTGACTTCACTTGAAAGGAATGAAAATGGACTTGGCTGTGTAATAATATGTTTCAGATGACAGTAGACAACAAGCTTGTGGAAAAACAGAGGTTTCAAAAAAGATCTGATATTTAGTGTGAGTGGTATTAAAATAGAAGCAAAGTGCATTTCTTTTTAATCTAGTATTTTATGTTTTTCAGGAAGAGATAGGACAGTGACAGAAGATTGTATGTAGACAGCCGATTAGTGAGCTTTTAACCTATGTCAGCTTCTTCAGATTGTTTTCTGCTGATGGTCTGTAATTCAGAAGAATTTCTCCCAGCAATGTGTAAGAAGAGTATGGGAGAAAAAGTTCTCTGAAGTAAAAATAACAACAATAAAATAAAAAAAACAAAACTATGCCAATGTTATTAAAGTAAATGTCCCTTTGCAGGTAGAGTGCCTCCCAGAAGGGATTAGTTTTGTACTGCTACTCAGTGTGGAAAAAAGGTTTACACAAATTTTTTGGAACAGCTGTAATAATCAAAGAAATGAGAGGCAGAATAACTGCAGGATGTTTTTTGTATGTTCAATTTGTTTCATGATCACCAGAGTGATTTATTTTTTTATTCTTAAAGTAATTTTATACATCAAAGTATGTAAGCAGTCGAAGTATCCAAAAACCCCAGTAAAAAGCAGCAATCATAAAGGACAGCAAAAATTAATAATTTCTCCATTTTATGACTGTAGTAGCTGGCTCTGGCTCAGTCTGCCTGTTTGATCGTGTCGAATCTCCAGGATGGAACAGGCACTCTGAGGAGGTGAACCAGGATTAGCACTGAGTTGCCTGTGATGCACTCTATGTTCCTGTGTCTGCAGAGTGTGTCAGCACAGTTAGTGTCTGTCCTCTGGCTAGGATCTAAGGGAGAAGAAGAAGGTGGGGAATGTAGAGGTGGACAAAAAGATAAGCAGCAGGGAACAGGGCAGAGAGGAACATTAAAAAATCTGCTTATTCATGCAATGATAAGCTCATGGGAGTGGACTAAAATCTAGATATGCCAGGAGAAGCAACAGCACCAAGACTCATGAGTGATGTAATGTGTAGATATTTGTCTGCTATTTTCAGGCTTTTATATGCTCATGAGCTCTTCATATGGACTACTAATAACCTCCACCAGTTGTACAACTGTGTATTTGCTGATGATTCATCAGCTGCTGACGCTTTGTGAGCCATTATCCTCAAAGAAAATAGCTGTAGATACAATTACAATAAGCTGTTGAACTGACTGCATGGGAACCAGCTCAGATAGAATCCTAGGACGTTAGGTTGTATCACTGTAATAAGTCACTTAGGATCTCCAATTTATAGCAAGAGTTGGTGCCTCAGCTCTTTGTACGTCTTTGACGCCGCCTGGTATCTCAAATGGTGATACATGTCTGTGTTTAATTAGCTGAATCCCACCTAAGGTGTCTGCTTCAAATTGAGCTGAATGTCTTTCTAGGGTGTTCTACCTAAATCACCATTTTATAAATAGGAAGTTTAGAAGCTGACTTACCTACATTAGGTTACAGAAATTCACGTTTCATAATCTGAAATTAAAATCCATCCTTAGTCTCCTGTAGCATATATGGTATATTTTATCATTGATTTAGGTAGCTACAATCTTCTCCTTTGACTAGAAATAAACAAAACTGTTGCTTCATTATGGAGTGTACTGAGAAAAGGATATTTCTGAGACTGTAAAACAGGGGGCAGCTCCTCTGTGTATGTGAATTTATTAAAAAAAATATGAAAACGGGGTAACAGTCTAGAAAGCTCAGCAACTGCAATCAGAATTCACAATTCACTTGAAAATACTGAACACTGTCAATCTGTCTTGCTGTCACTGGGATTCATTTGGTGCACTAATGCTGTACTCAGTTGTGGCTTGTGGGCTTTTTTGTAGTAAGCATCCAAGAAGTTTGTGTCACTGCTTACTAATAAAGTCAGAACAGTTCCAGCTTTTCAGGACATGTACTTAATCCATTTCTGAGCTTCAAGGAATGAATACCTTTACATTTCGTTTTGTATTCACTGCTATGAAGCAGGTTGGATGTGTCTTGTAGCACTGCACAGAGTAAGCTATTCCAGGTGAAAAGCCTACAGCTGCAAAGCAGTTTTTGTCTGAGGACTGAGATTTAAAATAGGGCAGGTCCAGTAGCAAATAGTTTTTTTGACTAGTGTGTTCTGAGAACCATATTTGCAGTGGTTGTCTATTCTCAGAATCTAATGTGGGGTCTTTTAGGATCCTAGTCTGTGATTGTATTGTTTTTTAGAGAATGGGTTGGTCTGTAATGTTTTTCTTAGTTTCTGTCAAAATGAAAGATATTGATGCAAACAAAACATTGACGGCTCACAACAAAGAGTTAGGTTATTGTTTAAGGGTTGTATGATCATTGCTATACACACCCCAATGGCAACTAAGTATCTTCAAATATTTTAAGAATTTAAAAAAGAGGAGGTGAAAAAGCC
This sequence comes from Sitta carolinensis, assembly GCA_032173965.1. Lineage (NCBI taxonomy): Eukaryota > Metazoa > Chordata > Aves > Passeriformes > Sittidae > Sitta > Sitta carolinensis. The sequence goes on along the minus strand of JAVUNC010000004.1, from coordinate 21,858,522 downwards.
AAAGGAAAGGCACTAAACAGTTTAATCTATTTTTACTGCAATGAAGACTTTGTTTTATTTATGCTGTTTAAAAAAATATACTCATTAAGCTTTCCTACTTCAGAATTATGACATTGCCAGTTTATTAATCTTGAGAGGGTTTTGAGTTTTTACTTTTCTCTACTGAAGAATGTGAATAATATTTAAAAGTCTTAAAAGTTTTGTGGAATCTGTTGCAGTATTTAGTTCACTTGCCAATGTTTTCAAACTATTTATTAAGTGGTCTGAAGAGTTTTTATATGAAATTAATAATTTTGATATTTTACTGTTTACTTATGGAAAATTATGAATAATAACAGGATAGTTTTCTGTTTGCTGGTTGTGAAGGAATGAATAGGCTGCACAGGGCAAAGTAATACCAGGGGTTGAGGAAGATGGTCCTTCCCTTGTAACCAGCAGTGGTGCAGCCACACCTGGAGCACTGTGTCCAGTTCTGGGCCCCACAGTGCCAGGGACACATGGACATGCTGGAGAGAGCCAGAAAGATATTTAAGGGACTGGAACATCACGCTTATGAAGACAGGCTAAAAGACCTCTGTATGGAATTACATGTGTAATTCCTATCTGTTTTGATTGCTCTAAAAATGTATGCACACAATACCCACCCAAACACCCTTCATCATTCAAGATGTATGTATAGCAAATTAGCAAGAAGTTGACTTTGTTATGTCTTTGGACTAAGGAGGCACAGAAGGAGAAAATTACTGTTATAATACTTTCTGATAATACTAGCCTTTCTTTGTTCTATAGTGGAGAATCCCTTCAGAGAACCTTCTGAATGACTACAGGTAGAACTCTCCATCCACTAGATGTGAATTCAGAGAAGAATTCATCTAAATTAGACATTTCAATTAGGTATCTGCCTTTAAAATGAATAATGAATAATTTTTTTCTCCCCAAGTTAATTCCCAAACACTGGCTGGTTAAAAAGTGACAAGGTGACTGTTTTCCATATGAAGTACAGTTAATTTTCATACTTTTCATATTTTCATACTTTTAAATAATTCTAATGTGATTTACAAAAAGATTATTTATATTCTTTATTAAATAGATGAGATTATTAAATAGATGAGAATAGAAATAATTGTGAATAGCATTTGTAGCTATATTTCTGCATGCACAAGAATTATAGGTTTATAGACCAAGGTAAAACATACTGACTATTGTCAAGTAACTTATATGATGTAAAGTATTACAGAAGACTATGTTCAAAATAATGTTTATGCCATTTAACTTAATTTTCATAAAAGCAAGCAAGTCTTCAGTATCCAATTATATGTGCAGTGTTAGAGAATAATCTGAAGTAAAATCAGTGTACAGTTGAACTGGCAGTTAGATGTTCATGTGGATTGCCACACAGCTCTGTTAACAGGCATATTAAATGAAATTAAAATGTCCATGTTTCCCATTTACTCTAATGAAAAGCGTAAAAAAGTTTTAAAAATATCAGGCCTGTTATGCCATGTTAAGGAAAAAAAAATAATAGCCTCTGGTCTGCACAATGAAGGCAAAAATTTGGAAGTTTACTATACAGAATTCTGACAACATTGTGTTTGCTTTCAGTGATACTTTTGCCTTTATCTATTAAGCAGAAATATTTTATATCATTATATGTACCAACTTCAAAGTCTTCCAAGCATGTATTGCGAACAAAAGTTTTATTTCCTCACTTTTCATACTGTGTGTTACATTTATCATAAGGTGCAAGAGGAGACTAAATGTGTTCACAGCATAAACCTTGGAAAATTTCAGCAAAATAAATCAATAAATTTTCTCAAAAAGCTTTTAAAGATAGGTTTTACCCATGAAGATTGCACTGAAGAGATTAGTTCCATATGAATAGTTAATTTCATTGATGTAATTTCAGTTTTATCTTGTACTTTAATCTAGCAGAAAGCTTTCAAAAAGATGACAGTCACTTAGGGAAATCTAGTGTCATGAAGATATTACAAGTCAAGGTAATTTTTTAAGAGAATCAAGTGTTCTTATATGCTGATAATAGAATAGTCTAACAGGTAGAGATTGAGTTTTCAATCCAAGAATTTGTATGTATTAGTGAATTGGATACTGAATTGATTAATAATTCAGAGTATTTCAAACTTAATATTAAGAAAACTTACTATAAAGAAAATATTCCTACATAGAAAATGCATAAAAAACATTTGCTGAGCAGCATCCACTTATAAATTGACTTCTTGTAAACTTTGCCTCACTTCCATAGACTAGAAAAGGGCATCTTGTGTGAGATTCATAGTAACAAACTTTGTTCAGAAACACTGTTGATGAAAATAAGCAAATACATGCAGCGATGACGTGAGAAAGAATGACAGGATCACTAATGTAAACATTAATGATTTTTGCAGTTCTTTAAGCTGCAAACTTGACTGAAAGATATGTTTGATTTTTATTCCTGTTTGAATCATTTAGATTCTATTACTACTATAAATTTTGAGAACTAATTTAAAATATATGGCTTAAACCTGTCAGAATATCAGAACTTTTTTATTTCCTAAATATAGGAGTCATTAATTTCCGTGTATATCCTATCAATTTGTTTAAATCTCTATGACCCTTATCACTCCTTACATAGCTGCTGTGAGCTTTTTAAGCCTATGGCACTTCCACTCTGTATTCTGACATTATTTTAATATCATGAAATATATTTTATCTCTAGTCTACTGACAAGAAGAATTTATAAAGATATTTTCTTAGAAACACACAAAAAAAGATAATACTGGTATTTTTCAGCAAAGATCTAATGCATTTGAAATATTGGTTTCATCATTCAAGCAAATCACTCATGGATTTCAGAGCTCAGTTCTGAATTTTTTTTTTTCAAATGGAACATTTAAACTACCTCATAAAGGAGCAATAAATAATGCAATTTGGAACAAATGATTACCCATTACAAGCTTAATTTTACCATACTGGAACGACTTTTAAATATTTTGTGACTGATTCGTGCTTTTACATCAATTCTTCTCAACCAAGTCAGACAGAAAAAAAGAGGTACTTGTTTTGCTTTATTTATTTTTAATTCTGGATACCTTCATCTCCCTGAATTTATGTGAAAACCATTTATTTTTGTCCTTTTGAGAATCTCTGCTGAATATCTTGAAAGCTCTTAGTATTCATAGTACCTTGTTGTGATTGTTTACTAAAATGCAATTAAGGAGGGAAGTCTGCAGGTTTGATAGAATTTGTTTTCAGATAAATCATCAACTCTGTCAGAGTAAATTAGGCATCTCATCCTGAACTTCAGATATTTAACTGGAATACTTACGCTGTTGGTGAATAAGACATTTCTGTCAGGAATGTTCTGTGTATATGGTTCTAATGGCCCAGTTTCACATCAATGCATGAAATAATCCTTTGTCACTCTTCTATTCATAAGTAGCACAAAGAAATATGGCAAAACCCTCATTTCTCCTGTTTGTATTCATCTCAAAACAAAAAGGAAAGATAAACAATTGTGACCTTTCTTTTTGATAGAACACAATTTAAATAAAACCAATGTCATACCCAGAAAGTATCACAATTAAATGTTGTCTTCTCTTGATGTATTTGCAAAATAAATGTTAGAAGCGAGTGCACTTGAAGCAAACGAAAATGCAAAAGATCGATTTTTGCTTAACGAAATTAAATACAGCAGAACTGAATCCATCACATGGCCCATTCATTCCAATATCCTGTTTGCCATATTATGCGAGATTGTTCTAGGAAAAGCCACTGAACCCCAAGTAACGTAAGTATGATGAGATTACATACAACTTTCCAATTTACAGAAAATAACACCCAAGAACAACACTGACAATTTCTGCAAAAGCTCTAATTTGCTATAAATAAATGTTCTAAGCAAACACAAAATAAGGCCAATCCTGTTATGTGTCTGAAATGATAAAGACCATGAGAAGCAACCCATCTGTTTGCAATCATGAGCTCTTTGTGCTCTCTTGAAAGTGGTATAACTACTTTTTTGGTGGGTTTTGTGTTTTTTTTGTCCTCCTACCTTCGTATCTGTCCATCCAATTACTTCATGCTCCATTTGATCAAGGGAACAGGGTGGTTTGTATGTACTGATATGAAAGCTATGTAAACTGTAGTAAATTTAAAAAGAGAAAAAAATCATACAAATTTAAATGCTATTGTACCCTAAATCACATCAAGCTCATACTTAACTCAAACTTTTCCAAAATTTAACGAAAACCAAGTGTGATTTGGGAGGTTCTTGTTTGAATCTGCTCTTTGGCATGGCCTAATACATAATAAAAGCTTCATGGCCAGGATGATCCTTAAAACAGCACAGCTATATTCTGACATCCTTGTGCCTGATCCAGTAAATCTCCTGAAACACTGTATACTATAGCATTTAAGTTTGCCCAGAACTTCTGATTCATCCCCATAGATCAGGTCAGAAGAACAAAGCAAGAGATGAGGTAGCTCATACTTTTACCATATAAATAAGTAGCATCAAAAAAAGAAGTTATGCATTTATACCATGAGTATCTCTTAGGAACGTGCTCATATGCGTAACAGAAAACCATATAAAATATCAAGAGAAGCAACCACAGTAAATATAAGAAAAACATCAAAGAATCTTCCACTAAACTTTTTTTCTAAATCTGGTCTAAAAGTAGTAGTTTTGCATATTAGCATTTCCAGAATTTGGCTATACAATGAAACATGCTAATTTTTATTTATTTAACATACGGAGAGAAAACACTTGAGTGCCTAAGTGAGAAAAAAACATTGGCTTTCAGTGCTTGATTTATGTAGACAAATTGATTTGAAATTAGAGCATAAGGCCTCCAAGCTTTTGAATTAAAAATATCATGAAGGCCATGTCCTGTCTTTCACAGATTATTTGGGGATAGAAACCAAATTATTGCAAAACTTAGTATTTAATCCATCTGTCTTTTGCCTAAAGTGTTAAATATTTGTAGAAAATAAGGATATTTTAAAAGAAAACAAAAATGGAGTGCTTTAAGTCCTTTGATTCAATTGCGTAATTTTCACTTCATTCATCTCTGATTCATGAAGAGTTTCCAGAACACCAAGTGGTTAAAACCATAAAAATTAAAGTGAAGTATATGTTTATGTTTTCACTGGATAATGATGTTACTTCACACACTGTAATAATTTTATTAAAACTCTGATAAGACTAAAATAAGTTAATAGTTAAAATAAATGAGTTCTAAGTTAAATTCTTGCAGAAATATTCTAAGCAAGCAGTTGATAAAATAGCTACAAAAATACTACAACTTCCAAGTCTAAATAATAATATTAAAAGTTCAGGTTTGCTTACAGAACCATTCTCTTGTCTTTTTTATTTTCTTCTTCTTCGACCCCCGAATCGTTGTGTAAGACTCATCAAGTTGTTTCATTACTTTATATTAATAGTAAGCATGTCACCATATGCACAATGCAATTTCTTAACATTTTTCTTTGTTTAATATCAAGGTAGACTCAAAGTCCATGGATCTTGGCCTCAAATATAACTGGAGTTCAGAGAATATGGTAATTCTAGGTTGACTGGTTGTGACTTGAGACTGTAAGACTGGACACTGCTTTTAGAGTAAAATGTGTTGAATTTGCTGTTGTTCCTCTAATTTTTCATTATATGAATTTCAATCAAGTTCCTTGTGTTCAACTAAAGAATTCTCTTTCTCTTGCTAATTAAACACAGGATTTATCTGCTTTCAGATGTGTACATATTTTCTGAAATTACTTCCAGCCTAGCATTAAAATCCATTGCTTAGTATTCCTGTCTGTAAATCTGCTTAACAAATCAATAATCTATATTAAATAGTTTTCTTATATAAGCCCCTACAAAAGGGAGATTTTGCATACTTTTTTTCCTGCTCTTCTTCTTCCCCAGTACACTCTGATCCATCTCTTTCCATTCTGTTGGTCTTTCCCCTACACATCTCCCAAGACACCTGACACATGGCCACATTTTGAAACAAATAAGCCCCTATGTTTTTCACAGTTTTTACAGGTATGGAAAATTCCTTCTCTGTTTCTCTTTGCAAACTCTGTGTTGGTAATACTTGAATTATTCTCCCTGATGGGCGTAAAAGCAGCTGATTTAGTGGTGTGGGCTTGCACTGGTCAGGTTGCTCAGGCTCTCCACAGCCTTTATTACATGATAAAGGAAAATCTTTTTCAATATCTATGAGAAGTATACAAAGGGTAAAGCAAAGAATGTGATCAGACTTGAGAAAAGCCTGACTTAAAATTACAAGAAGGGCAAAATGAGGTATGAGAAAGGCTTCTGAAAGGAAAGTGTTTTTATTTGTCATAATTTTTTATTTGTCTTGTCCAGAATGGGTAGATAAATACATAACAGGCTTAAATTCAAGCAAAGCAGATTAAACTTAAATAAACTTTCTAATAGTATGATTGGGGAAACAAACAAATATGTTTCCTTTAGCAGTTATGAAGTCTCGGCCACTGTCTTTGAAATCACATTCAAAATCATCAGAAATCACATTCTTTCCTTGGAGTAAGAAGATGAAATAGGTGACCTGTTAATGTCATTACTCTATGGTTTTCAGGACTGAAATTTAATTAAGGAGAACATAACTGGAAGAAGACAGTGGTATAATTACTGCTTTTATAAGCAATATTGCTTGTAATCTGAGAATGATTATTACAGACTGAGAGAGAGTGTAGTGGTTTAACACCTGCTGGGATTTCAACTCCACGTAAGACACTCCCCTTCCTCCCTCCCCGTCCTATGACAGAGGGACAAAGGCAAGGACTATGGATTGGGATAGCAATTTGCTGAAAGCAAACAGTGAAGGAATAAGAATTGCACAGTAATAGCAGCACTATTAGTAACCAAGGTACACGTAGGAGAAGGTGCTTTACACACAGGTGTTCACACCTTCACTCAGTCCCTCATGCCTGCTGGGACAAAGGCAGGATGGCAGACACCTCTGCAGCTGGGCAGTGACACACAGCTGTTCCCGAGTCAAGACAAGATGACAGGTGCTCTCTGCCTCCAGGGTTCCCCCTCCCTGAGTCCTGGAAAATGGAAAACCATGAGAAAAAACACACAAAAGCTCGAGAATCTGTGTTGTGCTGCTCCCTCTTCCGGACTGCTCTGCTCTGTGGGTTCAATTCTGCACAGTGCTGCTGCTTTGGACTGCTCAGGTCACTCCATTCTGCTGGGTTCACGCTCAGCTTGGACTCACCTCCTCTTACCTCAGTTTGCCAGTGCTTTGTTTCCTGTGGCTTCTTCTGGTTCACCACTATTGGGAGTCAACTACCGGAGCCACCCTTGGCTGTGTTTGCCTCGCCTTGGAGGAATAGGAGGGATGATTTGCGCTAGGGAAGAGACAGAGTTCGCAGCATTATCGCAGCCGGCACCTTCCTGAGCAAGAGACTGAACAGAAGGGTGCAATTCCAGGGTGTGCTATTTTTCCCCAAAACCACACTGCCCAGCAAAGACCTGCACAGTATAGTACAGCAACTCAGCCATGCCCACATGGCCTTAAAGCTCTGCTCCCTGCAAGCAAATTTAGGACATTAAGGAAGAGCTCTCTGAGGTCACTTGGTCCAACCTCCACCTATCAGGATGACTCTGAAGCCACCTCAGGTTGGCTTAATCCTCTTTGCTTATTTTTAGTATCTCCAGGAGTGGAAACTTCATGGCAACTAATTTCAGTGTTTAACCACCCTCACAACAATATTTTTTCTTATAGTTCAAATTTACCTTGTGAAGCTACCAGTCTATTTAATGAATCTATCTTGTCTATAATCACCACAAAATAGCTAAATCCAGAAATTAGAATTTCCCCATTGCTGAAATAATGTTTGACTTTCTATATATAATACTGAATATCGCAAGTAAGGACTAATTAATATCCACTTGTTAAATTAATTTCAATATAAAATTACAACTTTACCCAGGTGATTATTGAACAAGTTCATAGAATTCTGAAAGTGATGTGTCTTACTAGACTTAAACCTAAGTTCTAAAACTTAGCCCTTTAAGACTGAGAGATCTAAAGGGAACTGATTGGCTTACAGGCAGGAAATTTTCTTGAGTAGCTGATAAACTAGGAAAAAATCCCCAAACTTAACCTACAATTATTTATTACAAAGACTCTTCCCATCTTTCTCCCCTGAGATCACAAAACATTCAAATCATTCAAGAAATAGGGGTCATATGTCTGATATGTTAAAATTGAACAACTGCCGGGTGTGCTGTGTAGAACAACTCTGACTTGAGGTCTGTTAGCAGCATAATTTAATAGAATGTATTGAAGAAGCACTTTATAGAAGTTCTTCTATAAAGACAATTATTGTGACACAATTAGCTTTTCTACAACTTTAGCTTAACTTGTCCAAAAACTGATGACTATTAAATGTAGACTTCTTGTTTAGAAAGGGTAAAAGTCTGACAGGCTTTTAGTCATGTTCTGTTACTGGCTTCTGACTTTTGTAACAGATTCTGATAACCACTTCTTATTATGAATTGATATAAAAAACAAGCCCTTTCTTTCAGAATACCATGACATGAGACACTGTCCATGAAGCAGAAGGAAAAAAATAAGAGTAAATTATTTGTAAGTTGTTAGGAGAAAATCTAAGTCAAAGTGCTAATTTACGTCTTAGTTGTGCATTAGACTATTACTGAAGAAAAAATAAACATTGCTGTAAATGACAGACACATGACTACTAAGATTTCTGAAAACAGGACATTCAGAACACATTTTTTACAAAGCATTAAGAATATATAAGTATCATTTTAATTTGTAATAACCAAGGAACTAATCCAAATTGCTGTAAATCTGGTAAAATCAGGCCTCCTTTATGGCACTTTTTCTCTCCCCTGTGCACTCTATAAAGGGATTGTCTTCTTTCTTGGTCTGGTGGTTAATATTATTATTATTATTATAATAATAATAATTTCTTTCAGAATAGTATCATTTTCATTGTCAGAAGTTTCAGAACTTACCTGTGATTGTATTACTTTTGTCACTTATCTGAATGTGATACTTTTGAATATGTCTTTAAAGTCAGTCTTTATCAGCTACAGGTAAAAAAAAACATTTTCTGACATGTTAGAAGACTCATAAGTTGTTGATGCAATAAAAAGAGTGAATGTGATTATTTATAATTGCAAAAGCTGTTCCTGTTCAAGTGTAAAATTGATGTAATTGTCAAAAGGACTGGAAAATTTCTGTATTCTGGATGCAGTAAACAAAAAAATTAATTCAACAGCTATTAGAAAAGCAAATACTAAAAACTGTGGAACAACATATGTCCTCTAGAAATAGGGACTTACTGGAGTTTCCTGACTACTCTTTATTTTCTAATCCATAACATTCCATACAGTGCATAATGAGGGAAAATACTATTTCAAGTCAGGAGGAAGAGCTCTCAGTACCTTTAAAGAAAAAAATTCCTGTTCATAGGAGCTCTACAAGAAGTCCCTTACTGCTCAATTTCTGATGTGGTCCTATTCTGAAACAAAAATATCTAACCTGCTCCCTTCCTTCTGCTCTGGAAACCTGTTGAATTTATCAGTTCACTCAGATCTATGTGTTAATTTGCACTGCCTGGGTACAATATCACTATATAATAAAAACAGCTTTAGGTATGTAAAAGATGCTACTAGAATGTCTTTTATAGGCATTCTTTCCACACATGGAAAGAGAGAACGTGGCATAAGAGAGAAATTTGTTTCAGGCTAGAATGTGACCAGCAATAAGGTAGAAATTAAGATGATGATCAGGTCTCAGACTTACACAGCATTTTTTTATCTCCATTTCTAAAAATACTTTGTGAAAAGAGTATCTTATTCCCACTGTTGTGACTGAGGCAAAGGCTTTCAGGTCTTAGTAGTCAGGCTTACCCTGCCATGAACAGATGTAATTGGAAATTTGAAATATAATTTTGATGTAACACATCCCTTACAAGTACAGGTTTGCTAGGTTTCTATCCCAGTGTCCAACACTACGCCAGAGGCTATGTAGGTGACAGGATGGTTACACTCAAAGAGTTGCTGTCAACAGCTCAGTGGCCAAATGGAGACCAGTGGTATTTCTCAGGGGTTGATGGTGGGACTGGCACTATTTAACATCTTTGTTGGTGACAGGACAGTGGAATCGAGTGCACCTCAGCAAGTCTGTTGATGACAACAAGGTGTATGTTGCAGTTGGCACAACTGGAGGGAAAGGATGACATCCAGAGGGACCTTGACAAGCTTGAGAGGTAGACCTATGCAGTTGCTTTTAGGAAAATAGCAATCATCCCTGTAGCTCCTGAGGCTAACAGAGAGGTGGCCTTATACTCAAGGGTTAAGCTGTTTTTTATGATGAAGTCATCCTATTCTGGGTCGTCCTGTATAAATACATAAGCTTTCTGTTCCAATCTTTTCCATCTTTTTCTGTTTCCATCAATTTTGGAGCTGCAAAATTCTGGCTTACAGATGCAGTATTTGTCATTTGATTGTGGAAATGGTTCCAACATTATGCTAGTATTTGCATTTTGTATGTAAGAAGTGGATTATATGTCTGATAAAAAAGAGATACCCTACTGAGATCAAAAACTAGAGAATAACAATGAGAATCTGTGTTTCATTTTTATATACTGCACAGTAGTCTTATCAAGCAAGTGTAATGGAGAAATAAATGCAGATTTTTAGTGAGTAAATTATTTCCTTTTCTTCTCATCTTTTTATTTATGACAATGATTGAATTTAATCAGAATGAAGTAGAATTTGCTTTAATTTTTTTGCAGCATGCTGTGTTTCAAAGGCTAAAATTTATCAAGATTGTTCCCACTAACTAGCTGTCACAGATCACAGAACAATGCTTTTCTCTGACCTCATCTAACTCCTGTGTAGGAATCTCTATGATCAAAGAAAGAAAAAAAGAAAACTTTTAATCAAGAGTCAACATGAAGAACTAATGACTCAGAATATGTTATCTAGCAGAAGATGAAAATTATCTCGTGTTACTACTGTTTTATCCTCAGTTCTCCATAACTTCTTTTCCTTCAAAATAAATTTGTGTTTTACAAATATTTTTTGATTCATTGCTTCATAAATTATAGTATTTGGTTAAAAATACAGGACCTTTTATATGAGATCAGACTCCAAGGGCTGTATGGGGCTTGCAAACACAGAAGTGATAGCAATTTATGAGAATTAGTCTGCTATTTAGAGTATCATCTCTTGTTAATAGCTTCATAAATCTTTTGTCTGACTTGAATGAAATGAGAGGTTTTGATACTTTCAGCAGGTTCTCATTTTATTTCCAAGCCTTTCCCTCCCTAAAAATTTCCATTGAACATTGAAATAAAACGTACCTGTACAGGAATTCTACTAAGGGAATATCTAAAAAGGATTTTATTTCATTACTAGATTTTTCCCCTTATTTCACACTGTTGTTATCACAGGTCTCCTGCAGGATGTCTGGGGCCATATTACACTCCTACTAAAAAAAAATTATGGCATTAAGTAGCTAATATATAGAGACTTCAGAACCTTGGTGTTATTAAAATTCACAAGTACTATTATGTACTAAGACACTGCATTTTTTTAAACTTAAATTTTGCTTAAATATACAAGTCCTAGATAGAGCACTGAGAGGGAAAATTTATGAGAAGATATCTTTCTGAAAGGATTCCTTCAGTAGCACGTACCATGCATACACACAAGTATGTGTGTATGTGTTCAAATTTTGATATTAGTGTCACAGATAAGAATTCTAAATCTGCCACATTATTTCTGCTTTTTCTTTCATTTTCCAAAAACTAATCACTGTTTACTGTAGAAGCCTGAGGATGCCAAGTACTTCAGATCCTGCAATATTTCTGTTCTATTCTTTCGATGTTCCCTTCGTATATTTAAATGTCCTATTAAACAGAGCATTATGTAGCTGTCTCTACTATATTATATTTCCTAGCATGCTGATGCTCAAATAATAGACTGCTTTAGGACTTTTACATACATGTAATACAAAGAGGTCATTAACTGTGTCTATTTACAACGTCCTGAGACACAAAATTGACATTGCAATATACAGGTGAAAACTTGGGAGAACACAGGATAATGGAAATAAAAACTACCAAGGTTTCTTGTTCTACTTATGTATGAAGGAAATGTAGTTCCAAGTTAGGTTCTTCAGCTGTGTTGTTCTACTTCATGAACATCATGAGTTCCTGAGCAAGCTTTTAAATGGAGCATATCAGGTCACACATCCTTATTGTGTTCTTGCATATGGAACTTCTCATAGCACAAAGTAAGTTACAGAGAAATAGTTCACAGCTTTCACAGCTTTCCCTTCCCAATACTACATCAATTTCTTTCAAAGAAATATTTAGGGGAGGACTAGACCCTGTGATTGCCTTGCATTGAGAATATTTTCTCTGTCATGCCTCTAATATTGTAGACACCCTTTACAAATAGAGCCTTTTGTTTCTACTTAGCATTATCACCTTATTGGCATGAAAATGGGACAATAAGTAGAAATGGGAGCAAAATGGCTTATTATAATATACACAAAGTAGGTGTCAAAGGTTTGACGTTGGCACAAGGCCAGTGCCCCTATAACGATATACTGTCCCTGGTATCTCTTGTGAGATGTGACCAAAAACAGAGCAAAACAGTGTCTAATTTAGAAAGCAAAAGGAAAAAAACTTTATTACTTATAATAGGCAAAGAAGACACATACAGAAGAACATGGAAACTTTAAAAAAAACACTCTTCCTCCCCCCCCCCCCACCAGTTCTCAACTTAACAAAACAAACTGAAAATTCCCCATCACGTTACCACCTTTTAGATAATTAATCTTCAGTCTATTACCACCCTTCCGATAATCAGTACTCAGTTCGTTGAGGAGAGATAGGAGTCCTTCTTGTACCACATCGTGGCCTCTTCCTCCATGTTCAGTGCTCTCACCACTGTGCATGGACCAGAGCTGCTTCTAGGGTTTCTCTCTTTAAAGATGCTTTGGTTAGTTCCAAGAAACGACAGCTTTTCAAGTTTGGGACACTAGTCCCCCCCAATATTACCCCCTGGGGCCGAGGGGCCTTGAGAACAGAGCTCTTCCTCTCATCTCTGTTCACACTACTGTCCACTCTTGGCTCCAAGCCAATGCCTCTCCCTAGATACAGCTTCTATGTTATAGGAAAAAAAAATGAGTCCATCCATGGTTATACAAAAGAGTCCAGCCAAAGCCACTCCATCATCTCCTCCCACCTAGGATTCTTTTCAGCGTTCTCTGACAATCTTCTACTTACACAAACTTTCATCATCTTTGCTCAGTTCTTTCTATCTGTCTTCTTCAAATTCAGGAGGATTAGCATTTATAAAGTTTCCATCATTTACAAAAAGGGTTAAAATCTTGGGCTTTGTTTTCCCAGAACTCTCACGGTATTTTTGCTGCTGGGCACTCTTCTCGCGCCACCCCCCCATACTCCTTCGGCTGTGCTGTCTAGTTGTTGATATCAAATTTCAAGGTGACGAAGATCACAGACCCAGTTTTTCTCAGTCTCTCTCTCTCCGGGGGAAGGGGGGGGGAAAGGGAAAAGAAGGCTGTCTGCCACCCTTCCATCCTGCAGGATTTTCCTCTTCCCCTCTGTGCCCAAGGTTCCGGCCCTACCTCACCCAGGCCGCATGGCTTCCCCTCCCCCGCCCAGCCAGCCGCTGGGCAGGGGAGATCCCTCCGTCCTCAGGGACCGGAACCAAGAGAGAGCTTTCCGGGGAGCCCTCTGCTTTTAACCCCTTGTGTTCTCAGAGGCGGATCCTTGTCCTCAGTGGCCACACCAGGTGCCAGTCTTTAAACCTGAGCACTCATTGGTTTGACCACTGAAGTTCAGAAAAAACTCATCTTTTCCAAACTACGACAGTAGGTAAGAAAAAATATGATTGTTTTAAAAGTCAATCAGGGAAATTAATTATGCTTTCTCTTAATATTCTGAAAAATGACAGGTAAAAATCCAGTTCTCTCAAGTTCTCTGAATAATTTCATTGGGCCGAATCCTTTCTGTATTGTCCCTTTCAAAGTAATAACTTTCCATAATATGTGTATTATTATTAATCCACTTATACGGCAAAATCTTGTGAGCTTTTAATCCTTTTGGTGTTCTAAATAGAGTGTCAGTGGAGTTGATGTTACAGTTTTTAATTTTGTAAACAAAGGTGATGTAATGCTCATGCCAAATAATGGTCATGGTCGATTTTAAGTAATCATTAGTGTTTTTCTTCAATAAGAGGTCTTATAACTGATGACCAGGAAGTATCAAAAAAAAATTACAAACAGATAACTGTTTATTCTGACACAAAGCTAGAACTAAATGCCTTTATCCTAATAATCAATTGTCAGCAGGCCCAAATCAGCTTGCAAGTAAAATAAGACTAGAGCAACCTCTTTGTTTGCTAACAGTTGTCTTTCCTTGATCAGTTTTACAACTGTACTTTTTTAGCATCTTTCTTCTTATCAAGTCTGCTTCCTTATTTACATGTCACAGAAATAAAGCTAGTAAGCACTGTTCTCAAAAAAAAAAAAAGTTATGAAAAGTAAACAAGTACCTTCCTGTCATCCAGTTCTTTATCAGAATCAATGAGCTGTCAAATGTCTCTTACCAGAACCTTTACTTTAGATACCTCCTTGATGTTTGTGGGTTACAGAGACCACTCGTCAGTCAATAATGCTTTAAGATAAAGTACTAGTAGAATTCGTGTAATTAAACTAAATAGAAATAAATTATAAGTACTTACTTTTTGCTTATTTATTTAATAGGTCAAAAAGCGTTAATAGTGAATCAGGTTCTGTATATTATTCCAAAAGAAAGATCCGATAGGAAACATAGAGTGGGGGGGTTATATATGGTGAGACACATTTTAACCATGAATCCTTTCAGGTAGTTACATCTTTGGGAAACTTCATCACCCTCCTAGTCTAATTAAAGAAATAGCTTACCAGTGCATAATCAAAATCACTTATATTTCAAGGTGGGGTCTAATGTTTGAGATTGCTGATCAAAAGTACCATTTCACCACAATAAATTCTTCTGAAAATTTATCAAACTGTTTGATAATATGGTTTATTTACAGAATGAACATCTGCCTTCATGACACATATATGAGAACAAATAACCCATACTGTGAGTTTTGGTTTAAAATGCCTATCTCAAATGATGGTATTGATCTGTATTCTGTACACAAACCTTCGTACTCATAACTGTCGCTGTGGCAAGTAACAAAGGACACAAATTCCTCATTTTGAAAATGATTCTGATTCCAATCTCTATCCAAATAATTGGGCCTCTTTATATACCTTTTGAACAGGCCACTCTCATTGGTCGGGAGAGTGTCAGAACTCTTCATCCCATTGGCCATAACCAAAAGACATAGACAAAGTCCATCCCACAGAAAGGAATCCAAAACATTAAACTTGTGACAGAAACACTGGCAGTGTGTATATCAAACCTTGTGAGAACCAGGCATTCCTGAAAGAAAACATCACAAAGAAACTGAATTTAGAAACTCGGAAGCAACAGGCCTAGAAAAAACAGATACACATAACGACAGTCTAAAATGAATTAAACCCCTGGTTTATTTAGTGCAGTTCAAACAACCTGTTAAGTAACCCAACAGTTAATTCTGTATTTTCACCTGAAAAATTGTACTGCCTCTTTCCTTTATAATGATAGATACCTGAAGTTATCAAAAAGGACAAAACACATTATCATGGGTACAACCAAACTGGCATGTCATTAAACTGCTTCTCATCAGCTAATTTGGGAACTGATTGAAAAAATACTGCAAAAATCTTTTCCACCTCAAGGGAAGGAACATTAATTCTACAGCTCCTGTTGATGGGCTCACGTCTAATTGGAATAGGCAATAATGATCGGGTGTACTGTTTTGTAGCGATTACTGAGATAATAAGTAGCTTTTATATTTTCATTTTCAAGCCATGCCAATCTCTCCTTCTACATTACTTCCTACCTGTATCAATACTTAAATGTGTTGGCTGGTGAGGTCCTATACAGTTGGTTGTAGGTTCATTCTGTTAATATTTTCACACTAGGGTAGTACATTTTTATCTGTACTGGAGGTTGTGTTTTTTTTTTCCTGAGGGGTTTTCTTTTTTCAGATATTCACTGATACTGAAGTGACACCTTTTAGCATTGAGGACTGTCAACAAAGTCAGTGTCAGTTCAGACTACTTAAAGGCTGTATTATACATGTATAAAAATAAATAAGTATAAATTGGTAAATTGATAAAAACGGTAACTTTTAAAATCTGAAGGTAAAAATACAATTGTTATGCTTTATTTTATTTTAAAAAAGGGAGTGAAATCATACCAACAAATCTTCCTCAAACCTTATAGGTAAAGAATTATTTTAAGGGAAATTTATCAGTTTCCTAACTGAAAAAGCAACTAGTTTCATTTATCATATATCATTATAATGATAACATTTCCTATGAAGGATAACTGTAGTCTGAGGCTCCTGGGCCTGAAGTTTCTGAGTTTCTAGACTCAGTTTCTTCATGATGTTTTGGTTCAGGAAGACCTGGTTCTCACAGGCTTGACATAAACATTGCAAGTGTTGTTGTAACAAGAGTGATGTTTTGGATTCCTTTCTGTGGGATGGACGTTCTCTCCGTCTTTCGTTTTTGGCCAATGGGATGAAGAGTTCTGGCACTCTTCTGACCAATGAGATGGCCTGCTCGAGAAGATATATAAAGGGCGTCAGGTTTTGAATAAAGATTGGAGTCAGATGAATTTGCCAAAGGAGGTTCGTGCCGTTTGTTACTTGCCCGCAGCGACAGATAGCAAAACAGATACAATTTTAATTTATTTCTAAATGTCTGTGTGGCTGCAGACTCTTTCTACATTTCATATTTAACAAACAATAAAGATTCTCATAATGGAAATATTTTTTTCCATAGCATTTTTAACACTTTGATGGCCCAAACCAATATGCAAAACCCATGAAATTTTCTAATTAATAGAAATGAGCATATTTCAAACAGTCCCTCTTTCAGCAGTATAATAATTATTAATTTAGTGATTTTTTTCTGAAATTATGATTGAATGTCAGATTTATCCCAAAAAAGAGGTTGTTTCTCAGGTCTTTTGAGGCATGATGTAAAGAACGTCATTGTGGACTAACAGGATATTTCCAATGCTAAGAGAGACCAAAACTCCATGCTTTCAGTACTGCACCTGCACCAACTCAAAAAATTGCTTTGTATAAAACATATGTTAAAGTAAAGGAGTGAGGAGTGGAACTTAATCTTCCATGGTAGGCAAGAGATTTAGAATTCTGATTCCTTTTTCTTCTTTATAGATTTTTTTTTTCCTCATACTAATTGGTGGGACTGTGTAAGATACCTGCTTTCTTGCTTTCTGAAGTGGGACACAAGGGGATTGTGTTAGAAGTGCCTAAAGCTCCAGACACAGAACCACATGACTGCATGAATCATGAATGCATTGAGGCTTCTGCACCCTAGGCTAATATAGAAATATAGTAGGAAATTGTCTATTAACCACCTTTTTTTTTTTTTAAATAGCTTTCCAAAATGTCCAGTAGTTAGCTTTCTCAAGGAGTATTGAGAAAAGAGCATTATGTTATCATGTTTCTGGACTCAGAAATCTCTGCAACTCAGAAAACACTGCAACTGAATATCAAACATACACGTGACAGTTTAATGTGCCTTTCATGCTTTTAGCATTTCAGTCTCAGGTGTGATTCATCACCCATGCTCTTTTGCTCTTTCTCCTGGGCTGCAAACTTAGAGCACTTCTTCCCATCTCCAATTGTCTATCACAGAAAAGTGCTCTCTGTAACTGACTTCAAGAGAATAAGTTTTGGACCAAGAAGCACAGCCACATGAGACCATAGATTTCCATTTAAGAATGTAATTTATTCTTTCTAAACTGCTTCCTATATAGCTGCATCTGATTTGGGCAGTGGTAGAAAAGTCAGTGTGGTGCTACTGAAAGTGCCAGTTTGATGAAAAAAGGAAATTGAATTATTTTCCCTTAGGTTTTACACATCTTATGCTGCTAAATGCAAATACCTCATATAGAAATAATTGTAGTTGAAGATGAATCAAGTTTTATTACATGTTTTATTACCTCCACCCCCTTTCCTCCCCTAATATTCTGAGATATTTGAAACCAAGCATTATCCATTGATAGAAGTACCAATGTGTCGGCATTCCAGTGCTCCTGGTATTGTTTTGGGTTTTTTTCTGAAATTAAATAGCTTAGTCCATTAAGAAAAACTCTACAGTGCAATATGGAAGAACTCAATACAAACCAAATCTACTGAAAAAGGGAATAAAAAATCTCTTGGTTTACCCCAAAAGTTTTGTTAAGGAAGCTTGTGAAGTTTCATTTTCTCTGAAAATTAAGGATTCCATCTAGTCCTTCTTTCTAGTAAAGAATGCAGGACCAGATACGAACGCATGTATTATCAGTAGAATGTTGACAGCCATTTTTATTTAAAATACACATAAATAACAAATATTTACCCAATTCAAATGCTCTTTGAGCAGTGTTTAAATAAAGTCATACAGTGACTTTATTGATGATGAGCATTATGCTACTGTGGGCTACAATTCATGTCTTAAATTATTTTTTCTTGAGGACAGCTACAACTTCTGCAGAAAAGGCAATTCAAGAACACATATTGAATTTTGGTTATTTCAGAACATGTTCAAATCACAAGGGAACAGAATTGCACACCATATTTGAAAACTTGTGGGAACCTGATAATTAAAAAATAATAGAACTTATTTTTTTCTTTATGATGACTTGAAAAATCAGGGATTGCTTCTACTTCTTTTAGATGCAAAAAGGAATATAATAAAAAAGCAATTTGTGAAGAAAAAGTACCACTTACAATATGTGGTTGTAACATGAACCAGGAATGTGTAAATTTTGACATTAAAAATAAATGGATTTTTGTAGAGGTTGGTACAGAAGTCTTTCAACTTTTTTGCATTACTTTTTTGATAAAGAAATTGCAATCAGTTCCACTTTATTAAAATTGAAAGTTTAAATCTAATTACTTTGACATATTAAAAAGTGAAATAAATGAGTAGCTATGTATAACTAGAGATACTTATTGAGTAAGCTGATTTATAAATAGGTTTAAGCATCCTCTAATTATTTAAAAATAGAAATGAAAAATTTTCCTGTTGCTTCCCAGGGTATAAGGGTAATAGTTGATTAATCTACAGGTTATCTGTACAAATTCCTTAGGACAGAATTTGGCAAGAGATTAAAGCACTTAAACTCAAATGTCCATATGTTAATGTCTACAGATGGAAGATGCCTAAGCTTCCCTTAGGTCAATACAATGTCAGGCAATACTCTAAATTGATCCTAGAAATCCATTTAGCTCATCAACCAGACCAGTAGCAATGCAATTCACTTGCTTAAGCATATCCTGGGTATCTGAGAATAGAATTGCCACATATGGCAAAAGACCTGTTGAAAGTCACTCGCTTTTGCAGCATACAGAGAATTAACTGAGTGAAGCAGCTATGCTGCCTGCATACACACGTGATTCAGGCGCCTTGGTCTCCTCCTGAACTTCAGCCCAATGCCGAGGCTGAATTCAGCATTTCAGTTTCTTAAATGTAAGTGCCCACAGTCATATGAGATGTCTTAGGGTTTATGAATAACTCCAACATATGCTTGGCAGACCTGACTCATAAAAGCTATGGAAATACTTCCTTTCTGCAATGAGAGGTGAACTGTTTTAAGATGTACAAATGTCACTATATTCTTGTATTTAAACAATCAAATCAAGAATCAAGTCCTTGGGTTCAATCTAGCTCCCTACTTGTGTCATCAAGTGCATCACTGGATCAGCAGACAGATTAGCTGCTGGATGGGATATCTCAGATAACCCTGTGCACCCAGGTATGGCCAACTGAATCATAACCTATGTGTCCCTAAAAGACCCCAAATTAGATATCTGGGTAAATTGGTTCCTTCACCAAAATTTGCTTGTTTAAGGACATAGAAGGATCAAAATTACTCTCAAAACAGATATCAACAACAAAACTTAACTTTGCTGTTTTCTCTATAAATAAAGAAGGAAAAAGAAAAACAATCCAAACACTAGAGCATAAACACAAGCATGACGAGGTATAGATTTGTGTCTATAGGGATAGATATAGGGATTATATAGGGATTGCCATAAAGGCACCTATTCCCCAGAATTTTTCATATAAACATGACACGGTATTGGTCCAGGCTTACACGATAATAAAACTGAATGAAAATTAATGGTAAAGGAAGTATATCCTAGACTGTGTTTCAAATGAAATACAATATCCCTGTAAGTAAAATGTAAAGGTTCACTTGACTATTGAAGGAAGGTTAAATTTTTAAGAAGATTGCTTGTACTGTTGGAACTAGCAGAAAAAAACCCAGAACATAAGTGTGAAATAATGAATTCTTCCCAGAACAGATTATTGATGCTTAGGGACAAAAGAAAGACAACCAATGAAGCTTTTTTCCCTTTTCAAATACTCCAAAGTGGAATAAAAATGAGATGAAAATAGCAAAAATCTGTGTTTTGTTTGACTAAAAATAATTTGCTCAATTTCCATTATTTGATTTCTTTCTGAAACATGAAGGAAGAATAGTTATTTGCTGACAGAAGCACTCCTCACTTCAAAAGTAGGCAAATAAGTATTCTTTGATTCATTGACAATTTTTCCTACACAGATCTCGACTGTTTGTCCTTGGTTTCTTTAAGCATTTCACTGTTGTGAAATATAAAACCCTAGGGAAATCTGAGACTGACAAAACGGTACTGCCTCTCTCCTCAATTTCTCCTCCTGGATTTAAATAAACACTATGCAATCAAAATCAAAGAAAGTTGTTCAAAAAATGTGGGATGTCTTATGCAATTAAAAAAAAAATGTTTTATATCTCAGTGGCTGTCAGAGTGTCTCAATTAATTGTTTCTATTTTTATATAAAAATAATGTTTGTCTGCAGGTTCAAATTATCTGATGAGTAAGCTTATGTCACTTTACAAAGCCCAACAAATAGATGGATTCAGCAACACATCTTTTGATAAAATCATTACCTTTGGTTACATCTTTCCCACTAGCTTTCTAGAGTGACTGGGTTCTTTAGAAACAATAGTAAGTTTTAATCATTCCATCTAGTCGTCCATGAATC
The DNA here is from genome assembly GCA_032173965.1 of Sitta carolinensis. Lineage (NCBI taxonomy): Eukaryota > Metazoa > Chordata > Aves > Passeriformes > Sittidae > Sitta > Sitta carolinensis. The sequence goes on along the minus strand of JAVUNC010000004.1, from coordinate 21,837,298 downwards.
AAAACACTTAATTTAAAAAATATAGTTAACCACCACTGAGATTTTGAGCTTGACAGTGGAAACCTTTTCAGAGAAAAGAGAAATACTAATTTCAAAGAATAATTTGCAAATTGTCAGATTATTATGTATTTTTCAAATTATCTTCCTCTGGTGACCAGTAGAAACGGTACTCTAAGAATTCAAATGGCTATATATTAATAGACTTGAGTTTCATCTATAAGCACCCTTTTGTCAGTCATTGCACATACACGTGTGCAAAGCCTTTGTATATTCTACAAGTATTCTAGTTTACCTCAGGACATCCCCCTCACCGTGGCGTGTAGGACACGGTTATCCGTATTTCTGGGTTCCTGGAGAGCTGTGGCCTCCCCTGGGCCCGCTCCCTCTCCCTCGGGCCCGCTCCTCTCCCTCGGGCCCTTTCCTCTCCCTGGGCCCGCTCCTCTCCCTGGGCCCGCTCCTCTCCCTGGGCCCGCTCCTGTCCCTGGGCGCTCCCACTGGCCCCTCTCCCTGGGCCCGCTCCTCTCCCTCGGGCCCGCTCCTCTCCCTGGGCCCGCTCCTCTCCCTGGGCCCGCTCCTCTCCCTCGGGCCCGCTCCTCTCCCTGGGCCCTTCCTCTCCCTGGGCCCGCTCCTCTCCCTGGGCCCGCTCCTCTCCCTCGGGCCCGCTCCTCTCCCTGGGCCCGCTCCTCTCCCTGGGCCCGCTCCTCTCCCTGGGCCCTTTCCTCTCCCTGGGCCCTTTCCTCTCCCTGGCCGCTCCTCTCCTCGGCCCTTCCTCTCCCTGGGCCCGCTCCTGTCCCTCGGCCCTTTCCTCTCCCTGGGCCCGCTCCTCTCCCTCGGGCCCGCTCCTGTCCCTCGGGCCCGCTCCTCTCCCTCGGGCCCGCTCCTGTCCCTCGGGCCCGCTCCTCTCCCTGGGCCCGCTCCTCTCCCTCGGCCCGCTCCTCTCCCTGGGCCCGCTCCTGTCCCTCGGGCCCGCTCCTGTCCCTCGGGCCCGCTCCTCTCCCTGGGCCCGCTCCTGTCCCTCGGGCCCGCTCCTCTCCCTGGGCCCGCTCCTGTCCCTCGGGCCCGCTCCTCTCCCTGGGCCCGCTCCTCTCCCTGGGCCCGCTCCTCTCCCTGGGCCCTTTCCTCTCCCTGGGCCCGCTCCTCTCCCTGGGCCCGCTCCTCTCCCTCGGGCCCGCTCCTCTCCCTGGGCCCGCTCCTCTCGCCCCTCGCCGCCGCCCCGGCCCGGCTCAGCCCTGCGGCGGGCGGCTGGATCCGGCTGGTGGCGCGTTACACAGCCTCTGCATTTGGGTCACTTCATTTGCTGCATAGAACAGCTGCTCGTTCAGACGTATTCTCACATAATGATAAAACAGGAAAAAGCCACATTTGCTACGTATTAAAGGTACAGAATTTCTAAACTTTTTTTTTCATTTTTTTTTTTTTCTTTTTTTTTCTTGCTGTAGCATGAACCATTTGCTAATGTCAATGAAACATTTGATTTGATGAATTTCTTGCAGGCAAGTTGCAAATCATTTCCAGATAACTTTATGTCATATTTAGCTTTTCATCTGTTCTCGCTTTAGTTGGGTGTTGTGGTCTAACGTCAGCCAGCAGCCCAGCCCCACACAGCTGCTCACTCACTGACCAGCAAGAGCAGGGAGAGAATCAGAAGGGTGAAAGATAAAAGCCTCACAGACTGAGATAAAGACAGTTTAATAGGAAAAATAAAGGCTTCACTCACAAGCACTGCATATCAAGCAATTGATTCCCATGGGCAGGCAGGTGTTCAGCCATCTCTAGGACAGCAGACCCCTATCCACACTGAATGGTTACTTGGGAAGACAAATGCCATCACTCCAAACGTCTCCCACTTCCTTCTTTTTCATATGGACTGTAAGTCCCTCTGGTCAGTTTGGTCACCTGTCCTGGCTGTGTCTCCTCCCAACCTCTCATGCAGCCCCTGCCTCCTCACCAGTGCGACAGTATGACATGCAGAAAAGGCCTTTGCTCTGTCTAAGACCTGCTCAGCAGTAACCAAACCAGAATCACAGAATCACAAAATCAGATAGGTTGGGAAAGACTTCTGAGATCATCAAGTCCCACCTATGATCTAGTCCACCTTGTCAGCTGGACCATGGCACTGAGCGCCCCAGCCTGTCTTCTCGTAAAAACCTCCACAGACAGTGACTCCTCCACTTCCTTGGGCAGTCCATTCCACTGCCCAATCAATCTTTCTGTGAAGAGCTTTTTCCTAACATCCAATCTAAACCTCCCCTGGCGGAGCTTAAGGCTGTGTCCTCTTAAGCTTAAGGCTGTGTCCTATTACTGGTTGCCTGGTGAAGAGCCTGACCCCCACCTGGCTCCAGCCTCCTCTCAGGCAGTTGTACAGAGTGATAAGGTCTCCCTGAGCCTCCTTTCCTCCACATTAAACACCCCGGGCTTCCTCAGCTGCTCCTCACAGGACTTGTGTTCTGGACCCTTCAGTGGCCTTGCTGCCCTTCCCTGGAAACGCTCCAGCATCTCTCAATAGCCTCCCTAAACTGGGAAGCCCAGAAGTGGACATAGTACTCAAGGTGTGCACTAACCAGTGCTGAGTACAGGGAAAGAATCACTTCTCTAGCTCTGCTCTCTCTCAGCTCTGCTGGCCACACAAAACTGTGTGTGTCCTCTGACCTTGCAGATCTGACTTGGAACATTCAGAGTGCATGTTTTTTATTCATTTGTGTGAATGCAAGTGTATATTTCCTTCCAGTGAGAAGGAAACTTGCTGTAAAGTGAGCTTTCCCCAGAATTTTTCAGGTATGGCTGACTAGGTATTTCTTATAGGTTAGATGTTTAATACAAAGTAATGGTAAGGGGAATATATTTCCAATTAAAATAAAATGCATTATTTGTAGTGTAATTTCCAGGAGAATCATATCATAATGTAATACTGCATTTTTACTACAAATTGAAAAATCCTCAAATTCTAGGCATAACTTATATTACCAAAACAATTTAGCCATTTTGTTAACACATTGTAATTTCAGGTTCTGTAAATACAATGCTGTACATTAAATTTTATTCCTGTATCTGCAGAATAGTTTTATTATAACCCAATATAATAAATAACAAATACAACAGTGTATTCCTTTCTATACAGGGACTACACAGATTTTCATTGTAGTAACCTAGTTATTTAGTGAAATTGTTTTGAAACTGCCACTAAATTCTTTAGAATTTTTGATGTATTGTACATATTCACCATAAATGTCTGCCTTTCAAAATTACTTTTCCTTTGCCCTTGTTTCTTTGCTTTTTAAATGAATAGGAGACAGATGAGAGAAAAATAAACAGTAAATTACATGTACAGCTCCACTCACTCTTTTAAAATTCTAAATTTTTAATACAGAAATGAAGCAAGCTTGAATTCTGATTACCAGATAGCTAAACTGTTTCTTTGTACTCTGGGAGGCTGAATACTGCATCAAGCTTGGAATAAGGATAAAGACATGAATTTAAAATTATGAACACAAGATTGTTGTTTCTGGAAATGTAAAAAAAAGAATGGGATTTCATCACTTAGTATATCATAATTTAGCAGCTCGGAAGTTATTTTGTGAACACATAACTTACATGAAAAAAATGAAATATTTTATATTATGGCACAGCATTATTAATAAATAAATAAATAAATAAATAAATAAATAAATAATAATAAAAAAAGTAGAACTGAGATTTCTGATGGAGCCTGGAATTTCTTCCTAGCAGGCTTTCATAGTTAACTTCCTAAAACAGATGTAGCAGAAGGACTAAGATCCATCCTTAATTTTCCACAGAATTTGGATGAAAATAGCACAACCAAGATTACCTTTCATAGTTGTAGAGCTTGAAAGCTTTCTGAATCTGCTTACATGAACAGTTGCAGAGCGTGATTCTGTAACAGAATGTTTTCTGTTTACTCAGGAATGCTTCTGCAGCAGGAAAATTTTATATACACATGTACATTGTATTTAAAAGATATTTTAAAAGAAGTGAAGGAAAAAGGTTGTATCTCTAAGTATATGGTTTTAAAAGGTCATTGCGTGGTTTTAGATTTTGATAAATGGTCATTTTTTTTAATAATTTCAAGAGTAGAGGAAGGTAGTTGAACCTGAAAACAGCAAAAGATAATTATTATGATTATCTGTATTTGCTTGAATCATCAGATTCATATTACTCGAGGCTTTATAATAAACATACCAAAATAGGAAACCTATTTTTTTTTAAAGCTGTGAGTACTTTGAAAGTGTTTTTTTTTCAAGAGAATACTATTTTAACTGGATGTGCAAATTTTGAAAATAATAAAAAAAAATCACATTATCTGTAGAAGTTATTTAATGGAGATCTTAGCTATGCTAATAAGATAGTGTAAATTTCAGACAGTTTGCTTGCTTGGTTTATCACAGGCAGATTGTGTAAACATACTATACTATTTATTAGGCTTACAGAATCAACTTGAAAATTTCATGTGAAAAAAAAATTACTGTTTGTGCAAGTTACCTTCACATTATTTAGGATTTGTACATTTTTGTCCAAGATGAAATCATATAAGCAAATGTTAAAATGAAAATAGTAAACAAAATAGTAAATAGTAAACAAAATAGTAAAGTTATGCACATCTGCTAAAACTAATAAGGTCAAATCCACATACATATATGCATGCACAGAGCTACAACAAAGAGGAGACTGCCTACAGGTAAAAAGTAAGGAGCATCAAATCAGCCTGAAAGTAGAATCCTTTTCTTCATCCATGTTTCCATCTACACATGTGCAAAGAGTCCCCCCCAGTGGGGCGCTGGGAAATTGGAGGAAATTAAAAACTTTGTCATAGTGATAATTTTCCATGATCAAATGCATTATTTCTGTTATACATAATATCTTGATTCTTTTACTGAAAATAATAACAAGAGAAAGGATCTGTGGTAGCAAATGATTTTGTGAGGCCATATGTTGAATAACTAATTAGTGAGTGTTGCTTTTTTGAAATAATCCTAAATGTTTTGAGAAAATCTCAGTCCTGTTTTTTTCAGGTGTAGGAGCTGATATTCCAGTGTTCTAGATTATTTGTAATGCAAGCAGTTTGATAATCTTCACTACATTTTTTAAAGTCAATAGAGTCTCTGGCACATTCTGGAAGTACTAATTCAAATACCATTTATTGAGGAAACTGTTCTGTGGCAAAACAGAAAGACCAATTATGGAACAACTTTGTTTTAGATTGATCTGTCCATAAGGACATCATCAGGAATAATTAAATCTAGTTTAGGTGTAAAGCACCATGCGCATACATCACCATTCTGCATTTCTCTGCTTGTCATCTGAAATGTTTGGTTGATAAAAGGTAAGGTGCTTTATCATTATCACTAGCACCTGGGAAATGGTCCAGTGTAAATTCAGTCTCAGTGAATTATTAAAGGCATTTTAGGATTTGCAAACTTGATAATGGTATTTTGTGAGTGTTCATTACCACTGCAATTTACTATTACTACAGAAATTTAGTTAAGATACTAGTAGTCTGGTAACAGCTATGGGATGTAATTTATAATCATGAAAGATAACAAATCTACACTTTACTACTGTGTCAGCAGTGTTTTGTAAAACATGCTTAAAGGAGCTAATTAAACTTCATAAGACCCTTGTAGCATTATAATCTGTCACAAGCTTTAATCTAATGAACAACTTAAATGATATTACTCTGTAGAATAAAGTCTGAAGTGCTTGATCTTACTTAAAATTAGAATATAGTTGTTTCCCAGAAGAAATATCTGTAATATTCTGACTCAGGTAATTGCTAAATACATTGCTTGTGAGTTTTAGCATTGCAGTGAATTAGACAAAGTGCTAACTTGCATTATGTTTAATTGATCTGTAGGTAATTTATTTAGAAAAGAGCTGCTCACACTGAAAAAAAATAAATAAAATCAGACAGCTATGTAATAGTAGGGAAGTAAATGTTCAGTGGTATGGAAGACAGTAACCCTTGCAGCGAGATTACTTGTTGATACAGAAGTGTCAGGTAACTGGAGTGTCCTGGGCTGGTACAGTTTTGTGTAGTACTGTCTTTGTTGAAGTCAAGATGCTTTCATCACCTTTAGCAAAGACTTGAAACCTCACTGTGAAGACAAATTACTAAAAAACCAGGATGTTGAGTAATTGAGCAGTGCTTCCACACTAAATTTGGTATTCTGAAAATTAAGCAGAGGGAAAGAATAAATCCATTAGATGTACCTAGGGATGTATGTAGGACACAGTGAGCATTGTTGAATCCCAACAGTCCACCCAGCATAGATACCAGCAGTGTTTGACAAGGTGCTTTTTTCTCTCCAGTTGGCTGCTGGTTCTCCCTGCAATGTACTGCCATATCTAATGAATAAATAAGTTAAGTCATTGTGAACTCAGGCTCATAGATAATTCAACCTTCTTTTCTAAAAACAACTTTCACAGATTAGGAGCTGTAGACTTCTCTGAATAAATAAATCTGTTTACAAATTAATTCTATTCAACCTAGTATTTTCATGAAGCTTTTGCTGTCAAACTGTCCTGGCTCATTATATTCCCAGCTTTCACCTACACATACTAAGACTATAATTATTATAGTTGAAGCCATAGTTTGTTTTTTAAGTTGTATATTGTTCTTCATAACCAAATATTACTTAGGCAGTCAAATTCAGTAGCTGATGTCTTCTGTATTTGCAGTACTTCCCTTTAGTCTTTCCTATTGTCAAGATATACAAAGATATTACTCCTTGCATTATTTTGCCTACTAAGGTCTGATTGGATTTGTGAGGATTTTTTTCTTGAACTATTTACTTTTTCAAGCCAGGAACTTTTCTGTTTTCTTGTTATGTTGTGTTAGAAGAGTTGTCATTTTATCTATCTTTCTAAAGGAAAAAGCACAGTAAGAAAAGGCGAAAAGGGTTAAAATATATCCATGTTTGACAGTGATGATTGAATGATTAAAACCTAGCACCTTTTATTTTGGCTTGCTCTCTTCCAGTGTCATGTCATTTTACTGCCATCTCATAATATTTTGAAATATCCTGCACTGAATCCTGATGAAATCTGACAAATTCTTTCATGAAAATATATGATGAATGGACATTTCCATTCATAATTCCTTCAAGATAACTATTCTTATAGCAAAAATATTTTCAGTAAGTAATCTGTAGAGTTTAGTCATAGTTCTTTGTTCCTATAACTAATGATGATATTGCAGAAGGAATCCCCAGTTATTAAAGAACTAAACCTATCAATTTTCCTAATGCATGAATCACCAATCTTTGTTCTTTCCACTATTCTGATGGTGTTTTGGCTTTTGTATTTGTCAGAAAAATATTCTGTCAATAGATGTCTATGGGTTTAAACATGTTTTCACCACAGAGCTCCAGGATTTTAGCCTTGTGGTTGACAAATTCCTATACTTCTAGAACTGATCTTTAATTTCATTTATCATGGTTGTCTCTAGGCATGTGTATCTTTAATTGCTGTTTGCAGATATTATGGCCTATCCTAATGTGGCTCTCATTGAAGAATATTTTTTTTTGTTGCTTTCAAAGGCCATAATAACAGAGTGCTGACTTCTCTGTATGGTGACTATCTTGTGTTCCTGAATATTTCTTATACCCTTGTTTTTAATTGCTTTTTTATCAGCTCCTGGATAGCAATGTTCTCATACTCAGGGGGTTTGAGGTTTTATTTCTTGTGTCCTTTCATTGCTTTTGTAATTTTTGTCATTGTTTATGGAACTGAACTGTTATGGAAATGTATCTTTATGGTTTTGGTTTTTTGTGGGGTTTTTTGTTTGATTTGGGATTTTTTTTTTTACAGATTTTGATTCCTTCCCTACTTTCCAATAATTTTTTCTCACATAAATTTAAATATTCTCCCCAGTCTCGATCCCAAGGTCAATCAGATCAAGTTGGATTCCTTCATACAAAGCAGAAAAAAATTGCAAGAATTACATTAAGATTTATCTTTCTCACTTTGTCTCAGTGTTTTCAGACCTGAATGTCTTTGTGAGATTTCTTGTTGTCTAGAAGAGGTTTTTAGGCAGGAGGTTTTTACTGCCTTCCTAACTTTCTTTTAGGATTCTTGAAAGCCGTGTTGAAGCACTAATTACCATTACCTTTCAGCTACTGCTTCCTATCTGTGTTATACAGTATAGACCACAAAATGTACCATGTGCGTTTTGATCACAATTTCTGCTGCAGTAGCAACGCCAGCTTTCCTCCACAGAAGACAGAAATTGGAATGTTGTTATTTGTGGTGAAATCCTTTTCATGAGACAAGCAGGTTTCTCTAGGCTTGAGTTGAACAACAGCCTAATAACCCATATGGAATTGCTGTGTCAAAAGTGACTTCAATCTTTTAGGGAAAAGAAAGTAAAAAATACTGCATTTGGAAGGAATGAAGGATTTTTTTTCTTCTCTTTGTTCTGGGGGGTGGTTTAGCTTTTCACAGGAGAAAGAAAAATTTCCCAGGAAAGGAATAAATGAAAAATAAATCAGAATAAGTTCATGATAGCATTGTGCCCAATGTGTAAAGTAATTACTTTAACAAGCCAATTAATTTTAATAGACTGTCCCACTGTTCCCTTGTCTCCTTAGCTGACCTGTCTGTTGAAGCTTTCTGTAAACTTAGCACTCTATTTGCATAGCTGCAGACAATTTGAGGCTTCTATTGTTGGTTATTCTAGAATCTGAACCTGATTTAATTGCAAGGAATTTTAATGAAATGTTCCTGGTTGCAAGAAGGAAAGAGGAATACATAACTTATATATATATATGTTTTTCCTGCTATGAAGAGGTAGCAAAATATGTGAACCTGCACTGATGAAAATGAGGTGTTTGGTTAAGAAGAGAGACACTGAGGGGCAATAGAATATCTAACGTAAAATTTCAGCAGTGATGAAACAATGGCAGCAACATGTTCAGTAATATACTTTTTCACACTGCTGGCAGTTTTGAAACAGACTGTGGATGTTATTTAGTCAAAATTTATTCACATTTTATTAGAATTAAGGATTTGTTTGAAAAAAATATTTTTAGGAGACACGGTAGTAAAACTTTTATACAGTTAAGCTTTGGATTGTAAGTGAACTAATAATACACAAACTTAAAAATCTTGACAATGCAGTGGATGCAACCTGCTTCAGTGTAAAGGATAACTCTACACAAAAGATCTTTTGTATACATATTCTTCAAAATCTATATTCTAAATTATTTATATTGAGTTGAGACAGTTCAATAAAGAAAAAAAAAACTCTTCCATAAACACTGTCTGTACACCATGAAAACTTTCTTTTAATTTTTTTTTTTTAAATAATAGTATATTTCTGGCTCTTCTGCAATATAAATATTATTTTTAGAATGCTGTATTTTGTCTTATAATTAGTTGTGTTTACTTTTATTAGTAAAGTAAGTATACAGTGTACCTTGAAAAGCAGTATGTGGAACTCCAAAATACATGAAAATTTGGTGGAACAGTAAATTACTCATCATGTCAGCAATTAAAACTATCTAGCTTGATATCTAGCTATGCTATTCAGTGTGCTTGGTTTAAAGGCTTTGCCTCTTAGCCCCAGTTAAAATACCTATGTCATGATGTTCGTTGTTGGTAGCACTTTTTTTCTTGCCAGAGGATATCTGTCTGTTAGAAAGAGATAAGCAAAGCTTTGCTACTTTCACTGGGAACCCTAAAATATCCCTAAAAGGGCTTGGAAGAAGGCTTAATTCAGGAAATACTGCTTATCAAAGTCCATGCTTATTTACCACACACCAAGACTGGTTGACTAAAGTAACAGAGATATATATGGATAAATTGAAAAAATAAACATTTCCTATTGAAAGAGAACACTGAAGCAACTTGCCTCCTGGTGGAAGTAGTGATTCTGCATAGTGTTACGGAGACACTAGAAGAATCTAGTTCACAACAGGTATATTATTAAGCAATAAGGAAATTGAATACATTTTGTGTTCAAATTTAGAAGCAAGTAGACCTTCACCTGGCTTCCAGTATATATGTTACTGTAAACAGCTATTATTGTGTGGTTGCACTCTGATTACAATTTAATGAGATTTTCTCTCTCCCACACCACTTTTCACCCAGGAGAACCAACACGGCAAATAATATTTATGGTGGCATGAGCAATAGATCACCTGAAAACATCACTGTTTTAATTAGTCTGGAATCAGAATTCCCATAGCATTTCTTTGGAAAACGTCTCTTAGGAAGTGTTTTTTGGTTTTTTTTTTTGGTTTGTTTTGTTTTGTTTTGTTTTGTTTTGGTTCTTTGGGGGTTTCTTTTTTTTTGTTTTGTTTTTTTAAGTTTTATTTTTCTCTGGCATTTAAGCTTTTCTGTGGCTCTGGGATATTCTTTGTTTATTTGTTTTTATTTGGAAATACAACCATCATATAATTCAGAGGGGTCATAGCTACAAAAATAGAATGTATCTGTTGCCTGATAGTCTGTGAGGCCATGTGTTAACAGGGTATCGAGGCCATGTATTAACAGGCTGTGTACAAATAAGTTTGGTTTGAGAGGCAGGGGCATTTAATTTTGGAATAAATGTGTATTATTTGAGCAAAAACTTGTCCTTTTTGATTATTTTGTCTTTTGTGACATTTGGGAGATACCAGTAAACCAACTCATATTACTCCTTCTTAACAAGCTTCCAAGTTGTAAATCCTGAACCCCTGAAAAACATATTGTTCCTTTCTTTACGTGGTAACCATATTTTAAAGTAAAATAAAGCAGCTTTTACATCAGTTTGGGGAAGTTCTTTTTTTTCATCCAAGTTCTTCATTGTTAGGCTGAAATTTTGTCCCAGCGAGGAGCAACCAACATTTTCTGTCAAACTGCCATAGGTGCTCTTCGTCACAATCTACTGTGGATACGGCCCAGTATTATAATTTCAAATAAGGGAGACAAGTTTTGTGAAGGTGGGTACCTAAATGTCAATTCCTGTTACTGTGACACAGATAGAAACACACAGTAGCACACACAAGTGTTCAGGCAGAGAAGAAGAAAGGAAGTTTCTCGTTTATTGTTGACCTCGTATATATAAGTTTCTGGACAGTGATCAGAGATTGAACAGAGAAGTTACCACCTCTCCATCTCCACTGGTCACTTGAGAAGTCCATCAGGTGATATCTTTTACAAAAGAATACAAACATGATTCTTGTTTATCTTACAATTCATGAGAACTGACTCTACTATACTAAAACAAATCAGAAGGCTTTTTTCAGGGACAACAAATTCCCATTAAGTATAGGGGTTGCATGATCCTTCCTTTTTATAGTTATTTTCTGAGAGTTACCAAACAGTATTTTTGAGGGAACAACAAGTTTGGTTTTTTTGGGTTTTGTTTGTTTTTTTGTTTTTTGTTTTGTTTTGTTTTGTTTTGTTTTTAACCAGTATCTTAAATTTCTGTGTACAGGCAAACTATGAAAACAAAACAAAACAAACAAAATCAAAACCAACACCAATCCAGCTGGGAATATATTACTAGAAAATTGTGTTACTGGGGCAAAACTTGTGTATCAAGTGGAAATAGTTACTTTTTGACATCTTAAGATCACTTAAGAAAACCAAAAAATGTTTTTATTTAATGATACAACCGTAATTGCAAAATAATATGGTCAATGTAATGAAAACAAGCTAAAAATGCAGGTAAGTCAACTTGCTTGGCAAGATATAGTATGGATGTAAACATTCGTCTTAGCTCTAGCAAATCCAAGTATCAACAAAACCCAGCAAGATTAATTTTTACCACTTGAGAATATTGATGAAATACATACCATCACTGAAATGAGTAACTGCAGTAGTTTTTGTCTGACTCAGTGCTTAACATCCTATTTTTCCTTAAATATAGACATCTTTAATAGTAATATAGTATATCATGTTCCAAAAGTAAGTTAATTTTTCAGAAGTTGCATCTGTAAATCATTTCTGATAGAGAATGCATTTCTACTAGCTCAGTCTCCATCATAGGAAGCAAGACGAAAAATCTTTCACCCAGTAAGTTTCAAAAATAAGAGTTAAAAGATAAATGACATGATTATCAGATAATGGAGAGTTAAAATATGAAAATATTGAACAGATGCACCAATTAAATTCAGTTCCAATGTATAATACTTAGAGTTTGTGTTTTTTTTTCTTTGTTTGTTAGTTGTGTTTTTTCCAAATAGTAAATTAGTAGTTTTTTCCAAGCAGTTTGAGTTGGAAGGGACCTTCAAAGGACTTCTAGTGTAACCCCTCCACAATGAGCAGGGACACCTTCAACTCGATCAGGTTGCTCAGAGCCCCATCCAATTTTATCTTGAATGTTTCCAGGAATGGGGCATCCACCACTTCTCTGCACACCTGTATCAGTGCTTCACCAGCCTTAATGTAAAAGAACTTCTTCCTTGCATCTATTCTAAATCGACCCTCCTTCCCCTTCAAACCATTACCCCTTGTCCAATTGCAACAGGCCTGGCTAAAAAGTTTGACCTCATCTTTCTTAGGCCTTCTTCAAGGTCTTCTGGAGCCTTCTCTTCTCCAGGCTGAACAAGCCCAGCTCTTTCATCTGTCCTCACAGGAGAGGTGCTCCCTGTTCCTTGCCATTCTTACAGGTCTACATCTTTCTCATGCCAGGGTGCCCAGATCTGGTTAAAGTCTGATAAAGTTTTCAAGAGGAAATGAATGAGGATTTCTTTCTTTTCTAGTGGTGGTTTTTTTGGGGGGACTTGCTTTGGTTTTTGTTTCCAAGAAACTAAACTAAGCTGCTTACAGATTTATCCTTGTAAGACTGCAATTCTGTCTATTAGCAGCTCCTTTCCCCCCCAGTCTGCAAATGGGAAACAGTGTGTTTTTTTAATTATACCAGGTACAGTTTAAATCTATTTTAAGATAAGAGGATTTCATTGATTTATGGTCTAAGAGATTAATAACAGAGAATCAAAAAAGAAGATAGAGAAGCAATTATTTTCCTTATTTGTTATTATCTAATGTGTCAGATAGATTGGTCCTAAACTCATTCCCAATAGTCACTGCAAAAAGGCACAGTCTAAAGGAGCTCTTAAAAATATTCTCACAGTCATCTTTTAGAGACTGTTGCTAAACATCCCCACATTTGGACTGAGGCTTTAAATATAGAAATCTGTGGAGATTTTTCTTAGTCAGAACAGACAATGTAATTTCTGCAAATGAAAGTCTAAGAAAAAAAAATCATCAAGTACTATTTCTAATTACTTCTTTATTCAATTTTTTCTCCTGGATTTCTGTTTATCATTAATTATATTATAATAAAGCCAAATGGGATATTTGAAAGTTTTCATTAAAACAAAGAAAAGAACAACTCATCCAATATAAAGTATATAATGGAGAACAGTTACTAAAGTAAAGAAATTAAATTAATTGCATGGAATGGAAAAACATTTTTCAATTCATTATGTTTGTATATTAATTTTAGTTTATTTTGAAACTCTTACAGTAGCGCAACTGCAAATGAAAAAATACTATAGAGCCGCACAGAACAGTCTTTCTCAACACAGAAATATAGTAGGTACCTGATGTACTTAGAAGTCCCCTGTTGAATACTTCAATGTACCTAAAAAAACTGCCCTGGATATTGTTTTTATATCATTTAAGTGAGTTTTTCAGAACAGTTGCAATAAGGTTGATGGTTACTGGCCATTGTTATATATATCAGCTTTTTGCATTGTATCTTGTTAGATCTTACTCCTCTACTAGTAATTCACAATAATTGAAGGTTAAAGAAATAAAAAAAAAATAAATAAAATTGGCAACTCATGTTTAAATGAGTGGTTTCTGAATTTAAAGTTTTCTCTATATAGGACACTAAAGAATTTGTTAAGGGATTAATACAATAAAACAGTTCAGGGAACACAGTAAAAAATGTGGTGTTTTCAGAATGTTAACAAAAATGCCTGTCTGATTAATTGCAGTAAAAACACTATAACTGCACTTCTCATAAACAGAATACTGTGTGTGCTCTAAGACCTATGTTTTATTATTTTAGCTATTAATTATTACACTCAGCTGTGGAACAACTTTTAAAGAAGCATTTTATCTCTGAAATACTCAATATATATTTGTAGCAGTAAAAATGCCTTCAATTTAGTTTCGTATTTGTTCAATTGTGAGCTTGTTTTAAACTTTTGTCTCCCTTCAGGATAGCTGCCATTTTAACCTCAGGACCCTACACATATCTTCTCTGGCTCTGGATGTAGAATTCCTTGAATGCTATAGAAAAGTGGCTTGCAGAAGTCAGGGCCTGGGTGGAATATTACTGTATTAAACAATAAAATCTAATTGATTGTGGTGTCCTAGAAGTTAACGTTCCAGTTTTACTGGACAGTGAAAGCCATATATCAGAAAGAACCCTAGACATATAGGAATTATTGTTCTTTTATTCATTAGCTTGAGAGCAGTAATAATCTTCCAAAGGAACAATATTCTGATTGCCATGGAACATTGTCCTTATGATGTTTGTTAAATGTCACAACAGTAATCAAGAAAACAAGTAGCAAGTAAACAAGAAAAATATTTGCTATCACTGTTCAATCAACAAACCAAGATGTTCTAAATAAAACTCTTTCCTAAATACCAGTTACAAAGCATAAAAAGCTCTTGCCTTTGGCTTTAGCCTCTAGCCAAACACAAAGTATGTGCAAGCATCACATGCAGTGTGAAGAATGTCAAAATACACAGAGAGGCTGGGCACTTTTGGGCAAAAAATTTGTCTTTGAAGAATAAAGTTCTGAGTTATGTCATGTCCCATAAGCTAAATTCCAATAGCATTTATTGGATGATGTTCAGGCGTTAATACTTACTGATCTCGTCACTGTAGCTCTTGCATTCCAAGGTGACATTCATTTTAAACTAATGTGGAAGTCTAAAATAATTCAGATAATATGTACTCCCAAATATTTACTCCTCTCCATTGTCTATAAATGGAACTCCTCACAGATGGAGACCCCCTCACTGCCCACAACTGAAATCAGATGAGATAAATCCTTATCTCTCCTCATTTCACTGGGCCAAAGGGCTTTTAAGCATACATATAGACTGCTGAGACAACATAAGGAACTTAAGCTATATCTTGGAATTATATGATTTGAATATGTTTTTGGAAAATATATAAAATTTCTGCTTACGTTTCCATTTTTACCTGTCTTATCACTTAAAACTATTTATTTAAGGAAAAAAGAAAAGATATGGCCATAAAGAATTTTATATTGTTATCCTAATTTAGTTTTAAATAAGTTGTCAGCCTGTTCACGTATAACTGTTAATAAATGCCATGAGAAGGGAACAAAGTGAATAAGCAATATTTTGCAAGATTCAAAATGTTCTGTAATGACTACATAAAATTTTCAAAATTCATTATTACAGGCAGTGTTCCTATTTTTCTTTTGTTAAGAATTGCTCCATATGTAACATACATCTAAAATGTTTACTAGACAGTGTTTCTTTATAATACAATGAAGTTAGTAATTAGCTTAATGAATGTAATAACTACTCAGTAATGCCACATAAAAAAAGTTATGGAACATAGTCTTTTATTTAATGTTGGGTTATTTCATTTTGAAGAGAAACTTTGCTTGCTTTCACTTATTAATGATTAAACCTTCTACTCTCAATGTGAAGGATAACAGCAAATAAAAAAGTATTGCAGTTTTAGACTACTCCGGTGAAAGTATCTGAATCATTGAAATTGACAATGTCATGGTAAAATCTTATTCTTCAGCATAATCCTTTACTCAATGTTTTTATTTCTTTCATCCTTTATACATTCATCAATTCTGTGTTTCATTCAAGCTATTTTCTTAGACCCAGACTGACATAAATATTTGATATAAAATTCTCTGGAAAACTTATTGTGGTCCATCAGGACTTGAGTTGACTTGTCAATTTTTTTCCTTTACAGTGAGCAACTAGTCATCAGTATTCCTGACTCACCTGAAAACAGCTCTGTCAGTCTCATTGAGCTTCCCAGGGACATATTCAGTTCTCCTGAACAATTCTCAGGAGAGCTTCTAGGGGTACTTATCAGGCTAAGATTTGCTAAGGTCCTCGTGTGTCTTTAAGTTAAGGTGAAAAAAAGCTCACCCAAAACCATATCAACTGATTTGAATTCATTCTTGTCCCAAGTGGTAATTAGGTACAATGCAAATGGAAGTATTCATTCACAGTGTCCAGTGTAACAACTCATGGTTAAGGAAGCGGGCAGAGAAAAATCCTGCTGAATCTAATTACTTTAAATAAGAAACACCTCACACTGCCTCTCTCTCTACCTCTCCCACTATGAATCCTTTCCTTGTAGATTATGTTAACTGTTTCAAATAGTCTCTTAGTGCAAATACTACTTAAAGAAGAGAGGATTTACACTTTTCATGTTAAACTGATCGTTCTTATATCTTATTTAGGAGATAACCTGGTTTCACTTATCAGGTATATAAGTATTGTTTTGTATTGGTATTACATTTATTGCAATTGTCTTTACATGGTATTGTAAATAGTCTAAATTGTTAGGCTATCTCTTCTTATATTTTGTTGAGTCGTTCCCTAATTTATATTCATCTATAAATTCTTCCTTTCCCCAAGTCGTGACCTCCAGCTCCATTTCACTTTGCTTTTCCTGTGCTCCTGACAGTGAATTCGTGCCAGCTCTAACTCGTTTCTCTTTTCCATGAGCAATTTAATTCATTAAAATAGCACACAGATGTCTCACCTGGAGGGATTGGGGAGGAGAGGATAATTTTCTTCCATTATAGTCTTTAAATAAGATCACAGAAATTCCAGCAAAAATCCAAGCTGATTCATGTAAGGAAGGGCAATACAGAAGCAGAGGATTAAGGAAGGATTAGTTAATGCAGGAGGAGGAAGAACGGAAAATAACATCACACTTCTTTTAGGCAGCAGTTGCTTGTCAGAGCATCTCACATCTGTGAAACTGCAGCCAACGTGCGTGTTTCAGTGTTGAACCCTCGAACACAGCTTTCAAAGCTACACATTTACTTACAGCTCATGCAGCTCATGACTTGCTCTCAGTTAATACCAGGTACGGCCTTGGCCATCCTGGTGTGACAATGAGTTTGAGATAATAAACCTCTAACATTCTTTTTTAATATGTCTATACTAAATATAAATATTTACATATAGAATAGAGATAATAGAGACTATATATACAGACATGCATTGTTTTCATTTATTTGCTGCAATAATCATACTTTACGCCTTGAAAAACTAACTCCCGTTATTTTGTCAATTAGTGAGTGACGATCTTTGAAAGATTTTGTTTGGACCTGTATCTACAAGCATGCTCATAGAAATATTTAAGCTGAGAGGATTGCAAAATGGAAGATAGCTCTCAGCTGAAAATTAGGCTACAGTTCTCTTTCTTAATTTCCCAATCCAGAGACCTGTTATGGAAACTCATTAAATGTTTGCCCTTGTTTCAGCCACGACAGAGGTAATTTTTTGCAGTAATAGTAGGGAGCATGGTTGTGGGCGTGTCAGTGAGGTAATTCTGTACCACAGGGCATTGCTGAGGGTAGAGATAAGGGAGTCTGATTTCCAAAAAGAAGAGCGTGGCTTCTGGATGAAAAATATGTTGGCATTGTCTGCCATTGTTCATTGCTTTCGGGTCCCTGTGAGCATTTTTGTTTATGAATCACTCTCTTTTCTGTATACTTTTGCTACTACTATTGTTGCTGTTACTGTTCCTACTTTATTGCTGTTTTCAGTATATTGTTCTTATTTCAACACATGGTCTTCACATTTTGTGCCTCCAGTTCTCAACTCCATCCCACTGGGGTGGGAAGGGAAGAAGGAGGGGAGAGTGAGTGACCAATAGTGTAGTTTGAAGTCTTGATGGGAGTACCAAGTTGGGGAATACCATTCCTAAACCATGGCAATATTTTACACTATTTTCAAAAGAAATAAAGAGAAAACAAATAAATAAATAAATACATTCTAGAGAATAGAAATATTTCTGTGGTTAAGTGAATATAGGAGAAGTATTCAAAACTGATGCACGATAGGCTTTGTTTGAGTTCTTCTGTTTTTTTCTTTTTTTTAAATCTGAACTATTCCTTACAGATTGTGTATTTTTAAATTTTATTTTTATTAGACTCAATTCAATTAATTTCATTGTATTTTGCTGTATTTTTGAACAAATAATATTATTTCAACATTATATATAGTTGTCTTAATACAAAATAGGAAAACTAGATAAATTAGAAGGCTAAGGTTAGATGAGTTGACAAAACCCACTCTAATGATTTCCTGTATTTTCATGAAACTGAAGTGCCAGTAGTTTTATAAGATTATCTGTTTATTATAATCAAAACATTGTGAAGAACCTTATAAAAGAAACAAGATTTGGTTTATTTCTTTAGACAAAGACATTAGTTATTTTATTTTATTTTATTTTATTTTATTTTATTTTATTTTATTAACCGATCCAAAATCAAAACAAAAATTACACCTCTCTAGATTAGTTCTCTAAATTAAATGTAAAATAGTTTTGCTATACGTGAATTTGAGTCCAACAATAACTATTGGAAAATCTTAACTAAAGAAAAAATATTCCAGTTGCATTCCTGTTAGTAATAATTTTGATAAAGCATATCACAATCTCTTGGTAATGCAATAGACTTCAAAGGACGTTCTGCTTCTAAATCTGACATACTGTACATAAGGAAAACATTACTCCTTCAAGCCTGCATGGAAACAGAATGTTTTAGTACTTGCATAAACAGTGGATTAGTGTCTGTGTGAGGAAATGATGGAATAAGAATAGAAATTAAAACATCACTTGAAGTAGTATAACATGAAAAACTTTGTGGCTTGCAATGATCAACAGAAAGAGAGTTTCCTCTGCTGTCTCTGATCCTGCAGCAGCCTGGCTGCCTTCAGATTTAGATAGAGAATAGCTGTGGTTGTTTAATTATTTCTCATTATTTCTTGTAAAATGCAGTGTTTACCAGCAGAGGTGTAGGATGATATTAATATAACTATAAAGCTCTCAAAACCTGGCCCTTTAATTCTTTATGATGCTGAAACAAGTACAGGAATTCCCTGCAAGTTTGTCTTCTTCAGTAGAGCACAGTGCAGCACCTACTATGCAGAAATTAGATATTTTAGGTTCCATGTGCAACTCTCATTCTAAGCCCTCAGGTAAATACACTATCTTACAATGTTATTTTAAAACTTATTTGCTGTTTGTTTCTTTTCTTCCCACAGGATTGTTATTTACACGGAGTGTTTGGTACTCCATGAATAAACAGCTATTTAATGCTGCCTTCAGTCCCTTTCAGTGCATGGCCTCTGACCTAAATACCTTTAAGCCCACAGCATTCAAATTATGTCACTTGTCCAAGTGACATTGACAATTTTAACCCCCTGATCCTAGAAAATAAAAGTCCTGGCTGCCACCAGTACAGGAGATGAAAATTCAACACTGCAAGTCAAACCAACTATTTCCAGAAAATGCACAAATAACATTATTTATACATATGTACATGTTTGTTCTTGAACAACTTGATTAAAGTAATTTAGATTAGATATCGTTTCTATCCAAGGCTAGGGCAAATTTTAAGACTATGTATGCTGGGCCTTAAAATCAGTTTCAATACATTTTTTGTAGTGGAGGTAAAATTCAAACATAACTGAGGAATTTAATTGTTTATTACTTTCAATACAATAAATGTTTTCAGCTAAAGAACTTTGACATTAAGAAATATGGGGGGGTTTATCTTATCTGAATAGTTTTTCTGATACAAAGTAGTTCCAAGCCTTCATCTGATTTTAGATTTAATATCTAATCTGAGCTAAAATTACTCAACCTATATCCATATGCAACAGGAGTGAGTACTTATGTGCGTTTGAAATAAAGACAACTTTGCCTTAGCTGCACTTTTGCTTTCATAGCAACCTACCAGCACAAGTTTTGCCTGCTAGGGGTGGTCACATTCCCGGTGCCTGTTGGGACTCTGTGATTTACACAGCTGCCTACACTGATCCCATGAGCAATCAAGGGAGCATGCATCAGCCATGGGCAGAATAGCTTCAGTATGAGGGTGGTGGGGCACTGGAACAGGTTGCCCAGAGAAGCTGTGGAGGCCCCATGTCTTGGAGTGTTCAGAGCCAGATTGGATGGGGCTTTGATCAACCTGGTCTAGTGAAAGACGTCTTTGCCTATGGCAGTTGGTCGCAAATGGCAGATGATCTTTGAGGTCCCTTCCAACCCAAACCATTATGTGATTCCAAGATTCCATAATTTTCTGTTGTTTTAAATTTAAATAATGTAGACTCTTAAGCAGAAATTGATACGAAGCGCCACTGTTCCATTTACTAATATGGACATAACCAAACTGCTTGTTTTCCATAAATATTCAACTACTATATAAAGGTAGTGTGTAACGGTAAAGGCTACACTGAGTCAGAGGAAGAGGACACAGTAACACTAGCGCACATATGGGCACTTAGTCACAAATTGTGGGACATGATGCACCTCTCAGCTGGTCAAGCTCAGAGGAAATTGTTCTTTGTGGGACTGGGAGGGATCATTCCATCCGGAGAATGTGACCTTGAGAATCTCTTGAACAGTGGTGTACAGCCTCTCCACTGGCAAATTAGAGAAGCTAAGATGTAACCACATCCTCTGGACATGCACTTGCATTTTGTGTACCAGAAAAATAAATGAACATATGTTCTAGGAACACCTCCCTCACATTGAGTCTTTTGCTGTAGGTGTAATATTCCAGTTTGTGGGCCTGAAATCTAACTGTCTTTGACATTACTGAGTTTTACTTTTCTCTGAGGAGCACACACATAATGTTATTTTTATTTTTGTTTAATTTTGATATTTACTTTTACTGCGTGATGAAAATTATTTGTCTCATATTCCATGATTTAAACAAACAAAACCAACCCCACAAAAAAGCCCAAAAAACAAAAACAAAACCCAAAAAAAACCCCAAAAAACCCCCAAAACCCCCCACAAAACCCACCTAGAGATAAGTAAGAAGGAAAAAAAAAAAAAGTTTCACATAATACCTCAACTTCTGTGTGAGGTACAGATCTGCCTGCTGTTTCAATTCAGGTGATGATCTACCACTTTCATCAGTAATCATGTCCACCTCTCTCTTCTACACACAGCTTTGGTTGCCCATCCTTCAGAAATTACATGAGAATAGTCAATTAACATGTAAAGAGGAATTTTACACTGTATCCACAAACTTTTGGATCTGCCATTACTGGAAAATAAAATTTTCCATAGGAAGTCCCACATACACAAGATGAATGCTATAGAATGAAGTACTTTATGTAGGGGCATCACTTTTTATGCCCACATGTCAGCCACAGGATTCCCAGTTAATGCTCCCAGAATTTCTTGGTTTTTTAAAAATTTGTATACTACAGTGAAGAGGTTTTGAAAACCATACAGAAAAGCCACCACTGGTGCTATACACTGGTTATAACTTTCTTCTAAGAATTACTAAGATTTTTTATCCTTTCTTGTTTTCTCCAACTAAAACACAAACAACATTGCCGTTAAAGAACATATTCCTATCTAGAGTTCAGTATGAAAGAAATCATGCTGCTAAATTAGAGGTCTTCTAAAATAGGTTGTGTAAAATACTCTCTCAGTGTCATTTTCATATTATGTTTCATAGTATTATGGGGAGATTTGAGACTGTTTAGAATCTTGCAGAGTTCACATAGACATGAAAATACCTATGTACTGTGTGTCTGGGAAATATCTGTTTATTACATATGTAACTAAGGAAAGATCTCTGAACATGCTTTTATAACAGTGTTTATTTAATCTTTTATTAATGTACAATGTAATTCATATTACAATTTAATATTTCAGCCTAGAGTTTTGCCAGCTTTGAAATTCAGAGGTTTTGATATACTAGATAGAATGCTACTACTTGTATATTTCTTTTTTAAAAGAAAGCCAACTCTTGAAACAGTGTTTCTAGAATGTAACTTTATGTATTGGACAAATGAATTATCAGTCCAGTGATATGAACTACAGTCTGTGTATAGTAAAAACTTTTAGATTTAGCATATATTTTGTTAATAGCTAAGAGGTACTAGCAAAGATATATTCTGTATTCCACATATGGTTTTCTTCTTCTTTTCATTTTAGTTATATCACAGTACTTTCTACAGGTACACCCAAATTCTAAATAGATTTGAAACAGAAAAGGACAGTTTGTAGTTAGAAATATTTAGAGTGGTGACGCAGCTCACCAGAGCCCAGACTAACTCTTGTCACAGCAGTGCCATGCCAGGAGTGGGGAACAGCCATGGAATGGGGTGGTACCAAGGGCTAAACCTTTAGAGCCTCTTGCTCTACAGTGCAGGGTCTGCCAGCCACGTCAGGGGTCAGGTAAAGGAGAAGGCTCTCCAAATCTGAGGTTTTAACCAGCAGGTTTAATGGTGTTGAAGGCAGGAGAGACAAAGAGCCACAAGTCCCCCTGTGCATGGGGTTTTTATACAGCTGCAAATTAGTGGGTGGATACAGAACAGGAGACAATGAGGGACATTCAGGGGTGGAGTTGAGGAATTGGGTCACTTGCCTTAGGGCAAATCAGGGTAGGTGGGAGGAGAGAGGAGGTCATGTGCACCAATGGGGTGTCGAGGTTTGGGTGACACCCAGGCACACCCAGGGGAGGTACAGTAAAGGGACTGGCTCTGGGGAGGATTGACACAGAAGGGACTGGAACAAGGGCAAGGAAACAATGATTGATAGGGAAGGAGCTAGAACAAAGGGCAGGGAAACACCATAAAGGGTAACTTGTGGGAGGACACAACTCTGGGGACAAACCAACTTGGGAGTGAACATGGAGGAGAACAAGGGAGCAAACCATTAACATTAAATCTGAACAATAAACTTAATCAAACAAAATTAACACAGGTTGCAACAGAGCGGTGCTCTAAAATAGTCTAAAGTGTGTCTGAAAAAATATATAAATTATAAAAGTCCATCTGAATGAGATGTAGAAACATATAGGTCTGAATGTTTTAACCAACACCTTTAAGAACTATTGAATGTCATGTCTAAAATGAAGCGTGTAAATCTTGTTGTAAGAGACCAACCTTTTTTTTCCAATCAAAATTGCTTTTAAGCAGCATTTGTTTCCCTTATGTTGTTAACAAGTAGATAAATGAAATGAGATTATAAATAAAAATGAAATTTCTCTAATGTCCTAAGTAGAAAACCTCATCCATTAAGAATGTATATATTTTAATATGTTGATCTTGTTCTGCTGCAGAAGAAAAAGAGATTCAACCATGGATCTAACTAGACTTCTCCAGAATCATTATTTGTTAACATGATTAGTTTCCTAGTACTCTGGAATATTTAAAGAGACTCTGATATATCATATTGTGATGAAAAAAAGGCATCTATTTCACTATATTAATAAGTTTTGGAGGGAGACTAAATTCCATTTCAGTTTTGCTATTTTTTAGCTCCAAAAATATGTACTGTCTGCTCTAGTACTGGCAAATCTACCCTCATGCAGATGAAAGCTTAGAACTTCTAGTATTCATCAGTTTGACTTTTATTTCAAGTAATCAACATTTTTGGAAAGGAGAAGCTTAATTTTATGTAGTTCTCCAGAGTCATTAAGGAGGAAAAAAAAATTGAGATCTGGATCATGGTCATGGAAAAAAAAATTACCATCTGTTAGACAATTATTTACATCATATTTGGTTCTATGTGATAGCTACTCCATTAACAAATTGTGTGGTGTAATGATTGACAATGGAATAATCCAGTGTGGTCCAAGGGCCTGTTGCCTGTATTAGAAAAATTCTTTGTGTACTTTCTTCATATCCACAGTTAATGCAAGTTGGGTAGCCTGCATTCAGTTGTGCTTAGACTTCTCTCTTTTTTTTTTTTTTTTTTTAATTAAATGTGGGTTAGACTTAATATACACAAAATCAGTTTTACCATTATAGTTATATACCAATAATTTCTCATTCAAACTTAAAATTAGTGTTCATAACCCTTATTTAACACTTCTTAATACTTGAGATTTGACTTCCTGTGAGATAACTACCACAGAAAGTAGTCAGATGATGAGGTATTGTCATAACTCAGTAGGCTTATTTTTTGCTGAATGTTTTGACATGTGCATGCACACCTGCACTTGCATGCACACCTGCACTTGCATGCACACACAGAGACTTCTTTTCTTCTTTAATTCATGAAAAAATAGTTTGGAAAAACAGGTTTTAATCATAAAATGGATAGCTGTAATGAGAAAAAAAAAGCCCTCATATTTCTCTCAGCATAATGATTACTTAACTAGTAATACATTGAGATTACTTGACAGTGTATCACTGTGTACTAATATTTTTTGAAGTCTGACAGGTGTTTCTCTCTGAAGTGGTGTACACATGAATTTTTTGTAATATCAGATTTTTTTCTTTTTACAGGTTGAGTGGTATGAATCTACCTTCTCCAGTTATCAGCAGTAAGAATTGGTTGCGACTCCATTTTACGTCAGATAGCAATCACCGACGGAAGGGATTTAATGCTCAGTTTCAAGGTAGGAAACCTATAAAAGTGCACCTAAAAAACCCTTTACCTTTAAGCATCACCAAAGTGATGGACTTTGATAATTATGTTTTAAAATCAGAGTTGGTAAAAAGCTGTCTCTTTTTATTACTATATTACTACTGCTCTTACACTGAATATTTGTTTTCCTTGTGTGATCAGACGTCTCTAGGGATTTACTTTCAGAAAAAGTATGTATGCCTCGCAATGTAGTTTGCTCTAAATGTGTATTTCCTTGCTCACTTTTTAAATAATAAATTTCTTTGCAGTCAGTCTTATCTTTGCTTTAAAAACATGCCTGGAATGCAACTTGCAGAAAGTCAATTCCACACAAAGGCAGGCTCCTATCTAAACTTTGTCTTCCTTCATTATTCAAAATCTAACACTTGTCCAGAAGCTACATTCATCGTTTGGAAATTTGAATCAACCATAGTATAGTACAGATTAGATTTCAGGCTCCTGTATATATTTGCATATACAACTTCAAAAGAAGGCAAGAGGATGTCAGTGTTGCTGTCATTTCTACTTATGTTCATGTAGATACTTTTTAAAATGCAATTTTTTAGAATGAATTCTTTATTGATTTTTGTACTTCATAGATCATTACTCAAGATGAAAGACATGGTAGTTATATTGAAAATAGAAAAGCTTCTTAATTTATCTGTGCTTTTAAATTCTGCACTTACATAAGCTGTTTCAACCCTTTTACACACACACACACACCATCAAATCCTTTAGGAGTTTAGGAGTTTAGACATTGTGTTTTTTCCCTGAAACTGTGGTACCTCTATCATTTTTGAAATGACAAATACAGAGTAACACTTCTGGTGACTATGGCATGCATGTACAAGTAAAAGCATTTAATATATATAGTTCTTTTAATTTTAAAAATATTTCTAATATTTCAGAAAAAAGATAAATATGAAATTTCATTTCATTTTGGCAAATGTAAGCAAAAGTATATGATCCTTTGCACTTACGACTTAATTTTTTCCAAAGTTGACCAAGGATGCATATATAATACCACTGCTGGGGACTATGAATGTAAATGCACTGTTAATGTTAACTCTGTGTCTTAAGCCTGTTAATTAGGGCCCACAAAAACAATGCGATTTATCCTGCTGATGCACCAGAAAACTGTGAATCAGCAGAATAACAAAGGGGGAAGTTTGGGATGATGTAACATACACTGGAAAATAGCTTTTGTTCTTCTTCAATATATCGTATCTCCAGACGAATACTCACAAAGTAGTTAAAACTTTTGGGAAATATCTGGGGAGATTGTTATTTCAGGTTTGCCTCTCTTGATCTGCATAATACTCCAGATATTGGGCATAAGTGTAAACTTCTCTGATGTAGAATATACTTTGAATGACATGTGGAAGTATCTTATTGCAATTCAAATTCTTACAATTACGGAAATTTCCTTTTTAAATTTAACTAATTCTTTTGAATTGCAAGTTTATAAAATTAACTGTATTTAATATGAAGATTTCTGAATTACATGAAAGACCATGAATTACATAGCTATCCTTATCAGGTTCAATTGCAATAAATAAATTCCTATGTTAGTGATATAAACATAAATTGTGTTAAAACATGGAAGAAAGATTTCAAGACTCATAGGATGAAAATTCTTAGTGATATAAAAATCAGGTTAATCTAACAGCTTCATTAGCCGCCGTGTTGTGGAGTCAAAACCCCAGCAGAGCCAGCGTGGTGCAGCACCAGTGCTGGAAGCTGCCATGTGGAATCCAGTCCAGCTTCTGAACTGGCAGCGTGGCATGACACAGACAACCTGGCTTTCAGGGGTTTGTCCACCGTTGTTATCCTTTGCCTTGGGCTCAGGGACAGGGAGAATCAACCAAAGGAAGCAGCCACCTTCTTGTCTTTGTCCCAGGGGCTGCATGGATGTGACCTATGTGGAGCGTCCACCATCCTGTCTTTCTCCCGGCAGCCACACGGAACTGAGTCAAGGTGGTGAACTCCTGTAGTGTGTAAAGCACCTTCTCTTTTTTTATACCTTTGTTACTGATATTGTTGCTGGTATTCTGTGTTCCTTATTCCATTGTTTGGGTTTTTTTTCTTTTAATTTTTGTTATCTCAACCCATAGTCTCTGTCTTTATCCTCCTCTTACTGGAAAGGGTGAGGGGAAGGGGAGTGGCTTATTTGGAGTTTAATTTCCATCTAGTGTTAAATCCCCACACTAACCTAGCCCATCCAGCAGTGTCACTGGCTTTTCAAAAGCAAGTCTGTATGGGAGGCAGCATAACACACTTCTTTGAGCAGAAATGGGATAAGAAACTCTTTTTCTTTTCCTAGTAAGAACTCACGTTATCAGATTATTTATATAGTTAGCATACAGATCTTTTAATTACTCTTTTCCCCTCATAAAAAATTAACATCATGTTTATTATCATCTTACCATAGCTATATTATTGCTGTAACTTGGCCTTTTCCAGTCAGCCAAAACTAATACTAACAAGCAGTCAATTTAATTTTCTTCCCTTTGTTTGATCTTTGATCAGGCAAACAGAATTATTATAATTTATTTCATTAAAATATTGGAATCACCAATTGGATTTAAAGCTATGCATAATTAATTTATTTGTTCAACAATTTTTTCAGCTCTTTCTAGCTTGCATTTTTTAGCAATATTTAGTGCTCCATTTTTAATATGGTCAAGAAAACCAGCTCACTGGTATAAAAAGAATTAGCAGTTTACTAGAATTGCACATGTTAATGCAGCAAGTAAATATAGTTTTAAAATACTTGGCAAGCTGAATTTATAAATAAAATATTGGTGAATCCAACTTATTTGTGTTTGGATTTCCTCTTGATTCATATTTATTGACCTGTTTTCTATCAGATTAGAGTAGAAGTTTAAAGAAAAATAAAAAAAAATAAAAAATTAATTATGGTATTAGAGTGAAGGGTTTCTTTTGGTGTTTGTTGTTTTTTTCTTCTCCACACATCCTTTTTTGTTTTCATTTTTTGTATTTTGATGTTGATTTCATCAATGAAAATATTTATGTCCCAATTTCTCTGTGTCTAGCTGTGGAATTTTTTTCCATAGTTTCAGAGTTTCATAGTCAGAAAAAGGCAGGGTGCTGAATGACCCTGAAAACCACCAGAAAAAATTACATTGCAGTGACATGCTCTGCACTGTCTTCATGTCTGCTATACCAGCAACACTGATCTCATGGAAATGAACTCTCACAGTAGATATCATTGGATGCAGTTCTGTTCTGCCTTGTTCCTTGGTGGCATTGCCATGGGAGGAAAGATGTTACATCTTATTTTTAAAATATTTCTACCCTTACCTATGCTAATACATGATTACCCTTTTCCACCCATATTCAGTGGGAGTTGCAGAGCATATGATTTGCCTTATGCCAGTGCTTCATGAATATGTAAATCTCCAGAGATGAAGTGTCTGTCAGGATAACTAGGAGATGAAAACCTAGCACTTCCCAGAAATGAAGCTTATCAATGTACACAGAATGACTTAAAAGGTGTCATAAAGAATCCCCTGCTTTTTGGTGTATTTACAGCATGTACAGTATGCTTATTTGGCTTTTGCTTATTGCCAGAACAATAGAAGGGTTTTTTAAAATATTTTTTGTTTCTCTTTAGGAGGAAAGAACCCCACAATACCTCTACCTATACAGCTAAAACTGACCTCCTTAAGTTAAACATTTATTTCAAAATTCCTAGAAATAGGACAGAATAAGAAAGCTTCCAAAGCAAAACATGATTAATGACTGTGTTTACTTTCACAGTATCTCAGGCCTATGTTGCTGAGTGTTTCAAATAAAGTAGTCTATTTTTGGCAAGTTTTCAGAGAGGTTCAAGAAGGTATTAGGTATTTTGATAATTATGTGCCAGAAGTTATCAATCTATTATGTTTAACTACATTCAGTAATTCAGGATTTAACAAACAGATAATCCTGAAGTCAAACAATAATAGAGGCTGCTGAAATAAATGTACATTAATGTAAAACCATGAGTGAAATAATGTAAATCAACTTGCAATTGCTAGTTCTTTCAATGAATTTTCAGAATTCACTAATGTCTGTCCTTTCTACGTATTCTTTAAAATCCTAGAAATTATGTTTAAAATAAATGAAAAGAATTTGCAGTGTTTACTTGATGCATGGTATGTTTAGTCAGGGGTTTCATTTAGAATTGTTACTTAGAGTAAATTTAGAAAGAAAATAAGTAAAACAAATTCATAAAATTGAAAGCCAGTAAAATCTGTTATTTTCTAGCTCTTAAGTGATGCTGAATAGAATTTTCCTTTAAATGGTATTGAGATAATAATTTATATTTTGTTAAATTTCATTATCAAGATAGTAAACCAGTCTTGATATAAAAACATCAACAAGGAGATAATGCACCATCCTTCTTTACCATTCTTTTCTGTGGTTAATAGAACCACTGTTAATTATGTAGTCCAGTACTGCCACAGCAATACTCCTTTCTTAAGTGTCTAGTCAAATGTTGCTGTAAAGGCTCAAATGTAGCTGCCTCATGATATCAGTACTAAGATGCTAATTTAGTAAAAACAATTCAGACTTAGCCATTGTTTGGCATGGTGTTACCCTCCTCAGAATTATACAAAAGACTGATTGAAGTGCCATTCAAACAAAGAACTGAGTGGTTCTCATTTTATGATTTATTTTTAGAGAAAGTTCCTACGAACTACTACCCAGGGTGTTCGGCAACACTGTATATTCATAGAGTAAATTGTGTTGATAGAATTTTCCAGAACTATAGAGAACATCTGCAGTCATTGTAGACTTGTTGCCTGCTGGACTGGTTTTTATTATGATGTATCATCCATTGAAAGCACAAAGTACCTAAGGCAGTCCATGAGGGCAAGGGGCCAGCTAGGAGACATAGAGAAGGTTAATGGAAAACAAATAGCTGTGTTCTGTTTTAAACCTGCAGAACCTGTGTCAGCTTATAAAAATAGAATAAGAAAGATTTGTATAAAAATCTCTTGTGACACCAATTTATCTTGGTGCCATTTATTCACTAGTACTGCATGCAGAGATTTCCAGCACAGGGAGCAGGTGGAAGGTCTGATAGTGACAGGCAGTACTTTGCTGAATTGATGGCACTAGGAAGCCAACTGATCATGAACCTACAGCTTTTACAGGTAGCCATATAGTAGAAACATTTGTGCCTGCTGTGAAGCTCTCTGGAGTTATAATATCGATTAGTAGGGAGGATTTTGAAAGCTGTTAGTGAGATAAACACTGGGAGAGCGTATTAGATGGACTACTCTTCAGGCAGGGAATAGAGAAACAGAAAAGGGATGGACTATTACAATGAGCTGGTTTAAACTAGAGATCCTGTGGAAGACTGTGATGTTTCTGTGAAAAGTCAAATGGGCAGTTGAGAGGAAAATCTTCTTAGGATGCTCCCAGGTTATTGAGTGTGGGATCTTGTTTTATCAACAAAATGATTATAGAATTCCCTTCATAAACCGAAGTGAATAGTAAGATTGAGAATGATTGCTTTTTTCTTATTCTCATAAATACTAAACTTTTAGAAAGAATTCAGAGTACAATAGGCCGTAGTGAAGCAGAAAAAAATATAGATAACAAACTACTGGTCCCACATGACTTCGAGTTATAAGGAAGAAATGTTTCATTCATAAATATAATCTGGAGAGAACACTGATGCTGTCAAATGTGAAACTGTAGGTTATTTATTCTGGGGCCAAAAAGAGGTAGTATTCTCATAATTGT
The DNA here is from genome assembly GCA_032173965.1 of Sitta carolinensis. NCBI lineage: Eukaryota > Metazoa > Chordata > Aves > Passeriformes > Sittidae > Sitta > Sitta carolinensis. Next base: position 21,806,949 of record JAVUNC010000004.1, on the reverse strand, counting down.
GTCTTTGGAAGAGAACGTGGAAAGATTAGGCACTAGGGCAAAGCAAACAGAGCACTGGAGTGGACTCTTCAATCTGAATTAAGACAATACTTTGTTTTACAACAGGATTACTCAGATTGAAGAAAATCAGAGTAGTGAAACTAAAGCAAAAGGAAATTAATGAATTCTGCACTTTACTGAGATAAATTCACTAAGTTCCATCAAGAATAATCCTATGAATGTTCTTGCAGACATAGCACTGTTTTTTACTGAACTCTGCAAAATGCTTAAAGTGAATGTAAGTCTTTGTAAAAGGTATTGTACATATGTAAAAATACTGAAAATATTGGGTTTTTTCCTGTACTGTAACGAGACCAGCAGAGAACTGTTCAAATATATCTATATATATTCCTTATAGTGGCACAGAGCTTCAGACTGAACAGTAAAGGTGCTTGTGTTCCTCTTCACCTTCAAATATCTGTACTTAGGAAAAATCTGCAGTGAAGGGCAGCCAAGAGCTGAAATCAGCAGAGCACAGCAGCTTGAGGAAGGACCAGCAGATGATGTCAGAATATTTTAGCTCTGAGTGGTAGCCAGTGTTTGAAGTCTTGGAGGTTATTTCATGCCGGAAATAAAAGCAGCAAGATACTCATGTATTTGGTAATTGGAGAAAAACATATTATGTCACCAAAGTTTGGGGTAAAATGCATTTTCTTCACATGTTCAAATAAACTAAGAGTTTCTAAACACATTCAGAAACTAAGAGCTGCAGGGAAATCAGAGTAGATTTGAATGAAGATTTACAACCTGAAAGTTTTACTTTCATGATCCATTCAGATGAGATAGGATATCCATTCAGATATATTCCTTTCATGGCTGAGTTTATTTCAGCTGTAGCAAGAGCTTAAGGAATAGCAGTGGTGCTTTCCAATAGGCAGGTAAAATTGTTATTTGGACTTCCAGCACTCAGCTCTCTACCCTCCTCCCTGGATAAGTAACTCATCTCCAAAAGACTCTTGAAGCTATGATGAGCAGAAAAGGTGAAGCAAGCTAATTCAGTAAGCTTAACTGAATGTTTAAATGAAGACAGAAGAATGCCATGTAGATTTTAAAAAGTAATCTCTTAAAAGTTGGAAAGTGTTGTTCAATTCTGACATTATTAATGTAAACCCGTTTCTCTTTTTGTGCTGTTAAATGGAAAATCGTCTTTAGAATCAGGAAGACCTTTTTAATGAAGGTGCAATGGGAAAATTAAAGAGAAGTGTCTTAGAAGAGGTATTCATGAGGGATTTAAATTGTTAGAAAACATCATATTTAGAGTATTTATTTTCTTTACACGAGACGTTGAACGGGTTCATATTAACCACAGTTAATGTAACCACAGTTAAAGTTTCAGATGAGCAGTTTTTATTTTAGAGACTATTCTTGCTTAATACCTTTTAAAACTACAATAAAACACCATGTAGGGCACACACTCAACTATAATAGAGGCAAACGTTTGCTTTCAATATATCAAAATATTTAACCTCTTAGAACCATATATCATATATTTCCATGAATAAAGGCTTGTTCCACCTAATGTTTACTGTCAAAAATGTAGGAATCTAGCTTCAGCAATTATTATATGTTTCTGTTATGTTTTATGGAGAGGAAAAGGCATCTCCAGAGAAAGATTCATTGTGTCAATCTTAGGAGGGAATGAATCACCCTGTTATGTTAGCTATTTCTCTTCATAAAACATGCATTTAGATGACTGATCTTAAGTTTTGTGAATGCCCTCCCTAATGTCCTTTCAGTGAGACACAGAATGCCTTTTTCTTGATATATGAAAAAAACCCAAGCATAGAAACTGCAGGACCTGTTTGAGTGCATGACAGTCAAAAAACATTTCGTATATCAAGTCAAAACCTCTTGTTTTAATTTGTGATCTCTGTATTTCAAATAAAGCTGGTGCGTATAATTTTTCCTTATTCACAAGAAGTGTGCTTCCCATATGTATAACAAATGCTCTTAAGAATGAAATGTCACAAGGAATTTGTGTGCTGATTTTAATTTTTACTCCAAAATAATGTCACAGAACAAAGAGAAGAAGGAGAATATAGTTCTTTTCTTTCTGTCCATTGCCTAATAACTCAATGTTTTTATTACTCGTCAATGTAAGCAATATGTGTCCTGAATTCTCAAAAAACAGTTCACATATTTTACATAACACAGATATTAATAAATTGATAAATCCATCCTGGCGAGGGACCACAACTGCAGGCAATATCCCAAATATTCTCTGCAAGAGCTGTGTTGTTCATTTCCCATTAAATACAGAATAATTTTAACAGACTTGTTACACAGTCTGAAAAATTGAACATAAGGTGGCACTTGATGGAGATTTTCATAACTAAGTATAGAAATGAATCCAAATAAAACGTTATCCATGAAGTTTGCCCTTCCAGAACGCATTCCAAAAAAATTGGGTATATTAGTCTTATTGTCTGCATTGTTGTCTCTGTATAATGTACAGTTCCTGTCTTAGAAAAAAACACCACACTGCTATCATAACCATTTCATACTATTCAGCTACAATTGTGTTTCAATCATGTCTCATCATTTGAACACCTGTTTTCCGGGTTTAGGCATGAATGACTGCACTTGCACAAATCACAGAATGTACTTTCTGCAGTACTTGCTCAATTTCAGTAGTCAAGAAAAGCCACCTTTGCTCTGAAGTTGCAATGTAGAAATAGATACAAAGGAATGATTTTTAATACAATATTTAAAGACAACTTGCTTTCTCCCACTTCAGTTCATAGAAATATTAGCATACAGATCAGTGTATATTGTAGTAATTATAAAATTTATACCATGTAATGACAAAAAGTATAACTTACATTCTTTAGTATGATTTTTTTTGTACTGTGAGGTACTAATTACTGCCATATAAGAAATGTTTGAGTTGAATTCTCATTTCTGTTTGTATCTTGGATAAATAAGTGCATTTTGAGATTATTAGCTCCTGCAAGGTCTAGGAAAAAAAGTATTTAATATGAATCAGGGAAGAATTACAGGTTTTTGTAATTTTTGTTGACTGATTTGCATCTTGATGTTGTCATTAGCATTCTGACACAGGGTCAGTCATCAGCTGTTTTTGCAATTGCTGTTGGGTTTTGACACAATGGTTTTGAATTTTTTGTGCTTGTTCCACAATTATTTTCTTCATATGATTTTACTTTCCATTGCTCGATTTGTTTCCACTGAAATAATTAATATCCTGTGAAGGTGTCCTATATTTCTATCCTTTTCTCTTACCATTACAATTAAAATTCTACCCTGTGTCTTCCTTAATGTATAGCTGCACTGCTGTCTTCTCATGTCTCTTCCTACTTAGCTCCTGATCCCACCTATGGTGCCCAAACTACTTAATAGGGATAGACTGGGAGTTTATCAGCCATTCAGCTGAATAAACAGGGAAAAAAGATATTAAGCCTCTGATGCATCTGTTCTTTCTCACAAAACTTTGCCCCTGTGAGAGCTCTTACTCGCTTTCTTCTTTCTAATTCAGTTGAAATTGCCCTGTAGATTCAAAAGGGTTTAGGTGAGCCAAATAATGTAACACACTGTGTGTTAATCTCATTGGGAAACAGAACTAAAAACACGTCTCCTGATGAAAAGTGTATCAAGCAAAAGCATGTGTGAATACCACATTGAAAGCTTGTAGTCCTTGAATACGTGTAATGTTCTGTACATTTTGTGTAAAAAATTTTATTTTTTTTTAATGTTTAAGAATTTCTTACATGGAATGGCAAACACAGGAAATCCATACCTGTAATTAGGACAGGCTGTTTTCTTTGAACATAAAGAAACTTGCATTCAAAATATTGCCAATCCTGATAATATCTGTTTAAAATGGACATCTTCTGAAACATGAGAAATGGTTGTAATTTTGTGAAAATATACAAAAAATTATTTAGATTATCATAGAAGCTGCAGTTCTTTCAATCTGCTGTAGGTTTCCTACATAACTTTGTATTATTGTAATGCATGATTTTGTAGTTGTATGTCCTTTTAATGAGGTTTAATAATGAATTATCTTCTCTTGGCTTGTCTTCTCAGTAAAAAAAGCAATTGAACTGAAATCAAGAGGAGTCAAGATGTTGCCCAGCAAAGACAGCAACCACAAAAATTCTGTCTGTAAGTAGCTTATACCCTTATTTTTAGTGACTGCATATATCTTCTGGAATCCTTGTAAATATACAAATTAAAGAGAGAGATGTTGGGACACTGTGGTCATAAAATGGTTATGCTTTCAATTGCCACTGAATCAGAACTCCACTGATAATACTTTACTGAGGGTAGAAAGCAGAATATGTTGGTGTAAATTCTGAAAAGTATGATATGTAGAACCCCCCCTGAAATTTATATATCATAGTATTGATGTATTTTGGATTATTTAGAATTCAGAAACACATGACAAGTTAGGAAATCCAGGCAGAATGGTGCTATATAGACTACATCAATTCAGTACTGGAGACAGTGAAGGTGTCTGAGAATTTTCTGTATACAAATTTATACTTTGTGATCTTTTTTCTTCCCCTCACTCAATATCACAGTTAAATTCTTCCCTCATCTTGCCACACTATGCCTGGTGACTGCCTCTTTTCAGTCTTACACAGCAGGGGTTAAGAACTGGTGTAATTCCCAGCTTCTCAAGAAGATGGAGATCACAACATCAGTTTCCCTTCATTGCATGCATAGTGCACTCTGGAATGGCATCTGTTTGGTCCTTTTACAGCTTTTTCCCTGTGTAAAGTGTAAAGCTAAAATCAAAATGCTATCTATGGGACTATGAGGTTGTTAGGCTTTTTGAGCACCACTTTCTCTGAGCTGGCAGTCTGAATAATATCCTGAGAGCTCTTTCTCCATTAATTAGGCCAGTCTTGAATCAAGAAGAAGGGGATATTTTTGAATTTTGAAAGCTGAGAGTCCCTTAGCACCCCCAAAAACAAACAAAAAAGCCAGAGGTTAGGCCAGCATTCACACAGAACTCATTAAAAGTGTTAATGTAGTGAATAAGATGTATTCAGATAAAGTAATTCCTCATGTAGTAACAGCGAACTCAGTGAAGTGAAACCTATGCTGTGTTTGCCTTGTATGCTATTTTGTGAGTGCAGAGAGAATGAGTGTCTTGAAAGCTATGTCTAGGGGATATGTTTTTTTCTCTGTGTTTCTGTCATGCATTCTTTAATGCAAAGTGAGTTTCTGGAATGCTCACTGGAAACAAAAGAGGCATGACAATTTTCTTCTTTAAATATTGCACATTGGTGGTGTGGCACTCAAAAGGAACTTTTTATGCAAGGTATAGCAGAAAAAATTGATCCATCTCTTTGGTGTCTATATCTGAATGGGTGTTATTTCATTATTTATAAGTTACTTCTGGGAGCTGTGTGATCTCTGCTTATGGTCTCAGAGCACATGCTATCAATTACAGAAAGTGTAAGTAAGGCAGGCTATAGAAGAAATTATTATAAGGCAGTCGGCTGTTTACCTCAAAAGAAAATTTTCATTTTTTCCTTGTGTTTTGACTTGTAAAATTTTATTATCATGTCTGGCTTTCCAACATAAATCTAAGTGCATTATTATTATTATTACCATTACTTTCACATATATAAAGCTTTTAAAATTGTAAGATTAAAATACAAAAAGTTGTATTCAAATGTATTTTGATGCTCTTTGTGATGTAAGCTTTAAGAATTTAAGCATTTATCTTGCCTATCTTGCCTTCCACAGAAATTACAGTAATGGATATTATCATTTGATGACAAGGAGCAAATTATTTTAAAAAAGATTAATTGTATACTAATACCTCTCACCATTTTTGTGTGTTAGATATTTTTAATATTCTCTCTATATAAAGCAGAAAGCTTAGTTTTGGCTTTTTGGCATATGGGGGGTAAATGGAATGCAAATACCATCACGACGATTGCTGTGAGACAATACCCTGTGCATCTGAGGACCTGTAGCTTTCCCACAGCTCTTCCTCCCAAGCAGAATCTGCCAGCAGCTGCAAAAGGCATTTCACTGTTGCACCACCCTGTTAGGATTTATGTAGAAAATGTTGCCAGTGTTATCAATGATAATAACATTACTGATAATTCCTTGTGGAATGCAGAATAGTATTTCAGTATTTCAGTCATATACAGTCATAGCTTGCTCTCCTCCTCCTGGACCTGCCTGGATTCCTGGATGCAGTCTTTCAGATCTGCCGTCCTTTATAAAGAGTCAGGTAGCAAAGCATGGCTTTCAGATGAAGGTGCCTCTATATTAGAAAGAAAATTCATTATATATTGTATCACTCCCCAGAAAAACAAGAGGGTTTTACTGTGTTCTTTTGTTTTGGGTTGGATTTTTTGTGGGTTTTTTGGTAGGGTTTTTGGTTGGTTTTGGAGGATTTGTTTGTTTGGTGAGGCTGAGTTTTTGGTTGATTTGTTGGTTGCGTGGCTGGGTGGGTTTTGGTAGGTTTTTGTTGGTTTGTGGGGTTTTTTGGTGGTTTTGTTTATTTGGTTTTGTTTTGGTCTTTTTCTTCTTTGGTACACCTGAAGGAAACATTCCAAGTTAGTAGCTCGTCATGCTACGTGGAAACAATAACAAGTGAGTTCAGGACTTCAGGACACCGGTTCACAGAATATTGGGAAGGCAGGGCTGTAACTGCAGACCTGATACTTGGCACCTCTGCAAATCTTTGTGCCCTCTGTAGCCCAGAAACAGAGAAGGGTTAGGAGAGCAGACTACCCCAGAAGCCCCTAATGCTACCACCCTCCTGGTGCTGTCACAGGGCAGCCTCACACATCCTCACCTCCTCACCAGCAGGAGGACAGAGCACAGGAATGCATCAAGCTCACACTAAGTGCCAAAAAAGTTCAATGAAGTGAGACGCATCGTATCAGGTGAAAAATGGAAATGATTATACAGTTTATGTGGTGTGTGCAAATCTGCCAGTGCAGTAATGCTAGGAGAGGAAGGCAGCAGTGAGAATGAAGAGCCTGGGAGAGCTGATTTCCTGAGTTTGCTCATGTCAAAATACAGCGTGGTGAGTTGCTAGCCATGTGACACAGCAAACTGCAGAGAATGTCCACAGTGTGAAACAGTGACAAAGATTAACAGATGAAATCAGAGTGATTCTTTTAAAAATATGGCATTGATATTGAACCATGTTATCACTCATAGTAATTACTGAATACTGAGTGATCTAACATCACTGTGCAAAATGGTATGTGTGAACTACTGTGTTTTACAAAGTGCAAATTCTATAAGTATTCACTAAGTAAAAAACTGTTGTACTTCACAAAAGCAATTTCAGGCTTCTGTAGTATTATTTGAAAATGTATTTTAGAATATTAGGAAAAGCTATTTTAAATACTTTGAAGATCATAATTTTAGTGTAAGATTAATGCATCCTCTGAAACATGACTTACAGAGTTTACCTAAATAGTTCTTCACCTGAAGATGATAAAAAGATCTACTTTACAACAATTTTTTTTTTTTTTGGTGATGTAGAGCCAAAGAACAAATGAGTTTACAGACTAAGTATTGCTTGGTTGCAGCACATTAAGTTGAATTAATGGCATATGCTATTGAAACTATAGTGATTAATACCAAAATAGGATTACATTGCTAATTCTGTGTGAGAAAGAATGACAGCAGTCATCGTTTATTTTGTTGTTGGGTAACAGAGAAAAATAGCTCAGGACATTGTAACATAAATTAAAAAAAAAAAGAAAAGATGAAAATTTGTTGCTTACCAATACATTCCTTACTTTTTAAATAAACTGACAGTGTCATCTTCTTGACGTTTGACTGCTGGTAAATGTACTCTGACAGAAGCAATATGAAGACAAGTCAAATTTTGTTCTTCATTTAATGAAAAAGTATATTCCTAAGAAGGACAATATTGGACTAAATAGTTGCATTTAATAGCACTATTTTCTGACTGTTTTGTTCTTATACCTTAGCAAAAAGCAATTAATTTAAGGACTTTTATATTTTGATCAATAGATCAAAAGATCAATACTTAGAAATCAGTTGCAAACCAATGGGCAATCAACTTAACAAACAGATATGATAACTGCTGAAGGTCATCTCAGGTTGCAGTTACAAAAGGAAAAATTATTGCTACTTACTACATTTTTATAATGAAATTTATATCTTCTCATGATATAAAAAATCTTATTATTTAATAAATTTTTAACATATTTTTCCAAAATTATTTTAGGATCACTGATAATCTGTGTAATAGTTCCATATTACTATTTTCAAAATGCACATGTAATGAAAATATTTCAGAAAAAAATCTGGGTTTTTCTTTTTGTGATTGTATTGTATTGAGTCTTCACATGTGAAAAACCATTTCTTACTGAATTTAGATTTTCATGCTATTTATTACATGCTGTGTGAGAATCAAATCATGATTAAAAAATACTGCTAAATATTCATTGTTTTGATAGTTGTCAGTTTCAAATTTTAAAAATCCTTACTATACAACATAAAATCTATCTCACTCTTTAAAAATTATGCTCTAACCTACATTAGTTTACATTAATCAAATATAGCATCTCATGCTTTCAATAATTTAAGGAACTTTGTATCAGTGATGGGTTTGATCACCAATAAACATGATACAAAACAAGCTACCCAAGTAATTACAGGCAGTTGTTATCAAAAGATCCCAAGTATGGATATCATGTGCCTAAATGCTCTCAATATTCAGTCTGTTTTTTGCTGTGAATATTTTAAATATTACATGAAGCCATATTTAAAAAAAAAATAGAGATTAGAAACAAAATATGAACACTAAGATAAAGTAGAGAGATCATCTAAATTTTTAGAAAAAACAAAACAAACTGCTGGAAAGTAGATATGTTCTGCAGAGTTCCAAAGGCCTGTGCCCTTTCAAGAAGCATAAATTTAAAGGCACTGGAGAAATAAATATAACATAAATCTCTCTTTTTAATTGGTCTCACTGCCAGCTAGAACAAGTAAAGCAGATGTGAAAATGTTGGCATCTTTTAGGCTTTTATTCTGGGGCACTCAGTAGTTTTGAACAAGACTGTGGGGTGTTTGCCCCGTTCTGACACTCAGCTAATAAGTTTGCCATAGGTTCTAAAAAGAAAAAAAGAAAGCAGAGACAAGAGAAGAATGCCAGTATATCAAGAGGTATACCTTACTTATTTTTTGAAGGAAAACTCACTGGCATTGCATTTTATAGTGCTATCTTTAACCTTGTGTCCTTTAAAAGGAGAAATTCCTAATTGTGGAAATTTGGATTTCCATTTACAAATCTATGGCTTTTCAAAGACTGTTGTTTCCCAGGCTCTTCAGGAAGCGATGCAGCACAAGGGTGAAAACTGGCAAGCTTCATCTATAGCCCTTTTCAGACCTTTGGTGAGCATCTCTCCAGCATTTTCTGTGTTTAGTGGCAGGTATATCCCTTCTTTCATGAGGAGAATGCAGGCCTTTGATCTACATACATTTAAGATTGGTTTTCTTCAGAGGAAGGCTGTTGTGTTCTAAGATCAGTATGAAGGTGCTTCTCTCTCGCTAGTTTCTATTGGAGTTCTCTAAAGATCTGTGTTATCAGGGTAAGTTACTCTATGCTTATGTGTTATTGTGTTATATTAATTTACAGGCACTGAAATGATTCTCATTTTTAAGTGTGCACGCTGTATCATGAGCTCTCCAGCCTTTTAAATCACGACAGCTATTTTTCAATTGTTCAAATCTCACAGCTTAAAAAGGAGAGAATCTTTTCAAATTTGCATTTATATGGTGTGTGTCTTCAAATGAGAGAATGGATTGGTTATAACTTACTAATGTAGTACTTATAATGTTAGAAAGCACAAGGCTTGAGTATCTTAAGATTTTGTAGGCCTAGTCTGTCTGCCAATATCCAATTTTATTTCAAAAAGTATTTTTACAGAAATATTTGGGCATATGTTATAGTTCAGTTAAAGAGGTGAGTAACATTTAAAACACTGGCAGTTGTATACAACAGGTTAAGGTACAGATCCTGGAATATTTAATATTAGAATATCTTTGTTATTTATGTTTCTGTATACCTACCTGCATACATACGTATAATTGTAAATAATGTATAATACTTAATATTCCATTACACCATTTACTACATGTCTAGTAAAAGATTAATGACTCTATTTCCCCTTGTTACCAAGTATTATGGTATGAAATTGGGCAGTAGGAAAAAATAACTGCAGTATTAACCTCTAACAGTTTTATAAAGCATTAATAAAATAGGAAGGCTAATTACCCTGATATACTTTGTCCTGTCATAGACTGTAATAATACAGTTTCCCAAGAGTTACAGAGTTTGGGATTTTCAAAGGAGATTAGTATCCCTATGCAATGAAATTCTTCTACAATTCTATTTCACTATATTGTATAAATTGCTTCATAAATCAGGTCACTAAATTATACTTGGTGTTTCTAAATAAGCCCTCATCACCACAGGAGTTTAAATATCTTTTAAAATACTGTGAAAAAATCTTCCTGTGAAAAGAACTACTCCCTAAAAATATTTGTGAAGAAAAGCATCCCTTATAGCTACAAGCAAAACAAGGTGCTTCATCAATTATTTAATACATAATTTGCATATATAATTTGTAAAATAACCAGAAGAAAGCTTCTATTAAAATATGTAAAACAAGGTGTAATCTGATTGAATTATGGATGGTTAAAATTAATTGTTATCCAGCTAGGAAGCGGAAACTGCCATAAACTAATTTTCATATATAATTATAGAATGTTACTGATTATTCAAAATGAATGTTCATACTGTAGGCTAAATTGACATTCAATTCTGTTATTTTCAAAGTCAAAGTCTTCAAAGTAAGCAACTTGCTTTCAGCAGTTACAATTCTGTATAAATTAAATATTCATGCAAAATTTAAATATATACTTTAATAGTTTTATATAATTGATATAATTGATAATTTTATAATTTTCCTTGGCTAAAGTTCTATATACAGCTCTTTAAAAATATAGGTATGGGCAGTAAATAGGTTGGCAAAACGAAGATCCAAATAATGTATTTAAATTATGAAGGCATTCAGAATTTGTGGGTGGGTGAATTAAAATTTCAAGAACATAAAAAATATGAAAACAGTTTTAGTTAAAAAAAGAAGTATGACACTGCAGTGAAGATGTGTTGCAGAATATAGATACCCTTACTGTTAAGTCCTTTGGAAGAGTCAGAGACTTGCCAACTCCTGCAAGATTTTCACTTTCCACAGAGGCTCTTGTTATTGCCTTTGTGTACATGTTCAGATCCTGATTTTCTAAATCCTCGTTGTGGGAGAATATTTTTGAAATTTGATAGAAGGTCTTAAGACTATTTTCTTGTTTCAGAATTATTTTCCTACATTATGAAACACTTTGGAAAATAATTTCACAGTTTTGGTGCAGTATCTCACTGTCTCTTGTTAGCCTGTCACACTGGAATGTGTCTATTCCTGCACCTCTTCTGAGCAGAACTGCAAAGTACCAGTGTCATGTATGTGTGGAACAGGGAAGTTTTGTTAGCTGACAGCTAATTTATGAGCTTCAGAACAGTTTGTGTCCACTACTCCTTCTTCACTTGGAAAAAGGGAAGTAAAAAATTTATACAACACTGTATATTAATTTCCTCAATAACGTTCATTTAGGAGCTTGAAATATTTTTGAATGGGAATTGACACAACAAGAAGGAACTAAAATGGAAATAAATACATTGGTTAACTTTTGGCAGGACAGGATTGGTTGCTAGGGGAAGGGGATTATTTAGCATATGTCCCACTGACATATACTGAAATCAATAGAACAAATTGTTTGTTCTTAAAGAAACAAGCAAGAAATAAGGTTACTCAGCTACTTATTTTTTAAAAAAAACAAATGGAAAGAATAATCCTGGAAAATCCCTAAGTATCTGGCTAAGTTTCTGTTTTATGTTGGTATACTTGAAAAAGAAGGGACTGTAAGGTGCACTGGCTCATATGTATGTTTCTATTATACAAGCCATCTGAACTCTGGTAAGAGTGTCAAGATCGATATTTCACATATCAAAGTAATGTAAGTTTCAATAAACATGACAGCATCAGGAAATAAGTTTATCTCAAAGTCCACACTGTTTCTGATAATACAAGAATTTGTTTGATTTCTGTCTTCACTGTCACAATACTTTCTGCTTTAGTCTTCTAACATGAAAGAGATTCCCCTGCATAAGCAAAAGATGTATCAAAAAAATATGCATCTCTTTCCTAGTTTAATCCTTTTGAACTGAATTCTGAAGCTCAATGCCTCTGCTAGAGGAGCTAAAATGTCAGTGAATTAACAAATTAAGAAGAGCAAAACAGTGTGGTTTCTCTAAGCCAGCATTTTATGTGGCATATATTTTATTCAAGAAACAACTTTTTATTGCCATATCAGCTTTTCTTTCATGTGTTTGAAGTAATAAACCTGATACGTACTAAGAAGTCACATTTCTTTCTCAATTCTACCAGACCTGGTTTTCAGTAGTCTGAAAATGCATCTGCAGTGCAGAACATCATAAGCTAAAATAAAAAGCACTTACATTGAGATTAAAAATATAGCATGGAGCCACCTACCTGTATATTATTCTGTTTTATCTTTGGAATGTATTAAAAATTTGATCCACATTTTAGATCAAAAATTACCTAAAAAAACAATAAATGCCACTCATTTCTGATGTAGTCATCAAGCAGAAGTGCTAATGTGTAAGATGGGCTTGGGTTTGATGGAGAATGAGACATTTTGGAGAGGCAGAGCTGGAATCCCACACCACAGTTACAAAAAACAGAATATGCCTTCGATTTCAATCAGATTTTCTAGAAAATATTTTTTTTTTCAGTCTTTCAGTTCTTATTTTGCCATTGCTTCTTGTTTTACTGTATGTACTGTTTTTTAGTTTTGTTCAGAGCAGCCCATATGATGCTGTGTTTCATATTTGGGATCAAAACAGTGTTGATAAAACATCATAGTCGTGGCTGTCATTGAACAGTGCTTATGTACTGTTCAGGTCTTTCTAGCTATCTCACTCTTTCTTTTTCATACTGTTTTTTTTTCCTTTGCTTTTGAAATTCTAACATTACTTTCAAACTGTCTGACTCTTACCAGTCAAATCCAGATCTTGTTCCCTCTGTATTTGAATCAGGCACTGGGTTCTCACTCAGGAAGGCCTGGAAGAAGAGTAGATGACTGTGCAAGGAGAGATTAGCTCTCAGTTCGACATCTAAAACTGGATATTCATTGGTTACTAGAAGTTTCTACAGGCATATCACACTTCAGAGTTTTAGGTTTTGTTAAATTTGGCATGTATTTGGGATGCATTGCTTAAACATATTTCTTTCAATCATCTTGAATTACTGCTCTCAAAGGACTCCTATTCGGCCATTTTTAGTAGATGATGGAAGAACAAACTGCACATCCTTGACACAAGGGTCACTTTTTCAACAAAGACAAGTTTTGAAGGTGGTGCTAATACATTCCCATTGAAAAGGTGATTTTTTTTTTTTTTTCTTGTGGAGAGCTGGGTTTGTGGCTCTCTCAAAAGTGAATAAGATGAGTGAACAATTTAATATCATTAAAACAATAATACAGAGATCCAAAGCACATGCCTGAAAAAGAAGATTTAAGCCCCAACTGCCTCTGTTTGATAGTTATGTTCAAGTGAAAGACAACATAAAAAACTGACATTTCCGAGCAACTTTAAAACAATTGAAAACATCAACATTGCCTGTAATATTGCTGATAATATTTGTCTGTTCTTTGTTCCTGTTTCGCCATCCACTGAAGTCCCTTCCCTAAAATACATGTTTAGACATTATTACTTCAGTCTTTAGAGAAGTAATATGCAACCTAACTGATGATCTTCTGAAATATTCTCAATGAGTGAGATATTCAGGATGAGTGTCACAGACATTATCAGCTAAAGGCATGGGAACTCAAAATTCACCTTTTGAGGGAACTGATAAGGCATATATATAGAATATAATGAAACATAGCTAGTTTTCTTGGATAGTATTTTTTAGATTTTGATAAAACTAAAATAAAAAGGTGTGAACTAACTGTGTTGGCACATGATAGTTTACTACAGTCAGAAGTTTAATGTTTGCATTATTTCCCCATTTACACGTAAGAGCTTTCATATGTCTATAGCTTTCACACATATGTATGCAAACATTTCTACCAGGTCCAAACCCCCAATCATTCTCCCTAGTAAACAGTCACTTAGCTTGTTTCAGTACGTGCTGGTGTAAGAGAACACAGTGGTCATTCTTTTGTTGGTTTTGCTGCTTATTCTTACACCTTCTTTGATTACTGCAAACTCTTCAGTAGACTTTCTGACATTCGTTTTGTTGGCAGAAGTTGCCTCAAGCCTTGCAATTATGTTCTCTTTTCAAGTTTTCTGCCTTCCGCTGACACTATATGGTAGATGCACTCATAAGCTTTCTGAACAATACATTTAAGCTGGAAATAACAGGGGATAACAGAAAGCCTCTCTTGATGAAGAAATAAGCATGGTAAATATTGAGGAATCCATTCAGTTCCAGTAGCAGGTGAGCAAGATGCAGCTTGAGCTGCAGGTGGAGTGCTGGTAGTAGAGCCCAAAAACTGGGCAAATGAGCTTTGCAAATAAAGGGCACGGGAACTTGTGGTCCAGCCAGGGGACCAGTCACTCAGAGACACGGCAAGAAGTGAGGACTCTTCTGGAAGAGCCCAGAGCTTGGACTGTGAGGGTATAAAAGCCCTGGGGTTTCCTCTTTTTGGGGTCCTTCCTCAGAGGCACCAGCTCGAGCTGTTACTATGTTGTTGCACCATGATTAAATTATTTTAAGGATCGGAGTCTGAGACTCTGCTGTGGGAAACCAGGGGTTGAACTAGTGAGAAAACCTGATCTGACTGTGTGAAAGTGGGGTGCAGGGAGAGAAGTAGGAATCTGTTGGATCACTGGAGCTGCCCACAAAACCTTTGGGATGAAAATTGCAGAGAAAGAGATGTTAAAGGGATGTGACACAATTTGCTCTAACAGCAAGCTTATTAACACTTCATGCTTAAAATGCTGTTCTCTACCAGCTAATAAAAAGAGCCCATCTGCTGCACACCAGGTAATTAAAGCTCATAAGGAAAAATGCCTGGCAAAAGAAGAGACAAATCTACCCTGTTAGCTGGAATTAGATTATGGTTTTGGAATTCTCCAGTACTGTAGTAGCTATTTTGTACTCCATATCAACGCATTGTACATGTGAAATACAAGTATAGCAGTCCTGTTGGTGTACTTGTATTGCTATGGCTTAGAGCATTTCTAAGGTGGCTATTCTGTCTTACAGTAAATATTTTAGTCCTCTTTTTCTTGACACTTTTTTATAATAACAGCATGATAATCATAGATATACAGGAAAAGCATAGCGATTTTTACAAAAACTAGGAACAACGTCTCAATGAGTGATGTTTTTGTTAAAGTCTTATACTTCTAAAATAACTTATAACTAATTTCTCTTAAATATATTACATTACAATACATTATATTTCTCTCAAATATATTACATTACATTACAATAATAGTTTTGGCAAAAGTCCAAGCCTAGTCTTAATTTTTCATTATGTTGGGAATGTTTTCTCCATGACTGTCACTAGTCCTAGCTAATGGTACAGGTAATCACTGTTTCAGGGAACAATAGAGTTAAAATTTTTTCTTTTATCCTTCATTTCTTATATGGAAAGAATGAAAGGTTTGTTGAGGTAGTTGTGTATTATTAAGCAATTTAAACTGTTTATTAAACAGTTACACATTATCTTTCTCTCCCTTAACAACCAGATTTTTTTTTTTTTTTTATTTCTTTTGTCTGTACAATAGAGGCTGAAAGCGCTTTATTTGACAGAGGCTCAGCTAGAATTCGAAGATGCCTCTTGAGCCTCTGCTGTGTTTCCCACCCTTTGCAAACAATACTGCTGTGGGTAACAAATGCCCTGGATTAGGGGAGTAGCAGGATTAGCTGGTGGGATGTCATCAAGTGTCTGTAGCCAGTAATACACAGGGTAGTCAAAGGTAATTATAGCAGTTAATATTTAAAAGCTGTAGAAGTGATCATATGAATAGGTTTAGCATATGGAGTATATGGGTGGCTCTTCATGGACACAGAAAAAAAAAAAAAAAAGACTAAAGTATCTTTTATGGGAGAGTTAGGTCAAATCCTGTTTTGTTCTAAAGGGTCAATATGCATAATAACAAAGAGCAGAGTAACTTCTAAGAAATATCTGGAAAAAAGTATTTTTTAATGTAAAAAAAATATATTTTCCTCTGACATTGTTCTAAATTGATGGTTGATTAAATTGTTTGTGCTAAGGCTTAAATTTTGAAAAAAACAAACAAACCCTAAACTAAAATTCAGTCTAAACCATAAATTCATTCGTGAAATTTACAGAGCACAGGATAAAGGGGCTTAGGCTGGAGAGCATTGAGTAGCCCTTTCTGTCATATTATAATCAGCCAGATCTTGAATTATATTTTTCAAATAAATTCAAATAAAACAGATTTTATTTATAGCTGCATCTTAAAATTAATTATTAAAGTGTTTTAACTTGTGGCCCTTTAAAAAAAAAAGAAAAAAGAAACCAAACTAAAACTTGTCAAATTCCATTTCACAGTATTTTAACTGGAAAAAAATCCTCATGAAAGCTTAACTATAATGTCATGAGTAGTTGTACAGCTATTTACAATTCCCTGTAGACAAAGGACTGCACACCTGTAACTGTTTAGCTGAAGAGAACCTACAACTCTGAATCCAAAAGAAAGGGCTTTTGAGACCTCATGATACAATATACATGCAATATCAGTACAAAATATGTGCTCCTTGTTTCTCACAGTTATACCCTTGTTATCACAAAGCAGAGAAGAGCAGGCTCAGTTCTTCAATACAATGGTGATTGTATCAGAGATTCACAGAATGTTTACAACAGAGCAAAAAAATCCTCACAACTCCCCAACCCCCACAAAAAACCCAAAACAAACCAAATGAAAACAAACAGCAACAACAAAAAACAAAACAAAACAAAAAAACAAACAAACAAACCCCACCTGATAACCTGGGTAGAAATTATAGTTTAAAGAAAATAACCTGGCAGCAATAAGTCTTTTCTTAAATGCATATGTTTACATTCTTCAAAATATCAAGTACTTATTAGAAAGATGGCAAAATAAAAGAAAATTATTAATTGAGAGGTTAAGACTAAAAATTGGTGTTGTAGTTCACATGCTTAATTTTTGACAGTATCTTAGTGGGATGGATCTGTGTTAGCCTGTGTCTTACAATAGAAAAAGGTTGGCAAAATTGATGTATGTGTAACACCAGTTTCTACACCAAAGCTGTGTTCAACAGGGGAGACCAAAGAGAGTGCTATTTTGTGACAGTCATTTTATGGATCCTTGTTTTAAATATATAAAGAATAAAAATAGTTGTAAAGAAGAGATGTAAAACCCCCTGATATTAGAACCCTTTCACAGAATTTAAAAGAGCAAAGATGACTTCAAATCTCTCCTATTAATGCTGTTTTAATAAAAAAGATTAGTTTGCATAATGACAACTTAAACTTGTGGGTCATAAGAATTGCTAAGACCTCAGTAAATTTCTTCAGAAAGATAACTGAAACTTATTTTTTTTCCTACACTCCCTGAACAAGCATAAAATGAAATGGATCCAGAGGTTAATCATGAGTTGCTTTGCATTTCTTCCTGGCTGTAAACTTGCGGAGGCAATCCAACAGAGTTTCAAGAATTTGACATATCACATGGATTACTTCAAACAATTTTGAAGGAGATGTAGCTTTTTGAGTTGAAGTTTGTTTTTGTTTTTTTTGTTTTTTTTTTTTTTTCAGCTTATAAATATTTTTCCTTGGTCTTAAACAAAGCTTCATGGGAAAGTGATATAAAACCATTATTATGATGTGTGGGGTGTTGTTTTGTTTCTGGGTTTTATTTAGGGATTTTTTTTTTTGGGGGGGGGGGGTCATTTGTTTTTTCTTTTTGGTTGATTAGTTGGTTGTTTGGTTTGGGGTTTTGTTTTTTGTAGGGTTTTTTTTTTGTTTTGTTATGTTTTGGTTTTTTTTTTTTTTTGGTTGGTTGGTTGGTTGGTTTGGGTTTTGTTTCTTTTCTGTAAGATTTAAATGTATTTCATGGAGCAATGTTTGCTGGGTTTTATTTGTTTGTATGTTTTCCTTTACCTGTTCCTGATATCAGGCTCAGACAAGAATTTATTTTACATCCCCATCCCTTGTTCTGTGCATATATGACTTTGGGAACCATGTACATATTTCATTTGTGTGTTTTTTTAGTAGATGTGGAATAATTTGTTATTATACCATCTCAGACATTTCCTCAGCAGTTTCTCATATTCTCTTTCTTTTCTAACACCATCTAAAGTGGACAAGAGAAAGCTTCCTTTGTAAGATGACTTTGTATGAACTCTAGTAGTTTGAATGGTAGTTATTCATCTTACTACAGCTATTCGAGGTACTCATATGGGAATTCCTCTTAACTGTGTGAGATTCATGGACTTCTTTTCCTGTATTTTAGATGTTTGCTCTCCATTTGACTTTCAGATATTTTTGTACTTGGAAATAATCCTGTAGACTTGTTTTTAAATTCCTCTTCTAAGATACACTCAAAAGTTATTGTCTTTTTCTTTCTCTTATTCTCTCTTGCTTCTGTTTTTTGACCTGTGAAAGTAATCTACTGTTTTTGAAGCAGCAGTCATAGTTTTGTGATGGTCACTGTGAAGCTGAGTCCTGGTCTACCTGTCCCAGAACTGCTTGGCTATGGTTAAATAAGATATTATCTTGTTTCACACTGATTGACCTCACTGTGCTAGTTTCTTAATAAAGACATATATGAAGACATGTTTCATCTATTTCTGTGATTTCTTTTGTCCCTGAGTTCTGTCCAAGCCAATATGGATCATACAGTTTAATGATGTCATAGTCCTGTGCATCAGTCCTAAACAATCCTAGTCCCCCAGAAAAAAAAAAAAGGTAGAAACATGGAATTAGAATTTACTATTTTTATAATTCCTACATTTCTGCTGTTACACCTTCTTTAGCCCTTCAGTATTTCCTTTTTGCCTATGCCAAAACAGTGAGGGCTTGCTGCCCTGCAAGGGAAATGAGACAAGAGCAATAACAATGCAAACAAGCAAGGACTACCCAAAAAGGAGAAAAAATTTTGGATGGCAAGTCTGTATCAGGGTCAGGACCAGGGCCAGTGGTCAGGCTCAGAGACAGTCCAGCCACCATGTGACAAGGAGTCAGGGCAGAAGTGGATTTCAGGCCAAGCCAAGGAATCTAAGCCAAAGTGAGCCCTGGGAGGTCCAAGACAGCATAGACACAGTAGCTGCACAGCTGCGCCCCAGTGCAGATGAGACCAGTGGTACAGTCACAGTTTAATAACATTTTCTAAGGTGTTATTAATTCTACCTTTTTTCACAGATGACCCAGTCTTAGATTCAGTCAGTTCAGCTCTAACTTAGCCAGTCAAACTTCCTGAAGGGTAGTGCACTTCAACTACCTAGGTGTCAGAGAACATTGCCCCAGCTGACCCACCTAGTAGCTAAAGGAAAGACTGAATATAGTCTACCTGGATTTCAGTAAAGCTTTCAGTAATGTCTCCCATGGAGAAACTGGCAGCCTGTGGCATTGAAGGTACACTTTCCACTGGATTAAAAACTGGCTGGATGGCCAGGCCCAGAGTGGTGGTGACTGAAGTTACAACTGGTTGGCAGCCAGTCACGAGTGGTGTCCCCAGGGTTCAGTATTGCAGCCAGTCCTGTTTAATATCTTCACTGATGACCTGGATGAGAGGGTCAAGTGCTTTGCAGATAAAACCATACTGGGCTGGAGTGTCAACTGAAGGATCTGAACAGTCTGGACCAATGGTCTGAGGCCAATGGTCAGAGGTTCAACAAAGCAAAGTGCAGGGTCATGTTACTGGGTCACAATTACCCCTGCAGTGCTACAGGCTGGAGGCAGAGTGGCTGGCAAAGCTGCCTGACAGAAAAGGACCAGGTTCTGCTGGTCCTGAGCAGCTGAACATGAGCCAGTGTGTGCCCAGGTGGCACATGATGGCATGACATTCTGGCTTGTATCAGAAATAGTGGAGTGTGTCCAGAGAAGGGCAACAGGGCTATGTCCAGAGAATGAGTTCTAAGAGGAGCAGCTGAGGGAGCTGGGGGTGTTTAGCCTGGAGAAAAGGGGGCTCAGGGGAGACCTTATCACTCTGTACAACTGCCTGAGAGGAGGTTGTAACCAGACAACAACCAGATTGGGGTCAGCCTCTTCTCCCAGGCAACAAGCACCAGGACAAGAGGAAATGGCCTCAAGCTGTGCCAGAGGAGGTTCAGGTTGGACATCAGGAAGAATTTATTCATTGAAAGAGAGTTTAAGCATTGGTATGTATAGTCTGGTTTCAGGCCTGAAGATTCTGGGTTTCTAAAGTGCTGGTTTTCTGATGTTTTGGTTTTCTGAAATTCCTTTCTCAGGGAAAATGGAAAAACACCAGGATTGCTTTTCGTACTGGTATCCATGTTGTGAATTCTTTCTGT
Organism: Sitta carolinensis; assembly: GCA_032173965.1. Taxonomy (NCBI): domain Eukaryota; kingdom Metazoa; phylum Chordata; class Aves; order Passeriformes; family Sittidae; genus Sitta; species Sitta carolinensis. Next base: position 21,786,322 of record JAVUNC010000004.1, on the reverse strand, counting down.
GGGGAGAAAGAATTTCTTTTGATGTCCCTCTGGTTTGACCACTGTGGGTGAAGAGGTTTGTCCTTCTCTCACCAATCACAGTGGTCTGTGGAAAATGGTATATAAGAGGAGACATTTTTAATAAAGTCTTTCTTCATGCAGCCTTTGAGAGAAAAAATCACAAGGAGTCAGTGTCGTGTGTTATCCTACAGCAACAGGTATGGGCTTCCCAGGGAGATAGTGGAGTCACAATCCCTAGAAGTATTCAAGAAATAACTGGATATGGCATTTAGTGGTATAGTTGAGTTGACAAGGTATAGTTCAATCAAAGGTTCAACTAAATGATCCTGGAGATATTTTTCCAACCTTGATGCTTCTTTGAGTCAATAAAATGAATCTGTAGTAGTACCCAGCTGGACTTAGTATTTATGTCTACTCCACTTTTGCATTCTGGTATGCACAAAGATACTTATGTAGATTTGCTTTTTTTGTGAATTTCTTGTTTTGTTTTGTTTTGTTTTATTTGTTTTGTTTTGTTTTGTTTGCTTCTTTGCTTTGAAGAAGCCTTGCACATCCCTTGGAAACCATAGCTTTAAAAGCAAAATATGAGAAAGGTAAGGAAAAATCCTCTTCAGTATACATGAGAAAAGTACAAGAAAAAGAGTATGCTGCCTAAAAAGTTACAGTTTAAAACAGCATGAGTTTCAAAGAATGATATCTGTACATTCTAATGAAGTCTTCTAATATTTTCAATGTGTTCTATTTGCTTAATGAATGAAGAGTAATTGAACACGATTATCAAAAGTCATGAAGGAACAATTTATAATTCTTTATCTTAATTTACTAAAAGCTTATATAGCTGCAAAGTATTATTTATCCAACAATGTTAAAGAAAATTACTTTTTCTTCTATTATTTTCCTCACTGGGGTTATTTAGAAGTTTATCTAGGCGTCTAATGAATTAAAAATTATCTTCTTTAACAAGAATGTTAAATTTCATTGGTTTTAAATCTGCAGAATATCAAGTAAAAGAGACAGTGAGTTTTAATGGGATTTTTTCTCATCTATGTAATATACCTTCTTTTATTCCTGTCAAATTTAAGGTCTTTAGATACTTTCTCAAGTTAGAAAACTGCAAGAATAAGTATACTGTAGTAAAGGACACTTGCATCTGATAGAAATATTTTAATAGATATAGTGAGGTCTGAAGAGGAAGTTGTATTTTTTTGGGCTCTGTCTCCAAATATAAGATGTAATTTTCATTTCTTTGTGCTGTTTATAATGATATATAAATATTGTAACATGGTTATTGTATATTTTAGATGAAATGTATGTTATAAAATGATAAAATATTTTTATGTGTTTGAATCAAGCTATAGTAAAACATATGGTGATCCTAGTTTTCGTTCTTGGCAACTTTAATATTCTAGGATATAATGTAGTACTTCAGACTTTAGGATGCAGTGTCATTGAAACATTACGCTGGTATCTAGCACAGTCAAACTATTACTGAAAGGCAAATTGTGGGAAAATTTCTGTACTTTGGTAGGTTATCTCTTAACTGTGATCAGTTATTGAAAATGCTGAGTTTATTTTATTTGAAAAATGTCTTTCCTTCATCTGGAACCATGAAAAACTTTGATCTGTATATAGCTTGTGTGTGTAGTGTTGAGAGATGATTATTTGTTGAGGAAAACCACTTTACCTTGTCCTATCATGAAATGACAGTTTGTATAGGGATTTCTTCAGCAGCCAGTGAATAGGGTCAATAATCTAACATTGCCTGAAATTACAAAGATCTCTAGTATTTTTTGACCTCCTGCATTTTCTTTCTAGTTTTTGATGCAGCATCTGGCTTTAGTCAATATTTCTCCTTTGCCTTTGAGTACCACATTCTATTACAGAAAAATGTGTAACAGTGCTGTAATTTCAAAATTACATTGAATCATTGTGCTCAGTGGGAGGTTTAGTGCATTTCTGTGGAGCAGAACTGTTTCTGTTGTATATTTGCAATTAATGAAGAGAAACCAAAATAAAATTAGACCAGTGTGGGTAATAAAAGCTCTCCTACCTGTATATTAACTCACTAAGATTGCTGTTCTAAAAGACGTGTTCTGGAGGTGCTGAATTAACAAGAAGGCAATTCTGAAACTGAGGATCATTGCATAACTTTGAGGGCAGGTCACAGTGTCCTCCTTTTACATGGTCATTGCTACTAAAGATAGTTATGTGAACCTGTGAGAAATAGCAATACTTTAAATCCAAAACAGTAAGGTCAAAACTGATGAAAAGTATTCTGAGATGATGAGCTATTAGATTAATTTGCTTCTTGTCTTAGATGACCCAGTTGTAAGCTCTCTTTCATTTTTTAAAAAAACTGGGATACAGTATTCTCCCATCTAAGGCTAGCTTTGGTTGCTGGTTTGAAGCTGAAAGTCAGAAGCATAATTTTCCAACCTTCTACTTTTTTTAATCAGTAAATGCTGCCAGTGTGTAAAATATTTGCGTCCTATGTTCCCCAGTGAGATGATGACTAACATGGGACAGAGTGGTTTTGCTTCCTCCTTTTCTTTTGCCTAGGTTATTGACATAGAAGATGAGAAGATCAAATTCTTTTCTGCTTAATGTCTGAAAAAAAATGAAATTAATAATACCATTCTGCTAAATAATAATAAAAATAATAATAATTTCTGCTCTGAAATAGGGGTCAGTTTAACATTCTTAACAATGGATTTTTTTTTTTCCATTTCAGGTTGATTATCCTAGTTATATAAATGTTATTAATATAATTCAAGTAACACTCTAGATATTAATCCTAATTCAAGTCACATTCAAACAAAAGTCAAATTGCCCCTTTTTACATATATTGCCCATTTCTAAGAAATAAAACACATTCACAGAAGCCTTATTTTACCTTACTTTATTTGTAGTATAGGATGGATAAAAATGTATCAAAAAGTCATGCAGGGTTAACTGATTTAAAATAAAACTGAATATCTTCCATGTATTTTTAACATATTTGATATTTTAATTCAACAAGTGTTTATTCAGATTTGTTATTCAGATTTGTATTTAACTATTATAAATCCAGAAAAAAAGCAAACCCAGGAAGAAATCAGAAAGAAGAAAAGCAAATATAGCTTAAAATATCAATTAAAAGATAGCTAATCCATCAGCACACTCCTTACACCACTTGCCATTTACTCTTGGTTAGGTAGATGAAAACCGATTCTTAATCTAGTTTTCTTACAATATGTAAAAGGCCATCAGCTCATAGTATACTACAGGGCATTGACTGTTTTTTTTTGATACACATAATTTCACTCAGTGGATTTTAGAAACTTTTGATCCAAACCCACTCCTACTCACAGAGAAAGCTCAGAAATACCTAAAATATGAAATCTAAACTCATCCAGATACCATTGATACCAGAGGCAAATTGGTCACTGTCCAAGCTAATAAAGCTTGAGCTGAATATCCTTGCTTGAATTTTTCTGGTACCAAATACTATATGGTCAGACTGGTTTCAGGATTTACTATTACTATTTCAAGATTATTTTCTGTATCATATACTGTGCTTTGTCAGATGCCTTTGGAGCTGCTCTGGATAACTACCAGATTGCAAAATGTAGATATGCTATAAAAAATCAAAGAAAAATAACTAACTTCTGAAAGAATCCTTGATGACTTTCCAGGTTATGTATTGCACACATTTTTTCCTGTTATTTTGTCCATGGAGGTTTTCATTATATACTCCTATATGACAGTAACCCCATGCACATGTTCCTTTACCTTTTGTCATAATGGATGAGAATTTAAATTTTGAATGCAGAGAATAGTAAATGCACATTAATAGTAAACATTCAGAAAAAAAAAATAATAAAAAGAGTGATCATTTTTTTCATCATTGATAATAATACATTATTTTGCTTGCTAAAGGGATATATATATATATATATATATATATATATATATATATATATATATATATAAATTATCATTCTAGACTTATGAAACTTACTTCAATAAAAATCTGGATTTTATTTCAGATTTTTTTTTTTCTTCTGGACATTTACATTAGTACAGAGCTTTCTATTGTTCTATTATATTTTATACTTGTAAAATACTTACTATTTGAGGTGTTTTCCTTTCATCATGTCAAAAGTATATTTTTTTGATCAAAAATAATAAAATATATTGAAAAGAATATATATTTTTTTCACAAATATCTTTTTTATTTCATGTGCTTAAAGAATATTTTTACTTGATCTATCTATATGGGAGTTTTTTCCTGATCATTAAAATTACCACTTCCACAGTGAAACACTGTTAAATAATAATAGAGTATGTCAAGTATGTTTACTTGAAAATCAAAGACTTGAGTATAGCTTATAAAAAAAAAAAAAAAAACAAGAAAAAAAACCCCCAACAAATAACACCACAGTGTTTGTTTAAAAAACCAACATACTCACTTTCTGGTAACCATGGCAGCACAATGAGAGTGGCAGAACTTTTCTGAAAAGTTTTGAGAAACACTTCTGTAAGCAGATCAGAACCCAATCACTATTGTCATCCATAGATTTTGATTTCTTTTAAAATTCTACTCATAACTTGTTCATCAAATACATTCAATAGACTCAGAGACCAGTAAACTGAAAACATCTTCAGGCTCTTTTTAGCGGTGGGGGCTGGAAACTAATTTTTTGAACATGAATTATACAGTTGGTGGCTGGAACAGCCTGAAGACACAAAAGCCATGTCATATTCATACTCTGCATAGGGTGTTTGTTTGTTAGGATTTATATGATACTTCAATGCTACACCCTGAATATAGATGTCCTGTACACCATGATATATTTCTTCTCTATCTACCTGGGGGTAGGAAATAAGAGTCAGAGAACAGTTGTAAACAGTTTTCAAAAAACACATGAATAGATTTCTTTTTCCCTTTCTGTTCCTATTTCCTGCTTTTATGGGTCTGTATATTTAACTGCTTATGGACTGAAGAGCCTGAGCCTGTGCAGTTGAGGGAGTTCACAAATGGTACATTAAAGGCTGTTGCCAGTACCTCCAGAAGCAAATGCTATTGTGCCTGGGTTCAGTGTGGGTGCAGTCAACAAGCTGGACCACTTTTTGTTTCCTCTTTGGTGATTTTGGATAAATGGATAAATAATATCAACAGCTCTTTATTTTAGAAAATATGAAATGGAAATTAGTGTTCCTTTTTTATTGTTTTTTGGTTTTTGTTTGTTTTGTTGTTTGTTTGTTTGTTTTTAAGATATTCTTAAGGTATTTGAGATTTTTTTAAAAGGTGTTCAAGTATGTGTAAAGAGCTGTATTTTTGCATTCAATATAGTCTGAAATACTCAAATAATTTAAAAACAACAAAACCAGACCTTAAGATTTCATTTCCAATGTCTATATTTGGAAAACACAGTAATTTTATATGTGACTTAATAAATAATACATTGATGTTTGCCTAACTGACAGCTAAAGCCACTGTGATAAGAATGGCTAATTACTAAGAGCAACAATTTTTTAACCTGTTCACACACTTGGTTTGGTAATAAATTATAGAAATATAGAATCGCATAATGTTTAGGGTTGGAAAAGGCCTCAAAAACTATGTGGTTCCAACCCCCCTGCCATGGGCACAGAACCTTGTGCTAGACCAGGTTGCTCAAAACCCCATCCAACCTGGCCTTGTATGCTTTGATGTCTCCCTCTAACCAGTGTTGGTTATGTTATGGGATAAAAACTGAAGAAAAAGAAAAATCTTAAGCCATTACTAATTGCTGGTAGGAGGAAGGAATTTTCCCTTTAAGTGCTAAAGACTTGGAATGAGAATATGGATGAATATGTACAGAAGCCATAAGCCTCATCTTGATAGTGTCTGTTGGTTTTTTGTTTGTTTGTTTGTTTGGGTTTTTTTTCTCTTTTCTTGTCAAAAAATTAAATGTGGTTCTGTCTTGATCCTAGCTTATTTTAGCTATGGATTTGTTCAGTTAGGAATATTATTATCCTAATGGTTTCTACAGAGAGGGAGAAATAGTTACTTCTAAATTGCATGCACATGGTTGGTGGAACTTCCTAAGCCTCTTTCTTACATAGCCAGAGTTAGAGCAAGGCTGCAGGGCTTTGTGCAAGTTCAGCGGTGCCTCCGCCGGGCCGTGGCTCAGCCCCTGCCCTGCGCTGGGCGCTCCAATCCGGCTGGATCCGGCTGGAATGGGCTGGATCTGGCTGTGTCCGGCTGGAACGGGCTGGATCCGGCTGGATCCGGCTGTGTCCGGGTGGAACGGGCTGTATCCGGCTGTGTCCAGCTGGAACGGGCTGGATCTGGCTGGATCCGGCTGTGTCCGGCTGGAACGGGCTGGATCCGGCTGTGTCCGGCTGGAACGGGCTGGATCCGGCTGGATCCGGCTGTGTCCGGCTGGAACGGGCTGGATCCGGCTGGATCCGGCTGTGTCCGGCTGGAATGGGCTGGATCCGGCTGTGTCTGGCCGGGGCAGCCCTGACCTCCCCTCATGGAGCTCCGCCGCCGCTGCCGGGGCCTGGCCGTGGCTGCAGCAGGTAATGTTGAGCAGTAGGTCTGGTACAGGTAGCTGTGCTCTGGGTGGTAGCCTGAGACAAAAGGCTGTGAAGTGCCCACCTCTGGGATAACAAAGGGCACGAAGATGGGTGGTGCCAGCAGGAGCGGGAACTGCCAAATCTTTGGGATACCAAAGGAGGCAAAGGCTGCCCGTATATACACCAGCAAGGTGGATGGACAAAGGGAGGAGTCTGGAGCTGAAGACTTGGGAGGAAAAGCAAGACTCAGGCTTGGTGACACTGGGGGTTGTAAAAGCACAGTGGTTTCTTGGTTGGGATTCTCCTTGGAGGCATCAGCTGGGGCTGTTTCAGTGTAAGTGCACTGTGCATAATGGCTTTGTGGGATGAGACATCCGACACTGCTGCAGGTGACCCAGTGTGGAATCTGTGAGTTAAACTGGTGTGACCGTGCGGGTGGGTGTGCAGGCAGTGACACGGGGACATGTCGGATCGCTGGAGCTGCAGCTGAGAAGGGGCTCTGGTCCCTGCCGTGAAAGTCTCTGGCAGTGGGAGTGTGACTGCCAGAGTCTCGTAAATGGTCAGACCGGGTAGTTTCCTTAATATTAACTCACACAGAACAGACCACCATTATGTTTTTCATATTTTTATCCATGTCGTGTTTCAGTTTCTTTCATTTTACCCAGACTTCTATGCATAATGATTTTACATGGTAAAGACATTTACATTTGTTCATTGTATGCTAAGCAAGAAAGTTTTACCCTTTGGCTAGGGTGTCATTAAGAGGACAAATGCAACCAGTATAAAACTTTATGTTTCATATTGCATGGAGAGCTGTGGGCAGTCCTATGCATTTTGAGGTGAAATTCAGGACCTAGTCAGTTTTATACTAGAAAGAGGCAGATGATATTTTCTTGCTGGTGACCCTTGCAGACCTCTAGATATAATCCAAATACAAGCTGGAGATGGTTGTGAAAGTTGCTGTTTCACTTCTGTAGCTGCCCTGCTGTTGTTCATCTGCCTTTCCAGGCTTTCTAGGTATAAGAGCAAATATGTGTTATACAACAAAGGACAAACCTTAATTTTTCTGCAAGAACCAGAAAACAAACAAGCCCATCCTCCAACAACAAAAACACACTTAAAAAACCACCCCAACCCCTCCCCAAATAACCAACCAAACAAAAAAACACCATCCAAATCCAAAACCCAACCAATCAGCGAATCCTATTGGAAAAGAGGAAGACAACTTGATCAGTCAGTTATGGTTACTTCATGATCTAAATAGGGTAAGTAAGCTTGTGAATTATTTTTTGTTTTCATCTGTCAGCAGGGGCCCATACAGAACCATCATGGGATGATCTGCTAAATTAATTTTCTTTCCATTAACGTCTGAATAATTTCAGAAGCATTAGCCAATCTCTGACTTCTGGTTACCAGTGTTACTGTTACTAATGTAGCAATACCATCTGCAAATACTGGTGGCAGCGCTGGTCTCCACCTGCACTGCCTTCCCTCTTTTCGCTGTGGGACAGTATAAAAAAACCACATAAATCCCAGTTGCAGTGAGCCTTTATTTTTCAAAGACAGTATTCAGTAAATATTTAATAGTGAATACTTCCAGAAGAATACAATTCATCCCTTGTACCATATGGGTAAAGACATGTGGGACATGAAATCTGCCTGTAATTATTGACAATGCTTCTAGAATCTTTCTGATAAGTAGAAAATCAAAGAATGATAGAATGGTTTGGGTTGGAAGGGACGTTTATGGCCACCTAGTCCAACCTCCTTGCAATAAGGAACATCTTCAACTACAACAGGTTGATCAGAGCCCTGTCCAGCCTGGTACTGAATGTTTCCAGGGATCTGCCACCTCTATAGGCAACCTGTCCTAGTGTTTCACCACCCTCATAAAAGAATCTTTACAGCTAATATGAAATGAACTGCATTTCAGTTTAAAGGGTCTGAATTGCATTGTCACAGAGATCTGGAATGTTGCAGTGTGTTGCTTTCCATGGGTCAGTTCAATCTGAGCAGTGGTTATTTCACCTGCCTGACATTTTTCTATAGGCAGATGTCAAATAAGATAGCCCATTGTCAAGTGCTTGTGTTTGTTAGTGTGGGTGCCACTGCCCCACAAATACTAACAGTAATAAAATAAGATTGCTACAATCACAACCTAACTAGATTTTTCTTGTTATTTTCTCAAAGCAATGGAATTGGCTTTTTACATCAGTAGTCCTCATTTGATTCATATTTCTTTTTAACAGCTGCAGGCAGTCATGGGTGAAATAAGACTTTTCAGCCTCAGAAGGAGGAGCAAGTATTTGTCTTTAAACTGACCTCAAAATGTAATTGTAATTTTTAAGACACTCTAGGAGTGGCAACAATGTTATAGAATATCTGCTTCAAGTTAGCTAAGGAAAAACATAATAATATTTTAGTACACTTGATTGCTGAGATGGCTTCTAAAGGTTCATGCACAGTATTTTATCATTTATGTCAATTACTTACTATAAGCTCCATTCTACACAGATGTAAAGCTGCAGTGCCCTGTTAGCAGCTAGAAATAGGATACTGATCAAATGTGTTTTCAAATGGTTTAAAGACACAAGGAAGCTTGTTCCCTCTAGTTGGAAGACATTGGAAAATCTAATTTTTTAGACTTTTTTAAAATCAATTTTTTCAAAAGTTAACTGAGTTTCTGGTTGTTTTATTGATACTGTCATATTACATGCAAAACCTGATTATATTATTGATCCATAAAACAATGTTATTTTACCTGTGATTTTAAAAATATACAGTCACCCAACAGAGCTGATCATGGGCACAGCATACTTTCATGCATGCAAACAGCTATAGCTTTGAATTTATTTGGGAAACAAGGTTTAATCAATAAAATCCTGAGGTTTTTTTGTAGTGAGTTTTTCAACAGTTATATGGAAGGCATGCTGATTTTTAAAGGGTAATCAGTGGTCAAAATCTCAAAAATGAAGGCTTGTTTTTTTATTCTTCATTTGTATCATGGACAAAGTGATTATTTAAAGCTTGTCTTGGTTTACTTACAATGTGAGGACCAGAATACATTCGAGGAGTCAGTATAGCCTTTCCTTCAAGAATTAACAGGTTGACATGAATAAGTCACTGACTCTGTGTAAGAAAGGGGGAAAGAAATTATCAGTTTGGCCTTTCACCTAAATAAACAGACCTGCCAGAATGACTGAGGTTACATATTCAAGAGAGAAGTGCGTATCTGACACATAGATGCTATAGAAAATTGTGATGATGTGCCTAGGGTTTTTATTAATTATTATTGTCATAGTGACAAGAGTAGGAGGGGATATGTTGCAGCTGACATCCACCCTGCTAATGTCAGTGAAGAAAAGAGCCAAGCTCAAATAATGGTTTAAATGTTGTTGCTGTACATTTTAAAAATATCCACTGTCTGAGATATTTGTATAGCTGAATGTCATTGTGTACAAAAGAAAAGCATTTCTTTTCATGTTTTTTTTAACCTAGATTCTCTATAACTTTAGACAGTCCCTTTACAGAATTAACAAAAATGTTGGAGTGTATGTTTTTATTTGGTGAAATGTTCTCCTGTGAGGTGGTTCCCTTATCAATGTTGCAGTGGTTTTCTCAACTGGAATAATGTCTGTAATTACAGCAGTTATAGATAGACAATTCAGAGCACAAGACATTCTACTTCAAGTATGATGTGAGTTATTTTGTGTAAAAAAAAACACCAAAAAAACTCAGGTCAAATTATGTACTGCTGCTGTTCTACTTCTTGAGGAACATAATTCTGTCTTTTGAAATAATGTCATATAATATCCATTTTGCAGATTCATGGTATTTAAGTGTCTGTTTAAGTCATCTTGATAGCTACTTGAAGCTTTCAAATGAGTAAAATGAACGCTTGCACTTTTTTTTTTTTTTCAACCAAGTCTTGTTAAAATGTTAAGTGTGGGAAATGTTAAAGAGTTAGGTCTAGGAAAAAATGTTAAAAACATATTAAGAGAAAAAATAGCACTACATTTTCTGGTAGGTCCTTCATATACAATCTTGCATATATTTCCTGATGCTTACACACAAAGTCAAAATTATTTTCGCTGAGTAGAACTCTGTAAAGTGCATACAGTAATATATAACTTTTTTAAAAAAATTTATAATCCTATCTCTTGAATAAGATATTTTGTACTAAATTAATTTATAATGAGTTGTCAGAAAATGCTTAATTGTACTTAGGATTCACAATTTTGAAGTCCATTCTGGAATGGGACACTCAAAAGGGAGTGCAGATCAGTACTTTCCCTCTGCAGATGTAGGCAGATCAGCAGAAGGAACAGTCTCTCTTCTGAACAGATATACTTTGCACAGTGCAATTAAAAAAAGGAAAAAATGGTAGCTGAACTAAGTGATTGCAGAAATAAATGGCCATGATTCATGTTAACTTTGGATTTAGCTTTGTAAATGCTTCTTTTAACAGGAAGTCCTTTGTGTGTTTAGAAGATAAATGATTACTGAAGAAGCCACCTACCATGGAACATTATTTAATACTCACTTTGGAGTTCCTGAGAGCTGTAATTCTTATGCAGCTTCTGGGCTATTGATAGACAGATTTCTTATTGATTTAACTTAAGAGAATTTTAATTGCAATAAAGCAAAGTTTAGTTGAAATATACTTCCTTAATTCTTTGGAAGGATGGTGCATCCCTCACAATCACTGTAACTAGACATTTTGTATTTATTCTAGCCAGTAAAATACAGTTCATAGGATGTCAGCACTGCATTTGATCACATGATTTACCATAGAAGCTAAATTTATTATATTCATCTAATTATTTAATTTATAACCAAATAAAATGCTTCTTTTATTGAAAAAAGATAACTACTGGAACTATTTAGCTGAAGTATTAAGCACAGAAATCAGACCTTTAAAATTAACAGGTATGTTCTATTAAATTTTGTTTCTTTGGAATGCCTCATCTCTTTTCCACTTGAACCATGATATGAACATTTATAGGTCCAGTCTCTTACTGATTCCTCTTATTGTATAAGTATAGTAGGATTGAGGTAGGTAGAGTCTCATCTGCCATTCTGTTTAAGGCACAGGCTAGAATTCAGTTCTACTATCACTGAATAAAGTGAAAAACGTGTTTGCCTTTAAATTACCTGTTTGTCACCATGATCATACCTACTAAACCTGCTACCTGCCAATTTAGAGAATTTCTCTAATTTTTTGCTGTTGGTATCAGAACATTTCCCTTAGCAGATACCAAAAAAAAAAAAAAAACAACCAAACAAACAAACAACAAAACAACCAACCAAGAAACCAAAAAAACAAACAAGTAAAGCAACTCCTCATTTATTCTTCCCATAATTTGATTAATTGCCAGTTTTCCTTTCTAATCTTGTTCATCAGAACTGTTAGAAATGTATTTGTGAGCTTCAAAATGTTTTTATTTCAACAAAAAGGGAGGGAGAGAACTAACTGTTCTGATGTACCAGTGGTTTAATGATGTGGGCTTTTTACAGAAAACCAAAGAAATTAAATTAACACATTTCCTATTTTGTGATAATTTTTCTTCTTGATGATGTGCTAGAATTATTCTGAGTTTATTTGTTCTAACCGTGAGAGAGACGGTGCAATTCTCAATCCTGTTAAGAGGACAGTTATGAAGTATCTTCTTGGCACGAACTGTAGCTTTTAAACAGGGGAAAGTAGACAGAAAGGGAAGACCCCTCACAATTTAAATGGTTTAAGAGAGTAGCTCAACAGGAAACTTGGGGAATGGTTCTGATCACACGACTTCATGTTCTACTTAGGTGTCACTTAAGAGTGTGTCCTAAATGTTTTGCTCAAAGTCACATTAAAAGTCAGGGAAGGCCAGAGAACAGATTTTTTGTATCAGTTTATCTTCTTTTTCTATATAAACAGCATCCCGTACTTAGCAGTTATTTTCTAATCTTAATCTCTTTCTCAATGTCAAAGCTTATTTGGTTAAATCTGCAAACCCTGGACAGTGGACTGATCTCCCTTTTTTCTCTCTGTCTCTCTCAATTTAATCGAAGATGCTTTAGGTTATGTTGATGAATGAGGTTATCAATGCATATCTATGCACATGGCTGTGTGTTTTGTTACCTCTTTTTATTTGTAACACATTGCTAAACATTTTACTCTAAAAGCCAACCAAAAATACAGTATCACCAGACCAAAAGAAACAAAACAAACCAGGTAGTGCATTGATTAACAAATGCATATCAAATAGCTAATTAAGGAAATGAGATTTTTACTTACAGACACTTGTTTTAAGCATTATTTATGTATTAAAAGAAATGTAGTCACCTTCAGCTTTATTGGAGAAATGGCATGCTTGGTAAAAATACTAGATTGCTTTTTTTAAAGGAAAAAAAAATACACCTTTGTGAATCAATAAAATATGTTTGATAGTGGTAGTATATTTACAAGTGAATAACATTGTAGGGTGAGTTTATAACCTGTTGATGGTGAAAAATGGAATTTTCCAAACTTATAAGCCACTGAGACAATACAACATGTTGGGTTTATTTCTTTTGGAAAGAATGCTTCTGGATATCTCATAAAATTGCTCTTTACTACTGACTCTTCATCAATTCTGTCACTTCAAAGTAGATTACTTTGAAATGTAAATTACTTTGACTTTCTTACTGTTCTGAATGAAACAGTATTGCAAAAACAACTCTTCATGCTGAGCTGTGTGTTTATGCCTTACACATAGTTTATTGTATGATTTTTTTAAGGAGAAACGTATAATAGTAATTCTGTTTTCATGTCAAGGTTCTGTTTTCACTTCCTGTCATGTGGCATGAAAAATAAATTACAATATATTTATTTTAAACACTTTTTAAAAATCGTTTGCCTGTCAGATAAAATCTTACCCTCCTGATCATCAGTAAAATGTATCTGTTGACTTCACTGACACAGTGGTTTTCAATTTCCTTGTGTTTGATTATTTTATAATACAAATAGGGTAAAATGTTTTTCATGACTGGACAGAAATATTTTGCCGTCAAAATTTAGTCTTTACAATTGTTGAAAAAGTATCATTACATTCATGAAATGAAACTGAGTTCAAAGTATAGTGTAAAAACTAATGAGTAAGGAGCTCATTATGCTGTTACGTTAGTGTGTATATTGTTACAAGGACTTAATATGTTTGATGAGTGCTAAATAATTTTACTGTAAGTAGGCCACAAAGATGGTTCAATACAGTTGTTACATAGTGATGTGGGACTGTTCCTTATCCATCTTTCCTTCATGACCTTGATCATTATAAAGATATGATGTAGATAATTATTTAAGTATCAGGACTGATGAAGGAATTATATTTTTAATATGGTGGCTTCAAGATACCCTAAATTAAAGTGGAGAAATAGATTCTTAAATTTTCAGGCATGGATAAATGCAGCTCACACAAGTCCTTATGAATGATTTAGTGGTTCTAAGGTGTTCTTACTATGGTGACAATTTCTTAAATAAGAGTGAACATACTGCAAACATGTATTTCATTTGGTGGAACTGTATTGAATCATTGGTAAATTAATGTCACTTGCTGGAAAATTTCAGCTTTCTAGAGTCATTAGGAGTTTTCTTGCACATCATTTGGCAATGGCAGTGTGTGTGGCCCGCCTGTTGAAGGAAATTGGAGCCAGGCTTTTAGCCTGGTCAGTCTGCTTTTTACAAGTTCAATTTCTGTTCCTGGAGTGTGATGAATTCAACAGCTGTGAAAATTTGACATTTACAATTATCAAAAGAGTCTCTACTTTTCATGATGCAGCTTTGTCTTCAATGAGCTGAACAGTATCTCAGGAGGTTTGTATAACTGCCTGTGCATTGTGAGAGAGTGCAACAAGTGTACACACACACACACACAAAATGTATGGGATGAAGGCATCCGATTCTGAACTGTAGCTTTTCTGTGACTTGTAGGAATTTCACCGTAGAAATGGCGGATATAGAATATATTCCAGTTCCCAGTATATTCTATTCCATATAGAAAATCTGTTTAAATTAGAATTTACTGCTAAAACTAAAGCTGATTCTTTCACCTTAAACTTTTAAGTAGTATGTTAATCAAGCTAAAATCCATATGTATAATTGCACTCAAAAGGTAAATATTTTACAATTTCCCCTCAGAATTCCTAAACATGTAATTTCTTAGCTATATGAAAATATACAGGGGTGGCTTCTGTGAAGAGCTTCTCCCATGTCTGATAGAGCCAATGCCAGGACTGACCCACAGCTGTCTAAAGCCAAGCCAATCAGAGATGGTCCTAGCACTTCTGGGATAAAAGAAGGAAATAAAAGAATTCTTATTAAGAATTAATTAATTCCTTATTAAGAAGGAATTAAGAATTCCTTCTTAAATTCTTTAAGGAATTTAAGAAGGAAGAAAGGAAGTTATTAGGTAGATATAATTGTGCTCAGAGAAGAGTTAGATTATGTGAGAGAAACAATGATGCAGGCACCAAGGTCAGTGGATAAGGAGGGGGAGGAAGTGCTCCGCTGAAGCCCATGGTAAAGACCATGGTGAAGCAGGCCATGGAGGTCAGTAATGAGTAAGTATGAGTAAGCAGATTCTTCAAGACTTCAAGAAAACGTGGACTGGTAAGCTCCCAGACTGACTGAAGCTGTACATCTGCTGAGCCTTAAGTTGCTTCATTAAGCTTGAATGAAACTTAAATTCAGCTGTTGGAAATTGGTAAAAAAATACCAAATCAGAACAAAAGCAAGTGAGCAAAACCCTTTATTTTTAGTTTTTTATTTTTGTTTGTTTGTTTGTTTTAAACTACTGATTCCCGTACTAAAAATGGACAAAAAATTGAATTCATGTAAGGGAAATTTATTTTCAGGCCTTGTAATCACCAAATGTCATGGTTTAGGAATGGTACTCCCCAATTTAGTGATCCCCCTGGCACCAAAGCTCCATACCAGACTCAGCTTGCTCACTCCTCCAGCAAGAGACACAGAAGATTGAGATAAAAACAATTTACTGGAAACTGCATTGAGATAAGAAAGCAAACAATACTATTAATATCAGTATAGAAATGAGAGTGATTAACATACAAAAATGACTCACTAATCAACCAGATGGGACCCTGAGACAATGAACAAGGACGCACAGATCCTCTGCACCCACACTTGTTTTTCTTTCAAAGCATAAACCATGCCCACTTTCTTCTGAGAAGTGATGTGACCTGAAGTGCTAAAAGTAACAACACAGACACACCCACACAGCTTCTGGCCCTGTCTCCTCACAGCTACTGCAAAAATATCAACTCTGTCATAGCCAAAAAACCAGGACACTATGGAATAATAAGGAGAAGTTGGACACATCAGCTATTTTGGTCATAGCAAGTAAAGGGCTATTGTTAGAAATCCCCATCTGCTGGAAAAAGGAGTGCCATAAATATATTGGTAAATTACAGGGAACCTGTATTTCAACCAAATTGGCTGATGCGGTCTAGTAGGATGATGATTTATTTCCCAGTGTTTGAAGGTGCTAGAGCTTATTCAAAAAAACCTAAAAGAATTAACTTTAGCAAGTAACCGTTACAGGGTTCTTTGGTTGTTTCTGTGGCAGAAATTAGTTTTTAGTCTGATGTTTGAAGCAAGGGAGAGTGGTTAAAATATTCTTTTAGTGAGAAGCACTAAAGAATTTAAGTATTAAATGATATCTAGCAGCTGGCTGTGGCTTTCTGAAATACTAGATTTGTTATCATTTTGAAGAAACACAATGCCATCTCTAAGAGTGTTCTCTAGGCAGGTTTTGGATAATGGCTTCTCCTTGTGTGACTGCCCAGAATGGCCTTATGAGCCCAAGCCATCTGGTGTCAACATGACCATATTTTCCTATTCAACAGTATTCCAATATTTTAGTCAATTCACAGGTAAATTAAAGCAAAAAAAAAAAGAGTTTGAACTAGCTTATTGTAAGCAGTTACGTTATTGAACTTCAAAACTTTCTGTACCTGTCCTTTGTCTCTTTTTTCTTTTCCATTTCTCTATGTTTCAGTAATCTATCACTTCTACATTACAATTGTCATGTAGGTTTATTGTTGTTGTTTGTAACTGGTCACTGGTTTGCTATTTCTGCTGAAGGAGTTGCTTAAAAGAGTATGATGGACTCTTTGTACTGGAAGTAATTTTCTAGTCCTCTGAAAGCCAGGATGAAATTGTGTGGAAAAATATTCTATAGTACTCTTTGTACTTTTGAAATACATACTTTTTTATCTTGGTATTTTAATTTCAGCTGTATTTTCTGCTCAAATCTGTATTTTTTATCACGACTTTGTAAGGCAATATCTGTATACTTTTTTATGCCCATATAAACAACGCCCTTGTATCTCATTATTTTGGTTCCAGCTTCATGCTTTAGTTTTGTCATTTTACAAAAGACATATCGGGGGAAAAAAGAGAATTAAATCCATTTTGCATCCTCTAATTAATAAATGTGAATTACAATTTTTTAGTGTAGTTGAATTTATGTAGACCAAAATTATTAAAATAACCAAGTGTGACTTTATTTGTATTTTTATGTCAATCAAACTGCCCTTTTCTTACTGTGTCATAGTTTTAAAATAAAGTCGTCTACTACAGAAGATTTGGTGTATACAAAGGCACTGTTTATAAACAACTTCAGCCATGATGCTACCTTGCTATTCTTCTCTGTAAGACACTAAATGGAAATGGAGAAGAGCTTATGGCTGATAAGTGCAGCACCTAAGAAATCTCCTAAAATATAAATAAATTTAAATCTAAGGAGCTTTATGAATAATCAGATTGACTCTATTACATTAATTAGTGCATCTAATACCTTGTTTAATTGAAACAGTGACATTGCACTTCTGCTTGACTTGTTGACTGAAAAGGGGTTAATATTTACATATATTAGCTTTTATTTTCATCATAATAGGCAAATTACTCATTCACTTCAATCTTGTTCAGTTTACAAGCTTCATAGAATTGTAAAATGATGTGGGTTGAAAGGGATTTAAAGACCATCCATTTCCTTTCCCCCGACTCTGGGCAGGGATATCTTCCACAAGATCAGGTTTTTCAAAATGCCATCCAGCCTGGCCATGAACACTTCAAGGGATGTGGCATCCATAGCTTCTCCAGGCAACCTTTTCCAGTGCCTCAGCACCCTCTAAGTAGATTTTCTTCCTGATGTCTAACCTAAATCTCTTAGTATAAAACTGTTTCCCCTTGTCTTATTTCTATCTGCTTGGGTAAAGTGTTCTCCTTCTTTTTTATAAGCTGCCTTTAAGTACTGGAATGCCACAGTGAGGTCTCCAATGAACTTGCCTTCTCCAAACAGAACAACCTTTGGTCTCTCAGACTGTCCTTGTAGGAGGAATGCTCCAGTCTGCTGACCATCTTTGTGATCCTCTTCTGTGGATCAAGAAGCCACAGCTTGTCACTCAGATCTAGAAATATCTTTCCACAGGCAATTTTAGGGTCTTTTGTCTAGCATCCAGGGAGTATTTGTTAAGGCCTTCTTAAAGGTCATTTTTTCCAATTTTTGGTTACATTTGAAAAGTACTCAAATAAAAAAATTAAAAAAATTAAAGTTAAGAAAAAGTATTCAATAACAAATTATTGAAGGAATGAGGGCTCCTGGGTTATACATTTTTATTCTAAGGCTGAGGTTACCACTAGGAAATAAGTAAATGTCTAGACTGCCATTTCTTGTTAAATTTAAAATTGTAGTTGTTGGAAACTGAAGCATGAACACCCAGTATTTTTTAATGCTGTAATGGCCACTGAAGAAAGATATGCAGTATAACACATCTATACATAATAACACTTTGCTTTGAAGTCAAGGCCTTCAAAGTATTTAATCCCATAGTTTACATAAGCCTGAGTAGTTCATTAATGCATCCGCAGATTCCAAATGCATCTAAAGCAGGTCAGCATGTCTGGAGTAGAACAGATAATATAACAAGGGAGAATTCATGTTGCTTATATTGCTGCATGAAACAGCGTTTCACCAGCCCTTCCTCCTGCCTAATACTGTTTCACATATGCTGAGCTAAATAGGATGTTAAAGTATCTGATAATTGTTTATTATGATCACAGTTTTTTAAAATCTGATTTATGTTTATAGTTACTGCCAGTCTTTCTTCTTTACTATTGTGTTAGAATCAGAGAATGTCAAACATCTTAAAGGAATTCTGAATTTCCTGTGTCATATAAGAAGTAAAACAATAAAGATGACCTACAAAGCTGTGGAAACTGTAGTCTTTATGATCCCAGCTGAGAAAATAGAAGAAATCTTGATTTATTCTGAGTCAGTAAAGAAATAATAGATTTTATTTTTATCAAATAGAAATTTAAATCACTAGTCTTAAGCCTAGGGGTTGTGTATAGAATATAAATCTGTCAATCATGTTAATGAACTCACAGCTGCTCTTCAATTATTTCTGCAGAAAGACCTGAGATTGTGTAAGTTTTGCAGTATATAATAGCCTGACATGTCAAGAAGTTCCAGAGTTAATCTGTATCCACTGAGAGTGCTCCATCTCTACACTACAGACATGTCTGGTGGTTGAGGCATCTTTGATGTTCTCAAACCTGCTGTTAGAAAAAGAAGTAGAAAAACCCAAACCTGACTAGAATATTTCCTCGCTTTTCTCCCTGCCCTGTGACTTCAAATACTTTTTCTGATGTTAGTCCCATGGAATACTTACCATATCCTCTAGCTGATGGTTCCTTGAAGAACTAGGATGCAGTATGAGGAACTGTCTATGTAAAGTAATGTCTTACTTTGATATTAGCCATGATTATATCTTCTTAAACTTCTTTTTAAAACAGAGAGGGTATACTGAGAACATAATAAGAATACATTGAGAGAGGCTGGTGTTATTTAGACTAGTCCTAAATTTATTTGTCACAAATACCAGTTTATAAATGTTTAGTTAATATTTGCATTTCAGAGGAACATTGTTAGCATTTTAAGATAAATCCTGATAATTAGTGCGTAGCTTTGCCATAGGTTTTGTGTAATTAATATGTATTTTTAAGTTTTGCAGACTTTAAATGGAATATTGCTTTCCATTTTCATCAACACCATTTAATATTTTGTTTAAATTCTAAAATGGTAATTGAAATGGTAGTTAAAATGTGAATAAGTTTTGAATGTAAAGAGAAACAATTCAAGTTTGATTTGATAAAGATGGCAGAAACCAGAAGAAAGATGCAAATAGCCTTTTGAAACACCTTTTAACACCCTAGGTAAATGAAACTTTATACAGTGCAGAAAGAATACAAACTAGACATGGGTCTTTCAAGAGCATAATAAAGTCTTTTTCTTCGAAATTAAACCAGTGAAAGATTGGGCATGTAACTGGGTGAATAGAAATGATGTATCCAGGAAATGCTTGTAGAGGCTGCAAGGTTTAAATATATTTTCTACGTGTGATACTCAAATCAATGATACTTTCTCATGTTATGTATCTCAGTAGCAATGGGTAATGCTTTGTAGCGGTGGGATTAAGTGGAAATCTGGCAGGATTGTAACAGTGGAAGATGAAGGTCTCTGACAGGAATTTGTTTAGGCACCTTTTCATCTATTTTCAGTCCAAATGATAAATGTTGGTGCTAAAATAAATCTTAATAGCTAATTTTTTGGTAAATTCCAAAATACTGGCAGATAAAAGTTTTAAGCGTACTAATATCTGAAAGTATATACATATGTGAGCTGAAGTCCCTGGTGTCTCTGAACCAGTAGAGGCAATAAATTGTTATACTAATTTGAGAGATTTATTCTTTTTTTTCCCCCATCTGGAAAGATAAAATCAGGCAGGTTTGTTTTACAGGGAATTGGATTTATTTTGTCATGACAGCATGTCATGTAAATACCATCTGTTAAAAGTACACTTGACAGTTCACTTGGGAAAATAGAAGCTAAAACCTGAGCCATGTTTAACAAGGCCTGTAGACATCCAAGAAGATGTGTTGAGTTCCAGACATAGGATACCTGTCCTATTTAAAGAGATAGTATTTCTCTGGATAAGCAAGAGCCATCCTGCCTGATACTGGTGTGAGAGTGTGTTGATAGAGTTAAGTAGCAGCTGAGAAGAAAATTTTGGAAAGGTCATCATCCATTTGGGGGCATCATTCAGAGCTGTGACTAAGGTTTAATTCAGCATTTACTGATGTCCCAGAGTACTTAGGTATTTTGTATGTATATATATCTGTAAAAGGAGATCACTCCAATGTGATGTGTGATGTCCTTAAAACA
Source organism: Sitta carolinensis (assembly GCA_032173965.1). Taxonomy (NCBI): domain Eukaryota; kingdom Metazoa; phylum Chordata; class Aves; order Passeriformes; family Sittidae; genus Sitta; species Sitta carolinensis. The sequence goes on along the minus strand of JAVUNC010000004.1, from coordinate 21,765,509 downwards.
CAGTAGCAAAAGTAGCATTCTCTGCCTTGTATAACAGTTGTTACTACGAGGTTCATGTTTAGTAAACTTAGGAAGTTGAATAACCACATCAGTTGTTTTGCTAATGTTTGTGTTTTGGTGATTCAGTAGTCCAAACTGAATCTCATGTCCACTAACATAGTTACAGTTACAGTTCTCTTCTAAAAGTAGTAGATATTTGACTTTTTTTTCCTGGAAAAAAATGAAGCAATATTAATAGGGAGAGAATTTAAGAAACATCAGTGTAGAAGCAGGCTGCTTTTGTAGCAAGACCAGTTTTTTCACTATAACTGCATTTCAATGCTGACACTTTTCAAGAAACTACAAGATTAAACTTTTAGAATAAAATACATGCGTTTTACTAGTATACACTTCTTCTGAAAGCCTTTATTCACACACAAAAAACTTTATCAGTGTAAATAATATTACTGAAATTAGCAGGATTGAGCTCTGGTGCAGAGAGTTTTCAAGATACTGAATTCCAGGTGCTATACATGGACAAAAGTCCAGATGAACTGAATTTTTACTCGTGTTTGGCTTTTGTATTTAGAAGGAAATGGTTTTTTTTAAGGAAGACCTCATATTTTTTGGTGTGTCTTCAAAGAAATTTTTTATATAATATTTAAAAGGCCTATAACTAGTGTTAAAAAGATGTGGATAAAGAGATGTTTATTCTTAAAACATTTTAGATAAAAAAAAAAAAAAAGCAAATATTGAAATATATTACAATCATTGCAGCTTCTCTGTTTCTCTGCAGAAGAACCTGTGCTCAGCTCAAAAATTTTGGTCTGTAATAATGCATTGTCTCAGTTGTATTTTTGTAGTGCTGTAATTCAGTTTTTTAATTCTTAGTTCTTTAAATCTTCACTTGTAAGTATTTGGATTTCTAAATAAATGAATTGTCCCTGAAGCTGCCAAAACAGACGTGGAGATTTATATCTCTTAAAATCTGATTGAATGTATTCTATTTGTCACCACTCCTTTTGGTGCTGTATTAAATTTGAAAGCATATCACTGTGTGGGAAAGCCAGCAGCTTTTTACATCTAATCTCTCATCACCTTTCAGCTGTAATGCTGTCATCTGTAATCCACTCAGACTTGTGTAATTTATTTTGTGCAGCTGAACTATTCCAATTCTTTTTTTTTTTTTTTTTTTTCCCATTTGTTTGTTTTGAATTCAGGAAGAATACTATGTCCTTTTCTTAAAGATTTCAAAAAAAACCTTTTAAGATGGAAAATATGATCCACAAATTTCTACTAGTTCTGTTTTTTGTGGAGAAAACAGAAAGACTGGAGGCATATAACTGTAGAGGGTTGGCCCTGTCTGGATGCCAGCCACCCACCAAAGCTCCTTCATCACCCACCTCCTCAAGTGGATACAGAAGATAAAATACAATCAAGAGTTCATGAGTTGAGATAAGGACTGGGAAAGATCACTCAACAAATACTATCATGGGCAAAACAGGCTGAAGTTAGAGATATTGCATTTATTACTAACAAAATCAGAGCAGAGTGATGTGAAGTAAAATAAGACCTTATAAATGTCTTCTCCCACCCTTCCCTGGTTCCCAGCTTTACCTCCTCCCCCAGCTGCACAGGGAGATGGGAATGGCAGTTATGGTCAGTTGTTTGTTCTGCTGCCCAGGGACAGGATTCATTCGCTGCTCCAGCACGTTGTCTTTCCCATGGGAGAAAATTCCCCATGAACTTCTCCAATGTGAATCCATCCCATGGGCAGCAGTCCTCCCCAGACTGCTGCAGCATGGGTCACTCTTCTGTGGAATACAGTCCTGCAAGGACAGGCTGCTCCAAAATGGATCCTTTACAGGGTCACATGTCCTACAATCAAACCTGCTCCAGCATGGACTCCTCTCTCCACGGGTCTGCAGGACCCTGCCTCTGCATCGCTGTGGTTCTCCATGGGCTGCAGGGGCACATTTGCCTCACCACAGTTCTCATTACGGGTACGGGGGAATCTCAGCTCCAGTGCTAGGATCACCTCCTCCCCCTTCCTTCTGCACTGGCCGTGGTGCCTGCAGAGCTGTTCCTATCACATGTTCTAACCCTGCTTTTCTCTGGCTGCAATTACAACTGCACAGTAACTTTTTTCCTCTTTTTACGTCTGTTATCCTATAGGTGTTACCACCATTTCTAATTGGCCCAGCCTTGACCAGCAGCGGGTCCATTTTGGAGCTGCCAGGGATTGGCTCTGCTGGGCATGGAGGAATCTTCTGGCAGCTTCTCACAGAAGCCACCCCTGTAGGCCCCCCTGACCCTGCTACCAAAATCTGGCAATGCAAACCCAGCACAGTGTTTGATGTCAGTTCTTCCTTTTTTCAGCTGGACACATCATATGTGTATATGTGCAGGATAAAAAGCATGTGTGTTTGTGTTTTCTGTATATTCAGTGTTCTGCTTTATATCTTTTATGATGAATAACTTTTAACTTCACATTTTCCTTAATTACCATTTTAGGAATGTAGTAGGAAAAAAAGGAGAGACATTGTTCAAATTATTTTGAGTTTTGAGAGTACTGTAAGTTTGGATATTTATATACACAGTATCGTTTCATTATCTGACAGTCTGAAGAGAGACAGAATGGAGGGCAAAAAGAGTGGAACAGTATAGGATACCTGTCTTTCGATTCTTAGCTGAAAACAAAAAAGATTTGAGCCTCATTTGCATGAGTGCATATTCAGCTGGCTGCAAATGCATTATTCAGTGGGGTATTTTGTATATTTTTGAGATTATCTTCAGTAAAGGCAGTGATTGGTCAAAAGTTGGACTCAATCATCTTGGAGGTCTTTTCCAATCTAAACAATTATGTGATTCATAAAAATATTCCTTCTCTACAGTTCTGCAGTATCACAATTTGGTTCTTGCCTTTTGTTTATTTAAAATCTTATTATGGACATACATTATTATCGAGATTTTATTTTCTCTTATACTGTCTTAATTTTACAATGGTGTGTTGTGAAGATTTCAGAAGGTTACTTCATGAAATGTTTTTTTCCTGTTTGAGGAAAATTTTGGTTCCTCGCATATCCATGAAAAGAATGACTGACTGTGGGAAATCAATCATTTCCTACAGAAGAAAATCTTTTGTTACTGTAATGAGTGAAAAGAAATAATACACCAAATAAATCAATTATGTGGGGATTCTTTTCGGTAATAATTTCAACTGATTCAAGAAAAAATGGTAAATTATGGTTGCATTCAGGCAATATAAGTTTATGTACAGGAAATGTAAATAGTCATCTTTAGAGCTGCATGTCTAATACGTTTTTTCCTTTACTTTGCAGTGACCCAGGGTGGGGATGCAATTGCATCTGATACATGTCCTGATCCTGGAATTCCTGAAAACGGGAAGAGGGTAGGCTCTGACTTCAGGTAGGCACATTTAATTTTCTATTTGATCAGGAGGAAAGTATTTCCTGTTATATTTATACACAGCCTGTGTAGTAGTTTGGAAGCAAAACAGTGAAAGTCAGAACTACAATTTAGTAATAAAATTAAAATAAAGGCAGAAAACACTGGTTTAAACTGACAGAGTCAGAATACAACCTGATACCTGTTGGCCAGGGTGGTGGTAGCAGTCTGATTAAATGGTTGCTGCAGTTCTGTTGAAGTGATAGATGTGGTTCTGTTGAAGCAGCGATCCTGTAGAAGGGTCTGGTCTTCCTCTGAAGGTCCAGTGGTGGTTTTGTAGTTCTTGTCCCCTAGGAATCCAGTAGGTAGGGCTGTTCTGGCATTCCAAACCTCAGATTATATCCAGGTAGGAGTGCTTGGTTCCTCCCCCTGTGCAGAGCATCTCACAGTGAAATGATGTAATTATATGAGTTGTGCAGTGAGGTTTGAGGCCCATTAGCAGAAGATATCTCCATGGAGAGAGTTATCAGGGATAGGAGATAAAAAACACTGCCCCACCTGTTTTGAAAAGCTTATGAGGATGGTGATAGAATACATACTTTTGGTTACATTTTATATTGTAACCTAAGACAGCCTGTAAATAAAGATATGTATAATTTCCCTAGTTTTAAATTTATTGATTCTTTGTCAAAATAGATTTATCGAATTGCATATCTTGTATTGTTTTTGCTTGAGTTGTTTTTTTAAAATCAATGCATTTAAAATAATTTTAGAGCATAATAACCTCATCTATGGAGAAAAAGCAGAACTCCACGAATTGCATAGAAGAAGAAGAAGGAGAAGGAGAAGAAGAGAGTATTATCCATTTTCTCACTTTGTAAAAGCCATTAAAAAGCTTGGGGAACATAGCAAACTCAGTGTCTGAGGCTGTGATGAATGTCATCGGTTTTTTTTCTTGTTTTTACCTTTTGCTATATTAAAAAAAGAAGACAAAGTCAAATGGACCCCTATGGGAAAAGGAGAAAGTTTGCTCTTTCCCCATTGGGGAAAAAGGGCAGAGACTTGAAGGTGCAGCAGAGAAAAGAGTCAAAGGAAGGAGATGGGAGCCATCAGCTAATGCAGAGATTTATAAATTGCTTAGCAGAGAATGCATAGTTAGACCTAAGGGACAGGAACAATTTGTAGACATTAGAAGGAACTGTACAAAGTTCTCTGCAACTCTAGAAAGCAGATTAATACAACTTGCCCCCTGAATCAAAACTCTTCCAACCTAGGCCATAATTGACAGGAAAAATAAATTAAAAATCTGTTCTGTTTCTGACTGACGTATTTTTTTGATTTTTCTCCATTTAATCTCAAAGGACTTAGAGAAATCATAAAGAACTTCAACATTAAAAGATTCAGTTACATGCAAAGTCATGGCTTCATTAGTGGCAGGAGAGCAGTTCAATGTGTTTTAAAAAATAATGAAGGGAAATAAGATTGCAGTTAATAGGCTAGAGACACAAGTTTTCTAGGTGTTTGCTGATGTCCTCTTCTCTGTATTCTGATTCAACTTGTCAAGCACAGCTACTGCAAATGAAATTATATGATGCAAAAATACAGTATGCATCTGCTCTCCAAAGGGCTGCTATTTTAGGAAATATAATTTCTATTTATGTCTTTATTAATGTTTGATGTATTGCAGAGAGAAGGCAGTAGAATAGATAAAAATGGGATGCTAAAATATAACTCCTCCTCAAGAGGTATTAAAGTGCTTCTGTGTATTCATCCAAGGAATACCTTTATACTCCCACTGTTATTTTGGAGAGTATTTTACTTTTCTGCTTGTGCAGGCATGCCTCAGTATCCCTCCTCTGCTTTACTCTCTTCTCATAAATTCGTAAATGATGCAGAACATGCCACTTCTGAATTCTTCCAAATAAAATACTTAGTTTAAAGAATTAGTGGCAGTATCTAGGATTACTTTGTTATCAGTGTAGAGAGAAAAGCATCTCTGGAAATAGTTAACAGTGACAGGACTAAAGGCAATGGAAATAAAGTGGGACATGGTAAATTACTAGATTCATGATTTAATAAAACCCAAAAACCATGTTTTTACTGTGAGGATAGTAAAACACTGAAGTTTGTGGGAGAATTTGTAGACTCTCCATCCAGGGAGGCATTCAGAACTCACTCAAGTAGGTGTCTGAGCCCTGTCTTCCAACTGGGCTTGCTTCAAATGGACTAGATGTCTTCTTCCAATCTAATTTTATCTGTGAATCTGTAAATGTCATACATCTTTTATGTGTTCATGATACACTGTTGGCCAAACAGACTCTCATCTAGTAGTGGTCCCAACCAGTGGTATATGAACAATTGTTAAGAAACAGCAGCAGGTCTAAGAGCACTGATAAGCTCAGAGAGTAAGAAAGAAAATTACTTCTTTTCACCTCTAGGGGATAGTCAGTAAATTAAAAGAGAAAGGGAACTAGAATAGTTTTGGTGAAACAGGTTCAAGGACTAAAATGTGGAAATCTAAACATGGAAGAGCTCAACAACAAATTTCCTAGCAATGCATAAAAATACCAAGATGGGAAACCCAAGGGAATCTTATAGCTCAAAGTAGATTTTAAGATATCCATGGGAATCTAATGTCAAAGAACCTTGCAAACCACAGATAACTATGTTTTGAACACAGTCTCTTAGGAATTAACATGAGGTAAAGGTATCTTAAATTCCTGGAGCTTATTTATGAGCAGTAATCGTGCTTAATAAACTGACAGGGTAAGGCTGTTTCCCTCTCTTCTTCATCCCATCCAACCTCTTATAATATTTTAATTTCACCAAGTGTATCTTACTATTCATGGGGATAAACAAATGCATAAAGAGTTCAACAAGCAACATCATATAACATAAATAAAACATGTTGTATACTTTGATCACATTAATTTTGTGCATGTTTTGGGCCTCCAGTTCTGAATATTATTTGAGAGAAACGGTAACAGTTTGTTTTCTGCCTAAATATTACTTATTATCTGAAAACTCATTATGCAACAGCAGCTGCTTTTCATGTACTTTAAAGTTTGTTAATATATATTTAAAAAATATCTGTCTGAAAGTTAAAAGTCTAAGTCTACATGGACATTTAAATCCAGAATTTGGCTGGATTTAAACAGAGAATTTGTTTTTTGTTTCTCTGAAATGACAAATTAAGCTCTTCCATAGGAGAAGGGGAAATGATATTTGCTGCTGCTTGCATTTCTCCAATGTAATAAAAGTACTTTACTCTGGAGAGTAAAGAAAGGCAATTTTTTTTTTTTTTTCTCTTCTAAGAGGCAAGTATAAACACCAGAAGGACCTATTGTTCTTGTCAGGAGAATGACAACTGTGAATATTAATCCGAACTAAAACATGTGAAAATGCACATTATTCAAAATCTTTTCCAGTCTACTGAAAGACATGTTATAAGTGGGATTGATGGAAAGGCAGGGGGTTTATTTTCAAGACAGCCTGAGGCCCAGCTGATTCAGTGATGAGAAGTTCTTTGAAAAGGGTTTCATAGTTTTCAGCATAATAATGGCATTCATGCTAATATCATAAAGCAAACAAAAGGGTATTGAAATCTTAACCTTTTAATTCTTTCCTCCTGCCATGCTTCTACTGTGTTCATTTCAGGAAGTAGGGAGATGATTTTCAGTAATTTTAAAACAACCAAATGGGTATTTGGATTCATTTTGAGGGAGAAATGGCAAGTTAGACTTGGCTAGAGTAATGAGAACATAACCAATACAATTTTGAGGTCAATATCATGATTTATATTTCTGTGAGATTGCAAACCAGTAGATTGTTTAAATGAAATATGAAATTGATCGAAATAATACTGTTTCAGCTCTGCTTAAATATTGTATGGTATGTGTGTTTCATGGTTTCAGTTTGAACCTGGGCAGAAACACCAATTTCTTTTTTGGTTTGATTTTGCCAATTTCAAAGTTTCCAATTAAGAGCAAAGCAGGATTAAGCTTAAAAGTAATAAGACTTTATTAACTAACATTAAAAGAAAGAAAAACATCAAGAATGAGAATGAAACCTTCAAAACACTCTTCCTCCCTCCCCACACCTTCTTTTCTCCCAACCAACAATGTAAAGTAAACAACACTCAGAAATCTCAGTCAGTTTTCCACCTCTAAACCAGTCTTTCTTCAGTTCACTTAGGGAGGGAAGCACCTCTCGTTCACTATGGTCAATTCCCTCCAAGGAAACAGTTCTCCTGTAGATCCATTCTTCATGAACAGCAACTGCTCGGATCCTCTGCGCTCATGAAACTCCTCCCATGTTCACAGTTGTGTCTCTGGGCCACATCGATGTATGGGGTCTTCTTTTAAAGATAGCTATTCAAAAAAAAAGGTTCTCTTTATTTATCTCTGGGATCACCTTCACCTCCAAGGAACAGAGATTCACTTCTTCTTTCGAGGGCAAAGAGTCTTTATCACTTCATCTCTCTGCTCATCTTCTCATGAAATCAACAGTCCCCTCAACATTTCATTCCTTTGCTCAGGTCTACAGTTTGAACTCTTTTATCTCCCCCATACTTCTTTATGGTTTAAAGGAACTATCTCAATATGTTATAGCCAACCACCATAGCTCACAAGAGTTTTTTACAGCTCAAAAGCAACTTCCCACACTCCTTCCACCTGGACTTTCACTCCTTCTTGACTGACTTTGATACTTTATGTAGTCTTTACACGTCTGCATTCTAATTTTCTCTCATTGGAGAGAGGATGGAGGCTTTCCAGGTCCCATGTGTGCACTGATGCACTGAAAGAGTTAACAAGAGACAGTGTCTGACCTGGCTGACAGTGCTGGAGCTGTGCCAGGCCAGGCTGGGCAGTCCATGGTGTCAGATTTCACAGCCCTGCTGGGGGGGGCAGCTCTCAGAGGGTCCAGACCCAAAGGCAGCTGCTCACTGGTCGCCTGCAGCCAGGAGGGAAAGTTGGACAGATTCCCAAAATTCCTTTTGCACCCCTCGGTCTCATCAGGTGCTCCATCCTGCCTCATGGTGCCTCCCCCCTCTCTGCCCAGGCTCCCAGAGGCAGGTTCAGCTGGGGCCAGCAGCAGAGCAGACTCTGTGCTGGCAGATGTTCCCAAATCAGCTGAGCCTGCCTGGCCCGCGGGGCCTCCCCCTGCCCCACTCAGCCCAGGGCAGAGAGGGCAGAGGTGTGTGCTCTGAGAGCCGGGGGGAAAGAGACCTGCCCGGGCTGCTTCCAGAGGGAATAACAACTAGAAAATGCTTTCCATTGGTCCAATAAAATGCCAATCTCAAACTTAGCCAGCTCACTTCTGTGGGCTGGTCAAACCAGGACAATGTGGTAATGTGAAAATGTTGTCATTTTTCACAATTTCACCAATACTTGTAAAACAAACAACTTTTAAATTTCCATAACAGATTTTGAAAATTAAATTAACTTTTTTATGTTACTAATTTTTTTTTAATGGTTTCTTCAAGTCAATTTCCAGCCTTCTTTATAAACCCACAAATATGTTTTGATGAGGTTCAAATTTAAAATAGAAAAGTAAAACAAGGAAACAGATTTCTTCCCCATGTTTAAAGTTTACAGAAAGAATAAAAAAGGAAAATACAAGACTTCCAGTGTCCACAGATTTGTTCAGTGACTAGGAATGTAGAGATGTAAAAAAACCACCAAACCAATAGACACTCATTGTTAATTAGTGTATGAACCAGTAATCTTCTTTGCAATCATATATCAAACAAGCTAAAAGGCATTTTCACAAAAATGTCCCATTTTTAAATGGGAAACTGTCAAGCTTAATTAATGGAGAGACTCAGCAGTTTGGATGTATGAATAGTTTTATTGCAGCTGTGATCCAGCTGCATCCCCTCTTCTAAGATGCTTATTTAGATCCATAAGGAGCTTTGGAGTACTTATTGTCCCTACCTTGCTCTTTAATGTGACATTTTTTGCTATGTTTCTTCTTTGTTTTTATGATGTTGTATTCAACATATTTATATTGTGTCCCTTTGTTTGTGTTCAGACATTTCAAAATATTATACTCACTTTGTAAAACATATGAAGTTCACATTAATTGTTCTTAGATCCTTAGATCCAAGTTATTTCCAGGACTTTAGGAAAAAAAAGAAAAAAACCCCAACCCTCTGAAATACATACTTTGTAGAATAATATTGAAACATAATGAATCATCATAAGTGTATAGCGTAAATTAGTGTGTAATGTTTTATGTATACATTAATAAAAAATTAAAAGTATTTCTACAATGATTGGAACACAATCTAAACATAAAATCCTTAACATACTTCATTAGAAATAAAAATATTTGTATTCCTGCTTTTCATTTCTCCCCATCCCCCTTCTTTTTTTCAGGGGTGGAATATTCAGGTATTTTAAATTATAAATTGCTATTGCAGACATCCAAGAATTGTACATTTAATTTCACTCTATGTTTTTGTTATGTGCATGGTTTTGTAATTACCCTTATTTGCCTTGAGAGTAACAAACGTAAGGGAAATGTTGGGTTTCACGTTACTTCAGGCAACATTACACTTGTGGGATGGTCGTTATCCAGTATGAATTTTGAATGCTGTAGTTCTCAATTTATGTTTATGACTGCTAGGTAACCACTTGAGTTTTTTCCTGTTTCCTTAGAAAAAGAAATAGAGATCCTAATTCCAGAAAATAGGAGAAAATGCCATTAAAAATATGTGTTTGTGGTATTAAAAGATAGATCAATGAGTAATATTTTCTTTAAAATAATGAAACTATTTTTTATTAATTAGATGTATTTATTTTAAATAATGATTGGTGTCTCTGAGGTTTTGAAGAACGTTCTGAAGATTGTGACAAATATACACAAGTTTAGAAACTTCTATTACTCTTCAAGAATTTTATGCATTTTGCATGTATTATGGCAGAAAAATGCCAATATTTTCCCTGCCTTTCTGAGTTTTCTTATTTAACAGCTGAAGAACTAAGTGATTGGAAAAGCAGTTTTTAAAGCTTTTCTAGATTCGAAGCATCATACTCAAGTTTTCAAATTAAAAAAAAAAAAAAAAAGAGAACAATCCCATTAAAAATTCCTGAAAGAATGAAAATCTATAAATCTATATATAAATCTATAGAAACACATAATAGTATAAATAAACAATAATAATATCAATAAACAATATTATGTGAGATTCTCTGAGAAACTAAGAAAATACTTGTCCATGAAGGGTGGTAATAAACTGGGTGATAGTGAATGACATTATATACAGTTCTTCACAACATATTTTTAATCGTTGAGCTTTCTGACTGCCATATAGCAATCCCCTGGTGTTTAGGACTCAATAACTTACAGAGACTAAACTGAAAAATCTACTTTATTGAGTTCACTTAGTTCATGACATGAGACTATCAAATAGAGATTTAAAAGTACAAGAAAACAAACAACAGAACCAGTTAATTATGATGGGGAGCAAAGAATGTCACAAATAATGCATGGAGCCAAGTAGGTAAATACTGTTTAAAAAGACTCTCTGTGATATAGACCATAAATGTATACAGGTTTTGAAAATCTTCATAACAATTGAGCAGCATAAATAATTCCAAAGGGACACATTTCAGTGTTACAAGTGAAACAGTTAAATTTCAGTCCTAAAATATTTATCGTTTAATGTAATGTTTAAGAGGAAATTTCAAGAAGGTCAGGAATATTTAATGAATTATTACCATTGACTGAAATGAGTATTTTCTGGTTGTATGTGTTGATAAATTCATATATCTAATTGCTTATTCTCTCATTTGAGTGAATATAGCAATGTTGAAATTATTCATTAAGTTCTGTTGCCTGAAAGAATTATGTTGATATATTTTCTTGGATAAAACATATATCCATATATTTATTGAACTCATACTGTAAAAGAACAAACTTAGTGTCACAATTGTTTTGTATTCCTTAAAAGGTGGACAAACTGAATAATAGATTTTTTCCCCAGAGTATAAGTTGTTTACTATGAATATAATATTGATAGAGTAGAATTTTTCACCTTAATTTCTTTGTTTTGGATCTTGAAATATAGTCACTTGGCAATATTTACATTTGTTTGAGGATGTTGATATTAAAATGTATTTAATTCCTTCTTTAATCCTCCCCTTTTTCTCCTAGGGTGGGTGCAAGTGTACAGTTTTCCTGTGAAGACAATTATGTGCTGCAAGGGTCTAAGAGCATCACTTGTCAGAGAGTGACAGATACACTGGCTGCCTGGAGTGACCACAGGCCAATTTGTAGAGGTAACTGCTATTCTTTGTAATTTTTTGTGAAGTTTGGAAGGGTAATTTATAGTTTCTGCTTCAATGAAACTCAAAACTAAGCGAACTAAACCAGGGAACTATATCTCATGTATATATGATTATAAATGTACAAAGACTTTTATGTAGCTTGAAGCATGCAATCAGATGTATAGAAAGAGTATCAACTTAGGGAGCTGATTTCCTTTAAATAGTTTTAATTTCACTTAATCTTCCTTTTGTCATGATAGACTAGTAGAACTAATTAGTTAGGTTTATGTTAATTTTTCCTAAATTAATTCCCAAATATGAGATTCTCACAATCATTCTATATTCCTGTCAGTCCCAGATATTTATGTAGTCCTGATTTTTCAGTAAATTCCTTTCTGTTCATCTGTTTTGCTCAACTTTACATAAAACCTGACCTTCTAACTTACTTCTAAATGTTTTCACATGCTTTAAATTCTTGCCTGTCCAGCTTTTATGGAGGAACAGGGGAAGTGTTTTTTTGCTACTTTGTATATTTTTCCATTGCAACTGCTGTCTGTAATAAAAACACTGAAAAATATACAAATGCTGCCAAAGTACATCAGAACTGAGGTGTGTAGGAGAAAATAAAGAATGGATCTCTATGTACAGAACTTTTTATCTCGGTCGAAAAATTATTTTGGGTTGCACATTTAAATTGTACATGCCAATGAAAGTCTTGACCCTTGAAATGTACTTGCCTTATATTCTCCTAGAACCAGACAACCTAGCCAGGATAAACAGGTCAAACCCCCACCATGATTGGAAAAGAAAAACTAAATCATTCAAACTGTTAGAGATACTTTTATTGTCATTTTGAGGTAGATCAAAGTGACACTTCTTGTATGCACAAAATCCCACACCAGAATGCCAGTTACCAGGGCAGCAGATTTGTAGCGCCTGAACTTAAACTTTTTTTTGTTTGAGAATGAGCTGAAACATAATCCCATTTATGTAAACTCATATACTTCTCTAAAAAGTTTCATTACCTGGTTATTTTGTAATTCCATTTTTTTTTTTCTCCTGCTGCTAGATTATATTTTTACAACTTGTATAAACAAGTTTGCTTCACTTCTCAATGGTGTATAATTCTTGGTCAGTAGTATTTTGTGCATGTTTGTGGATTGAGAGGAGTGAAAGAGGCAGGTTTAATTTGCACTTTGTATTATTCTCAGTTTCTTTACTGACCTTCAATATGCCAGTAGTCATGGTGTTCATATAAGCATCAATTAAAAAAAATAAAATACACAGTGCAAAGTAGTGCTTATCACATTTTCTAAATTATCATCAACTTAAGCTGGAAAAGCTGATAAACTGCATGTGACTACTGTGAGCTTAATGGGTCCAAGAGTGCAAGACTTACTGAAGAAGCTGATGTTTGCATTTACCCCAGAATGATGATTAACAAAGCTCAGACCTTAGGAATGTGATGAAAAGTCACAGGAGCTGTCTTGCTCTTGTCAAGTTCATGACGTTACTTGAAATGGCACAACAGTTGCTGGGGTCCCAGGGTCCCCAGCACTACTGGGGTCTGCTCACGGTGGTGGTGCAGCTCCAGGCCCACACCACCACCAAACCTGGGGCACAGGCAGCCAGTGGTGGGAGGCCCCAGAAACTGCCCCTGGAAACTGCTTGGTGCTCATATAAATGCTCCCAGTTTCCTCGAATTCCAAACTAAAACCTTACAGCAATCCATTCCTACTTTCTCTAGGCAGTATACAAGTCTGTCTAACATTTTTATGCAATCTTTTGCAATAACTCCATTTCCTAAACAGATCTCTGGGCTGAAATTCAATTGTGCCTCTTGCTTGGCTTCACCCCTTTCCCCTACCCATCCTTTTAACCTTACCTTGGAATTTTGAATAGGAAAAAGATAAAAGAGTAACAGCTTGACTGAAAAATTTCTCTGCAAGAAAGTGCAAGGGAGATGTTTCTTAGGCTTTCTTCTTTGTGGACAGCTACCAGAGGGACCAATTGGGTTTTTTTATTGCTACAAAAATGCACTTCTGGATTAGTTTCTGCTGTAGCAGACCTTAGGCAGGAGGAATTGAAAATAAAGTAATAGATTGTGTCCTAGTTGTGGTTCTGGAGGTATAGTGTTTCTACCAGTTACTAGAAAGAAAATGTCCTGTATTTCAGATTCCATGAATTTGTCCATGTTATTCCCTCAATTAAAAGAATATAGATCGTTTAATACAGCAGCAACATGCCAAGCTTTCTCTATTCTTAGTAGGCAGTATACTGTGGCATACTTAAATGTGATTGGTTTTTTGTGACACTTAGGGACATGGTTCAGTGATTGACTGGAGAGTAGTAGATTAAGCCTTACACTCGGTGAACCTAGACCTCTTTTCTAACCTAAGTGATTCTATGACACTTTTTTTTCCATGTTAAGTACATGGACACATGTTTAATAACTGTTAAATGATGCTTTTGTAGAAGTTCCTATGTAGATGAGGGCATTTTTAAACTTCAACTGGGATTGTAACAGAAGATTTCCATGTGATGTGTCTGAGACTTAAGTTGCTGTGTGCCTAAGACAGTTTTGGTCATAAACATGGAATCATAGAATGATTAGGGTTGGAAGGGAACTTAAAGATTGTCTAGTTCCACTTTCCCTGCATACATAGATAGACATTTTCACAGAAAATGGAGTTCTAGTTGATTAATCTTGTCATAGAAATACAAGTTCTCAAAGTCTAGTCTCTAACACTGTAACAAAGGAGCAAATGCTGATAGTATATTGTATAGTATATTGAAGGATAGAAATTTTCATCTAGTACCTTTTTTCCTATTTGTACCAATCACACCTCTATTCATGGAGAAGATCAGGCTTTCTCCCAGCAGTTCGTGAAGTAAAGAAATGCTTGTATCATATGTTTTAGAATGTAGGCAGCCACAGAGGGAGATGAAAACTAGAATTTTCTGAAGTACTAGAAATATGTTGGGTGTTTTATTCCAATATTCAGAAAAAGAATGACCAAGCTTTTAAAGAGTCTAGTCATTCTTCTTGCCTGTACTGAAAGATAAAAAACTGAAGGGACTAAATTACATCAGAAGGTAGTGGAAGATACATGGATAGATTCTGAGATTTGTATTTAAGCACTTAGAAATTTTATGATCTCGACTATCTCTTTAGCATGTTGATAAAGTACTGTAGTAACATAAACATGATAGTGACATTTTAATCTGAGTTCTATAAATCTGTAACACTGAAAATTATATGTCTGAATACTTTTAAATGCTTCTAGATAGTTAAATATTCTGAGAAATTTGAATATTATAGCAAAATCTGTCCTTAATGCTCTTTAGAAGATAGCTGAATATATTAAGTAATGTATTTTCAAAATGCTGTCTTATCTGGATTTGCTGAATGTGGCACAGAGATTATGAGGGTTTTACAAATGAATCTTTTTTACCAAAGTCAGACTAGATACTGCCTAGAACCATTTTATATTTTTTTCTTTCTGTTTATATTTCCTGTGGTGTAAAGAGCTAAGATACCACAAAAGGTCATGTTTAGGTTAAGGACATACAGTTTTATAGATATTGTGATTCTTTCTCCAAGTCATGAGGAAATCATCAAGGAGAGCACATACTAGCCCTTCTTACATTCATGGGTAGAGGGCTCCCTCCATCCGTTTGGGAAGGGTAAATCTCCAAACAAAATATTGATATTATAATTTTGAGTATTTAATCTATATAAAGAAAGAATAAAGTATTGTAAATGTGGAGTTGATTAATTGAAAACTGCTCATTTCTTCCTCTGCAGGTAAATTTTCAGGATTTTTTTTGTCTGAAATATCTTTAAGGGCAGATTGCTATACAATGTATCAGTGTAGTAATACTTTCATGGCAAGTTGTTGCTAACGCTGTGGCAATTTTATAATATTTGTTTTAAACAGAGCATCCAGTCTAAAGCAATTTGTTTGTTGGTTATCATTTTAGCTAGAACATGTGGTTCTAATTTGCGTGGACCGAGTGGCATTATCACATCACCAAATTATCCAGTTCAATATGAAGACAACGCACACTGTGTGTGGGTCATTACTACAACTGATCCAGAAAAGGTATGCTTTTTCTCTTGCTTCAAGTGAAATGGTAGAGTTTGGGATTTGTCTCAAAAATTGTCCCTTCCAACCCTAATCATTCTATGTATTCATATGTATTTGGACAACTGCATGGACACATACAGACAGTATATTTTTAAAAGAGAAAAACTAAATGTGCATTTAAAAAAAAAGTTAAATTCCTGCCAATAGAAGAGAGTGCATGCATCTTAATGCTTTCTTTATTCAGTAAATTTATTTTTTCCCCTTGATTTTTCAGGAGTTCAATTAAGGATTGTTTTTCATATTTATAATAAAATTAAGGTGGTTTAACTATAAAAATAGAAAAATTGGTACTGAGTGTGCTATTGAACTGTCCAGTGTATGTTTTCTGTGGAGACTCAGACTTACCTATGAATAACAGTGAATCCCCTTTTACTACAATAATGCACCAGTTCTCCTTATTCTGTAGAATATATCTTTCTCAGTGAATTTAGAAGTTTTGTAGTGTAGAACTTAATAAAATTGGTGTGTATTAATTTAATATTATGTTCTCTGGACTTGAAAAACCACTACTCTTAAGTAGTGTTCTGTGGGCAGGTTGCTACTTCACCAGACACAAGAATACACAGGAGGAATTGCACACCCAGGCAGATAAATTATGTTTAAAATTAAGAGGTCTGAGTGAACACTTGGAGCTTTCACCCAGAAAAAATTCACCCTTGTTACATCTAGCTGTGTGCAAGGTAAAGAGATGCACTAACAGACATTGATAATCACAGCATGAGAAAAAGAGACATAACTTTTAAGTCTTTCATTTTCATCTGGATGGGCAATATTAAATGAGTTGTCTTTCTGTTGAATTTGGATTTGTCTAGCAGTGCAAGTAAGGAAGAATTTTCTTAATTTGATGTCTCTTGGAAAGACTGTAGTTGCTTTTAGGACCATGACAACTGTAAATGTTAAGTCTTAAAATCAGACTTATTTATTTAAGGCTTACAATATTGTTAGGTTGCTTTCACATAAAGTCTACATCATCTTTATCAGTATTGGGATTTCTATCCCCAGACAACTGCATCTGGAGATAATGCACCCTTTCAGTTGATAAAAGATGTGTAAGAAAATCCTTCTTTATAAATTATCTGGTTGAATGGAACCCTACTTATTTAAAAAAAATAAATAAATCTTATTAGAATTTTGAATTCTGTGAACTTTAAAAAATAAAAAAAAAAAAGTTTCAAAAACAATGAAATAATTTTAAGATATGCCGAAGGTTTTGCAAATTTTTTCACGCTTTTCTTGGAGTTTAGAATGACATAATCCTTGAAAATTGAACTGTGTATTGAAGATCTGATTTTAAAATTGCTTTGAGGAATCTACTCTTTTGACTTGCAGATTTGAAAATATTTATCAGAATGCTTAGAGTCCTGTTGATTTTCTTTTCCAAGGAGGCAGATGGCTCATGACATTTTGTTACTCAGTATTTTAAAATACCTTTGACTTACTCCAAAAGTGGATTTGTGGCCTTTTGTCAGGTTAGTTTGCAAATAGAATTTTAGAAGATGAGATAGTGTTTTCTCTTAACACAACATTCAGTGCAGTTTGAAGAGAATAATGCAATTAAAGAGGTTTTCTCGGTGGTTTCCTTCCAAAAAAAAAAAAAAAAAACCAGACAAAATCCCCACGCACCCCCCAAAAAACCCCTCAAACAAAACCAAAAGCAAGCAAACAAAAAACCCCAACAAAGTAAGCAAACAAACAACCCACACCAAAACCCAAAAAAGAACCACCCAAAAACATAATAAGATGGATTATTGTAATAAATTTTGTAATTTTTTTTAATGGGTGTTTTTCCAAATTTTTCATTCTGATGCTGGTGTGGAGATAGATTTTTAATGTCAACTCAAAATGAAAACATATTTCAACATCCTATAGAGACAGTAGCATAGTTGTAGGTCATAGCCAACTATATCAAGACCATTTTTAATTAAATGCTTTTCTAACATTTATTTACCTTTTTCTGAGCAACACAGAAATCTAAATTTGAGTCTTCTGTTCAAAGATATTCCTGCTTATTTTGAAGAGTTGATTTTCTTCCTTAAGCATTTATTTTTTACTCTGGATCCCACTATTGTTGCTTTTCATCAGCATCCTACTGAGTCATTTATTAGACTTTTAGTACTTGCAAATACAACTTTATGGTGCTCTTCTGTGCTCTTCTGACTGTGTCAAGTATGTGCTGTAATTCTTTACAACTCCTCATTGCTTTAGTTCTTCCGTTATTCAATTTCTCAGCTTTCCAGAATCAGTTACTCTGAACTCTTAAGGAGATACTGATGTGTTGTCTTTACCTCTTTTTTACTGTTAGTATAATCTTGTTAGATTATGTTCTAACCATGACTCTACCCCTTGCTGTTTCCATTCCTTCTCCACTCTGTGGATACTTAACTGCTTTGGATTCCTGCTGCTTTCAGTGTTTTATGGTAACATTGCAAGGGCTCCATTTTTCAGCCCCAGTGTTTATTGGACAGCAAGATTTGTTGCATTATTGCATTGTTGCTTCACCAATGATACCTAATTTTGCCCAATATTTTCCTGACAGATTGCTGATTGTGGTATAGTAGATGTGCTATGGGATGCAATATTGCTAAGTCACATGACCTGGTAAATAAGGACTGTGTCCCAATTACAGGGGTTTTTATTGAAGGATGTACTTTCTACACCATACAAAGCACAAATATATTAAGTTTTTTTTGAGCCTAGTGACATTATTCTTCTATACAAAATTATTCACTATAATTGCCACAACGGAAGACATTGAAATTAATTATAGTAAGAGCGGAAAACTTCACATACAGTTTTATGGGTCTGAGCTCTCAGGTATTTGTATAAAGTTGGATTATGCCTCAATATGTTGGTATAAAAATATGTCGGTATAAAATGGTATTTCTGATTTATTGCTTTTCAAGGAACATAGCTGGGGAACTTCAAGACAACATTTTTATTCAGAAAATCTTTCCCCGGTTCACATCTAGGGAATTCACATACTGTTACTGTTGATTTTAAGATAATTCATTCTTGCAATATGCTCAAAAAGAGCAGTATTACTAGGTGGCATATGATGGGATGCAGGGTTTTGAGTGAGATTATCTTGCTGATTCATGGATTGTTTCCAAAGTTTGTGGTAGCTCAGACATGATCTGTTAGTGACACTGGTCTTTCATATGCATATGAACTTATGCATATATAATACTCTGTAATGAATTTTGAACCTGTGTTTTGTCCATTTAGGAGGCTTAATGTTAGAGTGGGGTTTTTGAAAATGTGCCCTTAAATAGTTTGTTTCTTCAAAGCGTCATTATAGACAAGACTCCTGTCTGTCCAATGGCTGATCAGATCATCCTGCCACACAGAAAAGCAGATTTAGCATCGACAGAACCTGCAATGTAACTGTACTCTGACTAGGGAAGAATCTCTTGCTGAGTACCAGATAGGTCATCCCTTAGAGATTATTACCATAATCCTAACAAAATTGACTTTTATCTGTAGAATATATCCTCTCTTACTCTATATCAGCGTTTTAAGTTGCAGACATCTAGAGGATCAAAAATATGTAGATCTAATAACTACTTTCACTAAATTATTGTGTATTCATGGCAATGTACAGTTTCATGCTAGTGATTTACACAATTACTATTTCACAGTTATTAGGATTGATTTAATAATGTGAAGGACAGTGGATGAATCTTGAATTCATTGTGAATTTAAGATTGTGTCATTTCTATGTTCTGTGTGATTTAGATCATACAAATACAGTAACACCTTTCTGAAAGAGCTATTTCCCATGGCAGGTGGAAAATGAAAGCAATTTCTATTCTCTTATATTCTTCATACAGCATTAAAGCTTTGTGCCATCTGTGAATATGCATGTTTAAATTTAAACTTTTTTTTTTTTTTTTTTTTTTTTTTTATTTGCCAGAACGGCATCTTTGATTTTAGGTGGCTATGGCATCATTGAAAAAGAATTCACATAGTTTAGCATTAGAATTATTAAGGTCCTAGTAATGAAACAAATAATGGTTAGGTTCCCTCTTGCCTTGAAATAAGCTTGTGTATTTATTTATTTTTTTCATAATAGAGGATTACAATTTTGGTACACAAAATATCTAAAGCATTTACATGAGAAAACTCTTGTTGCAGTATAAGGATGACATTTTTAACTTTCAGTGTCTTAAAATCTTGTATAAGACTTCCAGTGTAGCCTTGGTTTTGTAAGTCTTAAATACAAAAACAAACAAAAGAGTTTGTATATTTTGGTATAATGGGCAAATAATACTTATAAAACTATTGGAAAAATCATGTTATATGTAACTGACTCACTACAGTATATATCCATTTTCAATTTGAATTCATGTACATAAATTGTAACACAGAGCTCTATATGTATACAACTGTTAAAAAAAAATATGTATCTTGTGAAAAAAGTTTATTTTTTAAAATCATATATTTGTGATGTTTTTTGTGGTTTGTGTATACTTATTGCAACATCATGATTTTTATTACCAATGCTGTAATTTCTACCTTTCAAAACGTCATGTAAGTGAGATGTTAGGGCTGGAACAGAAGACACCATTTCAACCCTGAAGACATTCAGAATTGAATTTGATTTGCACACATGGGTGCTGCATGTCCAAACTCTGATTATACTCGATGTACTCTGTCAAAGTAGAGTCAAACAGCCCTTCATCTCCTCCTCAAGCAGCCTTTTAGAGGCTGATCAACTAAATCAGTGCTCTACTTTTCTTGCTCTTACTGTATCAGAACCAAAGGGAATTTAGACATTTGAAATTTCAGCCTGTAAGCTTTAGTTTTTACATGGTGGTGTGGAAGAAAGTATACTATTTTAGATGAAGGATATGCTGCACAGATTGGGATAGGGTCCCATAATGGCCATATCCAGAATGAAATAACATCACTTTGGACTGGGGTTATACTGGGTTTAAGCAAAACTGCTGAATAAAATCTCTTCTACATTAATACATCAATTTCTGAGACCGAGCCTTTTGGTGAAACTGATAAACCCAAATCAAAACCACTTACTAGATTGAGTTTAGCTGTCTCATTTGGGCATTAATTACAAGAAAATTTGACTCTTGTTTTCTTCAAACTAGGGGTAATGATGGAAGACTGGGATTGCATGGGATCAGTACTCACCTCATGATGAAAACATCAAAGCACAAATTTCCCACTACACAGGACAGTACTGTTTTTCCTGAGTGCCAAGAAAACCTAAACAAAGGAGCAATCTTATTGCCCCTATTGTGGTATTTTCTTTATTTTTCTCAGGTGATTTCTAACATTAAGTGCCAAAATCCATCAAACACTTAAGTTTTTTCCCTCATAAGGTCATTGTCACAAATACAGGCTGACAGTTATTATTTCTTATTATTTACCTTCCCTTTGACCTTCCTTCCATGCTATTTTTCAGCAAAGGAGACTAACTACTGAGCCTTCTCTCTCTTCAGTATCTCATATTTGCTTTTAGGATATCAGATACATTTACACTACTGAGATTTAGCTGTAGGGTGTGAATTTTATGAGCCTCATATAGATCTAAATATGACATATTGAGTTGGAAATGGCAATTTAGGGGAAAAAAAACAACCAGTAAGACTTCTGGAAAGAAACTATAGAAGCAGACGCATGAAAGAATGGAAAAGCTGAAGAAGGAGACTTAGCAGTATATTTTCTGTGATATTTTCTTTGATTTTACAGTAAGTCCATAATTCATACAAGGAATGTATTAGATGATTATGCAATGCTCAAAGGAAATAAAAGTTTCAGTGTCCAAAAAGAGTGTCAAAAAACCCCACAACAAACAAACCAAAAAGTCAAAACCTTCAAATTGATCAAAATTATTTTGTTAAACACAAAAAGGTTTGCCATTTAAAAAGTTTTAATGCATCTGTTTCCACATGTTCTAATAGAAGATTGAGGACCCTTTTCAAAAGAAAGCAAAATATAATATTTTCACTGGGATATGTTTCTTGGGTCACAATTATTGTGATTCTTTAGTTGAATACTTAACGCAGCAGAAGTATTTGCCTTTCTCATAGATACACTTTTCCAGACTGTATATCTGAAAACTTCTTCATCATTTTGCCCAAATGTTGCAAAACAAAATCAGGCTATTCCTGTTTGAATTTTTTATTTTACAGCTAAAACAATCCCCTACTCAAAAAATATACCCCCTCCTCCTCAGAACTGTTTAACACATAAGTAAGTGCCTTTTTGTTTTCCAGCTACCAGAGATAGTCTTTCAAGATTAAAAAGTGGGAAAACAAAACTATTAAAATAATGTACAACTTTACTTTCATCATTGGCATTTATTTTCCAGCTATATACATACTTCACTTGTTGCTAAGCACTCCAGCTTTTTTCTTAGAGAACTTTATTAGCTGCTCATGCACTGTGAATTCCTCCACCATTTCCTTCCTCCCTTATAATTTATCCTTTCACATTGGTCTACCTTCGTTTCTTCTTGTTTGCTTTTTGCTCAATATTAATACATTTTTTTAGTTTTGTTTTAATCTGTTCTTTTTCACTTTAGTTACTTTCAGAAAGCAAAAGATTTGTATATAGTGTTCAAATATAGAATCCTAATGATTTTCATCATTTAAATGGAGCTTAAAAACTGATAAAAGAATGGTCAGCTGAACAATGTTAACTTCTAATTTTAACTGGAACCAAGCAATAGGTTTTTATTCATAGTCTCTTAATGTCATTGCAATACTATTCAGCATAACAATGTACCAGTTGGTGTTGTGACACACTATTCCAAAAAAGAGGAACCCAGAAAAATCTACACTCAATTTCTTCATCGTAAAAGGGATTCAGACAACTTTATTATAAACAGGGAATCAATTAGTCTTCATGGGCTGCAGCTGAATATACATTAGATATACCTAAATACAAGACACTTTCTTTTCCTATAGTATAGGATTCAAATCAATGTATTTGTTATTACTCCTGAACATATATACACATGCAAATAAACACTGACTGTTTTACTTGCACGATACAAATATATAAATAGAGCAACATAAAATCATAACTATTCTCTCATTTAATTCAAGTGTGTGTTTGTTTTCTGACAGGAATTACTCCTTGCAGAGCATGCATCAAATGAGAACATTTTGGCATTGTGTTAATAAAATCCTACAATTAAATCTCCACTTAGTTTACTTACCTTGTTTGTTCTACAAGTTATTTGTAATTCCCTTGATAAGAACTATTAGGCTCATTCACCATTAAATTGTCATCTTTTAAATCAAAAATATTAAGGTTTGTGTGTAGACATTTTTCCTATTTTACCTGGAGTGCCTGCAATTATTGATACTATATCATACCTGAAAAATGTCCTTGAATTTTAGCTAATTTTTAGTTAATTTTTAAACCCACTATTACTGCACAAGGAGCAAAGTGCTACAGAATATTTAATACTTCTGTAGTTCTCTTCTACCTCACAAAGCACATTCATTTGCTTTGCCTTGGAACATGAGTGGTTCGTGTTCCTTTTATATGTTTCTCACTATCTATCTTCTCTTGTAGATATTTCTTGTGTACAGTTTCTACTGAGAAAATGTCAGCTGATAACTTCTAGGTGAATAATAGGAAAATCTGAGAAATTCACAGGTTGCATAGTGAACTCTCTGTGTGTGTATATGTATATATATATATATATATATATATATATATATATATATATATATATAAGAAAAAATTAGCTTATTCTAAAAATATTAGTATTTTCTGATAATTATTACTATCCCTTTCACTTTGCTTTAGCACTACTATAGATTTCATGTTGGTATCACAGTAAATAGAATCTGCAAGTATTTCCATAATAATTTTTTTAGTACTTCATTTAATAACCTCACCTTTGGTGTAATACTAAACATTTTTAACTAAAGAGCTATTGCAGAGTAATAAATGGAGGACCAAATTATTAAAAAGGTGTGTAAATTGCAGATTTCAGGAAGATGGTGTTAAAGGGGGAGGATAGATGTAATTCTATTTATTGGAATTTTTAGATAGTCTTGAACTATAACAGGGTTTGTAGTAAGTTATGACAGAATGAAAAGGTTTTCAAAGTGTCGTGTGGCAAATTAGCCCCATTGGGGCTGATTTGATAGCTGAGATAGCATGGGAAAAGCAAACTCCAAGGATGCCTCCATAATTTAAAGCATTTTGGTGTTGAAAGCTGGGATAGCTGCTGATATGGTGATGTCAAAGAGGCAGGAAGGGCCTTTGTATGGGTTCCATGGAGATGTTTTATTCCAGCCACACACACACAGAGTCCAGGATGAATGGCAAGGCTTATGGGGAGGGTCCACGTTCAGGTATAGGGATGGTTGGGCTGAAAGATCATGAGGGGCCAATTTTCAGGGAGTGTGGGAATCATTAAAAATAAAGGGTCATGGGAAGGCTGTGGAAGCAGGTTTCAGAGACAGAAGAAAACAGAAAAAATGTAGAGCTATGTATTGTGGGAATCATTAAAAGTAAAGGGCTTAGGAAAGTTGTAAAAGCAGGTCTTAGAAACAGATGAAAACAGAAAACCTTAGAGCTATGCTGGAGATGCTGATTCTGAAAGTAAAAGAGTTACATTAGATAGTGAGGAAGGACGTTAGACAATAAGCAGTGTCTTCAATCTAGGTCAAGCAAACCTTAGAATAGCAGAAAAATATATCTGTCAAGATACAGAAAATTTTAAGCTTAATAATGAAGTACTATGCATTGTATTTTAAGATAACAAGCAAGCATTTTTTTTAAGCAGGCGTACATGTATTAATACTGGTAGGCTAAAGTCAAGTAAGCTTTTGCTTTCTGCTATTCGCTAAAAGACTTTTAAAGTATATTGTAACACAGAACTCAGCAGGTGTTGTTTGGGGTGCGAGCTGCTGTCTCGGTCATGTAAGGAGACTTGAAGAAAAGATAAAAATTAGCTTGAGACCGGTGCAAAGGAGCATGGGGGAAGTACAGAGGTGGAGTTAGGGTGTGGGAGCCAAGGGGGAAATAGGGGGGGAGTGACTGAGGGACACAGGGATGGGGCAAACAGGGTCAACTGAGGGAGCAGAACAGGGGCACATTGGTACAACAGAACAGGGCATCCTGTAAGAGAAGCCTCCCTTGTCTCCCCAACCCAGGGAGAGCCTCTCAGAGTCCACCGGCCTTCACATTTAGGTGCACTGCCTAAATAAATTTTACTTTAGGATTTTTCTTTCTTCAAATTAAAGTCCTCAAATGGTGTTGTGGCCCATTAATTTTTCCTCCTGGCATTAATTAAGTAAAGAAAAGCTGGAATGTTCAATGCTTAACATGACACATGGACAATGAACTCAAAAATGTAAAAAAATCCACTAAATATGTAAATATATATATATATATATATATATATATATATATATATCTTGGAAAAGGTGCTAATGTGTAACAAAGTAATGTTTTAAAAGTTTAGAAATGTGAATTAAGAATTTCAATTGGAGCTGTTTAGAAAACACGAAATGGCACAAAAATGTGATGCTACTTTAAAGTAAACAGAGACAAAAACTTCTGTCCTGAAGTGTGATCTCATCAAGAAGCAAGGCAGGCATTAATACACTGCTGTATATGTTGAAAGGATTAATGTAGATTAGCATGCTGATTTGTCAGCTACTTGATCCAAGAAAGACATGGATAGACTTGAAATATGTTAGAAAAAAAAGCAATGGTTCAGCACTTGGTGGATTTATAAAAATAGTAAAGAAGCACCACCCCAGCAAAACCCAAGAACCTGGTCCTTCCTATCCTCAGCTTCAGTTGTCCTGCTTTGAGCATTGCGTATTTGAGCATTGATTTGATCTACAGTAAAGTTAACCGACTCTTTACGCAATCTTTTAAACATAGCTTTCAATTTAGCAGGTAATATCTAAAACCCCTTGGGTTTATGAACCTTAGGGTCTGTATCAGACAGTCATGTCTATGTGTTAGTAATTTTTTAAAGAATTCTAACTTATTTAATAGTTACTCCTTCCAACAGTACTCAGAAAAAAAAGTTTAACTACCCTTTTAAAACATGCCCCTATATGTTTTTAAAAATATCATCCATAAAGTTGAAAGTGAGAATAGGCTTTACACATCAGATTTATAAGTGCTTAATGCTAATTTACTAGAAAATAATAAGTGCTTGTTTATCACATCTTCAGTCATTACTCTGACTCTATGCAGAATATTTTTTTTTTTATTAATGCCCTGTTTCAGCAGGAAATAACCTGTTTAAAGATTTTTTTTCTCATTATTTGTATTTTCCAGTATTGTTATGAGATAGAACTTGCAGGGAAAATTCTGAGTTCGATTACTGATCTCATCTCTGTGTCAGAGAACGGGAGAATGGCTTAGTCAGAGATTGTCAGCATGGTCAAACCTTTTTCTTGCAACAATCATCTCAGCATTTTACTCTTCATTTATTTAATAGCTGTTGTCACTGTTTCAGGCTCACTGGAAAGGTAATGAGAGAAGAGCTTGCAGCATAATTCAGGTGTTCTTCTGTAAAAAGAAGAGTGTGGCTAGAGGGCAGGGAACCTTGCAGTTTTCTGTGCTATCACAGTGCCTTTATGATGGATTTGAACAGTATAAACCAGAGTTCCTGAAACAGTGTTTAATCATAATGTCACAGGAAGAACAATTTCACAAAGCCAGAGGAGAGTACATTCATATCATAAATGCAAATAAAGCAAAAGACATAATGTCACTGCAGGTTTGCTAAGATTTTGGACTTACTTATTTTTGCCAGATAAATATGTGTTGCATATATATTTTTAAAAGAGATTTATACTTTAAACTGAATAGTTTGTCTCTCTGTATCGTTTTTTGATTATAGCCCTTGCTATTTTATTTTCATGTTTCTAGGAGAAATTAGATATTTTCACAGAATCATAGAATCATTAAGTATTCTGAGTTGGAAGGGATCTCCAGGGATGCAACTCCCAGCCCTGCACAGCACCATCCCCAACAGTCACACCATGTGCCCAAGAGCACTGTCCAAGTGCTTCTTGAGCTCTGTCAGGCTTGGTGCTGTGACCACTTCCCTGGGGAGCTGTTCCAGTGCCCAAACACCCTCTGGGGGGAAACCTTCTCCTGATATCCAACCTAAACCACCCCTGACACAACTTCAGTCCCTTCCCTCGGGTCCTGTCACTGTCACCACAGAGCAGAGATCAGTGCCTGCCCCTCCTCTTCCCCTCACAAGAAGCTGTAACTGCAGTGAGGTCTCCCCTCAGTCTCCTCCAGGCTGAACAGACCGAGTGACCTCAGCCACTCCTCACATGGCTTCTTCTCCAGGCCCTTCACCATCTTTGTTGCCCTTCTTTGGACTGTCTCTAATAGCTTAATATCTTTTTTACATTGTGGTGTCCAAAACTGCACACAGTATTCAAGGTGACACCACCCCAGTGCAGAGCAGAGCAGAATAGTTGGGCAGCACAATCTCCCTGTTTCAATTTTTAAATATGATGACCCTGCATGGGTGTTATGTATAAGAAGTGGTCTGAGTCAGACTAAACTGTTGGTATTGCAGAAGTTGTGCCTTCACATATATCAGGATGAACTTTGTCCAGTTATCTGTGGAAAAGAAGAGATTATTGATCATACTCTTGGAAATAAAGTAAAAGCAGTTTACAGAAAATTACCAAGTATCAGCAGGAAATCTTAGTGTGATTCTACACTAATTATGTTTCTTGCTTTCTGCCTGTTTATTGTTTTAAGAGATAACTGGTTGTTATATTTATGATATTTGGTTAAGTGAAAGGTAGTGCCATTTTGTGTATGGCTGAATTTCAGTAAATTCATAAGTAAAACCAAATCTGTGTTCAAAAATATTCTAACACCTACTGGCATTTTTTTTTTCCAATGTTGCACGTATTTCAAGGAGACATGTACTGTTTCCACTTGAGTGCATACTGGTATTTACTGTTGTTTTTATATGTAAATACAATTTGGCAACTCCTAATTATTCAAAAAATTGTGGAATATTTAGATTAGAAAAGACCTTTAAGATCCTTGAGTCCAACTGTTAACCCAGCACTGCTAAGCCTACCCCTAAACCTTGTCTCTAAGTGCCACATCTACACGTCTTTAAATGCCTCCAGGAATGCTAATTCAACCATATCTCTGGGAAGCCTGGTCAAGTGCTTGACCACCCTTTCAGTGAAGAAGTTTTTTTCCCAATTATTTAATCTAAATCTCATCTGGCACAATTTGAGGCCTTTTCTTCTTGTACTATTGCTTGTTATCTGGGAGATCAACCTCCACCTGGCCACAACCTCCTTTCAAGCAGTTGTAGAGTGATAAGGTCTCCTCTGAGCCTCATTTTATCCAGATTTAACAACTCCAGCTCCCTCAGCCATTCCATAATAGACATTAATGCATTTAATGACAAATAATAGCCATCAAGCATGACAACAATTCTTAAAATTTACTGCTGGTGTCTTTTATTGAAAAGCTATATGTAATGGATAAATCGAAAATCGAAAATGCCATATGAAATTTCACATCTGATCAAATTATCATCTCAAAAAATCTGTTTTTGTTGAGATAAAACAATTCCAGTAATAAATCTCAATTTCTTAAAGATCATAGATAAATTGCCTCTTAGTTAGTAATTGGAGTCTATTTTCTTCCACTTTCCATTTAATGGACTCTATTGATTTAGAGGATAAACAAGGTATATTTTTTTAAACATTTTTTAGTGTTTTTTATTAATTGCAATTGTACTGTGTAGCCTAAAACTCATGTATTTCCCAGCTTGTTTTATTAGTCTCTGGGTGCTCATTTCACACGCTGTAATCAGTGTTTAAATCACAAAACAATATAGAGATTTGGTCTTTAGAGATATGGGCCATCCTTTTCTTGATTACCAGTTGTAAATTGTTTAAGGGGTTAATGTAGCTGCATGAATCTGTTCCCAGATTTGTTCTCTCAAAGGCCTTCTCTTTGTACCCTTCATCATGCCGTGAACTATATAGTAACACCTCTATTATAGTAAAGGAAGCAGACGAATTAAGATCTGTGGAGTAATTCCACTGATGCACACAGAAGGGAACCACTGGACAAGTTCCTGCCTTGGGAAAGGGGCATGGTGAAGAAGCTTCTTTTCCAGGAAAGGCTTTAATTTCTTTCAGTTTTCTTGCTGTGGAAAGGGAAAATTAAGCCTAAAGCATTGCTGGCAGTTAACTGTGTAAAAATTAAAATCACAGTGGGGGTCATCATGCCTTTTGAGGTTTTCATGCCTTTCAGAAAAACGAAGCATGTGTTATGATGATCATCCCTTTCCTTTCAAGATGACAGGTAAGAAGACAGATTTCACAGCATGGTTTTCCTCTTCATCCCCATCAGTGGTAGCTTCCCTCATTACAACAAAAGGAAATACTTTTAACCTAATGAAGAGCTTAGTAATTTAAATAAGTCATCACTGGACCATAATTTGCTTACTGATATTTTTGAAATATGTATAAGGAAAGACTTGTGCACCATGATAAAGTATTCAGGATTGAAGTGAGGCATCAACAGAAGCTTCACTGCAAGAATGAGATGTAGGTCACTCTAGTTGCTATGAAAGTAAAAAATGGAGACCCGCTCATTAGAAAAATTCGCCTTACTGTGTGAGGAAGAAAACGTCTCAGGAGGAGTTCATTCATCACTAAGCAATTCTCATTTTAAATTTGGTAATGAAATGGGTGAAAGACAATGATAGATCATGTAAAATGTGAAGTTTGAAGACGTGGAAATAAGATACTTATATTTTCTCTGGACTCCAAGACTGGTTCTTCTCTTATGGCTGTTCTGTTTTGCAAAGCCCAAGACCTGTCTTTACACAGTATTCGCAGACAGTGATGGAGAGTTTTGTTCATGCAGACTTTTGCCTCTCTGCAGATGTCATTCTAAGCAATGTTCTCCATAGTTATTTATTAGCATATGCACCTGGCAACAAGTGCAAATGAAGAAGATAAAAAATCTAATTTATTTATTCAATCAAAATCCAGAAGTTTCTAGAAGGAAGAACTAGGTATTTTAAGTAAAAATTAAAAACATATTGTCTGTTTAGCAGCTTTCTTAACTTCACAGGTACATCTTGCAAAAATTCACCTCTGCAGAGCATGAGCAGAATCTCAGCAGGTGGGAAAATGAAAGGGAGATAGGACAAGATCCAAGTACTGCCTCCAGTTGTCCTAAGAGAATAAATTAGGCTGTGTTTACATTAACATTAGTAATACAGTGCACCACAAACAGCTTTATACTAAACAAACAGTACTAAGGGCATGAGGTTCACAGTGTGTATATTTCAGAATTTTTACTGCAGACTGTTTCTGCTTCTTTAGGCTGAATGCGTTAGTGGCTGGACAACACCTTTTGTCTTACTTTTATGCATAAAGAGATGAACCTATCTGCTTTGAGACTGCTCTGTGATGCAAATCAAAGCAAAGTAAGGGCAGATGACTGGAGATTGTTTCTGAAGTGCACCCTTGATCAAAGCCTTGATGAGAATGTATTTTTAATCTCCTGGTACAACCATCATAACACACAGAAAAGCCTGACATTTGCAGACACTTTCTGCATGCAGGATTTGATTGGGTCAATGGACAAACAAATGAAGACTCAGAAATGTCCTTTTTAAGATTCTATATTATCTTCATGAAATTCAAATGCAAATTCCACACAACAAAGCAGTTTCTGAACCTGCTTAATTCAGTACATTGCCTGTAATGAATATATTCTTGCTACCCCCTAGTTGTTTGTTGTTTCATTTAGTTGTTTTTTTCCAAGGCAAAAAAAGGCACCTAAGTAGTGTATGCACACTGTCAGAGTGTATGTGTCATGATTTTATTCAATCTTTCACCCAGTTAACATAATTCTTAATACTTTTCTGTGTTACCACACTGTGTGGTGAACCCCTTGGCTTCATCTGGTTCTTCTTTTCAGGGTCAGGATTAAAAGTGGGACAGACAGAATTCTTGTTCGGACATGGATGTTTATTATTTCTTATTGATGTTACTACGTCACTGACTTTGAGAAGTTGGCTGTAAATAACTCCTACATGCTAAGTTAACAGAGTAAAAATGGAGTCCAGAGTTATGTCTTCAAGCCCTCTTTAAGCCTAAAATACCCAATTATTTCAATTAATTTATTTTTACTTTTAACCCAATAACTAATCACTTATGTTCCACACTGTGGATTTTTTCCACCAATCAAACAAAATCACCCAAACTTGTGAAGCAGAAGCACCAGAAGAAGAAGAAAGAAGTAATCTATGCCCTAAACCCTCCATCTTGTTACATATATATATATATATATATATATAACTATAACCCATAACCTTAAATTATAATTTTTTTCACCCTGTGATATAACACACTTCTATTCAACTACACAATCAAAATCTCACTGCTATCATTCAGTTTTGGAAGCCTTTTCCATGGCCTCAGGTCAAATGCAGTGTATTTTTGAGGGTCATTCCTGGTCAGCACAGAAAGCCTGAAATCCTCTGTGTCCAGGGTTCCAACACCACTGTTAACAGCCTTCTGAATGACCATTCTTTTTAATAGTAGCTTTTGAAATATTTTATGTCTACAGTGCTTTTCTCTGTAATTAGGTGATTTTAAAGAGACAGGTAGATTATATTTGCCTTACGATATCTTTCAGAAAAAGGTATTGCATGCCTACTATTGCCTATGTACAAAGCTATGTGTAGAAAATGTAAATGTAAATGCTTACACATTATACACATTATTTTTTCCTATATTTGCCAGTTATTAACTCTGTCAAATTAGTAGCCTTTCTGCTCTGTTGTTATCTAAAGGGAAAATATGTGTTCATGTTTTCATCAAACAACTATAATCAGGGGAAGCTACACAGTAATTCCTGAATATCTGTCCTGAAGCAGATATCTCACTGCCAGCCTGATGAATAACACTTTTAGTTATATTTGAAATAGTGAAAGATCAATTACCTGAAGCACCTTTAGACACAAATGGGTAAAGATCTACATTTGGGTGTTTTAGAGCACATTTCAGTTACCTTATCATAGACTTCTTGTACCTTAAGTAATCCTTCCTGGCCTCCAGCTTCTGCTTCAATAAATTGTGGACCTCTCACAGTTCCTGTATCTCCAGGCAATGTGAGGATTTTGCCTTACACTTTCAGATTATGCTAGCCAACTATTTAGATTTATACTGAATTCTAACTCTAGTACTGATCTATGTAACAAATTTCTGTTCACTTTTTTTTTCTTTTTTTCCCTTCTGAAAATGAGTTTTAAAAAATTGTTCTACAGCTCTTTTGGACATGTTTCATTTCTGTGCAATTATTTGAGTTTGAACAATATCCCTACATCTACAACTACAAGAAGAATCAGAAGGAAAATCCAGGTAACTAGGGACCTGTCAGCATGACCTTGGTAATAGGAAAGTTCTAGAGCAGATTATCTTGAGTGCCATCACATGGCACATACAGAACACGAGGGGTTTATGAAAGGCAGGTCCTGCTAAACCAACTTGCTCTCCTTTTAATGACAAAGGTGACCTGCTTAGTAGATGAGGCAAACACCGTGGATGTTTATTCAGAATTCAGTAAAGCCTTTGACACAATCTTCCACAGCATTCTCCTGGAGAAACTCTCTGCTGGCTTGGATGGGTGTGCTCTTCACTGGGGAAAAACTTGCTGGATGGCTGAGCTCAGAGGGTGGTGGTCAATGGAACTAAAACCAGTTGGTGGCTAGCTATTAGTGTTTCCCAGGACTCAGTACTGGGGACAGTCCTGTTTAATATCCTTTTCAACAATCTGGATGAGGGGACTGAGTGAACCCTGTCAGTTTGCAGATGGCACCACGTTGGGTGGGTGTTCGTCTGCTGTGGGGTATGAAAGATCTGCAGAGGGATCTGGACAAAGCTGAATTGATGAGTAAGGACAGCTGCATGAGGTACAAGGTGAGGTATCAGGTTCTGCCCTTGGTTCACAAAACTCCATTAGCACTACAGGCTGGGGGCAGAGTGTCTGGAAAGCTGACTGACAGCAGAGGAGCTGGGGGGACAGCTGGGTGATCATGAGCCAGGGTGTGCCCAGGTGGCCAAGCAGGCCAGTGGCATCCTGACCTGTGTCAGCAATAGTGTGTCCAGCAGGAGCAGGGCAGGGATTGTCCCCTGTGCTCAGCACTGCTGAGGCCACACCTGGAGTGCTGTGTCCAGTGCTGGGCTCTCACTGTGAGAGACACTGAGGGGCTGCAGTGAGTCCAGGGAAGGGCAGTGGAGCTGGGGAAGGGTCTGGAGCACAGGTCCTGTGAGGAGCAGCTGAGGGAGCTGGGGGTGTTTATCCTGGAGAAGACTAAGAAGGGGACCTCATTGCTACCTGAAAGGAAATTGTAGCAAGATGGGGTCGATCTCTTCTGCCATATCTGAAGGGAAAGAACAAGAGGAAATGACCTGAAGTTCCACCAGGGAAGC
The DNA here is from genome assembly GCA_032173965.1 of Sitta carolinensis. NCBI lineage: Eukaryota > Metazoa > Chordata > Aves > Passeriformes > Sittidae > Sitta > Sitta carolinensis. The sequence continues at coordinate 21,732,233 of JAVUNC010000004.1, read as the reverse complement.
TTCTGTTTAGATATAAAAAAATTTAAAAATCACTTCAAGAGTGTTTAGGATTTGGAATAAGTGTCTCAGGAAGGTGGTAGAGTCTGGAAGTGTTGAAGAGGTACCTGGGTGTGGCACCTGGGGATGTGGTTTTGGGGTGATTATTTAGGGATTGGTGCTAGACAACATAACAGTTGGACTAGGTAATCTTGAGAAACACTTGTGTAGTCGTTTTTACTTGGTTACTTCTTTCCTTTTGTCACTTTATGAATCCTGTGGATTTGCCAGCTGTGTCTATCTCTGGATTGCTGTTTCAAAGATACTAACTGAACAATTGTTTTATAAACTTGTATGATTACTTTGGCTTTGAAACATTTTGGATTGCACCTGTGTTGATAAGAGACTGTTTTCAGCATAATTACTTTTAATATTTTTTTTTTTAATTAGGCAAATCAAAATTCAGTTCCTGAATTTGGTTTACAATAACATGGTAAAATAATGAATGAGGAGGCATTTTTATTACTGTGCTAATTGTATGGTAATTTAATATATTCACTTGAAATATAAGCTCTATAATTCTAGTTGTACCTACACTTAGCCAGGGAATGGACCAGATTACTTCCAGAGGTCATTTGCAACCTAAATTATTATCTGATTAACCAAAGTGATTTCAACATTGGGTATATTTTACGTGTTCATGTATGCATTTCTCAGGTACCAGAAATTCACTTCTCTTCCTACTGATATAAAAATGATCATGCTTGTTTGTGGCAATTCAAGTGTAACAGAGTGTTTATAGACAATTTTAAAGAAATTGCAGCTTTTTATTTAAGCACTATACAATGCTGATTATAATTCCTGAAGGTATGTGATAATATGAGCGGAAGTTCGTAAAAGAAGGGCCAGAAAAAAGTACTTTTTACAAGTTTAAGAAAGTTTTACAATAAAAGAATGGCATTATTCAAGAACTGTAATTCTTAATTGTAAATATCTCACTATGACCAGTATATCACTAGTATTTGGACCTAATTGTGTCTGTTCTTTTTCTTGTTCAAACAGTTATAGAAATGAGTACTTAAAAATCAAGAATATCTTCAAGATAATAAATTAACATTTTTATTCTAGAAAGCCATTATAGTAATTCAAATTATTTTTTATTCCCAAACCCAAAGAATAATAAGGTTAATTCCTTTAAAAAAGTATATGACAGCTTTAATAGCTATGAGTAATATTTAGAGATATGGCTTGAATATTTATATATTGACTTCAACTTTTATTTTAAGTTCACTGTTGGACAGCTTCATTATATGGGGGTCAAAGATTTGTGTATTGTTTTTGACCCTTCTAGTGTTATTCAAACATACCATTTTATTGTGAATAACTGAATGTCAGTTTGAAACATAATTAATTCACTTCACCTTCAAAAAATACCCTGCCTTCCTATTGTACTTGAATAAAACACAGACAAAATTTCTAATATTGAAGAGATGGCTGTCAACCATTAGGACACTAGTATACTACTACTATTACTGACTATTATTTTCTGTATTGAGCTTTGTATGTATGTTTTAGGGTCTAAAATTTTTCAAAATTATACAGATCGAGTTTTAACTTTTTTCTCCCCACTTCTCTGTGTGCATTAGAATTATGAGAACCTTTAATTGGTTTCAAAAATTAGTGTTCTAAAATCAAAAATCCCAAGGAAGTCTTCTTTGAAGTTGTAAGCCCAGTCCTAGTGTCGCCACCTGAGGCAGAAAGCTGATCGGTCTGTGTACGCCTCGTAATTCACAGAAATCTTCTACTGATAATTTTTGACTGGTGGGGTTTGAATCTGATTCAATGCAAGAGACAGAAAAAAGATAATGGGTATTACCGACACTCAGAATACTGATCTCTTTGACAAAAGTGCAACTTTTTTGGTGCAGTGTAAAAATGCTAATATCACAGTCCAAAGTCCCCAAAGAGCCATAATGGCAGAATTAATATCTCCATAATCCATTTCCTGAGACTTTCTACATATTTATATTTGCCCTTGGTTCATGTTTTTAGATTATCTTTGCAATCACATAATGAAAAATGTTTTTAATAAAAACAGAGAAGTGCTCTTCTGTACAGAAATTGAGAAAAAAAATCTACAACAAATGTTTTGACTGTAGCACTTTGGAATAGTCTTTACAAATAATGATGGACAGTTTGTAGTAATAGAAACAAAATTTATATGTGCTTGCACTGCAATTTTCTAGATAATACAGAATATAGTAGAAAATTAACAAATATATTATGCTGTCATTTTACACTTTTTTTTTTGTCATCATATATATTTCTGTGATATATTTCCCTTAGGAAAAAATGTTGAAGTTAAATAAAACACCTTGTACATTAGTATAAAAAAGAAATAATTTGTCTTATTGCAGATGCCAGATTGCCTCCAGATTCAAATATATTTTTGTGCAAAATGCCTAAAAAATTAACATGCCAGTAAAGATTTTATTGAAATCATTCGAATATATCTTTCTCAATAAACCTGTCTATATCCTTTTTATGGAGGCACAGTATATCCAGATGCAATTTAAGTATTTTTTTTATTTAGGTAATAAAAATGTCTACCAAATAGACACTGATAGTGATAAAGAGAGAATAAAATAGTTTGGAAATGATATTTGAGATCCATACTTAGAATTAATAACATTAGGGTAGTCTCCAATGTATTTATTTATTAGTATTGTTATCTAGATTTGTAATTCATAAAGAACCTTGTTTGGTTTTTTTTTCTTCCAAAAATTAAAGGGCAGGAACATAAACCGAATGAATATTTATTATGTCACATCTGCAATTTTAAATACTCCTTAAATAAATTATTACATAAAAATATTTCCTGTTTAGAAAAGCCAATGTTGAACTTTGAATTGGCATCAGACATATTTTATTTCATTTCACTCAGTCTTATTGGCAGTTTATGTCTCTTAAGAACAGGGACATGAGAGCTGCGTAATAAGGCCATGTTATTGAGAGGCATTAAGTTCTTCCTTTAGCCACAAACTAACTCTCGGTTAAAGCAAATGGTAGTGGAAATCAAGCAGAAAGAGTAGGAGTTGTGGAACCAAACAAAAAATAACTTGACATTAACAATTTTCTCTATTTCTACTCTATTTTTTATTAGTGTATTTTTAATGAGTATCAGTTTGTAAACAGTTATTTCTTCCTACCAGTACCAGTAAGATATGCATTCTTATTTATTCTTTATTCTTTGTTTATTTGGATTTTAGAGAGACACAAAAGCTACATATTTTTCAGAACTCAGTTGGGCTTGGTAGAAATCAGGCACCTGTTCTGTTCTGTTCTGTTCTATCAGTGAGAAACTGGACTTATTTTTAAAGACTGTCCGACTTTGAAAATAATTTTTTAATTGCCTCCAGTCTGTATGTTTGCTTTTTTTAATTTTAAGAAGGGATAGAGATTAATTTGTGCACAAACTCCTTTCTTTGCCAAAGATTTCATGCTAGCGTCTTAGCTTTTCACCTTTCTTGTGCAGCATATCGTACACTGCCATTAAGGCAGCTTGTAAAAGTTCTGCAGAGCAGAACAACCGAAATGCAAAAAAAACCCCAGCCAGCCAGCCAGCCAGCCAGCCAGCCAGCCAGCCAACCAACCAACCAACCAATCAACCAACCAACCAACCAACCAAAAAAAACCTCAAAACTTCTTTGTGCTCAGTTTCCTGGTCACTTGTGGCTGTAGAACAAAAAATAAAAATCTCCTTATGTGCCACATTTCAGTTTACATGCTTCTACATTTCCTGAAATCTATCACTTTTTAACAGATTTCTACTAGCCAAACTATACAAGGACTGAAGATAACACAAGTCCTTCCAAAATAAATTTTACAGATGTACCATTTTAGTCCAAAAGCATGGTATTGTTGGCATTGCAGACATGCTATTTTGTCATAGTCAGAAACACAAGCTGAGTACTTACATGAGTCATACTTTTCCTTTACTTATATTTCTGGAAACTAAATAATATTAACTATAAATATTTTTAAAAGGGAATAGTTTCTACTTGGTTGATATATTTCTTGAAGGTTCAGGTCAAATTGACACAGTTTTGCAGTTGAGGTCTCATAAATGTTGATTAAAGAGAAAAAATGTCTCCCCATCTGTTGCAGACAGATGTATGCTCTTTTAAGGTGTCTGACTTTTTCAGAGAGGTGACTGATGATTTGTGTTCAGCTAGTGCTCTATTATGACATCCAGATCCTCTTCTAGAGAGCTGTTACCTGACTAGCTGTCACTCATTCTGTAACTGAGCAGTACATTACACCTTTCAAAATGTGATGTCCTATTTAATGACACATTTCTTTTTCTTTTTCTTTTCTTTTGTTTTTCCTTGTAAGGCAATCTCTACAATTTTTCAAGATCACTTTGCTTTCAAACTTCTCTGCAGTATACTTACATTCCTCCCCAGTGTAGAAATTTGAATATTAACATACAGGTTAAAAATGTTGAAATCTCTATGTATCTTTAAAATCTGAAGTTAAAAAAATTAACTCTAAATAGAATTTACAAAATCCCACTAACAGTCTTTAAGTTTTTTTTTTTTTTTTTCTGAAGTATCAGCAGTTAAGTAATCAGTTATTAGCTATCTAACTCATCAAGAAGTTGGACCACTTCATATGTGATATCTATTGTGATTGAAACCATAAGAGTACACTCTCTTCAGCTAAACATAAAACACAAAGAGAAAGGAATGATGTTTTAATAATTTAAACTTTTTAGCTAGTACCTTCTTAGCCAAACTACATTTCACATATAGCTCTGTTTCCTAATACAGCTTAGAGTACTGGCATTTCCAATTTGCATATGGTAATACCAATAATTTTGTTTCATAAACAATGTAGAGGAGGGAGGTGCAGGGAAGAGAAAAATAAAGAAAAGTGAAGATTTGATAGAAGAGATTAGCCAAAAGAAGTCTTCTTCAAATGTTAGTTTTTTAATAATAGTTATTTAGCACATGATTCAAGTATATTTTAAATGCCTAAAGTATTTACAAATTAGAAATAAGTAGACTAATTATTCAAAATATTCATTATTAAATGGAATAAAAGGAAAGCAGTGGTAGACCTTTCAATAAGTGACAAGGAAACATATTGTCCTAGTTTGGGGCAAATTTCAGAGAAAATTGTGTGTGAAGGATAGCTTATTTCTGAGCTAAAGAGATGAATGGTGATACAATTCGTCATCAACCCAGGACTCATAGAAATAAAATATAAAGAGACTATGTAAAACTTGACTTTGGTATTAATATAGTAAATTTTTTGTTGGTTTATATTTACATCATCTGGAAAAATGAGCAGAAATGTATTAGAATGAGTCAGCTATTCTGATAGATGGCATTAGCTAGTATTTGATGAGAAATTTTATTATCTACTTATCACAAATGCCAAATTTGACATATGGTGTAAAATTATAATATAGGCAGGTGTGGCAGTTTCTATTATAAAGGATTAAATCACAACTTAAACAAAACTCTAAATTTATACTTGTCCTCCATTTATTTCTTTCAACTTTTCATGCATTTTGATATCCAAAAAATGGGTTATACAGACAGATCAAGGACCATGACTGTGGTCTGTGTGCATGTATGCAAATAAAAGAAAAAATTAAGTAGCACATACTGATAGTGAGGAAATTAATATTTTCATATAGTAATTGTATAAATGGAAAAATCAGGTACTGAAAGTTAGTTTCTGTTTCCAAATGGTGTCAGGTATTCCATAGCTAGACACAGTAATTCTGATTAAATGTCCTCTAATTCTAAAAATGCAATAGATCATATTGTGATAGTTAAGCGTATGAAATTCTGTTTCATGTACATTTAAGCTATATAATTATAAAGAACAAAACATATTGACATCTTATTTGGATTAAGCTTTTTAAAAGGTACATGTAGCTGTATCTTAGTTAAAACACAGGAAAGCAGAAAAACAGTTTTGTGACAAAAATGACATTTTGGAGACAAAGGCCAGTTTACAGCTTCTGACATCAGATTAAACAATGAACTCTGTGACTGTGTTTCAAATATGTAAACAACCAGGAGATTTTACTATAAAGATGGTACCACAATGTTGCAAGTATTGATACTTACAGATGATTGTAAACTTATTCTGCTGCAGAAATACAAGTAGTCGTCACCATTAATCACAGTACCGTGGAAATGAAAGTAAAGGTTAAGCAAAATATATTAGAGAAATACAATAAAATTTAATTTTCTAAGGCTGTATCTGCTGCTATTTTTAGGACTACTGATCACAAAATGGTAACTCAGCAAAAAGAAAGCAAAATCTTGTTCATGGACAAAGAGGAAGCACACAGTATGTTTAAGTAAAAACAAGAATTAATTTTTAGTATAATAATTATTAGATCTTAACAGATAGATTCAAGAAAAATATTAGTATACTTCTAATTATTAGAGAAAAGAATAGTTCATACAGAAGTCTCAATATTTACTATATATGGTATATTTTATGTGTATTAGATACTGAGTTTTCTTTTTCTAGAAACAGAGCAAATTTTGTCCACTATATTCCTTGACCTGCGGTGAGTGGTTTATAGCTGTGTGATATGGCTCCTGTAAAATGAAATATCTCACTTTAATGGAGTAACACCTTGCTATAGCTATCCGTATACAATTATGGTTGTACTTTGCAAAGAGAAATGAAATTAAACTAGCCATAGAGACCTCGTCAATAAGAGAAATCGCTGTCATAGAAATGAAGTAAAACAAGGCTGCAACTCCCCATGAAAGTTCAGACAGGAAAAATGTAACAAACAGCAGTCCTGAGGTCCTGAAAGAACAGTGCAAATGTTGTGCCTTGCTACTAGGAATGGCAGTACTGCATCACAGCGCTATCCGGTTACAGCTACTGGGGAACCAGGGTAGAGCAGTGAAGTCTTTTGTAATGGACAGTTATTCTTGGAGACTGACTGGGCATTCTAGTGATGATTGAGTGTATTGACACTTAGTAATGTTGAGGCGTATTAAAACTTACTATGCATATAAGGAAATATTCACATAGTAAATAAATGACTGCTTTAATGATATTTGCTTGTCTCACAGCATATATTAAATGGATGTAAGGATTTGTATGTTACAGCTAAAGGATGACAACAAATATTTAATTCTCAGAAAGGAGTCTATGTAAAATATTTTGGAAAGATCACTGCATTGTAAAAAACAAACAACCTCCCAAACACAGTGCAGCTGTTAAACGTATTTGTCTGTCTGTATGCATTATTTGACCATGTGAGTGTATATTGACTCTGTGGGATTTTTTTTTTTTACGTGTAGGGAAAACAATTGTGTTCGGTGATATTAGTTATATTCTGAAGTCCAAAATTGCTAAGTGTATCTGAAAATCTGTTGCATGAAATATTACACTTTCAGTGTCCATGTCTCAAGTGAACACTGAGATAGTTTGCCCAAGGGAACAGAGATCTCAGTGGGAATGAGCAGGTGTGTGTTTTTCAAGGCTTGAACGTTCATACATGAAATCCAATTGCACATCCACAATGGGTTGTGTTTCATGACTGCTTTCCTTCTTTTCATCTGAAATGACATGTCTTAACAGGCCTGAAATCATCTGTTCCTTAGCGACTGTCATGCATTTAACCATGTTTCTATTTCAGCTCATCTGAGTTTCAGTCTCTTCCAAGATGTAGATGATCTGTGTTTTACATCAACAGGTGATGAATCCAGTGCAAGAAACTGTCATTCCTCTTGCTACCCTTCATTTCAAGTACCAGTAATAAAAAAAAAACTGTGAGATGTTGAAATAATTAGAAGAAGGTGGGTGGGAAGCCAAATGCCTTAATCAAATTTCCTTTTATCATCTGAATAAATTCTGAATGAAAAATTTGCAGATCCCACAGAATCAATCTCACTCAGATGGATTTTCTTTCGAGTTTTGTTACAGGCTAAAATGTTTGTTTAAATTGTCTAAATTTTTTCAGCAATTGGAGAGGAGAAGAGAAAAACTTAATTATTGAAATTTTGCATAATGTCACACACCACGGCACAAAACTTGGTTGCATGACTTGGAGTTTCTGAGATGTACGTGATGGATTTCTTGATTTGTTTGGATTTTTAAGTGTGTTGGGGTACATCTGAGTTCATAGTTTTGCACTTAATTTGATTTTGTAAAGTTCTGTGATTTCATGTAACTGAACTATTAATAAAACCCTGTACTATGAATATAAAACGTTTTGTAACAGGGAAATAAATAGGTGAAAGATTCTTTGTAATTGACATCGTACGAATGAAACATCAAAACACCTAAATGATTTTTGGCTTGCTCTTTATCACTCTGTTTCATAGAACATTTCAACTATTTTTGTAGAAAGAAGGTTTATGTGGTGGAGACAACCTTTGCTTCAAATGTTGAAGCAATTTTGTTTAATTTTTACTTAAAATACATGTTTAATGAGGATAGAAAACGTGGTTATATAAAATCCAAATTAATTTTTTGCTTCTAATTTTCAAAATCATACTCATTTAGATTGTTTCATTGTGAACTACCTTGTGCAACCTGATGCAATATTAAACATGTATCTTCTTCCTGAAATTATTACAGAGCCTCTCCCCTTTCATATTTTTTGTTTAAAGTTGCATAGGCAATTGTGCCTGGAGTCTTAAGTACAGTTATTTTATTAATTTCCATTCATGGCAGAATTGGACAGTTCACATCATAGGTCTCTTATTATTCCTTTAGACATTTAAGGGTGTCCTTTGCTCAGGAGGGGAAGTGGAGAGGGGGGTGTGAGCTCTTCTCCCTAGGATTCAGGGATAAGACTTGGGAGAATGGTTCAAAGGTGTGCCAGGGGAGGTTTAGACTAGACATCAGGAAGCATTTCTTTTCCAAGAGTGTGATCAAACAGTGGAACTCTAGGATTCCTAGAGTGGTCCTAGAGTATGCCTAAGCCTGTCAGTGTTTAAAAGGGTTTGAAAAATGCCCTTAATAATATAAATTAAATTTAGGTCAGCCCTGGAGTGATGTGATATTGTATTGTATTGTATTGTATTGTATTGTATTGTATTGTATTGTATTGTATTCTATTCTATTCTATTCTATTCTATTCTATTCTATTCTATTCTACTTATATAATTCTACCTTTATCTATTCTACACTATCCTATTCTACCCTGTCCTACTCCTATTCTGTCCTACTCTTAGCCTAGCCTAGCCTAGCCTAGCCTGTCTGATAATGAAGTCCATATTACATGTATTGCTATAAGTTCTAGTCTTAAGGCAAAAAAGGTTACCAATATGTTATTAAACACAGAAGATGCCAAAGAACATTTATTCCACTTTAATTTGTCTTATCTTGCTAAAATTAAATTTTTCATTTTCATTTCAGGGTTTTAAGACTTAATACCATTTCTTGGTCAAATATTAAAAAGCAGTTTTAGCCTTCAGGGATATTTTGTGATTTGTTTTTGTTCTAAAGTGCTAGGACACAGTTTTACTTCGTTTTCTCAAGGTCTTTGATACAATGCATTTGTTGATGCTGGAGACAGACAAGTTTTTTTGAGGAATAAACCTGATTATGATTTATCAAAATGCTTCACCCAGCCTCCAAAACTTCATTGCCAAGTGTCATTTTTCATCTCTTTGAGATAAAATGATATAATGCCAGTGTTCAGAATTTATGCTAAATATAAAAAAAAGTGCATGCAGTGATTATGCATTGTTATAGAAAGAAAAGAAGAAATTGTAGGACCATCAGAACACAGTTTTTATATAAAGCTAAAAAAAGGAAAGAGGAAATATATAACTCCACCTAAGGCTTTTTGGTTTGCAGGTGTCATTGACATGCAAGTCTAATTCAAACTGTTATATCTTAAAAGCTACTCCATTTGGTCACTGGCCTAGCTAGTCTGAAGTATGTTTTACATTGTATTTAATTTTCTAGATAATGTTTCTTCATGTTTCTATTTCAATAAGATTTTCAACAAGACAGTAACTGAGTTTGCATCTTTGAAGCAAACTAATATTTAAAACTGGTTCAAAGGCTTTGAAATCCATCTTTAAGGATATTCTTCCTTTTTTTTCCCCTACTATTTTGTTGATAGCACAGTTTAGTATTGAGGGTTTGTTTTGTTTTTTTCCTGGAGTAAATTATTTATACATTTTTCACTGATTTAAAAGTAAACCATATAATTTTGCAGATTTTACATATCCTTAACTACTATTCTCTTTACATTTTAATGGAATTTTTACATAATCTCCTCATTGAATATTCATTACAGATAATGTCTTAGCAAACTGACAGGAACTGTTCTGTTTACCCATTTATGATTTGAATTAGAGCCAAATAATGTATTCCGCCCAAATGTGTTCCTATGGGGCACTATGGCCTGCATATTCAAGCAGATTGCTATATGCTTTTGATACTAATGACCAGACATCATCTTCACTGATTATGGTATATTTTTTCCAGGTCAAGAACAATTCAGGTCAAGAACAGCTCTACTAAAGTGCTTACAAATGCAAAGACATAAAATCAAGGTAGACTATAAAGGAATCAGTAAAAGTAATAATTAAAGTCAATCATATTTACCACTTCCTCTTAATACATCTAAATCTCATGGCACAGGATGAAAATAAATATATTCATTATCACTGAGATGAAAGGGATATTTTCAACGTAAGTATGGGATTTGAGAAAGTACATTCAGGTGTGGGAGATTAGATGTTAAAGCCAAGGCAGGAAGGCTTTTATTACCAAAAAGATTAAATATGTAATTAGACTTTGTGTTGTGCTTTTTAGTTTTGGAAATTTAAACCATGAGAAGCATTGCTGAGCAAGGTTCAAAATGTATGTGCTGTCATCACTATCATTATTTTCATGGCTTTTGGAAGAAAGAGTTTTGTTTTCTTCCTATGTGAGCACTAAGAGAAGATTAATATTAAATATAAATGAATGCAAATATCTTCATAAGTTATTTTATTAGAAGTATTTTTAATATTTCACTTCTTCAATATAGATGTGGTGGGTTGATCTTGTTTGGCTGCCTGATGCCCACCAAGGTGCTTTCTTGCTCCTCGTTCTCATCAGGACAAGGTGAGAAAATAAGATGAAAAAGCTTATGGATCATGGTAAGGATAGGGAGATTACTCACCAGTTAGGCAGAATAGATTCAACTTCAGGAAAATTAATTTACAGACAATTAAAAATAGAGTAGGATGGTGAGAAACAACAATAAAACCTTTTTCTCAAGTCAAACTCTTTTGCATCCTTCCTGACTGAATGGTTGAAATGGTGGTGGGGGGGATATGGGCTGCAGTCAACTCATTAACAACTAGTGTCTGCCACTCCTTCACACTTGTACCCTGCTCTGTTGCAGTGTCCCTCTTTTTGGGATAGCAGGTGTTTGTAAACTGCTTGAATGTGGGTCCTTCCCGCAGGCTGCAGTTTATGGTTCCTTTCCTTTTTATTTTCTCATGTAAAAATGTAGTTGTAAATTACAAAGCTTGTTGTCACATGCTAAGATTCTTATTACTTCCTAGGTTGTAGGTTGAATAGAATTTTAGTTTATGAAAATAATAATAATAATAATAGTAATAATAATAATAATTATAATAATAGTACAGGGAATTATACAGAAAACAATTTTGGTTTTATTTCAAAAGTACACTTGGACCAACAAGGTATGTAGTTATATATTTTAAAAATAGAGTAGGAAAAAAAACTGAGAAGAAAACACAACTTTCAAAGTCAGTTTAAATTAATCTGTTAATATGAATGCCAAAATTTCGTATTCATAACTGCTTGTAATTCATAGTGTAAACACAGGGAAAAGTTATTTGCATCTTTTTATTCAAAATGAAGTTAATGTATTTAAACTTTGCAGTGTATAACATTATTTAAAAACTGTCCAGATTTATGTAAAAACTAGGTGTCCTGACAATTCAATGTCCATGTAATATTACTGAAATTTTATTACAGGGATATACAGTCGTGCATAATTCCCTCATTCTCATCATGTATATACATATTTTGTATGTATAAATGTATATATAAGCAGTTTATATGTCGCATCATTATAATTTAGAGTTTTTCTATATGAAGCACGTTTTCTTATTATACCAAACACTTCAGTACACCAAAGATACAATTTGTCAGTCCTCAAGTATCTGTTACTGTATGAGATGCTCAATTATTCAAGATGTGAAAAGGAAGGCTAACATGTATAACACAGGAAAATCCATATCCTCTAGAGAGGAAGTAGACAAGATGCAAAAATATATTACATAACAGAAAATATCTGAGTGTGGACATCTGAATTTAGTCCAAAGAAACTCTGTATGCTGACACACTGCTTAGCAGTTTTCCGCTTAAAATTAATTTCCATAACTACAACCTTCCATTAGCACAGTAACATACCTGCTTCATCAGAGTTTCTAACCTGGCTCAGTATGGCTCAGACCTTTCCAGTCTCTATTTTAAATGGCATTAAACAGTAGTTGTATACATTTCTAGTGAATTAATGTAACTGTCACATTTGTGTTTTTCTGAGGCATTTTTGTCTATAAATATTTTGGCATCTCCTTGTACCTCTGGAGGCTTTCCAGTATTCACTTCAATTGCCTTTTTGCACCATACAGTGTGATGGCAAGATCTCTCACCTTTCTAAATGAAATAGTTCGTGCTCTAGGAAATACTGTGCCATAATAACAAGAAACCAACAAGCTCAAGTACTCTACTTATCAGAGAAAACAGGTGTTTGTGGACCTTTCTGCTAACGTTGGCAGATGGTTAGTACAGCAAGAAATTATCTTTAAAATAAGTTTCATAGTGTTAGAATGCATGAAATAAAGGATTTACCCAACACATTCAGCCAAAAATAATATTGGACTTAGAACTTCTTGGTTTGTATGGATTTCCCATAGTTATTTTTTTTTTTTTTTTGGTTTAAGGTCACGAATACAAATCTGCTTTGTTATTTTGTTACTTTTATCTCCCAGATATTTCACTGACCCACATGTCATTACAAAGGTATTTGAATTCCCTTAGTGAATATTCTACATTGATATTTGAATTGGGACACAAAGAATTAATTTGATTTTTTTAAGCTTTCTGAAATTTGAATATATGCCATATTTGGTTCATGTTTCACATGCAGTTTAAGAAGAATTAAACTGTCAGAAAACTCTTGAGGAATTATTCTGTTAAATAATTAATTTTCAAGGACTTGAAATTAATTGCTTGAAGGATTACACAATAATAGTAGGGCTGAGATTTAACACTTTGGATTCCCACATAGGGCTCTGTCTAGAGAATAGTTTGTGTATAGATGGATATGCAACCCTGATACTAAAACACTTCTTCATGTAGACCTTTATTTCATGTGCTCTATCAAGCTTCATACGCACTTTGAATTAATTAATAAAGTTAATCTACTCTTTAAAGATTTTAGGAAGAAAGACAACAGTCAAATGGGGTAAATTAGTACGTTTCTCTTGCTTAAATTTCTGTGGAAAAAAAATTGATATGCTCATTTAATAAGTGATGTTCTCAGCCTTTATTTAAATCAGAGTTCTTATCTGGTAATTCATGTGTTCTTAGTTTATGTGAAATTTGTTTTTAACAAATGTTAGCTGGAGCTTTAATTTTTCAAATGTAAAGAATGGTATTTTCAGACCTGGTTTTGAACAACAAATCTAAACGTATTTCTTAAAATGTTTTGAAAAAGATTTCCAATGATACAATTATCATAATCAGAATTATTTTTCATGAACAGCAAGTAAATAGAGGCATGCTTTTCTTGATTTCTTTTCCATTGTTCAGAATAAAAAAACAAAACTGGCATACTGTTTCTTTAAAGCCAGTATTTCCATATTTGTTTCATTCTGACAGTTGGAGCAGCAGCAGGAGCAAAAATGAAAGCCATATATTTGGCATTTTCCTTTGGCAGAAACTGAGAAATAGATCATCCTACTATATCAGATACTTGTCTAAAATTGTCCAAAAGTGATAAATTCCAAACTTTTAGTGTGAACATATGAATAATTATCCCTCCTGCGATTCTGCATTTTATTGTTTAAATTTTATCTTTCTAAGCTAAATCAAACTGATTGATAATTCATTAAAAATATGGCTTGCATAAGTGTGAAATAGTCATTAGACTTAAATTTTAATGCTATATAAAGTTCTGTATACTTAGAAATGATGACATATTTGTATACATATCAAACAAACTGAAAAGAGAAAAAGGAAAATGTTTCAATGATTAAGACGGTAAAGTGAAATTCAACCTGATGTTTAGGCCCTATAGCTGAAGATCAAAATCTAACTTGGAAACAAGCTGCTTCTCTGACTGAGTGACAGATTGTGGCAGGTCTGTTAACTCTGAAATCATCATTAAGGGATTTTTTTATGTCTCCGTCTACAGAAGAAACAAAACTGTGCTTAAAAATATACTCATTCCCTTACTGTGGATGTATTTAAATTCCTTAAGGAGTTGATTACGTATAGATCTATTTTACATAATCAACAACTACCACTAAAAATGACACTTCATAGTATCAAGAATTTTATTATTCTCATTTTTGTAATTAATTCTCTATTTTTTATGAGTTTAGCTTCCAGTCACTGTATGTCCATCCTTTTTATCTATCTATCAGAAAGTTCTTCCTTATTGCAGTAGACTGATTAGTGTCAAATAACTTTGTAACTTTTACTACATAAACAAAATGAACTTATTTTTCTTAGGCTTGTTCTTAATGTTTTCTTCCAAAGATCACAGATTATTTGGCTTTAATTAACTTGCTGAGGAAGGGCTGTGTTGGATATGGCAAGTACATTCAAAGTTATCTATGTTATCAATGGCAATCCAAAGAAAGAAAAGCTGTGGGGAAAAAGCCAATCTGTGTTTACTTACCTGAGAAATATTCCAGGCATAGGGCAGTCAACTGATAATAGTCAATATAAAACAAACTCTTGGATTTTTGTAGTATTATTATTTTGTTGTGGTTTTAATTCTTTCCTCCTTTCTTAAAACAGCATTGACATTTTTGGTTTTACATTATTACTATTAGATGATATATTATTATTATTGTTATTTCTTTCTTATCTTTGTTTAATTTCTACCAGATGTGGTCATTAGGTTAATTTTCAAGTCATTAGTGGAGGCTAAAAGGAAAATAAATTCTGTAGAATGAGGAATATAAATTATAATGTCAATATTGAAAAATAAGCAAATTTCTTTTTATAATTGCTATTTAAGCAACTGCAGTTGTTGGATATGGTAGTACCAAAAGCCTTCAACATTTCTTTAAAATAATGAACAGAATAATTTGAGTGTTTTCAATAAGTTTGTAGTCATTCAACAAAAACTGGCAATATTAAAATTTTACAGGACAGGACCTTTTGTTGGTATCAGTTTTATTTTGTCTGGTTGGAGCCTGTACCAACCTGGTAGTTACAAGTTATTCATTTTGCATCTTATTAATTGCAGCTGTACCTATGCCAAATTATGATTAATAATTTAGTTGGGATAAATGGTTTAAGTTTTTTCAGGGTTTTGAGGGAAAATAAATAACTGGATTTACAAAGGAATATGAAAAAAAAATGTTATTCCATCTTTCACAATTAATCACCCATAAAATTTGTGCATTATAGTTACCTAATTTTATTACTACTTGCAGTCAGATTTTTATGTTTCCTGTTCCTCTGGATTTTGGCCATAATTACATTCCCTCTTACAACTTCAAGAGATATCACTGTAGGAGAGGTGGGCTAGGGAAAGAGGGGAATTTTGAGAGTTTTTAAGGAATACTGGATACTTCTATGTCTTCTCTAATACTGGCAATATATTTTGACATTGCTTCTATATTATGTTGTCCTTTAGGTGAAATAGGTGTTCCAAACCTTGGTTTAAAGCTCTACTTTAGAATCTGGCTCCATTGTTCTAAAAATTTTAAAAAATATTTAGGAATCTGAAAGACTATAGCAGTACTTCCATGTTTGTGTCTATAGAAATGCTTTATTTTGCTTTCAAATCCCTTTAAGCATGAGGTGTCCATAAAATAAATGACAGAATAAAAAAAATTGTAATTAATTATGTTACTTTCAATGTTCACATAGCATCAGGGAGAAGATGCAAAGTAGGAAAATACTGTTACATTTGAAGGAAAATACAGTTTTATTAAATACTGTTACATTTGTCAATGAAATAGAATAACCTATGGCAGTTCCAAACAGCTTTCATAAAAAGACTATAATGAACATATTTTATTTTTCTTACTTTAAAGTTTCTAATCATGGATGCTCAGGATTTTTATTTTCTGATTTTAATGTATGGTACTCTAGTTTTACTCAGGCAGACAATTGTCTCACTGAATTTTCTCATCTTTAAGAGATGTTCCTTTAAGCAGGTCCTGGGTTTTGCATTTTTTATTGTTGTGGGTTTGGTTGTTTGGTTGGTTTTCTGTTGGTTTGGGTTTGTGTTTTGTGGTTTTGGAGGGATTTTTTTTGTTTGGTTTTGTTGGTTAGTTTGTTTGGGGTTTTTTTGGGTTTGGGGTTTTTTGGTTTGTTTGGTTTTGTTTGGTTTCATTTTTGGGGAGGGGATAAGATACACTTCTACTAGTACATTTATGCTGTTTTGAAGCTGTTGGCTTGATCTGCTTGTAAATATAACAGATATGGGGAGTTTTCATTTCTTCTGCATCTTAAAACAAAAATTCACTGCCCTTTTTACTTTCTCTTTACTCTATGCATATATTTATAACATATATAAGTAAAATAATTAAATAGGCCTTCTTAGCAGTGAAAAGGACATGCACACCTAGATGTTTTGGAGATGTAGCATTGCCATGTATCCTGCTGCTTCCTGCATCCAGAATATCCATACAGGTGTTTCCTGTGACTCTGGTGCTGCCCTTTGCTCGCAACAGCAATTAAGCCAGCAGAAATATAAAGTATGGGAGTATCTAGGATAAAGGAAAATGTTTCAAATGAAAAACTAATTATGACAAATTCACTTGCAGAACTTTCATATAGGTACCTCCTTAGGTGTCTCATATTTTTAAGCTTTTTCTTGTTTTCTGTTTTCACGGTCTATTTATCTAATGAGAAGTAATCATTCTGAATTGCTTATATGGGAATTTTGTCTCATACCTTTCAGAAAGCAAATAGGATCATTGTTCTCTAAGAAGAATGTAACTGATCATCCAGAAATAAATATAATATGTTTGGAGGCAATTTTTATGTTTCCAATGTTTCTAAATGAAAATAAATTCTTTTCTTCATTTAATATCTTCATATTAAGCATATGTAAATGGTGATGGTCAAATTAGTATTACTGGAATTTTTAATTGCAAAACAAAATTGAATCTAGATAAGCACCTCAGAGCTGTTTTTTTTTCCTCCCTTGGGATATAAATCAATATTGTTTAACCACATCCTTGGTATATTGTGATATTATTAAATCCTTGTAAGTTTTTCCGATGCCATTGTCATATTTATATCCGTAAAAAGCTGTCTTGCATTCTTCAGCCTGCCATCGAAAAAATTTTGAAAATTCTTCTGATAATTCAAAGCTTTATCTACAGACAAATTTTAACCAAATATACATGGACAGATATTAGTCTATCATAGTCATCAAAACTCCCATATATTCATTAGAGACAGTAATTGTAAATGGCAGTTTGCTCCACCTTTAGAAGGTAATATGACTTGTGTCAGTCTCACTAAAGTTCTTGGTAAAATTTTGGAGAAGATTAATCTGGGAATTATTGAAAAACAATGACAACACAGTCAATGGTCACAATGAGCAGTTCTTCATGAGGGGAAAGTCCTGCTTGACATATTTAATTTCCCTTTATGGTAGGGTAATGCACCTACTTGAGCAAGGGAAGCGAGTTGGTGTGATCTTTTTGGATTTCAGTAATTTTTTTAATTCTGTCTCTGACAGGACCCTTTTGGACAAAATGTCCAGAACTCAGCTGGATAAACACATCATGTAATGGGTGAGCAACTAGCTCACAGGTAGAACACAAAGGGTGACAGTGACTGGGGAGACATCAGACTGGGGACCTGTGACTAGTGGGGTCCCACAGGGCTCCATCCTCAGCCCAGTTCTCTCCCACATCATTGTAAATAATTGGGATGCAGGACTGGAAGGAATACTGAGCAGGTTTGCAGATGATACAAAACTGAGAGGAGCTGTTGACTCCCTTGAAGGCAGGGAGCTCCCATGAAAGGACCTCAATAAATTAGAGTATTGGAAAATCACCAACCACAGGAAGTTCAGCCTTCCATAGGAAGGCCAAGTGCTATATTCTTAGCCTGGGATGGAGCAATGCTGATTATATGCATAGATGAGAAAGTGGAATCAGAGTTATGGAAATGGTCCTGGGGGTCCTGCTCAATGGCAAGTTGAGTGTGAGTGAGCAGTACCCTGCCAGCCAGGAGGGCCACCCTGTCTTGGGGGGCATCAGACCCAGCATTGCCAGCTGGGCAAGGGAGGGGATTGTCCCACTCTGCTCTGCACTGGGGTGGCCTCATCTCGAGTGCAAGGGGCAGATTTGGGCACTGCAATAAAAAAAGGACATTAAAGTATTAGAGAACGCCCAAAGGAGGGCAACAAAAATGGTGAAGGGCCTTGATGGGAAGCTGTGTGAGGAGTGGCTGAGGTCACTCGGTCTGTTCAGCCTGGAGGAGACTGAGGGGAGACCTCACTGCAGTTACAGCTTCTTGTGAGTGGAACAGGAGGGGCAGGCACTGATCTCTGCTCTGTGGTGACAGTGACAGGACCCGAGGGAAGGTACTGAAGCTGTGTCAGGGAGATTTAGATTGGGTATCAGGGAAAGGCAGAAGCCCCAGAGGGTGATTGGACACTGGAACAAGCTCCCCAGGGAAGTGGTCACAGCACCAAGCCTCAGGCACATGGTGTAACTCTTGGGGCTGTCTTGTGTAGGGCCAAGAACTGGACTCAATGATCCTTGTGGGTTCTTTCCAACTCAGGAAATGTTATGACAGAAATGTGCCATTTTCCATCCACTGACTGAAAAGAGCAATGATTAGATTGGGTGCTTACTGATTTTGTGTTAAAATTTAGTTTTTATGAGTCAGATTGAGTGAATTTAAGTCAGTCCGCTTAACTCTCAACCATTTGAAGGTCCTTCAAAAAGATTTTATGTGTTAGCATAGAATAACAATTATCATGGAAACAAATCTAACAAGATTTTGTTTAAAAGTGTGTAATATATTTTCACAATGGATCTCCCGTAGAGGAATGTTTTTTGTCATATTTTCTATATGCTTAGCCTGAAGCGTAAAACTTTCATTGATGGTTTATATCCAGATACTATTTTTTTTCTAGTTTATTTTAGTATTAAAGAAGTGAACATTCATATTTGTTTTTAAATTGTTATGTAAAAGAATTTGTGAGTCTAAACAAATGTATTATTTGGAGTCAAACCAAATGTATTATTTAAATAATACATTACCATGTATTTTCATGGAATATTGTATTGGCTTTCCTCCTCCATATGAAATAATAATTGCATTAAAAATCCTGCTGTTATTTTTCTTGCCAGGAACAATCTCTTTTTGTGCTTCTCCATATTTTTTTGCTTCATTTTGGCTTATTAGTCTTGATTTAATAATGGAATTTTGCATATTAACCACTGATATCATCTAGGAATACTGGAATACATCATCAGGAGAAGATGGAAATGCATACTAATTTATCTGCAGCATATTACCTCAAATTCTTATGATTATTGAAACAATGGACAACCAAGGCATGGTACCCAGACAGCAGGGCTTTAGGAAATGCAGATCCAACCTGATCTCCTTTTAGGTGACACCCTTAGAGGATGAGGGAAAGGCTGTGATTTTGTCTGCCTGTAGGCTTTTCTTTGGCTTACAAACAAAAGCAACATAGTACAACGTAACGATCACCTTCGGTAGTGGTGTAAGTTCCTCTCTACAGTTCATTGTATGAGACTTTTCTAATTCCAACACAGAAATAAGGTAACCTGGCTTTCTTTTTCATACTGAGAAACTTTAAATAACTAGCTTAGCTTGGATGATGCTTTTTTTTAGGGCTAAAATTTGGTTGAGATGAATTCTTACATAGCAAAGTGTGAGAACATGCTTTGATGACCACATAGCAATAAACTTAAGTGGATGGAAAGTGCATTTTTTTCATGTTTCTTCAAAACAGCAGCATAATAAGGCTCGTGCTAAAAGCTCAAATCGGACCCAAATATTGTTTCTATCCACAAAACAGAAGAAAAAGTAACTGCATTACATGCAATGGTTGATGTTGTTTGAGAGCTTACCCAGGAATATCTCCAAAAGTTAGTATAAAGAAAAAAAGAATAATTTTGTGGAAAATCATTGACTCTCTGCATTTTCATGTCAAGTTCGTTGCAGAAGCCTTTGTATCAGATAACAAAAATGTGCAATGGTCTGGTATATGTGTACGTGTATATCAGCTGCAACTGTTCCCCAACACCAAACTCTAAAATTGCTTGCCTTGGAATTGTTCATTTGTATGAAACTAAGTCCATTTTCATACTTTATTTAATCATAAAAAATTACTGTTTTGTAAATGATTTTTCAAAGAATTCTGAGAGATGCATTTGTAATGTTCTTGGCAATTCATGACTAGGCATTAAACTGTGGAATCACAGTTAAATGTTAGTAATTTTTGCAAGGAAATTTGTGCTTTTGAATTTCTGTAAACCAGCCTCCTCCATCCTTTTATGAATTGGTAGTTCATATGTTCTACCTTGTAATTGTATAATTTAACAAATAAGAATGTTTTAATATACTTCCAATACTAGCTATGCAATTTTTATATAGCTAGTACAGTTTAAAAAAAAAAGAAGAAAGATTTGTTACTTCAGTAATGAACAATCACCACTTAGTGGTGACTGGCATCTTTGTATCTTAGTATGTGATACTTCTAAAGCATTATGGCAGTGACTTGAAGTATTATAAACACAGACCTTTCTGCAATTGTGCTCTTTCTAGGTATTTTTCAAAAGTAAAAGAAGACTAACTGAAATAATTAATGCCTCATTATTTGATTTATAGTAGTCAAATAATTCAAGACCAGGTAGGAACAGGTTAGATAATGTGTGGGAGTGTTTTGAACTAACAGTTATTTAATTTTAATAGGTCATTAAGCTTGCTTTTGAAGAGTTTGAACTGGAAAGAGGCTATGATACTCTTACTGTTGGAGATGCTGGGAAAGTTGGTGACACCAGAACAGTGTTGTATGTGTAAGTACACAACTTCAAAATTTTTCCTTGGAAATTTGCTCTCATGTTGTTTTTCCAGGCTTAGGATATATCTACTTAAATTTTCAATTTTAATGTATGGAATTTGGTAATTAAAATAAAATTAAAATTCAAGTACTGTCAAAGAAGATTGTTCATTACAAAGTTCACTCCAGATCCTTAGTAGCATCTTTATAGGCTTTAGCATTGGGGATTAAAAAAAAAAGGCTTCCTTTAAAAAATGAGAACTATCTGTATAGCTGTAATTGTATTCATAAGCAATTAAGGGACTAAAAAAATAAAAGACTTGGATTTCAGTGAACAGAAAATACAACTTGTGTAAAGAAAGTAAGGCATTGATTTATTTCAAAATTTGAATATTCAAAATTGGATTTGTGTATAAAATTTTAATGAAAGGACATAGTCCACTTTTCAGTAAATAGAAACATGCTTTATAGGATAATATAATGTCATATATTGATAGTGTTGGAATTTAGACAAACTTGAAGGAAAGTTCCAGACTAGATAGCTGCTCTTAATATACAGCTCTTCAATACTGTCTGGACTAATGGAAATAATAGAACCTTGTACAGATTAATTAATCTTATCTACCTCAACCATCTCATTTTTGTTGCATATGCTCATTTTTTCTTAATGCATAGTAAGAGCTTGTGATTAACAAGGTATTGTGGCTATCACTTTTAGAGCATTATCACATGAATCCTGGTCACCAAACACAAAACAAAATTACAGATTTGATAAATTACCAGTGACTTAATAAGACAAACTAGGACCATTTATGTCATAATAACATTACTTGAAATAGCATAAAAATCTATTGGATAAAGACAGTATTAAACATATTTGATAAAGAGAATGCATTGTAATTTTATATTTTTACGGGCATTTTAATCCATATAAATATTTGACATGTTTCCTTTATTTAATTATGGCAAATGAGTGCTCTTAGCACCCACACATTTTATACTAAATAAACTAGAATATTTTTGCTGGGACAAATCTGAGGACAGTAATTTCATTATATGTATTGGTTTATGAATATATAAATTTATTAATTTCTGAACCGTCCTATCAAAGCTCTTAGAAAGCCCCTAGTTTAATTTGGCTTAAAATGATGGAAAATTATTGAATTATTTGCTCAGAAAAATCTAAAAATGAAAGCAAACAAACAAAAAAAAAAAAAACAACCAAAAAAACCCACTTGTTTTAAGAGCTTACATATTATACTAACAAGAAAAACATGAACTGGGAATGGATTTCCACACCTGTTTATTTTTTTCTTGTATTTTGCAGACCAGTTGTGTAATGCAACAGTCCTTCTGGGGATGTTGGTTGTTTAACTACTTGTCAAACCATGAGGTTTCAATTTT
The DNA here is from genome assembly GCA_032173965.1 of Sitta carolinensis. NCBI lineage: Eukaryota > Metazoa > Chordata > Aves > Passeriformes > Sittidae > Sitta > Sitta carolinensis. Next base: position 21,709,570 of record JAVUNC010000004.1, on the reverse strand, counting down.
TTTTCTTTCCGAATTGTTGATAAATTTTTGCTGATAAGGATTGCAAAAGTCTTTAAGAGTCAAGTCTTTAAGTAGTAAATGTGCTATCTCAAACTGTTAATTCTGTTTTTTACACTGTGCATACTTCATATGTCAATATTTGCCAAAATTATGTCAAAATTAAAATTACATGTCAATTTTCTTTTTTTTACCTTTCCATTTGATGGCATTTAGCCTGTAACTACCTAGTCCACATCTGTTTTCCATGACTGCATAAAAAATAAAAATAAAAAATAAAAAATATTATTTGCTCATATTAATTGTTATTTCATAAGCAGCACTCCATATTAGCATAACTTCCTATAACTTTTTTTCACTTTAAATAACATTTTAAAAATTCTGCAGCAGACATCCTCTTCTAAATCCATCACTGACATTTCTAGAACTAATACAATGGTCTCACTAGAGACACACTTTGCTTCTAACCATTTCTTCAGTATATTCTTTTGTCTAAAACAGCAACTGTTTTATCCCTATTACTCCACAGCCCATCACGTAGCATTCCAGTACAATGTTGGTCCTACCCTCTTTACTGTGAATTGTATGTTTGATGAAAGCAAAATCTGGGCAAATAAATTTATCTTCGTTTTGGGTTGCAAAATTAGCATTACTCTGAAAATCATTTGAGAAACGAAATTATTAATAACTGAAATACACTGGAATACAGGAAGGCCCAAAGACAAAACTATAGTCTCATGATAATAATGAATCTGAATTTCTTTTGAGACAGTGTTCTTGAAGTTATTAAACACTGGACTGTATCACGCATTATGAAATAGGTTGTATTTCAAGAGCATCATATATATGTGCCATTTCACTTGCTTTTTAGAAGGGTCTTCTGTAAAAGTAAAATTCCTCACAAAACACTAGGTCCACTTGTAGAGTATGTTATCATGAGAAACTTCATAATTAAATGTCAGTGATTTTTTATCAAATATTTTGTTAGTTGGTTGTAATAACATCTGTTACATTTAATGAGCTTTGAGCATCACCTTCAGTTTCTTAGTCATCCCAAGAGAATTAAGGAGCTTACAGCGAAGATTTTCTGGCTAGATTTAATTTCTAAATTTCCCAGGGTATCTTAAAGAAATAATACAGCTTTTCTTACACTCTTCAAGCTTCAGCTGGCAGACAAAATGCCAGAATTTCTGCAGAAATTCTGCAGAATATCACTGTAGAATCTAATGCATTTGATTCAACCTTTTTAGCTTTTATGATTTAGTTTGAACACAATATGTTAAAATAAAAAACTTTCTAAATTCAAATCTAATTCAAAGTATTTGAATCTTCCAGCTTGGCAGGAAATTGTCCTGTCTCAACATATAAGCCTCAGCCCCATGCAAAATTTTCCAGTTCTCAGGTGATAAAGTCCTCAAGGTAGTAGCTACATCTTTATTGTGTGCTTTCCTGTAAATTTAAACATTGTAAACAAACACTGTATTGTAAACGAACTCAAACTTTATAATGAGCTCAGGAGTGCCTAGATGTTTATAAGCCAGTCATCCTATGAACATTGGAACTGTCTAAAGGGGCAGGTCAGTAAATAGGGGAACTTTAAATACTTTATGGAAAGAAGATTGAGGGAGTTGAGAATCATGATATATAAATGATCTGTTCTAGCAGAAGCTTTCCATAATGTCAGAACTATCACCCATTAGCACTTGTCTGTGTAACCTCAAAGCTGTCGCACTACAGCTTGAGAGGAATATGAAAGAATCTCGATGTTTAAAACGAAGAAAAATATAAAGTGTAGACTCCCCATCTTTATTTTTTTTTTCACAAGTTTGGGAAAATAATTAGAAAAAGTATTTTAAGTTCGTGAAAGATAGCACTGAAATCATACAAAACTCAATTGTAGTTTGGTTTTCTTAAGCCTGAGGTTTCTGAGTTTCTAAGTTCAGTTTCACTGTAATATTTTAGTTTAAGAAAACCTAATTCTCACAAGATTTGACATAAACACTAGCACTAGTTTTGGTTATGTTGAATCTTGTGAGAATTAGGTTTTCTTAAACTGAAATATTACAATGAAACTGAACTTAGAAATTCAAAAACATCAGGCTTAAGAAACCCAGACTACACCCAGTATACTTTAATGAAGAGCAAATAATTTCCAATCAATTTTATGCATTTCTTTGAGAGTATAGTTGGCATATTAATTAAACATCTGTTGGGTTTTAATTTATTAAAGTACTTAATTTTAATATTTATAGTAAACTTTTCTAAAAATCTAATCACCAATTGCTTAATTAATTAAAGGGAGATATTCACATCAATTCTATGATCTTTAAAAATTGCTTCATCTGTAATCCTTACTTGTTGGGAAAATTTAGTAGTCTTCATGGATTACGTAGGCTGAAATGTTTAGCTCTGGAAAACAGTAATACAATTTAATTAATAGTAATCTAAATATGCTTAGGTTATAAAGTTTTGAAAGCCATTACTTCTTATATTTAACAGTTTGTCTAGAACTAGCTAATGACTACCCTTTTAAAATAATTCATTAGTGATAATCATATATGAGGTAAGTTTGTCATTCAGAATGTTTCCTGCAATGTCCTATTTTCTATTTTTAAAATATTGTGGATTAAACTAACACATTGCTTTAGAAGGTGTACTTTACATCCAAATGCTAAGATTTATGTTTTTCTTGCAGCACTTACACTAAAGCTTAATTTTTTTAGCTGATTCCCTTAAAACATTAATCTTTCAACTATTTCCTATACAGAAAAGTATTGTTTTTTTCCTTCAATACAAACAAGAAACTGTACATTAGTGATTCAAACTCAATAGCTTATGTCAACTATTTCCATACACAGTAAATGTATCCATGGTAGTAAAATGCTTTTTATTGAATCTTTATCCTTTCATTTATACAAAGTTCGGAAACTTACTGGGAGCTTGGAAAAGAACCTATCCTTTCAAAACTGGTAAAACCCAATATTTCTGGTCCTGGAGACCATTCTCAATAGCTTGGATCTGGCTTCTTGTGGATAACTAAGCAGAGAGGAAACTGTTGCAAAAAATTGCTTTCTCTTAAAGTTACCTTTTCTGACCAGTGATCTATTCAGAACAGTGAGAAGCCCAGCCTAATTTAGCCTCAACATTTTTAATTTCCTTCATGTGGAGATGAACATTGTTTCATCAAATGAAATGAGGTCAGCACCAGTGGAACTGCCTGAATGGCTGGTCTGCAAGTCTGTTCTTGAACTTGCAGAGGATCTGATCTTGAGATGATTACAGACTGGGACAAACTCAGAGTCAGCAACAGCATGTGTTGCTAGACAGATCTGCATTCCCTAAACATTTGATCTACCCTATCTACCATCCTAGTTGAAGGATGTAGTTCTATCTATGGAGGCATTCTCAATGAATAAAACCAAACAAGAAAAACAAACCCCAACCAAACCAGCAAACAAAACAAAAAACACAAACCCAAACAAAGCTGATACAAGCAAACAAACAAAAACACACCAAAAATTCTCACCAGACACAAAAGTACCACCACCACCATAAAAAAAAAAAAAAATAAAAATTAAAAGCTACATGTTACTGATTTCTACTTTTGGCTTCTTATTTCATTTTTGGGTGGGTTTTTTCTGTTTTTTTGTTTTGTTTTGTTTTGTTTTGTTTTGTTTTTTGTTTTGTTTTGTTTTGTTTTGTTTTGTTTTGTTTTTTGGTTTCGGTTTTGGTTTTTGTTTTTGGTTTTTTGTTTTTTTTTCCTCCCACTTCCTTGCCTTCCAAAAGTTTTGGCTTTCTTCCTATACCCCTAGATGTGAATCTGAGGAAGTGATTTTCTTTTGGTTGGTTCATATCCACCATATATGGATAGACCACTGTCATTTTGAAGGGAGAGGATTCTGCCTATTTGATAAGTTCACCTTACTCAGCCGTGGCTTTTTATTTCCTTTTTTTTTTTTCTTTCTTGCATTCTATAAGGATGTTTATATTAATTGAAAATATTCCATCCTACTCATAGAGACTTAGAGTTTCAGGGTTCATTTTATCTGTGTTCAGAAATTATCAGTGTAGGTCTCATTCATTAATCAGATTACTGAGTATAAAGAGAGCCATTTAAACAGTTGTTAGTTGGTAATGCAATAAGTTTACACATCTAAATAGTTATTGAGAAATTTTTGCAGAAAAAACAACAGGTTTCCAGTTGTCCTTCAATGTATACATAATCTTTACATTTTCTTTCTTTATATATGTATTTCTGCAAGAATCTCCTAAACTGCTTTTCTTTATGTTACTCTCTGGTGAGGTACCTTTCTTTCCTGAGCTGGCTATACTATTCATTTAAATGAATGTCCCAACTTTATCAACATTCATTATTTTATCAGCAAGAGAATATTCAGTATTATGACTGCACCTAGCATCTCTTTGAACCTGTACTGTTTCAAATTAATTTGATAAGCAGCTCAGTTTTCAGACTAAGCAGCTGCTTTATTTTCATTCTTACACAGGTCAAACTGAACAACCTAGTTATTTATCATTGTTTCTTTATTTCCTTAGTTATCCAAGCTAAGCACTGTTTGTATGTTTGCATATGCTGAAATATAATGGATTTATTTTTTTCCTCCTTTTCTGCATCTGTAGTATCATAATAAGCAAATAATTACTAACAGGTCATAACCAGAAATTTTATAAACCATATTAGAACAAACTCAGCCACCGTAGGCCATTGCAGGTGGGTGTTCAGAAGTAATTAGTAAGCCCATTCTTCTCATATGGGGATTGTGGTTTTAAATTTTATTTTCAATTATATCAGAGTAAGAACCCCAAATTATTGTAGATATGGTATCCCATATCATATGATAAAGTTTCTTGTTCATAATCTGCATTGAAGACAGAGAGAATTCCTATAACTTGTCTTACTGTTTCTCAGTTCTCACCTTGTTTCTGCTCAGCCTCTCTTTTTATTATGTCTTTGCATTTAAGTTGTAACCATATTACCATCTGGTTTACTGTATTTAAATACTATGTTTTTGGAATAATCCATACAATTTTTTCTTCAGAAATTTTGCTTCTGGGACATCTTATCTTGGTTTGGCACATTATTAATTTTACTTAACTCATGCCTATTTATTTCTCATAATCAAGACTGAAGGTTGGAAGAAATCTGGTTTGTATTTGATAAAAGTTCAGTTAGTGAGAATTTACAGCCACTTTTTATGTGTTTTTTCCCACTACTTTTTTGTAAAACTGTAAATCTATCACCAGAATCTGAATGGTTGTTCAGGATTAGAACACGATTATGCACTAGTTTTTCACTATTAATAAGCAATCTTTTTTTGTAATAGTTCTTTTTGACACACAATTTTTTGATACCAGAATTATAGATGTACAAGTGAAACTACTGACAAGTGCTAAAGTTTTATGGTGGGATTCACCAGTTTGCCTTACATGTTGCATATTGCACTGTATTTACCTATACATAGCTATCTCACCTTACTGTGTGAGAAATAGCAGTTTCCCTGAAATTGGAGAGGTCATTGTGAGTTACTTGAATGGAGTAGATGTGATTGTAGTAAGTTCCATACACACAGGCTTTAAGGCATGTAAAGCAAATTTTTTCACTTTTACAAAGTGTGGAAGAAAAGGAATACTCATCCAAACAGGTGAAAACTAACTCATACAGTCACTCTCATCTTTTATAATTTAATTACTAAATGGAAATTTTGGGTACGAGCAGCTTTATTAGAAGTGTTTAATCATCGTTGAATGCGGTCATTCAAAATATTTTTTTTCTATTACTTCATATTGTTCTATTTCATATAGAATAGTTAATTTCATAAAAAAAAAGAAAAACAAACCAAAAACAACTGATTAGAACAGGATGTGAATAGTTTAAAAGCTGTGGTTTTTGGTAGTGGTGGTGATAGTAATAGTAATAATAGTAATTTATGCATCTACAAATGTCTTTGCTATTTATCCTACATACAGACTCACTGGATCTAGTGTTCCTGATCTTATTGTGAGCATGAGCAACCAGATGTGGCTTCATTTACAATCTGATGACAGCATTGGTTCACCAGGATTCAAAGCTGTTTATCAAGGTATGAGCTAAATTAACTATTTTAAACTTATGTTTTAACTTACTTCATTATATCCCAACAAATTAATTTCAAATAATCATTCAATCCTTTCACAAACTTAGAGTTTTGATACCATCTCTATTGTAAGTTAATGGTTGATGAAGACATGGATTTGCAAATACCTACAAAATAACTAAAAATATTTGCAAGTAAAAATGAAAGTTATTGTTCTGATACTTTTTGCTGGGAGGTCAATAGAAGCTACAAACTAATATATTTGAATTTTACATTCTGGTAACCTGTATCATGTTGGATACTATTTGAAAAAATATTGTAAATATTCAAAAACTTTATTGAGACACTTATAAAACTTATTTTCATGCTCCACTGAGAATCTTCACAGACCTAAGTCGAAATTAGTACATAATGAAAATAACAGAACAGGTATATTGTATGTTATTGTGCAAATTAAGAAGATGTATAGAATTGTGTAAATGTAGCTAAAAAAAAAATAAATCTAAGTTACCCTAGCCTCATTTGTGTTGCTTCTGTCTCAAAGAAACGAGAACCTTTGCAATATAAGTCTTTTTTTTTTTTTTACTGTATGAAGTTCAGTACCTTCTGAAGTTGATTAATTGTATTAAAAAATACCTGATATCTCCTAGTATGCATGCATGTATTGCATTTTTTCCATTTCAATATGTTGTATATACCTGCAGCTAGAAAGATCTCTTTCTTATTAACATCTGGTATAATTTTCTGTTAATTTCCATGTTAATTAGTTCACCTTAAGGATAAGGAAAAACACTTATTTTTTCAATAGTACCTTATAGGCACATATGATGAAAATGATTTGATAATAACCTTTTCAAAATTAGTTTTGTACCAAAGTTGCTGCAAAACACTGAGAGTATTCACAGTTCATTACCTGAAAGTAACTGGATTAGAAGAGTGGGAGTGCTCCTTAAACATTATTCATAAACTGAAATACTCTAAGTGTTTCACTTCATTTTGGGTTAACTTACTGTTTCAATACCAAAACAGTCAAAATAAAGAGTGACAAGTTGTGGAGATGCTAACCTCAAGTTTAGCAAGCTATACATTTATTGCAGTAAGGACATTGAGGCTTGCTGAGCAGGGTTTTAGAAGTAGGGTCTGTGACTGTTGAAAGGAACAGGAAGGGGAAATATTCCCCAGTGGTAAGCCAGGAAACATGGTGTTACTTCTCCACATCAATATTTTTCTACTAGTGGTCTCTCCTTTGAGGCAGACAGTGATGATAGCACAGATGAGGGTTATACAGCCACCATTATATTTCCTGAACACTGTATTTCTCTGGGACTCACTCAAGCTCACTTTTTTGCTCTTCCCACTCATGGTACTTACTGGATCATGCTAATCAGACCAACTTTTCGACATTCATAGTTTAAGTTTCTGTGTGGACATATTGCTGGATAATATTTGAGTGATTTAATTATTATTATTTACTTCTTTTCTGCACCTTGTTTTGGTTTTCTTTAATGTGAACTGAAATCAACAAAATAAGGAAAAAAAGAGGAGAAAGAAGGGCTGATTCTCATGAGGGTGGCAATCACTTCCCATGAGAATCCTCCACAGCAACACTACTGAGATTTGCAGGTCCATGGCCATGAGAATAACCATATGAGAACAAGGAAAATTAGAGATGCTCTTGAAACACTGTCCCAGTTTCTTAGGTGTGATGTACAAGAGCTGTGAATGAAAAAGCAGATACAGGCCTGTAGCCCTTCTGTGGCTAAGACATGAAGGATTCTTAAGACATTGTGCCATGCATTAAGCCTATATAGTTACACAGCTCAAGTATGTTTTTTTTTGCATGAGTACAATCACATGCTCTTTATCTAAATTAATCTTGTCCCTTCTTGTCCCTTCTGTCGTGGTTTTATCTTTTGTACTTGTGTCATTTGTAGAGTCTGTGTTTATTTAGAAAATATATTGTCTTTAAAAAATCCATTAGTGAAATACATTCCGTGTAAACAGTGATTATATAGTGGAGAAAGAGTGTTGGCACAAGTTATGTATCTGACATTTTGCACTGTTTCCTCAAACCAAAATTTTGAACTTTATCGTCTCATAACCCTATGAAAAATTTCAAAAATTTAAATTATGTATATCACATGATTTATTTTTCTGCTGTAATTTCTTTCTGGTATTACTAATGTAAATTCATCTGTTGTCATTTCTGTATTTGTCTAACGATGTTATTTTATTCATTGTGTTCAGTCTCTTATTAGTGGGGACTTTCTGCAGACACCTGAAGTATACAATCTGCATTTTGTAGTAGCAGTAGCATCTCTCATGAAGTATATTGTTATCATTTGACAGTTGGATTTTGGCTCTCAGTCTTGTTTTTCAACCAGTTGTGGGTTATTCTGCATTTTGGTTTTTTTTCTACTTTTACAACTCAGTTTCAGAATTCTAAAGTGTGAAATGCTTACAAGTTCAAAAGTATACTTAAGTATAGTAAATGTTTTAAGATAAAGGTGAATTATAGTTGTTTTTTCTCTTGCATTTAATTTCAATGGTCTCATTAGCTTTATTAGAATTTTCTCGTCTTTTATTGTTGATGAAACTTTTAACCATCTGCACTCTTAATACATTTCCTGCTTTAGGCTAAGTGTAAAGTTTAAACTTCTATCCTGTCACGAGGTGCTTGAATAAATCTCCCTCTCCTTGTTTAGCAGTCAAATAACCTTTCTAAAAATAGAACCTCATTTTAATTGTGAGAAAGTTAATAGACGTGACATGTAACCTCAAGGACACTGTCGTGATTGCAGTTAACTGTGATCTAACTAAAAAAAAGGCAGTCTTTGATGCCTTATACATGTTCGGTAGAGACAAAGCAAAGGACATCCTTATTTTAATCTTTCTTCCCAAAACGCCGTGAGTTTTGCTGAGGACTAGAACATGATTTCTCACCCTCTTGGGAAATACTTTACAGCTCACCAACCGAATCTTGACTTTGTATCTATTAGAGCAATTTTTTTCCCCTATTACTACTTAAATAGTGCCATAGTCTATAGAAAATTTTAACTTTAACTGAACTTAATCTCACTTTAATTATTAAGAAAGGATATTAATGATGCAGTTCACCTTTCTTACGTTATTAGCATGTCTACCTAAAAAATACATGAAATGATGCCTGTAAATGAACTGATATGCATAACAGGTTTTTTGTATGAATAGCAAATTTAATCCTATTTACAATTCGCCTAAGGGATTGAGAGGCAAGTCTTTCCAAGTTCTTTTGCCTCTTCTTTGGCTCACCTTCAGAACATGTTAATGTCAGAAAGATGGAGGATTCTGTATATTCTCGCTATTCCACTTTTTTGTAGTCTGACCTATTAATCATGTTTCTTGGACTATAGAATGCAGTTGTCCAAAAATTCAAGCCACAAGAATGGTTTCAGACATAGGTCCTGTAGAGATAGTTACTGGAAAAAGATTTGAGTACAGAGGAATAACACCGTACCGTTATCACTGCACGCATTGGAAGGTGACCTGTGGAAACCCAGATGGTAAAACAAGTCTTGTTATTAGTTTTTTAACTCCAGGAAACTGACAAACAGATACCGTGTTAGCAAATACAAGAGGTGTCTTGACATTTTTCTGTCAGTCATACTCAATGTCATGCATTATAAAGACAAAAATAATTTCATTGCCTCTATGTAATTAATAAGTAAAATTCAAGACACTACAGACAACCCTTAACTGTGATGATAAACTTTCTAACCCATGTTAGAACCACATTACTATTGCTAAAATAGAAAGCTGTTAACCCATGCTAAAAAAAATAGTTAAAAAGCTGAAGAATGATCTGAACCTACCATTATTTAAAAAAAACAAAACAAAAAACCAACCTATTTTATAGACTGAATTTGAAAGTCCTTCATTCTTTTACAGATCCCAGATATCTTAACAGAATGGTTTATTACCTTTCAAAAAGTATCTTCTGAAAGCATATTTTCTGTGAAAAGGCCAGAAATTTAAATCGTTCTGTCCTTGAAGAATAAGATATATTGTAATACCACACCTAAAAGTTTCAAAGGATCTAAGCTGAAATTCTCTCCAGTTATTATCTATGACAGTTTTTCTTTACTGAAGCCAGGATGACCAGGTGTCATACCACAAGTCTTCATAAATGAAACAAAATTAAATTATGTTTTTCACAGCTGATACTTCACGATAAAATCCAGTAACATTTCTCTGTGTGTATACAGCACTATGAAGTGCTGTTTTAAAATTAAAATTTTCTGCACAAAATAAGAAGGAAGCATTTACAGAATAAAAATACAACAGCACAGGGTTTTGTTGACAGTTTTCATAGTTTCAGTGACAGAGATGTTTAAAAAGAAAAGAAATTTTTAAAGTTTTTTTTTTTTTTTTTAAAGTTAGTTTTCTTCTTGAGCTACATTTCTATTTTGCTTTCACCACAAGTGAAGACCACTCATGCCCAAATTTTTCAAGCACATGTGATCTAACGTAGTATTTAGGCCGCTTTGAACCAACAGGAAGATTTGGTTTACGCCACTTCTTAATATTGATTCAAGCATGCATTTGCCTGTTAAGTGGATAAGTTAAGCACAGTCATTGCCATGCATATCCAGGATAATGCAGCATGTTGCATGTGACAGTAGGCCTTGTAGCAGTATCAAACAGTGATGTTAGTTGCAGACAAAGGAAAGAACTGAAGAGATGAATATGTGCCTGAGTTTGGCTTATTCCACTCATTTTATGAGTGTGCCACATCTAAAAATAGATGCTTTATGTCTCTCAGGATCCAAGGTGGGCCATGCAGCCAGCTGATCATTAGGCTGCTTCCATGCTTGTGGTCCTATTGGCTGTACCACACTGGCATAAAAGCACGATAGCTTGAAGTTTTAGGTGTGAATGTTTTATAATTTTATTATGCTTGAGATTTTTCTCCCATTCAACCCTGTAAATCCATTTTCTCATAAAAAATATTTAATCTTTTGACTTCCAGACTTCTTGATAATCAGTATAACATGTGTTTTATAGATTGTTTAGAACTCATTTTTATTCCTGACTTTACATGGTTATATAAAATAATTAAATTATTTCACTAGCCTATCCTTTAGTTCATAACAGTGTTATAAAACAAATCTGGTGACTCAGTGATATAATTCTAGCATTTTATGTAATTTGAAGTTATTAAGAATTCTTGGAGATGTCAGGAAGTATATCAGCTCCTACGAGCAGCTGAAAATGTCAGGCTTACAACCGTTATTTGTATTGATGCTCAGCTGAGCAGTTAAGCTTAAAGCTCTTCATTATGATTGTTTTGAAGAAGATTTTTCTTTCCTCTAGTAGAAAAATACTTTCAAAGTATTTGAAACTAGTAGAAAAATACTTTCAAAAATATATTTCAGTTGCTCAGGTATATGTCAGTTATCTTTTTGCATACATTTACTTTGTATAACCATGTAAAGTACTAGTAAACTTTAAACCAGGGCAGTTTTTTACAAAAACATAACAACCTTATAAATGTTCTTACACTACCAATATTGATATATAACTTGGTTACTGCTTAGAGGTTTAATAAAACCAGTGCTGAAAAAAAAATTAAATTAAGACTTCCTAGGACTCTCACAATTGGACTTGCACACAGGGAAATCATTATAGACAGTGTAATGCTTGGAAAGAGGATGACTGATATAAGTCATTCAGTGAAAACAGTTTCTTTTGCTTTAAGCTTTTCTCTCTTTCATGTATTTCATGTATATTAAGTTTCCTTCTTGTATGAAATTTGTATGTATTACAATTCAGAACATTATTCAAGTGTGTGCTTTTGGAGAACAGGCCATAAATATGTTTCATGTTAATATTTTTTATTTATTAAAGCTACTTCGTTCTGTGGAGAACTGTCAGAGAGCTCCATTATAATACTGTATGAATTAATCTGTAGTGGTACACAAGGCAGGTTAGTTTTTTGGATGGGAAAAGTCAGTCACTTAATTTCTGCCACAGTGTATTATCAATCTTTTGCAGAAGCTTTACTATATTTTGGTGTGACCTTTTTAGAGTATATTATTCAGATAAGCCTAGATCAGGCATTTCTCAGTTTCAGCAACTTTAATTTTCTTTCAAGAAACAGATAGTTCCACCAGTAGGTTACTAATAGAGTGAAAAGAGGCAGACTAAGTTGCTGATAATTACTGCAGCATTTTCCAAGGAATTTTTAATAGCGGAGAATGTGTTTGTCTGAGTTTTTAATGATGTTTGGGGTGGCAGACAGAACACATTTTTCATCTAGAAAATACATATGAGCTTGAGGAGCATAATATAATAGTGATATGCTTTAACTTGTTTCTGAATGCTTACATGTTAGCAGACTGTAGTGGATAAGACCAAATTTCTGTCTCTGACACAGTCCTTTACTAAAAAATCCAAAACAGTAGCTTAGTGGAGTGTATAAAAAGGAGTAAGCATGCAATACCCTATAACTCTTCTTCTCCCTCCTAAATTAACAAAATAACAAATTAAAAACGGCCAGATGGAGTACAAATTTGTTAAGTTGAAGATTTTTCCTTTTTAGTTTTTATATTAATTTTTAACTCTGCTTCTTATGTCCTATTTTTATTAGAGCACTTTTCAGATCTTGGTATTATTATGCTCAACTCTGCTCCACAGAAATACAATCAATGTATGGTACTCATCTCAGTCAGTTTAAAGACTGACATCTATTTGTTCAGTTATGCTGTTTAACAATGTATTACCCTCTTTTGCTATAGCCTTTAATATAATGCATTCTATTGTGCTAATCGTGGACATTGTACATATGCTCATGAATGTGCATGTTAAAGAAATTAAGGAATGCCTTTATTAATGTGTCCATTACTTAAACTTCAAAGTTTAAAAAGTAAAATACCCCAAAACTCTTAGAACTTTCCACATTTTCCATTTAATTAGGTTCATCCAATACAGAGCATGTGTATTCTTTTTTAGTTATCTGACATGACGGTATCTGGGGAGCTGCTGTCTCCCTTCCTCTCCAGACTGCAGCTGTGTCTGACTGATGACACATACCTGCATTTGTATCTTTTCACTGATTGATTTAACAGATCAAGTTTAAACCCTTTGTTTGCTTCTCTTCATAAAATTATTAAATATTCAAACATTAACATGTTATTTCTGAATAAGAGGGAATTGTTATGTTTTAAGTCATCCAGTGAAGACCATTCTGTTATTCAGACTTTTTTTGACAGTAGTTTCACATAATAATTAAACACATTCTGTGTAGAAAACAGCTCAGATATTTTTTATTGTTTTAATGTTTTATATTTTTTTTAATCCATATTTGAAACAATGCCGTGTTACTGTATCCAAGATCCAGGTCCCCCGTGGTGGCTGCGTGGGGAAGGCAGCTCTGTGGTTATTTTCCACAAGGATACCTTCCTTAGCAGTGGCCACGTGGCCCAGCACAAGAGGCAAGTCCGGGGTCGGGCAGTGGCTGCAGACCCTGGAAACTGTAGCACCGGCTGGAGCAGGGAGATCACTGCAAGGGTTTGCAGAGAAGCTAGACGATCAGTGGAGAAAGAAACCGATTCTGTTGTGATTCGGTGAAAGGTTTTATTAGCTCCATGCAAGAGCATCCGAACATGGTAACCAGCACGAGCAGAATCCCGACCATGCGGCGCGCCGCTGGATTTACCCGGGAGGAGGGGGCGACCCAGAGCGACCCCGGGCAATCCCAGAGGATGGGGGGAGTGAGCCGGGACAGAAGGACAAGGCAGGGGTCCAGTCCCCTTTGGGGAGGGGGGGCTGTTTCGGTTTGCCCAATTACTCGGCAGCCCTCTCCTGGGGTGACAGGGAGAGACCCCTTATATTGAAATTCAGACCCTCAGGATTGACAGGGGTGGCTCTGGTGGTCGGGCGGAGCAACCACACGACGCAACACATATTCATTGTTAAGTATATTTGCTCTTAACATAAATGTTATTTCCAGACTTTAAACTTTTAATTAAGGTTCACCATGCCTTTTAAAAAACATTAACATTTGATGAATTTTTCAAAGACAAGGAACAAATTGTAAAAATAAAGCTAGCATTTTAAAATAAGATTCTCTTAACATATGTGTGAGAATTAAGTATACGTAACTGATCTTTTGGAGTCTTTTTTTTCTTTGTTTATTTTGTACTTCTGATAGGTCTTTCTTTGTACTATTTTCCTTATACTGAAAACAAACAAGAAATGTATCTGAACAGTTTAAGTGTTTGAAACATAAACCTAGACTTTGCTTCTTAGCAGATACAGCTCTGAAAGTTTGATGAACAATTTAATAATTTAAGGTAAACAGAAATAGGTGTTTTACCAGTTAAAATGTTCTCTAATTTTTTTAATGTAGAAACACTGCAGTGTATGCACCATGAACTTAGCTGTCCATTGGTGTTACTTATGAAGGTAGTCCTTTCACTCTTTAGGTCTTTCTAATAATAATAATAATTATTATTAGAAAATAATTCTCTTTTAGTACTTATTTAATTCATAAAGTCGTGACATACTCAGAATTTCTTGTTAATATCTACAACTGAGATTGTTTGGAATTCTTAATCATCTTCCATTCATTTATAAAGTTCCTGCAAATGATGGTCAGACAGAAAGATGCATCATAGCTAGACAGCAACAGATAGCACGTTATGATTTTTTTTTTTTGGAATAACAATACTTCTTATAGAACATTCTATTTTTCTGCCAGTTTTCTGGGGTTTTTTTTGTTTGTTTGTTTGGGGGTTTTTTGTTTGGTTGGTTTTTTTTTTGCTATGAGGTTCAAACCATGGGAAATATATTGCCCCTTAGTTTTGAAGACTTTGGATGCATGACACTGTATGGTTTAAAAAATCAAACACTTGATTTTAAATGAGTAATAAATCAGCTGTTTATGTTGTCTCACCAGTGGCAATACTTAGTTTAAGATTTATTTTCATGTCTATGTTACTTTAAGTGACCAACCTTTTTTGAACAGTAATGAAAGAATTTATTAAATGATATGATGACTGACACACATTGGCCTGTGTTGAAAGAGTCATAGAAACATTTAGTTTGAAAAATATTATTAAGATCATTGAGTCTAATTGTTAACCTGACATTGCCAGGTCCAAAAATTCTAATATGGATGATTTTTGTAAGTATATCTATCAAAGAAAAGTCTGAATGAGCTGTGAGAAGTGATGTTATCCTTCAAGTCAATAAACTTTAAAGAAAACATTGTTTTAATAATATTGATCAATATTTCATTTAATCCTCTAAGGCAAAATGCAATATTATTGCAATTTTTCTTAGATATTTATCTGGAACCTAAAAAAAAAAAAAAAAATTGAGTCAGACTTTGACTGTCAGAGGATTTTTGTGTATGTATGTGTATGATGTCAGCATACTAATAGTTCTTTTTGAGATAAAACACAGGGTAACTTGATAAAAAAATACTAAATGTATATTCTTATTACAAGCTGAAGAAAAAGATAAAATGACCCTAAGACACTGTACACAAAACTGCTTCCAGTTAAAACTTTGTAGTAGCCATTTTAAAAATACATATATATGCATTTATAGATATATAGTGTATTTCACATATTAGAATAATTTCAAAGAATCTGAATAATCTCTCCCCTCAAAATTAACCCAAATTTTTTCATACTGATTTTCTTGTGTGTATTAGAATACATTGTATACTACAAAATTAATTCAGTGAGTTTTGCATAAACTTTTAAATCAATACAGCTAATCTTATATTTTCTGTTATTACATATAAAGACTATGTTCTGGTTTTTAAGATAACCCAGCTATAAAAGCTGGTGTTCTTTTGATGAAAAACAGTGATGGAACCCTGGAAATAGGAGCTACGTATATTTTTTGAAAATGTCTGTTACATTACATCTGCAAGGAGATGCTCATAAATGTTAAAATTAACAAGGTACAATAAATTTGAAGTGCAGATTTAGCTGAGTAATCTACCTTAAACCCCTACATAAGCGCTTTCCTTCAGTGGCATTTTGGCCCTTCATAATTGCAACTTAATCTTCTTTGGAAGAAGAATACAAATCCTCTGAGGAGGATTAAATCGCAGTGACCTGAGGACAATGTGAGTAGTTCTGCACATCCTTTCGTGTGGCTTTAATGGCCTTAGTTGTGTTCTTTTCCTGGTTAGGGAGAAGTGTGTGTGTGTATGTGGGGTTAAGCACAACAGGGGCAAGGAAGGAGAGATTCTCCATGTTTTCTTTGAGTGGCCAGACCTGGTGGGACAGTCTTCCCATGGCAGAGATGCCAGCCCCTAGGGTTTGGGGGAGGGGGATCAGAGATGCTCTTCAGAGGAGACCAGGATATACAGAGGTGCCTGCCCAGTGCTTTATCGTCAGAGTGCTGGTGTCTGACATCAGTGTTCTCCATACAAATGTTTACCTGCACTGAATTTCATCCAAATCCTTGGAGTCCTGATTGTTTTCCATTGCAGACCACCTCCATCACTGCTAATTTCCAGTATAGTGTGTAAATTTATCTAGTAAAAACTGGTGTCTTAGAAATTCTGTACTGGAATTCTGCATAACTGACATCCTGATATTTTTATGTAGTAGGTTCATTTTAGCTGTTACTGAGATTTTAAAAATATCTGGATTTTCTTGTTTGTATGCAATTTTGCATCTTTTTAAGCTAGGCTAGATTCCTACTATCATCTCATAAAAGTAAATTGCAGTTTGTAGGATTTTGGAGCTTATTGGTATGCTTTTCTTTTAGTAACTAACACCATGAGAAGATAAAAGATGATCAGGTTTGGGTCAGTAAACAGTTTCTGCATCATTTGGGCCTTCATTTTAGTATTTATTTAACTTCTTAAATGTCACTGATGTTAACTAAGTCACATGATTTCAAATGGAAAACTATTTGAATCTAAAATATTAATGAAAACATCATACTGGTAGTTGGTCCTAAAGAAAGATCTGTGGGAAATATTAAGTAACAGTTGAAGATTTTAATTCTGACATGCACTTGACTATTAGTAAGATTCTCTGTAAAGAACATTTATTTCACGAAAGAGTTCTTCAGAGTTCTTCAGTACTTTATATCTTTGCCAAGTCCTTTCAACCACTGCATGATTTATCTATTCAGCTCATAAACAGACATAAATTTTACACTTTGACTGAAATTGATGTGACATTCTAACATCTCTACTAGTTGCGAAGTCAGCATTTCCTCCAGAGCAGCATTTTTTATATTGCTCTCTCATTTTGTTATCAATTTAGATTAAAGGGGATTGTTATCCAGATGAAATAATAGCTTATTTTTATGTTGCTGTGAAATTTGAGGTAAACAATACTTCCTAATCTAAAACATTATTGAGAAAATATTTCAGACTTTGTGCATTTGATTTCTTTGTTGCAAATATGGCAGCATACAAAAAATCCAACCAGACTCTTTATTATACATGAGAATTGCTGAATTAAGTTAACAAAAAGCTACAATGATATCTTACTTAGCATTGTGTGTGTTTGCATGCTCTGTCTTCATATGAACACTTTGGAAAACTCAATTTTATTCTAATCATGAAGAACTAACATTTACTAGAAAATGTATCATCTGAAATATGGAGTTTTGGTTTTCTCAGAATATCAATTATATAAGATTTAGAGTGAAGGTAGAGTGAAGGTTTTTAAGTGCAAAAAGTAATGAACTGCATTAAATGGGATATATGTGCAGATAAAGCTGAATGCAATGCACTGACTGTCAGTGAAAAACAGTTTGCTACTGCCTTGTACTTTCACCTCTCCTCTGACCTTTCCTGGCCAGCATAGTCATTGCCAGGCCTTTCTTCAGTAGGACATTGTGCACCCTTCATGGAAAGACTTTAAAAGACCATTTCTTTTACAATTAACTTGTAGGCTTGGCATTAGTAGTGTTTTCAAAGGGGATTTATTTTTATTTTCAGTGTCCAAAGGATGGCATGATGGTGAAGGAACTTTTAAAAAACAGTGTACTATTTACTTTAAAACAAAATCATCATAAGTAGAGCACAAAGGAAAACATTGAATGCTTTGCAGACACTGTAAGAGTATATAAAATATAAATGAAGCATGAGTCCTTGTAAATACGTATGTAAACTGTTTCCAGTCTATATCTCCAGTTATGCCTGTTGATGTGTTTTTACAATTGTTTGAAAGAAAAATAACTTAGGACCATTTTTATCGGGTAGGGAATGTGAATATACTTGGCTTTGTTTCAATGCTAGAGAGTGATATTAACATGTGTGCACATGAATAGATAGCCTTCCTTGCAGAACTAAGAATTTAAATGGTTTTTAAAGAAAAAAAAAAAAAAAGAATACATAAAGACAGAAGATATAAACCTTTTTATTTCCTGTGATCTGCAGTATTCACCACATTTCATGCTGTCTTTGATAATTCCAGGGTCTTAACATTTGTTGCCACTTCCAGTTTTCTAATGTCCATATGACATCTGAAACAGTGAAATGTTTTTATACAGTCACCTTTATAGAGAATATGATAAAACAGCTTCCATCTGTTAAATTTTCTATTGTGTTGTATTAGCATGCTGTAGAAAAGATTACTGAGTTTTGGTATCATTTCTCAAGATTATTCAGCTTGCAATTGAACTTTGCTGTACTGTGTTTCCAAATATTATCATATTGCGTTTGGTTCAAAATCTAATCATGTACTTGGAACCATGACCAGAGATTCCTCCTGTGCTATTTTGGTAAAAATTAATATGCAGAGAAAAGAGGAGAAAATTTATCAGATTTTAGCAAGAATTAGATGGAAAAAAAAATTCAATTTTTTTTCCTGATTTGCATTCAATTAATTCAATTTTTAAATTTCTACTCACAATATGGTCGAGAAAAGTGGGTGCAATCTGTTTATTGGAATTGTCTTTTAATCTGCCAAGATTGAAAGTATATGATAATAATCTGACTATGCCTTATCTGTTTGCTTCTCTGCAGTACAGACATTTGGATGTGCTTTAACCAGAACATGTACCTGATAGGAACAAAATAAATATAAATTAATATTTCCCCCCTCCTTGTCCTATTTGGAAAACAAACAAACAAACAAACAAACAAACAACCAAAAACCCAAACAGCAAACCAAAACAACACTGTACTTGTCATACACTTTTTAAAATCTTTTTTTTTTTTTTTTTTTTTTTTTTTTTTTTTTTTTTTTTTGGTGGTTTGTGTAGTAAACCTCTACAGACAATATTCAGAGAGAGACTTTTTTTCAGCCAAATAACCAACACTGTTAAATCCCCATCATAACCCAACCTGTCCTCCTTCCTTTTTTTCTTCTGGGTTTGACAATGGAAAACCAAGTTGTTGAATGTTTAATAATTTTATGAAGAGAAGCAAACAAAGGGTTTAAACTTGATCTGTTAAATCAATCAGTGAAAAGAAACAAGTGCAGGTATGTGTCATCAGTCAGACACAGCTGCAGTCTGGAGAGGAAGGGAGACAGCAGCTCCCCAGATACCGTCATGTCAGATAACTAAAAAAGAATACACATGCTCTGTATTGGATGAACCTAATTAAATGGAAAATGTGGAAAGTTCTAAGAGTTTTGGGGTATTTTACTTTTTAAATTTTGAAGTTTAAGACTAAGTCTAGTCTATCTATGCAAAGTCAAATAGATAGTTAATGGTCATGAAGACTCCCCTATGTGCTTCTGTGAAATTTCAGGTTTTAATTGCTCTTGCTGAAAAAACACATGAATTTTAGTTTGTTGGTTTGTTTCTGTGTATGTCTACTATGCCTACAAAATAATCACATGTACCTACGGGTATATAGTGTTTCAATATGTTTATATGGAATAGCCTTCAGACTGAATTTTAAGCTGTGAGATTTCCTTTACTTGTCTGCAGAGTACTTTTGTGTTAGGTTATGTTCCTCAGAAACTGTTTTATTTGGGAAGAAAAAACTTCTGTTGTTAACTCCTTGGCCACGTCAGCATCTTTGGAAAGAGAAGGAAAGTTTGTCTTCCTTAATCCCACCCCAGAACTCTTGAGTGACCAAGGGGAAAGAACCCAACAAGGAGGCACAACAAGAAAAAATTGAAACATACAAGAGATAGATAAGAAAAAAAGGAATTTTTCTCTAGATGAAAAGAGTGCCCATGCAATAAAGTCTCGAAGTCAATCAAAGAGAGAAACTTTGAGATCTTGAGAAAGAAATTGTGCATTGCCAAAAAGGGTTAAAAGATGCTGGACTGAGTCCAACTCTAGAGGGCAGGATTTTTCCTGCAAGGGCAGAATATAGGAGTATAAGGCCTAAATATGTTTTCCCTTTTCTTTTGTTTTTTTCTTCACAAGAATATTTTTGCAGCAATACTTCATCCTTCTTACTTCTTTACTGAAATATAATGAAAGAAAATTATTTGGGTATCCACACTGTACTAAAATTGGTACATTCAGTTGCTTCCAAAGCTAACATCTTTCATTGGAGCACTTACTGCTTCTACAACCTGCATTAGAAAGTACTGAGTTGAAGCTCCAGCAAATCCACGATTTTAATCTTTCATTTTCTTTTATGAAACTGTACTTAGCACTCCTGGTCTTTAAAGTGGATGCACACCCACTGTAAGGTACAGAAGTGGATACTCAGGGAAAATAAGGTCCTCCCATCTAACATTAATTTTATTTTACAAAATTCTCAGCTGCCATAGGCTTGAGATTGTGGTGAGGGTTTATTTTAAGAGTATGAGAAAAAGCAGTGCTTGTGTGGGTACATGTGCTTGAGAAGACATGTACACCTATAATATATGTCAGGTTAAAGCATTTTGAAAATAATATAGCAGTGTTGTTTAGCTATTTTTCTGTAATAATTCTGTAACAAACTGTTATGATTGGGCTAAAAATATAGATTAAGCTAATCGAAGAAGTTCTATTGTTTAATGATAATTCTGTATTCACATTTTTGCTTTGAAATGCTGTAATTATCTAATTGCAATCCATTTAATGTGCACTAAATTAATTTTCTGTGATGCCAATTCTGAATTAGAATGCCATGTGAATTTAAGTGGCTGAAAGAAGTCCAAATATATTGCGTCATCTGAGTTTATAATCTGAAAAACATATTGTTTGTATGACATGGACAATTTTCCATAAAACCATGTTAACTCTTGGTAATTATATTTTTGGGTTTTAACCCTTTAGAAATAGTTTTTTAATGTTGGCGGCTCCAATACTTTGCTTAGGATCAGCATTGGCTTTACAATCCTGTTACAAATGATTTGCTAGTAATAGCTTATTGGTTTTCTTTCTAGACAGTTACCGTGTCTTTCTTATCAGGACTTAAGATAATTTTAAGTAAAGATGTTTAAGGATATTCCACTGTAAAGGAAGATAAAGCATACAATTTTCCAAGTTTGAGGGGACAAATTAGATACACAGGTATTTGTTTAATTCCTTGGTCCCTCTTTTCACCAGTTTTTGAGAGGTCACAGTTAATACATGTGACCTTGCTCAGTCATGTGACATCTCCCTTTTCTCTATAAGTTCTTGAAGATAATTGCTAACATTTCATTGACTGCTTCAATTTAAATACTGATTTTAATTAGGCCCTGTTCCCTTGAATGTGTCTGCATTTTCTAAATGGCCTTTAAGCAGTTCTCTTCCTATCCTGTCCTTCTCTTAATTTTATTTAATATTTTTTTAATCTAGATAAGACAAAGTGTTCTTCATTCTCCTTTTCTGCTAGCTATTTTTCTTTCTCTTAATATTAATGACAATTTAATTCTACAAGTTTTGTTACTTCCTCATTCCATGGTTTGCCTTTTTACAATATTCACCCCTACATTTTTCTGATAATTTCTAATGCAGCTTCCTTTTTTCTGTACTTATATTTTCCATGACATTCTAAGTTTCTTTCCACAGGATTACTTCATGCTGGCTTTTTTTGTTCAGGGCTACTGACTGCTTTGTGCTTAGAGGCTCTACTCTTTCTAGTAGTAAAGCAAGATGAACACAATAGTTTAAACAATATCATATTCCTAATCAAAAAAACATTAAAATAAAAATCTACAGTGAGACCAAAAACATATTGGTACTTGACAATAATAGATGTTTAGGAAAGAAATGGTTAATTATACGGTGTTTGATCAAGAAACAGTATTTTCTCTGTTTCCAGTGATGCATGCCTCAAATAATTTCTCTCAATAAGATTTTCTTCCATCTATTTGTCAAACAACTTTTTGAACACATGTATTTCACTCCCCAAAAAAAGAGCTTTGAAGTCTTTTTATTTGGTCCTCATTTCCTCAGTAACTTTGATCTTTTGTTTTCCTCCACTAGTTCTAATGTTACCTTTTTTAAATTGAAGAGCAGTTCAACATGTAAAATTCAACATGGAAATGAAATTTTGGAAGGTTTTTGTGTGAGGACAGAATGCAATTCTCTGTTTTGTTCACTGTTCCTTTCCCAGTAATTCTTAACATTTTTAATAGCTTACAGTTTCATAGAATTATCTAGTATGCCAGAGCTTCTGTTCCTGGAGTCCCAGCTGTCAAATCAGAACCTATCACTGTGCCTAAAAACTCATAATAATATTTTTTTTCCCTCAGATTTATTTTTCTACAAATTTTGGTAAAGAATTTAACATGCTTGGTTAGAAGGTATCATATATTTTTTTGCAACAAGCAACGAAAAGCTTCATCCTCATTGCTGTTCAGATTTGATCTGCATTTACCCCTGGACATGTAAAATTGATTGTAAACAAACCAACATTTTATTTTTTTGCATTCTGTAATAACATATTTAAGTACACAGTAAATATTAAAGTACATATTGTAAAGTTTGTTTTCTGCTTTATTGTTTTATTGTTTTCAAGGATTTTTATAAGATATGATGCAAAATGATGTTATTATTACCAGCAAGCCACTATATGTTATGATGGTGAATTGTTAGCTTAAATTGACTTCCTAGGAAAGTTGTTGTTTTTTCATCTTGTGAAAAAATTGTGTTTTGATCTGATTCTAAAGTCATGTTTGTGGGTTTTTTTGATATTGATACAGAATGAAATAAGGTGGCCACAGCAAAAAATTTATCTACTGGATATGATCTGTATAACAGATTTTTTGATAACAGCAAGGACAAAACATTTCAGAGAAAGTGTGAGAGTCTCTTAAATGCTGCTGGGAACTATATGATCTGTGAAGGAGGCCTTCTCTTTTTATATTTGGAGACTGATAATAAATTGTACTGTTAAATTTCTTTGAAGAAATTTACTGGAATGATAAAATTGGCATGTAAGGCCATGCTCTTTTTAGTGTAGGCCAACCTCATTTTAGTTTTAATAGCCACTTTTACAGGCCAGTATGTGCTGAAATATTTTTTTTTGTATTAGTTTTAATTTACAGTTTTCTTTTGTAGTTGTAGTTCCTATGTTCCATTGCAGGAATCATGTATATGATACGATTCCTTTACTTATGTCATCTTCTGCAATCCTGGGCATCTTTCTATCCATTCTCTTTTTATAAGGTTTTGTTTGTATAAGAGTTTTTCCTTTGTGTTTTTAAACTATATTAGGTATTACGACATCACAGGGAGGCATGAGGAATAAGAGGAAATGAATCGTCACTTTTATGGTATATGCAACATGAATTTCTGTGACCTCTCAAGAGTTTATATGTTAAACTTTTTTGTTTGTAAATGTATACCTGTGTCAGTTCACAGGTTCCCTTAATCTATCTTGACTATAACTAAGATGATACTTATGAAATATTGTCAAATAATTAGGTCAGGTTTTAGAGCTATTGACTTCAACCTTCTGATAAAACCCTGAAGTTTATTTTATATCTAAAAAAATGATTTTTGCTTAACTCACATGTTAAAAACATAGATTAAATTGTATTTATACATCTGAACTATTAATGTATGAGATTATTATTTATACTCTACGAGTTATATCCAGATTCAGATTTAATGATCAGATGATTCCCTAATTGTCTAAGCTAGAATATTGGATAGTGTGAATGAAAACACAGCAACAGTAAGAATTTAATTTAAACTGTGTATTTTTAACCTAATAACAATGTGAAAATAAGATAAATTACTCCTACCATGAATAATAAGTTTAAGAGTGCAAAATCTTCTAAAATATGAATTATTTTATTATACATTTCAGATAACTGAGATACATTTATTATACATTTCAGATACCGTAGTGAATGTCTTTACATCAAAAAAGAATTGCAATATGACATCTTTCAAATAGTAGTCATGATACATATTTAAATGCTTAATATCACTTTTGAATTGCCATATTTCTTCATTTGAAAGAAAACAGAGCAACAGAAATGTCTTTCAATTAAATTCTGAGAGAGATATGATCTTACAGTCAGAAATCTAATCTTGTTATTCTAACATTAAAGAAAAGATATTCCCTGAAACTGAGTAAATATTTCTAGTTTACAAACAAGATGAAAAGTCTTTCCCCAGGCTATTGAAAGACGATACATGAAAGCCAAGAACAATTGCATAAGATCAATATTAATATTTTGGTAACCAGAAGAAGGTGACATTTAAATTTAGGCTTGAGAGTTTATGAGCAAACATCATGAAGTTCACACAGCTCTAAGAACTCAGATCAAAAGAAGTCCAACACTGAATGAGTACACAGAATAATCCTAAAATAACAGGGCTTTAATTGCCATGCTAGATAGGTTAGCATAGGTTTTTTTTTTTTTTTTCATGTTTGTTATTTTAAGAACATTTCCTATCCCATAGGATTCTTCTAAGAGCTCAACATGACTTCAGCAAAATTGATCTGAAACATTCTCTTTTTTAGCAAACTGATACAGAGAATGTTTTCAATTTATAAAAGAGAATACAACAATGCATGTTTTAGAGCAATACACGCAATGCATCTCAGCTGCATTTAGACATTTAAAAAAATTGTTCACTGACTAAATCAGTACAAGTCAAATGGGTATCAGAAAGGCCAATGAAGAAAAAATCTGTGCAAAATCCCAGATGACAGAAAAATGTTTGGAATCATTACATGCCTACTACTCTAGTTCTAGTTATAAAGAAAGAGTATTCTTTATGTGTAAATACAAACCCATTAATTTGACTTTCTGCACCTTCCCTTAGTTTCGGGTTGTTAATGTAAGGGAAAGATAGCTTTTGACTAAAGAGATTCAGAGAATCATTTAAGATCATCAGTCCAACCATTAGGCCAGCATTGCCAGTTCCACCACTAAGTGATGTCCCTCAGTGTCATATCTACGTACCGTTTAGATACTGCTGAGACGGTGACAGGCGCTTCCCTGAGCAGCCTGGTGCCTGCTTGGCAGCCTTTCTGTGAACACCGTAGAGCACCTTCCAGTACCTAAAGGGAGCCTTCAGGGGAGCTGCTGGGGGCTTTCCACAACAGCATCTAGTGATAGGACAAGCAGGAGTGTCTTTAAATGAAGGAGGGTTTAGCTTAGGCTTTAGGAAGAAATTCTTTACTGTGAGGGTGGAACCTGTGTGGAACGGGTTGCCCAGAGAAGCTGTGGATACTTCATCCCTGGAAGTACTCAAGGCCAGGCCAGAACTGAGGAACTTGGACCTAGTGGAAGGTATTCCTGTCTGTGACAAAGGGGTTAGAACTAGGAGATCTTCAACACCCCTTCAAATCCCAATTCTATGATCATATGATGATTCTATGAATTACAATGAGTATTTTCTGTCAGCCTGAATAACTTTTGACTAGTGTAGATTTCCTGTTAGGGGTACATAAAGTCTTCAGTTTAAGGTTTGTGACGATGTAGTTTCTGAACCTGGATGGATTTTTCAAGCTATTTATTGTCAAAATGCAAATAAGACATCCTCAGAAGTGTTTTATAAATCTGTCATGTGTTCTGGATGATTTTTACATCTTGAAAAAACAAGCACAGACCTTGAATGATTAAATTGAAATAAAGTTAATGTAACTAATTTTGCCATTTTTTATGAGTTATTTAGCTTATCAGTGTAAAATAATTTCATTTAAAAATCCTTCCACTGTGTTTTAGTGAACCTGAAATTTATCATTCAGTTGTTTTTTATGAGACATATTTTATTAAAACTTTATTTTTTCAAAGAAGGAAACATTTTTTAAATGTTTTCTCTGAAATTAGTGTTAATATTTTTAATTTGTGTATGGGTTTTTTTGTGCTTGCAAATAAGATATTTACAAATATGAATTATATACCAGCATATGCCCATGTGGGCATTCTTGGATGAAAGGTGATACATAAAGAATAACAAAGTATTTGGTTCATCTCCTAAATTTGGCGAAGAACTTAAGTTCATTCTCACATAGTGGTTTAGATACAGCTCTGCTGTCAGTGAGGGAGATGAAATTCTAAGATGTGATTAAAATGTATAATCTGATTTTTTGTGCCTCCCCACATTTTCATGAAGTATGTAAAGATGTGCATAGCTGAAAACATAGGTTTTCAGTGCTATCCTGTGGAAGTAAAAATCAATATCTCAGTAGGAACAGACAAGTGAAGCTACATTAAAGCATTTGTACATATAATTTTGAATTCTTACTTATATTCTTTATAAAATTACTCTCCCAATGTTTTACTATTTTTGTACTGAACATTTTAGAAAATGTTTTCATTAATTTATATATTCTAACTTCCTGTTAAGAAAAATTATTTAAATAAAATAATAATGGGTGTATCAGTCACAGCATCATCATCAGGTTGAAAAAACTATTGCATTGTGAAATATGTGCCACACCTTTCTGAACATGTCTGTCAACGATCTGTTAATGACTGCTTTAAGGGCGTAAACATAGTGGATTGACTTCACATAATATCATTTTGTATCCTTTATCTTAAAATTTCTGATGCTCTGTCAAGGTATACACTTCTTCCAGGATTTAACATTTTTAGATTTAACAATATTTGACAGCAAACATCTTCAATGGTGTTAAATAATATTAATATTTAATATTATTCAGTAAGTAGAATTTTCTTGTTATCTTCAGCGTTTCTGACTTTATGCCTTAGACTGAATTGTGAAATATTTAAATACCAAGAACTTTATCTGTACTTTCATTTGAATCAGATTTACATAATTTCATTATATGTGCAGCAACACAGTTTTTAGAATTGGAAGTGCTTTGTTGTTATGTTTTCTGATCAAAGGCAAGTTAATTTAAAAAAAAATGCTTTCAATTTAATGGCAAAGAAATGGAGCTTTCATTTTCTGATGGGCAGCCATGTGTATAGTATTTTGTAAGTTGATTCTATCACAGGCAATTAATATTTACATTTTCTTTTCTTACCGATAGTTATGGTATTCATAAATTTAATGACTTGAATTTTTTGTATCCTTATCTGGTTTATGTAGATTTTAGATCTACAAGTTAAATAACTTAAGAAACAGAGCTCATGGTGAATATCTTGAAGTATTAACCAAAATGTTAATTTATTTTCAGCATAGATGAATGCAGCTGGAAAAAAATGTCTCTAATTTGAAGTATGAGATTAAGAAACAATTCATGTTCTGTTTTTATTCTACTTAAGCTATTTTAAACTGGAACCTATTGACTCTATTAGGAAATTAAATTGTACTTTTAGGAAATTATATTGTATACTTTTAATCGTATTGTTAATAGACTTATAAATAGAATTGCAGATGTGAGAGTTATGAGGTTCTTTAGCACGAGTACTTCTTTGCCAGAAAAATGGTCTACATTTAGTTTGTCTCCATGGGTAGGGTGGAGACTGTGGCTTTATAATTTTACCTTCAAATATGCTGTAATTTGTTGCAGTCATGCAGTTAAGTATAAGTATTTTGTTGTTTTCAGCAATGCAGCAATGCAGTTATGGAAGCTATTAGCTTGTGAAAGGACCTTAGATCCTAAGTGATCTTTGAGGCAGTTTTACAGCATTTACGTCTAGTTCATTTTCAGTTGTAAATATTAGTTTAATGTATAATGCCAAATATTTTGAAAGTACTTCTGATACTGACATATAAATTTATTGCAAATATATTTTCCTTATTACTGCATTTGAATTTTTTGATATTCAGAAATAGAGAAAGGAGGTTGTGGCGATCCTGGAATTCCATCATATGGGAAAAGGACTGGCAGCAGTTTTCTGCATGGAGACACACTTACCTTTGAATGTCAAGCAGCTTTTGAACTGGTGGGAGAGAGAACGATTACATGTCAACAAAATAACCAGTGGTCTGGCAACAAACCCAGCTGTGTTTGTAAGAATTATTATATTTTTTTCTGTATTATTTTTCTGACCTTAACTTGGATTTCTTAACATTTGTGACTAATCAACAGGAAAATACTTCAAAGTACGCTGAAGACTTTTTCTGTCATGGTTTGTTTTTTCTTCCAGTTGACTCAGAAGCTCATTTATGGGGAATGTCTCACAGGACTGTATGTAGAATATTCTTTACACTCATTTTATATGTAATTGAAGCACTTAACACTCTTAACATAAATGTGTATTGAATTAGATTCTAAACAAGCAATTCCTAATAGCAGATAAATGTTCAGGAGGACTCTGTGGCACATACACCTGTCATTCTGGCAGTGCAAAACAGCCTGTAGACACACATAAGAAAAGATTGGGATTAATTTTTTTTTTTTTTTTTTTTTTTTTTTTTTTTTTTTGTAATATACCACAAAGCTGTAAATATGAATATAAAGAAGTTAAGAATATCAAACATGGGAAAAGTTTGGATCAGGTCATTAGTTGTGATTTTTTGTTCTGAAAGATAAAATATATTTGTTGTTAAGAGAGAGTTGTTGATGGGGATTTTTTTGGGGAGATGTTTGGTCAGGATTTTTTTTTTTTTTGTTGGCTTCTTTTTTTGTGTGTGTGTGTGTGTGTTTTTGGTTTTTTTGGAGGGAGGTTTATTTGTGTTGGGTTGGGATTTTCCCCTTTTTTTTTCCTTTCTTGTAAAACAGAGCAAATCCTTCAAGTACACAGGTATATTAGGCACTTCAGTTGTGCAGATCTCATTAAATTTTCCTGTAAATAGTCATACAAATCAGTACTGGATCAGTACCATAACAACCCTTGTGAGGTGTCCTGCTCTATTTGGACATGTATGTACTTTGAAGCTGTGTTGGTACAGGATTTAACAATCTGAGCAAGGTTCTGTGGATGGGAATAATTCTCAATATGCCTTGCAGTGCCTAAGCATGTAAATCCTAGGCACAGAGACAGTTCAGCTGCAGTTCCCTTTGAAGACAGAAGTTGTTTCTTCATGGTGCTGTATTGCATTGGATTGCTATATCAGTTTTTGCTGACACTGTAGAATATTTTACTGTGCTTCCAGTGTTACATATGCATGTGCCCTATGAAAGAGCATGGAATCTATTACATCTATTTGCATTCACTGAGTTCAGTTTGATACATTTGAAGAGCTGAATAATGGTTGTCTTTTGTGTTAACTAATAATCAGTGAGTCTTCCCATTCTGAATATACTGTACTTCTGCCTACAGTTCCAGTTATGAGGTCAAGACTCTGAAACCAGTTAGGCATTGTCTTGATGAAAATTAGCACAAAAAGAGTAGAAAGGGATGATAGGAATAATTTTTGGTTTTGTTATATGCCATCAAAGGGAAACTAGAGTAAAATAAGTTCAGACCATATACTCTTAAGATTTCTTGATTCAGTTGCATCTAAATTTCCACTGTTATTTACATATGAACTTCATATGAACTTTGTATACTACAGATAAAACTGGCCCTTGTACTTGTTTGGGTTTTTTGGTTTTTTATTGTTAAATACAGTTTAATTCGTATTTTGAAAAAAACACATTCAAATTTGGAGTTCACATTTTCATTTTACAGCAAACCAATTTTTTCAAATTCTGATGCACAATGCATTACTTTTGCTTTCTTTGGTATTTACTACATGCTAATGTATTGCAAGCCCTGCTTCAGTCACTTGGATTCACTTGGGAAAAAAACCAAAACATTGGACAACTGTTCTGAAAATGTTAAACATTTTCTGCTTGCATATGTAGGAATTTTGACATCCAGTCTTCAAAATCATCAGTTTCCAGAGGAATTAAAGTGGATTTTAATTCCAAAGGAATAAAAAAAAAAAAAAAAAAAAAAAAAAAAAAAAAAAAAGACAAGCATTTATAAAGTTTTTTGATAGTATTTTGAGAATCTTATTGTTCTTTCCTTTAGTTTCATGTTTCTTCAACTTCACCACACCATCTGGAATTATTCTTTCTCCAAATTATCCTGAAGAATATGGGAACAATATGAATTGTGTTTGGTTAATTATCTCGGAGCCAGGAAGCAGAATCCATCTGATTTTCAACGACTTTGATGTAGAACCTCAATTTGACTACCTAACAATTAAAGATGATGGAATTTCAGATTTACCACCTCTTGGCACATTTTCTGGCAATGAGGTCCCTTCTCAATTGGCTAGCAGTGGGCACATAGTAAGACTTGAATTTCAGTCAGATCACTCTACCACTGGAAGAGGATTTAATATCACTTACACAAGTAAGAACTTCTGCTTTTTATTTTATGCCTGGTCTCATGATTTCTTCATAATAATTAAAACAGAGAACATTTATATATTTATATTTATCACATAAGTAAATTGTTATGATTGTATCATTGCACTATTTTCAGATGTCTTTCTTGTATTTATTAGCCTATCTGAATTCTTATCACTTATTTATTTCAATTGTGATAGTGTTGAGGAATTGCCTTCATTATTTATTATTTGTCTTTTCTGTTCATACTGCATAAATGCAGAGCCCGTAACTCAAGTCCAGATCATTCACATCAAAGTATCCAGTGCATGTAATTTAATAAACTTCTCAATGAAACCATCAGGAATAAGTTCATAAAGATATTAATCTTAGATCCCAAATATTGAGGTATTCATTGGAAAAGAATAAAAGTAATCATCAATGCAAATAAATAGTTCTGGGAACCTGCTTTGCTTTTGTATGTTTTTTTCCTAATTGAATGGGGTGGAATCTTAACAATACAAACCCCTAAGAGCAGAGATCTCTTTTCTGTATTACACATAAGAGTTACACTCTATTTTTTTTCTAATGTATAGAACACAGCTGAACTGATGCAGAAGTCTTTCTTGTAAGAGTACACTAATTTAGAATCATTCTATCTAGCTGCTGTCCCTTTAAGAATTTTAAGAACATGCTAGCTTTGAGAAGGCAATTCTCAAATGTAGAAGTTCAATTGTAACTGGACAACCGGTCCAAAAGTTCTTAAATGTGGACCTACTGGTCACGTACATATAGAGAGCTACTGAGAAAATAATTGTCTTCCGTTTGGGCAACCAGGCTAAGAAATACCTGGCTACAGATGGCCCTCTGTTTTGTTTACATAAAAATATATTACTGAACAGTACTCTCAATAGAAAACTAATATCAGTTTGTCATGTAGAAAACGTTTTTACATTTGCCATAGATTGTTAACTCTCCTAGAAGTTTTATGAGTCATTCAAAGATGCCACTTACACATGGGTTATCATTTTAGCTGAAGAAATTATCTTCTATGGTTATAGAAGCTAATTGACAATAAAGTTGTCTTTGAGACCTTTTGCACTGTTTGCGTTGTGTCAATCAAAATAAGTGTTTGTGGCCAAAGTGTTTTCTTGCATTATTTAGAAAGATTCCCAATATAAAGCTGAATTCATCAATTTTAATATTTTTAAATCTTAGATACCTAAATTGGACTTTTGCTTTTATAGGAAGGGATAGTTTTTGCCCTTAGAAAAACAGCAGGAAGAAAAAACGAGAAGCCATTTCCTCTTATTTTATCACTTGGTACCTGTGAGAAGAGACCAGTACTCACTTTGCTAAAACCTCTTTTCAGGGATTTGTAGGCAGCAATAGGGGCTCCCCTCAGCCTCCCTTTCTTCACGTTTAAGAACCCCAATTCCCTTATGTTAGAGGCAAAACAGCTGGACTTTGTCCAGAGGAAAACTTAGTGTCTTGTTTTTTGGAGGAGGAGAATAATATTTCAGTTGTAATACAGTAATATGTAATTCATATAACATAGTAATATATAATTCAAAGTATAGAAAATTTCTCAGTAAAAAGCTTAAAATCCAATGATATTCACACATATGCAACATAGTTAGAAGTTTTTAGATATATGTGGCCTAGATACACAGGAACTGTTAAAGAGGTGGGTTTTATTATTGTCATTACTGTGGGTTTTATTACCAGTATTATTACTATGTTTTTATCAGCCTTTGGTCAGAATGAGTGTCATGATCCAGGCATTCCTATAAATGGGAGGCGTTTTGGAGACAGATTCCTTCTGGGAAGTTCTGTTTCCTTTCACTGTGATGATGGCTTTGTGAAGACTCAAGGCTCTGAATCCATAACCTGTATTATGCAAGATGGAAATGTAGTATGGAGCTCCACTGTCCCACGTTGTGAAGGTAAGGGCACAGTCTTGTCTTTGCGCCTATGGTTTGAATAATGACGCTATTTAAATTTAGCTTAGTTTTTATATTTTGCACATAAATAAGACTGCTTTACCTGAAACTATTCATTCACCTTAACACTCTTACAGTCATGTGAGAGCACAGTAATAGAAACAAGATAGCTTGCTTTTATATTCTTGGAATAAATTAGCATTCTAAAAATCTGGTTGCTATTGTTTCCAACTTCTTATTGTCACAATCATTACTTGATCATGAATTATAACTGCTATAACAGTTTTGGCTGTAGCACAATGATGAACATAATTGTCTACCACACAAGAAGTAAATAAAGCTCCTATATAAAAGTCCTTTTTGAAAATTTACCTTTTAACTTTTTCAAAATGGAAGTATACCTGAATTTGTGTGTAATATTATAACCTCCAGTACACTTACTCCTGAGAAATATAGTGAAAACCAGAGCTATGTTTAATGTCCATATTCCCAAAAATTTCCAAATTTATTTGCTTGTCTTTTCCTAAGTGAATAAACAGGCTAAGATGATCTCTACTTAGGTGTAAAACTCAATTTGGAATGAAATACAGTAAGAATTTCTTGATGCTTAACTGGCAGGTACTAAAGTCAAGGCAGATGAGTGCATTTAATAAATGACTAAAGTATGTTTTTTAAAAGTAATTTTCAAAATGTATACCTTTTATTAAACAATGGATACATAGACTTGAAATGACAGGGTTTTTTTGGGAGAAACTAATCCTTCTAAATCTCACATTTCCATTAATTTCAGTGTCATTGCAATTACTTAAGGATCTGGATCATATCACTTTCTTGTTATTTGGGCAATTTGAGAACTCAGTTTGCAAAGACTGTTTATTTCAAAGAAAATTTAAAAATTTTGAAGAATCCCCTCATGTCTGCAGTCTGTTAGAAGTGGATGTGTGATGCAGTGCTCGAGAGGGTTCCCCAGCCAGCCCTGGTCTCAGACTGTGCTGAGTGTGGTCTCTCCTGGTCTGGAATAGACCCAGGTAGAGATAAGGCAGTGGCTGCCAGATCCCCTGGCAGCAAGACTGCTCTCTGTAGCACCAAGGTGGGAAAGGCATCGAGGATTAGGGCAAAAACCAGAGAGGGATCCTTCGTGTGATTCCCAAAGGTTTATTTCCTCAGAGAGGGTCAGGGATGAAGAGACCCAGAACTGGGGTGTGCAGGGGGTTTTATAGGGGGAGGATTCCAGGGGTGGACACAAACTTTCAACCAAGAAGGTAGGGAGAGGGGAGGAGTACAAGGTGGGATTGACAACATCCTGAACTAATGAGGGAGGACTGGGGTCACAGGGGCCAATGGGGCATCGAGGTTTGGGTGACACCCCAAGTGCAGGAATAGGCTGGAGGGAGGATTGACAAGGAAGGGTCTGGAACAGGGGATGGGACAGCTGTGATGGATGGGAAGGAGCTGGGCAGGGAAACACTGCCTGACAGGGAAGGAGCTGGAACATAGGGTGGGGTTTGGCATTTTAGGAAACTTCAGGGGTGGGCACAACATAGGGATAGACTAACTTGGGAAAAACATAGGGGTACATTGGAATGAGCCATTAACAATTGAACTGTAAATAAAAAACTAGGAAATTAAAATAAACACATCACAACAGATGTGAGCCTGGATGTTGTACTAGCAAAATTTCTTACCCTGAATAAAGTATGTTACACAGTGGATCAGGGTCTTCCTTTTATTCTTACAGCAAAACCAGCCCACTCCAAAGCAGGCAGTAGGGTGTTGTTTTTTGTCAGAAGATTTTTTTTTCTCATTTTGAAACTCTAGATTCAATTGTTTAAGTATTCAGTGTAATCTTTATGCTATTTTATTTTTGAAAATGGATAAAGGACCAACAATAAACACTTTTAAGGAAAAAAAAAAACACCGATAAAATTACAGAAATTAATTTTTCAGAAAATATATAGGTGCCCCTCATTTATCCTTTCTTTAAACCTTCTGGAATGTTTACTTGGTTTTTAATTAGAAAAAGATTAAACTCAAAGACTGTTTTGGGGCTTTGTTTTTTTTAGATTTTTCTCTTTGTTTCTTTTATAGAAGGAAGTACTTATGTTCAGGATATGTTCCTTTCTGATGTGGATTCTCTTGATAATTGAAGGAGTTTCTTGTCTTGGATTATAGTATGGACTAAGAATACTAGGCATGATTTAGTTTGCTTCTAGTGGTCTGGGATTTCTGAACAACTGTTGTTTTTATGTTGTTGCTCTGCTCTGTGTTTTTTTATACATAACAGTCTCTGTAAGCAACACAGCTGAGTAAATTATGTACATGAAGTGGTACAATCAGTTGAGGATCAACAGTTTTATGACTGTTTTTGTTCATAGTATAATGAAATTTAATTAAAAAAAAACCATAATGGAATAAATTGATTTCCTCATTACTTATACACATGTAAGGAAAATGCCATTTTACCGGCCTTTCATTTTGCTTCAAAAAAAATTTGTTCTGTTTTAGGATTTGTGTGTTGCTTTTATTTCCCATTCAAATCTGGAAGAAAATCCCTGGAGACAAGTACAAGTCATAAATGAAATCAAATAACCTCTTTGATTATTTTTTTTCATGTTGCTAAAAACATTGAAATAAAACTAGGCATATTAATTTACAACTCATAAATTCATTTTACCATCCATTTCTATATGCATAATAGGTTGGTTTGTCACTAAGAGAAACAGAAGAAATCTAGTAAGATTTCCTGCACTGAAATGTGGAATTTTCTGATAACAATACCATTGACTTTTTCTATGAGGACAACATAAATGATACTAAGATAAATTTACCTGTCCTTGAAAACATTCCTGTGTTTTTCTGTGCCATAGCCTTTGCTAAAAGATAACATCCCAAGGCCCTGTTCCATGACAGATTAAATTTTTAAGGGACTCATGTTTTCCTAAATTTGTTCTGTCATTTCTGCTGTTTAATCCTGCTCCAAAGTCCGTTAATTTTGCTCTGAAAAATGCTCCCTGTCTAGCCCTGTCATTTTCATAGCCCTCTTGCAATACATTTTTTTTAAAAATTTTTTGTGGAGGAGGATCAGGCTAGAGAACATTTAAACAAATTTGATATACAGGAAGGGTCTGATGGAATACAGCCAAGAATTCTGAAGAAGCCATCCCATGACATCACAAGATCACTCAGTATCTTGGGAAGCTGATTTAAACCAGGGAGATCCCTGAGGACTGGAAGAAAGCAAATTCCAGTCTTGGAGAATGGAAGGAGGGAAGAGCTGAAGAGCTACAGGTCTCATTTTTATCACTGGGAAAGATGATGCAACAATATTCCATTTCCAAACCATGTGCTGAGCTTTAAACCCAGCTAGAAATTAAGCCCCAGTGCTGCTCCTTTCCCCTCCACCCTTTCCTAGGAGAGTGAGACAAAAGGCTCTCATATATTCTGAGTTGAGAAAGGAAAACAGCAATGAGGTAAGATAGAAAGAACAACAATATTAATAACAAGAGTATACAAGAGAGGGTGATCTACATAGTATGCTCACCTACTGCCTGACCTACCAACCTAACCAGGCTCCACATGTGGGTGGCCACAAGTCAAAGACAAAATGCCCCCTCAGATCCTCCTGCTCATGGTTTTCCTCAACCCCATGTCACATTTTCTTCCTACAAGTGCAGTCCCTGACTTCTGACCCCCAGAGATTGTGTGAGTGGTACAGAATAACCACCCAGGTTTGCCCACACAGCTTCAAACTCTGCCCCCTCAAGGCTACTATGAGAAAATTAACTCTGTCCAAGCCAAAACTAGGACAAAATGAAGAAAACTATGGTGACTGGGAGTAATCTACATGGATTTATGAAGAAGAAATCATGCCTAACCAACCTAATAGCCTTCTGAATTAAGATGAACTGTCTGATGGATGAGGGGAGAGTAATGGATATTCAGTTTTAGTAACGCGTTTGGCATTGTGTCATGCGAAATTCTCAATGTCAAACCAATGAAGTAGGGACTAGAGAAGTGAACAGTAAAGTGGACTAATAACTGACTGAAGTATTTGGCTCATAGAATTGTAGGCAGTATCGCAAAGTACAACTGGAGGATAATTCATAGAGCTGTAGCCCAGGGTCAGTTTCCTGTCCAGTACTGTTTAAAATCTTCAGTACTGAACTGAATGCTGAGGCAGAATGTACTCTTGAGTCTGCAGATGATATAAAACTGGGGAGGGTGGCTGGAGTACCAGATGTTTCTGCTGCTGTTCAGAGGGATAAGAGAGGCAGGAGAACTGGGCTGAGAGTAAATGTCAGATCTTTCCCATCTCTTCAGCATTGGTGAGGATTTGTTGGGAGCACTGTGTACACTCCTGGGATCCACAGTACAAGAAAAATGTGGACATACTGCAGTGAGTCCAGTGAAGGGTCACAAAGATAAGTAAGGACTTGGAGCGTCTGCCATACAAGAGGTTGAAAGAACTGTGCTTGTCTCGACTGGAAAAGAAAAGGTGCAGGACTCAAGAGGGATCTTGTCAACGTGTACAGATAAATGATAGGATGGTTTAAAGAAGGTGGTGCTAGACTATCTCCTCAGTGGTGTAAAATGACTGGACAAGAGGCAGTGAACAGAAACTAAAATACATGGATTTCTGTTTAAAGATAAAAAGCCCCCCTTGCACTGTGAGAGTGATCAAACATTAAAACAGCTTGGGCAGAAAGTCTGGTGAGTGTCTGACTTTGGAGGAAAGGCATGATCCTGACTGGACATGGTTCTGTGCAATCTGTTGTTTTGAGCAAGAAATGGACTAGATGGTTTCCAGACATCCCCTTCAACTTAAACCATTCTATGAACTGCCAGTTCCACTGAGCTCAGTGATTACTCAAAAAGGTGGCACAGTACAATGGTAATAGTTATTTGGCACAATTTATCTGATGTTTCCACATAAATGTAGACTCATATTGGATCTAAATGTGATTTTACAAGATACTGTGCTTTTCCACAGAAGGAAGACTGGCAGATCCAAATGCCATGCTTTGTGTGTTTAAATATATCTAGAGTAATAAGTCTTGACAAGATACATTTCAGACCTTATGAGTCTGAAGAAAACAAAGGGCTCATAATACTGTTAAACTATTAAAACTGTATTAAACTTAAATTTCTATGCATTTTAGTTTGATTTTTTGCAATTTCTTTGAATATGTAATATATTAGAAGTAATTCATATATTACAAATATATGTTTTTTTTCTTCAGCACCATGTGGTGGACATTTGACAGCATCGAGTGGTGTTATCTTGCCGCCAGGGTGGCCAGGATATTACAAGGACTCACTTAATTGTGAATGGGTGATTGAAGCAAGACCAGGACATTCCATTAAGATCACTTTTGACAGGTGAGTATCATAAAATCAAACAAGAATTAAGGTCTTAGCATAAATACTTGTTTTATTATTGAAGAATAAGTATATAATTTAAGAACTCAAACCACAACAAGGGACTTTATTGCAATGCACAGTACTATTCCTACAAGTAGGCAAATAAAGTTTTCTAATACGTTCTTTGCTTCCATTGTACTCAGCAGGAAGTTCCAGAATTTTAAGATGTTGACATTTTTTTCTCATTTAAGACTTCATAGTATTTATAGGTTTATATTTATTTGCAAGTTTTTTGGGTTTTTTTTTAAGTAATGATCAGAAGCCTGAGGTTTAAGGATGTCTTCTTAAATGGAAATTGCATTTTTACTTATAAGATGGAGCATTTAAATTTTATAAAAGGAAATGCATTGCCTGAAGTTGAAGATGTTTGAATGCACATGACATTAACAGTGTGATGACAATATTTCTGAGAAAACTAGTGAGAAACGTCGGCTTCTGTGATGTGGTGCAGTTTAA
The DNA here is from genome assembly GCA_032173965.1 of Sitta carolinensis. NCBI lineage: Eukaryota > Metazoa > Chordata > Aves > Passeriformes > Sittidae > Sitta > Sitta carolinensis. The sequence continues at coordinate 21,671,174 of JAVUNC010000004.1, read as the reverse complement.
AAACTTAATTTGCTGAATTTTATGCAGTTGCACACACATTCCGTTAGGAGAATTTTTAGTTTTGTGTATAAATTGAACTGCACTGACATTAAACAAGAACTTGGAGTTTACCCTGATTTTGTTTCTGAAAATAAGCCTTCTGATTTGTTTTAGTATAATGGAGTCAGTTCTCATGAATTGTAAGATAAACAAGAATCATGTTTGCATTCCTTTGTAAAAGATATCACCTGATGGACTTCTCAAGTGACCAGTGGAGATGGAGAGGTGGTAACTTCTCTGTCCAATCTCTGATCACTGTCCAGAAACTTATATATACAAGGTCAACAATAAAGGAGAGAGTTCTTTTCTTCTTCTCTGCCTGAACACCTGTTGTGTGTGTTGCTGTGTGTGTCTATCTGTGTCACAGGAACACCCTGATACAAAATGCAGAATTTTGATCACATATAATTTGTCATATAAGTACAGACGATGCATAATTTATCTACTTCAACTTTATCTCAGCATTAATAGCAAATGGATTCAGTTGCCATTCCCTAATTGATTCAATTGCAAATAGTATTACCATTAGAGTGTTGGTTTTGGTAGACAAAGAAAAAACCTTTCCCTGTTTTCTTTGGAAGTTTATAGAGCTTTTCTGGCAGGTTTAGAAAATTGTCGAACTTTACTACATCATTTTTAAAATTTTAGTAGAAGTGTTATGCTTGTTAATAGTAGTATAACCTTGCTTTTGCAGTAAAATTATTTTCTTTTGTCAACATGAAGGCATTGTTACCTAGTTTAAAAACTTCATGGAAAACCTTTCTCTTGCTTACAAGAAAAACTGACTTTGCTGTCTGATATAACATTAACGAACTACAAATCAGTAATTGATTTTGTCAATTAACCAACAAATAAAAATTTTTTGTTAAGTATATGGACTAGTTTGGGGAAAATGGAACCCTTTTCTCCTTTACTATATGACTTGCCTCAAAGACTTACCTAACAGAATGACGTTTTGTACAAATGTGATATTAATAATGTAAATTATCTTACTCTTGAGCTAATGAAACTTTAATGTTGCTAGACAAATGTGCCTTGCCAGAGTCCTTAGAATCTTTCCAGAAGTAGCAGCAAATGACTGCAGGACCCTATGATTATTGTACACTGAAACATTTTGCATTTCAGATTGTGCCTAATGCCTGGAATGGTAACAGAAAAGTAAAATCTATTGATTCAAGTCATGAGGAAAGGGATGGAAGAATAATGGCTGACCTGAAGATCATTGTTACTTTGAATATTGATAAAAAATAGTTTGATAATTTATACAGCTAACCTCTGTATACAAAACCAACCCAACTGTAGGAAGAATAATATAACACATCATCCTTTAAGTCTTTTTTAAATTATCTATGTACATTTGGAGCGTGACCTACCTCTTACTAATATGAGAAGCTAATAAATATGAAAATAAACTAAAAACCCAAAAAGTAATCCTTAATTAGGTACTTTCAGTAGTGATGTAGAATTTCCAATAACAAATTGTCTTGGTTTATTACTTTAGGGAAAGTGCAAAGACTAAAAATAAAACCCAACAACAAACCCAGCCCAATTAAAGAAAAAATCATTTCCTTAAACCCTCAAAATCAGACAAGTGAATTATAAAGTCACATTTGAGTTTGACATGAGCCCCAATCTACTGGGAATAAAGATCATTGTCAGAGTAGCAATTGCTGTTAAGTTATTTTCTGGTTTCTGTCTCCAGCAAGGGTTTGCCATCCATTGTTGTCATACTGCCCTGCTAGGAAAACTGCAATTGCTGGCTGAGAGCACTTTATTCCTAATTAGTTTTCTTCACAAACATAACTGTCAAAATAACTGAGCTATTCAATTATTGATCTTGAGTCTATTCATTATGAGTACAAATAAAGCATTTAAACCAGCCTAGTGGTATCTGTCTGTTATCATTCTGCTGCAGGATAAATCAATGTATAATCTCTGAAATTATGGAAGGTTTCTGAAAAACTGTCAAGTACTTTAGTGATGCTCTCTGTAACTGTCTATTTTAGTAAATTAAAGAGAATCAGTGAGCCTTTCCAGACACAAAAACTCATATGTCTGTGCAGCTAAATTGTTGAAATAGTGTCCAACATGTTTCTTGAGTTTGTCAGCTAGCAGTCTCCCAGATAATTACTAAACAGGGCCAGGAGTTACTGTGGGCAAGCAACCATTCATAATTGGAAATTTGAATAGTATCTCCTTTGAGAGGCTAAAGGATGTATTTAATAGTATGGATATAGGCTATTCCATTCTTGCTGATTTCACTGCCAGAAATGGGTCCACAAAAATGCTTAATGTATTAGCAAATCTGCAAGCCCTGTATTCCACTGTCAGAGTGGATAGAAAGCAGTAAAAGCAATCATCTGGATTTTATCCAGCTTATCCAAATAAAGTACCATTAATCTGGAGTTTTCTGTGTGAAGAGGAAGGAACAATACAAAGTGCCTAAGTCAGTTTCCCAGCAGTTATTAGCTCTGATAGCAAAGGAAAAGCTTTCTGTCTTCTGGCTGTGATTTTGTTTACAGGGAACTGTGAGAGAAGATAGAAAGAATACTAAATACTTGCTAAAACTGAACTAGTTCTTACCAATGCTGATGTGTCTGTGAAGATGTTTTTACAAGACCAATGCTATCTGTTCTGTAGTATGTCAAAATGCCTGGATGAGAGCTTGGTCATTCTGTCATCATTGTCTAATTAAGTATAAAGTTTATTTACACTTTGAAGAAATGTCACATATATTTTTCCTTTCTCGAGTGTTTAATATTTTGCACTTTTTCTTTAATTACAAAATACAGTTTCTTATCTCTAGACCACTACATGTGTCTCATATTGGCAAGACAGCTAAGGGCATTCAGTTTGAAAAATCCATTGTATTGCGTAGGGATTTCTGCTGTTCTCAGAAGTTGAACTAACAAGCCTTATGGGAACAGAAGAGACAAGTCTCACAACATATGCACTTCTGAAAGATGAAAATAAAAATATTGAGTTTTAATGCAAATATATTTAGAGCAGTGTAGATATCTGTGTAATAGCACAAATTTCATTGACAGGAAAATTTATGTGTGCATGGTTTAGATGCTACAGCATATCAGAATCTGATACAACCACAAACTGTGTTGAAAAGCATCTGATGTAAAGTGCCAGTTCAAGTTCATATAGAGAAAGAGCAGATTTGTGTTTGATTTATGAATTAGTAGTAGATGACTGCACACATAGATATACATTATAAACTGGAGAAATGTGATGCAGTTTAGTGATTGGCAGACATTGACTCGACTGTTGATTTTAAAATTGTTTTTTTCTTGTAAATCAGCCCTAATTAGTCTCCTTACTTTCCATTCTTATCTGTATTACCTATTTGGTAATATAGACAAGACACACTAAAGTAAATTAAGAAGTCATGCTTATTATAACTGTAGCGAATTTCAAAATTAAGGCTTGATTTTAATTTAGCAATTTTTTTACTGCTTTATTTCACAGGGCAAAAATGATTACTAAAAAGTAAAGTAACGAGCTATGTAAGAGTAAAATCTTTGGATTAAAAAAATAAACACTTGACTATAAAACAGCTTTTGCCAAATTATAAATATCAGATAATGAAATTATTGAGATGAAATAATGAAGTGTTATTGAAGATGTTCCTAGGGTGTCCAACTATTTATTAACCTGAGGGCAAAAACTTTCTTGGATCTTCATAATGCAATTTTGTTTGAGACAATTTGCATTTTTGTACCCAGATTTCCCACCAAATGTCTTTCTGAAGGCCAGTCATATGGCTGATTTGAAGTATAATGAATCCCTTACAAATTTTTTATGATACCACAAAACATAAAGCAAGGAAAATGATTCATGAAACCTTATTTGATTGTTATTCTTAGCAATACATGGGTGGATTTGTAGCTATGTAATTTTTTGTGTGGTATTCTTGATCAGTTACAAGTGGGTTACATTTCTAGCAGTTGAAGAAGATAACACCATTCGTCCATCCATCAGCTGACTTGCATATTCCTTTTCAGATTCCAGACTGAAGTTAATTATGACACTTTGGAAGTCAGAGATGGGCCAGCAAATTCATCACCATTAATTGGAGAATACCATGGAACACAAGCACCCCAGTTCCTTATTAGTACTGGAAATTACATGTATCTCCTGTTCACTACAGACAACAGTCGTTCCAGTGTTGGTTTCCTAATTCACTATGAGAGTAAGTCTGGTATTTCACTAATAGATTTTTATTTAATCTTGAAAAAAACTATTCAATTAGAAAATGAACAAACAAATGGGAACAAAGAAAATTCAGTAGTCATATTTGTGTAAGAACAAATTATGTTTACTCTATGCTGTACTGACAGATAATTCTGGAAGTTTTAATTTTGGTATTTTTTAATTCATGAGTTCTTTTATGTTATTCAGGGTCCTTACAGACCTAGTTGTTTAATCAAATGCAAAGTAATTTTAGAAACTTTCCCTTGTGGGTGAAGATATATTGTTTGGGTGTCACCTATCTTCTCTCTAACATTCACTTTCTCTCTTTTTCTCTTTCTCTAGTTTTTGAACAGAGTTAGACATCTTATCTATAATGGTTCCAAAATGCAAATATAATTAATATCTCCATGTGAACTACTCAATCATCATAATAGCATTTTCTTTTAAATTAAGTGCATAAAATGGTGTATATTAAATGGTCTGAAGTTACACTGGTCTTTATATGATAGTTCAACCATTCACTTAATTATTTACTGTAGAGACCTTGTGTGTTTACTGCAGTTGTGCCAACCTAGTAACATCACTTTTATCAGTTATTTTTATTTGGAAACTAAGTTGCTGTAAATTGGCTATAATATTGAACCTGGAATAGTGTCCAGGTATATTTTAGAGCCACATCAAAACTTGTCCAAATAGTAAAAAACAAGTGTACAGAGAAAGCTTGCTAAACACTTCACACCAATGTCAGTGCATTTGCTCCACAAGACTTGTTAAGTTACTCACAGCCTCACTGTTCACACTGTCTTTTTCCTCACACTGGATTTCTCACAGAGCAAAAATTGTCTCCATTTTGCCTTGTGCTTTGTATGTTCATGTAACACAGGTGAAATTTGCTGCAGTCTATCTTCTTGTGCTAGTCAGCATCAGGAGCTCCTGTCTGTGATCTTTTACTCTGTATTGACAATTGTGTACCTCACAGAGGGAAGGTCATCACAATAACTAGTAACACGGGGGTTTTATAAGTAGATAAAGTCAGTGTTTTCAAAGAGCAAAATTAGGTAGAAAGGCCTAATGGAAGCCTTGGGTAATCTGCAAGGAACACAAGAGACTAAAATTATATTTTGATTTCCCTTGGAGGTTTTACTGTAGAAGTGCTAATTTTAAACCTATCACAACAGAACTATTTGTTTAACATTTCCTACATTTGTAGAAGACAAGATAGTAAATTTTAAACATTAAGTTTCTGAATATTTTCTTTGGAAGTTCAAATAATTGTATTATTTGGAAGTGTCTTAAAAATCTTTCAGTTATAGTTCTAACTTTGATGATAAAGTAAATTGCTGCACTGTGGAGCAGAAGGCTTTAACCTTGCTTAAAATAAAAGGCTCAATATAAGCTAAACTGAGTTAAATCTGGGATGGCAGTGATATTCTATTAAGGTAAAATATGACTGTAATATAACTTTAATAAATATGTAGCCCATTAAAGGTACTGTAAAGAATGTAAAGATATATTCATTCCACTCCTTAAATTTCTGTCATTCAACCTTTTGATGACACTTCAAGCATAGCTAATGCAAGACAGTGTAGATTAACTCTTATCTAAGTGAAAAAAAATAATAAAGTGCCTAAAACATTCCTTAAGTAAGACTACTGATAAAATATTCATTTTTTGTTAAAAAAAAATCATCCTTATTCTTTTGGCAAGTCTGCCTCATGCCTCAATTGCATTTCCATGAACTCTTAGCTTCCCTAGTTATGTGTTTTGGGTAGGTTTTGTTTAGTGGATCGATTGGTTGGTTTTTTGTTTGTTTTTTTAGGGGCGTTTTGGTTCCTCATTCTGTGAAATCTGATTCTATGTTGTGCAATCTTAGTCTTTTTCTTAAACAAAACCAGATAGAAATACTTTACCTGCAGATTCCTTTAATGTAGTTTTTTCCTTTGTTTATTAAAGTATATTTCAATTTTTTATTTCCTTATAGTAGAGAACATGATAATTTACAAAACAAATTGTTCAATTATTTCTTAAATCCAAATGCTTTACTTAAAAGTCTTTGCTTTTTGTGGGCTAATATTTCCTCCTATCCTAAAATATAGAAAAATATAGAAAATACAGAAATTTAGTGTTGATGAAATTATTTCAGTACAATAAAGAACAGTAGTCACTGGAAAAAGTTTCTCAGAAGGGCTGCGGAATCTCCATCCTTGGGGATACTAAAACTATATCCAGAAATGGATCCTCCTGTACAACCAGCTTTAGGTGACCCTGCTTGAGCAGGGGGGTTGGACTACATGTTCCCCAGAGGTTCCTTCCACCCTAAATTGTTATGTGATTTCTGTGATGCTGTGAAAAAAAAAGAAAAAAAATAATAATTTTGATGACAATATAAGAACAGTTACAATTTGATGATGATTCCAACCTACAGTTAAAGCAAGTACTATGATTGAGAAGGTTAGAATTCAAAATAAGCTAGATGAACTGAAGAAAGCGTGTAAAACAAAACCAATTTGATTCCATAAAGAAACATGCTAAGCCTAAATGGGAAACGAGAAATTACATACACAAATACAAAATGAAGATACAATAGAAAAAGATTTGGATGTCACACAAAACTTACATAATCTAGAGAAAAATGTAGTAGTATTTCAAAAAGCTGAATCTTCTAGACATTGTCTTTATCTAAAAGCAAAGACAACTTCAAAATATACATTTGTTTACGGAACTTGTTTTATCTAGGACTTGTTCAAAAATTATTTCACTTCATTTGATGACCAGGAAGACTATTGTGTCCAGTTTGTGACACAGTTTAAAGAGTAGAAGGTTGCTAACACAGAAAATACGACACATAGGAGTCATTGAAAGGTTTGTACTTGTTTAGAAAAAGTATAACTTGGCAGGCAGGGGGTAAAGTGTGACAATGGTGTTACGGTCCCAAGTAGCTAATAATTGTAGCCTGTCCTAGAGTTTGATCTGCTGTCTGTGCTCATTCTCAATCAACTCTTTACAACTATTTTCCAATCACATTTATCACTGTTGTGCCAGAATTTCCATATCTTTTTGTAGTCAAGAATCTCAGTATTGCCCATTATTTAATTTTAGGTTATCTCCTGTTAAGAAAAAGAATCAAAACTTCAGTCAAAGAAGCAAAGAAAAATTATTTATTTTCAGCTATGTTCATGGTTGCTGAAACTTGCATACTGAATATTTTTCCCTGGGAATGAAACAGTGTTACCTATGCTGAGTTTATTTACTTAACAGTACTACTTCAGTCAGGAAGTTGGAAGTTAATAAATTTCCTATAGCTTTTGGTCTTGCAAATATGTGAAACAATTGAGTCAATGTAATTTTGAATTATCATTTCAAAAAGAAACTGATGAGTTTACCTATTATGTGTGACTCAGAATGCCAAATCAGCTGATGTGTTCAGGCGGGGGTGGTAGGCTGCCCTGTGAGGAAGGAATTTTAAGAGTGCTGCTGTGGACCTCCATCTACACTAATATATTTCAAAATATGAAGTACGATTTGTCTAAAAAAATCTAATGTGTATCAAAGTTGAAATTTCGTACAGGTGAAATTATTAAAGGCATTTACAGTGCAGAATATTATAGACTTAAATGGGTTCTTTGAGACTATATTAAACATTTTTATCCAGGCAAAGGGAATCTAAAAATGCACTGTGTTAGCACAGTACATTTGCATTGAGTATGCAGTCAAGTCTAGAAAAAATTCGTTTAGAATTTGAGTATGTCAGGGTTACCTCATGAAAACTACATCATAAGCTTTCAAATCTGAATTCTAAGTGAGATATAAGAAGAGTTGGAGGGTACAGAGAATATTTCTCTGTGAAAGCTAGAGTCATTATTTATGATATTTTTATTTGTAGTCCTGCTTCCAACACTCATAGCAATAGTTCTGAACCCTTCACTTTATGCCCTGATAAATCAATTTTTTCCTTAGTTTTGAACTCCTCCTACTTTGTTCCTGAAGCTGTATGGTAGTCCTGGATAAACAGGGCAGGGTAGAAGTGGTGAACTGAGAGTACAACTTCCACAGAAATGGTTAGAGATGCACAAGCAGCTGAGAGGACCAGCACCTTCTCAGCCTTTTAGAGGACTGAGAACCTAGGAAATGCCTGTGAAGAAGGCAGCCATAGTGGAGTAACCATGGCTAGATCCCAGGTGCCCGAATCTTAACACCACCTTCCCCCTACGCCCTCCCTTCTTCTCTGGCTGAAACTTCACTTTCAGTTTCATCTACCTTCTCCCTCTGAGAGGTGCAGGGGCCAGGGCATGAAGATTGTGATCAGTTTATCACACATTATCTTTGCTGCTCCTTCCTCCTTGGTGGAAGGACGCCTCAGACTCTTCTCCAGCATTGGGATCCTCCCCCAGGAGACAGTCTTCTATGAATATTTAGTATTTGCTTCCCATGATCTACAGTTATTAATGAATGGCTCTGGCATGGGGTGCAATCTTTCAGGAACAGAGTGCTCCAGTGTGGACTTCCCACAGTGTCACAAGTCCTGCCAGCAAAGCTGTTCCAGCGCTGGCTCCTGTCTCCACCAGGCCCCAGATCCTGCCAGGAACCTGCTCCAGTGTGGACTTCCCATGAGATCACAGCCTCCTTTGACCATCCATCTGGTCCTGAGGGGTGTCCTGCACAGGCTGCAGGTGGATCTCTGGTCCACAGTGAACTTTCACGGGCTTCAGTAGGACAGCTGCTTCACCATGGTCTTAGCAAGGGTTGCAGGGTCTTCCAAACCTTGAGCACCTCCTCTCTCTTCTTCATTGACCTTAGTGTTTCAGAACTCTTGCTCTCCCATTCCCATTCTTCTCTATGGAAGCAGCTTTTTATTTCCTTCTTAAATATGTTGTCCCAGAGGCTCTACCACCATCTCTGAGGTGCTCAGCTTTTGCCTGCAGCAGGCCCATCCTGATGCCAGATGACATTGGGTCTGTTGGACATGTGGGCAGCTTCTCACAAAAGCCACTCCTGTAGCCACCCCATCTACTAACACTTGGCCATGCAAGCCTAATACAGGGGTGAAGGTGACAGGGTATTTTAGTTTTTGGGTTTACTTCTCACCGTCCTAATCTATTTTTAATTGGCAATAAATTAAATTATTTTTTCTCAAATTGAGTCTGGTTCGACTCTGATGGTAATTATTAAGTGATCTTCTTGTCTTTGTCTTAGCTCTTGACTTTCTTCATGTTATTTTCTACCTTTTTCTCTCCCCCTGTACTGTTGAGGGGGTAATAAGAGAGCAGCTGAGTGGGACCTGGCAGCCAGACAAGGTCAATTCACCCCACATAGTAACAGAAAATAAAAGAAATTCCTGTCATCCCAATAGAGAGTCTCTATTTGTTTCCTTCATGTGTATACATTATTTCTCATTATGTTATTGAATTCCACAATCATTTGCTATCACTGCAAGCACAATGTATAATGTTCCGTTAATGAGCCTTCATTTGATAATTTCAGGGAGTTTTTTTTCAGTGGGTAGCTCCAGGTTTATTTGCCAAAAACTATTTTGTCTGGCCTACAAGACATAATTACCAGAGACTCTTTCTGTCAGATAAGAGTAATACAATTGTGAAAGCTATAGTATTTGTCTTCCTTTTTTTTTCGTGCACAGGATAATATCTGTAAGAATTCAGTAGTTTGTGAGCTATTCAATTGCAGCTTTTTTACATTGCTTCTTGTTGTACCAAGTAATCATAACTATGCAGAGGAAAATTGAGTTGTCCTCCAGTATCAGAAACCGAATAGATGAAATAATTAAATATGATTTATATACTAGCAAAATTTTTATTCATACTTTGAACTGTAGTATCTTCGTAGAGTTTCAGATGTCCACTACTTTACTTGGTTTGGTGTTTTTAGTTGATTGACAAAATGTACCTTAAAACTCCAGTCTTTTTCTATTTCATTTTGACTTCTCTATTCAATGAAACTTAAAATTGGAAAACCTTTCTATGGGTCAGACAACAGCTAGAGAAAGGGTTTTATATCCCATATCAATTCTCAGGCAATGCTAACTAGGAGCTCTTGGAGGCTCTTTCTTTCATCTGTCTTCTTCATTTTGTGTTTTCTTTGTTTTTTGGGGTTTTTTTTCTGTTTACTTTCTGAAATAAAGGTGAAAAAACAAAATTAAATCTTTTTGTTTCAGGTGTTACTCTGGAATCAGATTCCTGCCTTGACCCTGGAATTCCTGTGAATGGCCATCGCCATGGTAACAACTTTAATATCCGCTCCACAGTAACCTTCAGCTGTGATCCAGGATATACACTGAGTGATGAAGAACCTCTCATATGTGAAAGAAACCATCAGTGGAATCATGCATTACCCAGCTGTGATGGTAAGTGTCAAGCTCGTCAGGTGTCAGCTTTGAAGTCCACAAAAGTTCATCTACTATTTTTCAAAACTAATTAAGCTTGTCATTGCTACTACCTCCCTTCAATTGCAGCAAGAGCCACACTTTGTAAAAATTATTGTTACTGAAATCCATGCTTTACATCTCAATATCAGCTTTTAGTGAAGTATTGAAAAAAAAACCAGGCACTTATTCACAAATAGAAAAATTCAGATACTTGCAGGGTGCCATTGTTCAGCTGTGAATCAAAATTGTGCCATACAACTAATTCTTTCAAAACATACAACTAATACTTTCAAAACAAGGCAAATAAACTTAATTTATATTTTAAACTCTAAATACTGCATACCAAAACGCTTAAAATTTGGGATGCTCAATACTAAAACAGATAGACCATGATCAGCCAATGTAATTCATTTTCTTAACATATTTTTGTTTTGAAATTTTGGTTAGTTTATTAATTGTTTTGGTGGATATGAAGTATGAAACTGTCTAGACCTTTCATGAAACATTTTTTAAAATGCTGAATTACTTCACGGTTTAACCACAGCCAGCAACCAAGCCTCACACAGCTGTTTGCACACTCCTACCAGCAGGAGCAGGGAGAGAATCAGCAGGCTAAAAGTGATTACACTCCTGGGTTGAGATAAAGACGTTTAGTATGAAATGCAAAAGCTGTGCACGCAAGCAAAGCAAACCAAGGAATTTATTCACTGCTTCCCAAGGACAGCAGGTGTTCAGCCATCTCCAGAACAGGGCCCCATTACATGTAATGGTCATTTAGGATGACAAATAATATCAGTCTGAACTTCTGTTTTCTCTCTTTCTCCCTGCTTTATATACTGAGTGTGGGGTATTCTTTGGGTTAGCTGTGGTCACCTGTCCCTGCTGTGTCTCCTCCTAATCTCCTACTCACCCCCAACTTCCTCACCAGTGTGACATATGAAAAGCAGAAAAAGTCTGTGTAAACCCTGCTCTGCAATAACAAAAACATCTCTATATTATCAATCCTGTGCTCAGCACAAATCCAAAACAGAGTCCCATACTGAGAAGAAAAATAACTCTACCCCAGCCCAAACCAGCACAACTGTATTCACCAATATTTTTTCTGTATTTCTTTCTTGTAATTGGATTTTTTGGCTAAGTTCTGTTTCTGTGAACCACTGAATCAACTTAATTTCTTCATGGAATTCTTGTATAGTTGCTACAAAATCATTCTTATAGAAACGACAGAAAAAAAGCAAAGAAAGGCTCTTGCTTTAGTGAATTACTTATATTATCGTATTTGAAACTTGCTTTTCACATCCAAAGTTTTCATTGGTTACAGTGGAATGTCAGAGGACAAACTTAGAGTTAGATTCAGCAAAATATTTTAGTTTCTCACTCTGTTTTAAACTGTTTTGTTAAATCTGAGCACATCTCCTAACTCTCACTTCTGACTCCATGCTCAAAACATCAAAAGACTCAAAAGATTATTATAGAAGTTAGCTAATCTAGCACTCAAACTCACTTTCTGATCACAGCAACTCATTCCTCCTATACAAGTACAGATACAAAGCCTTTTTAGAATTTTTTGTTGTTTTTATGTGTTTCTTTCCTTGTTTGCTTTGCTGTGATGGATTCACAAATGCGAAGGAATCTTAAATTTGAATAGTATTCTCTTCTTTTTCTACTTACTTTATAATAAAATGTGTGGATGTATTTCTGAGTTAAAATATCAATTTAACTCTTTTGTTTGCATATGAATGTTGAACTTCAGGAAGATCTAGTTAATTTTCACTCATTGAAAGAATTTTTTTCCCCAGATCCTTCACCCACTTTCATGTGAGTGTACAAGAAAATGTCAAGCCTTTCTGGAGTATGTTCTCTAGGCAAGCAACACACAAGGGTTCAACGTACATTCAGTCTCTTCTTCTTTTCCTCACAGATTAAACTCCATTGTATTAACTAGTCTAAAAACATGGAATAGAACTTGCACTCTATTAGGTAATCATTCTGTTAGTGTATTTTGCCTTTTTAGGCTCAACAAGTTGTGACCCAAATTTTTGGAATGTGACAGATTTAACTGAGGTGGAAATGAGCATTTTGCACTCATCTGTAGAGTTCTGATGTTCTCAAAATTTTAACTTCAGAAATTAATTTAGCAGAATAAATGCCTAAGGGAAAAAGCATGTTCCTTTTTTTTTCATGCCAACAAAGATGAAATAAACCTGTGTACAAATACAAGGTGGTTAAGGTTCCCTCTAAATTATGTGTCATTCTCAAAATATGGTAATGCCAAGGTGGAACATGAAAATAATTTTTGAATGAGAGCTAAATTAAAAAACATCAATTCCATATTTTTAATTTTTTAAATATGTAAATTATTTTGAAATATGTAATATCTTCTTCAAGTAATGTTGCATAGCCAGATATTTTTCTTCCTTTTGTGGTGCGTACAGGATAAGATAAGGATTTTTGAATGAATTAATTATTGTTCATTGATGGCACTATAAACCTGATGTCTGTAATGCTGTTTTTTATTAGGTATTGTTATCAACCATATATTTACTGTGGGTTTAGTCAAATGTGTTTTAATTCATACCTGCATGCAAAAATAACTATATTCAGGTAGAACTAGGCTGGAAGCATTTCATTTACTTCTACTTAATTAAAAAAAGTACATATGTAAGTTACATAAATTAAAAAAAAAACAACATAATAAAACTTAACAAAAACCTTAGTCTAATAAGAAATGCAAAGAATTAATTTAAGCTATAAACCAAGTATAGGTATATATATATACACATAGATCCACTTAAAGGTACTGAAAGTTTTTGACCATTTTGTCATGTATATTTTTCATCTAGTAATGGCAGTGTATCACTCTATTTGAGGAAGAAGACTAAAAGCATCTTAATGTTTTGTTCCTTTATTGTTTAAATATTTAGTATACTAAAATTTTAAAAAAGCAACAGCATAAAAAACTGGATAAAACCAGCAAAAGATGAGTGAAAAACACAGTCATGCTGTATTTATAAGATCTGTGAGCAATCCAGCATGTAAATCTTAAACTTTAATTAATATGCTATGCAAATTTGAACAGCCTAGTTTAGAAAATTCTAATATGCATAAAATGTTTTCTAGCATAATTCTCATGTCTTCCGAAATATTCAATTCCAAATAAATTACTTATGATAGGACAATCTTAAGTCTTTGAAAAAGACAAAATTATACTTTTTTTCCCACTGAGCGCCACAGTAATCATCAAACTTTTACTTACTTAAAAAATTGCTTTTTACTTAAGTATTTTTGTTTGTTAAAAATGCAGTTGAATGTATGCATTTCAAAATATTTAGTAAAAGAAAAGTAGCAGCAAGATATTTTTGTTACTTCACAAAAAAAACCCCTTATTTCTTACATACTACTGCAATAGGAATTAATATTTGCAATAAAAAAATTACTTATTTTTGTATTCTGTTAACTAACAGGAGAGGCTGTAGATAAAAGTAAACTGCTTTTCAAGGACTAATTTAGAAGAAAACAAATTTGTGTCAGAATGAATGTTGCAGCTTTGGAGTAATTAAATTCTTATTTTAATCCTTGACTCTATTTTTAATTTTATGTGTAGTTAAAAAATGAACTCTCTCTCTCTCTCTCTTTATCAAACCCTTTTACATTATAAGTTTTTTTATGACTTTTTTTTTTTCTTTTTTCTCTTCATAAGCTTTATGTGGTGGATATATTCATGGGAAGAGTGGAACTGTTCTGTCTCCAGGTTTTCCTGATTTTTACCCAAACTCTTTAAACTGCACTTGGACTATTGAAGTGTCCCATGGCAAGGGTAAGTATCTAATATGTTTTGCATATATGTAATGTCTGTATGGGGAAAAAAAAAAAAAAAAAAAAAACTGCTGAAAAAGAAAATGTCCTTTCTGAGTTAAAAGTCTGAGCACTTTCTGTCATTCCTTTGAGGAAGAGGTTTGACTTCCCGAAATAAATACCTTCAAAGGTGGGATTTCCAGTTTGTGTTTATTTTTCAAAGGAAGAATTTTTTTTAACCATTGCCAGAGGCAATGTGGTTTAATCTCAGAAAAAGAGAAAAGAGTAGAAAGGATAAAATATGGGAAAATAATAGCTCTAAAGTTCTTTCAGTCAAAGATGTCAGGACCTTGTTGATGACTGTTCACTATTATTAGGCATAAAAGGACAGATTTGATCTGTATATTGGTAACCTTAGATTTCAGATTTGAACCATTAGAGCAAAAACTTATATATATCTTTATGTTACATATACAGTAGAGTAATATTTGAATGCATAGTTGTTCTTGTTATCTTATCCATTAGGGTAATGTATAAAATAACCTAAGGAAAAAAGCCCAGAGAGTATTAATAATGTGTTACATACTATTAAAGCAAAACATAATAAAAATTTACAGAGAAGTGTATGGGAAGTTTCTACTTTTTAAAGTCTTTGAACAGGCTGTTTGTTTGTTTGTTTATTTGTTTAAATTCTTAAGACATTTTTAAATGTAAAATATATGAGGAAATGTGCTAAGAGGAATGTTGTTCCCCACAGTAAATTTATAAATTTTTCATATTTATTGTATTTGAAAATTTATTGTGTTTGAAAACTGAACTGTAAGTCAAAGTTTAACTCATTACTGGATTGGAAGTTGGCAAATGAAAAAAACAGTCATGATGTCAGGTAAATTATCAGTCAAAGAAAATAGGAATCTGTATTTATGTAAGACTACATAAAACTTGTGTATGCTTTGTCCTTGTATTTGGAAACTTACCTTAAGCTTAGAATTAAAATCCAGAACTGTATTGGAGGAAATGCAAAAATAAAACAAACACAAAAAAAAAAATGCAGCCAAGTATTAAAGTACATCTCCTAGTTAATATTGAAATCAAGGTAGATATTATAAGTAAAAGAGTCATAGAGGAACTTTAATAACACCTGAATAATACAAATTTGAATTTTCAAATTTGAATTTTTTGGCACTGAATGCCACCGATTCTGTTATGGGAACTATTGATTTAAAGTGAGCTAAACAAGCATCCACATTGCACATATTATTCAGTTGAGCTCATGTGCTTTCTGCAAACTTTATTTTCAGAATTTCAGGTTTTGATTCTAAATTTTTCTCAAAATGTTTCCGTGTTACATAAGAATTGCTTTCTGTGTCACCTACATACGAAGGAATAGAAAAACTTGCTAATAAATGCTTTTCTTTTCTCCCTTCTTAATTCTTTTAAAGGTGTACAGCTGTTTTTTCATACTTTTCACCTTGAGAGCTCTCATGACTATTTGCTCATCACTGAAGATGGGAGCTTCACAGAACCAGTAGCCAGATTAACTGGCTCGGTCCTGCCCCCTACAATTAAAGCCGGCCTCTTTGGAAATTTTACTGCACAGCTTCGATTCATATCTGATTTTTCAATTTCTTATGAAGGTTTCAACATAACATTTTCAGGTAATGAATTCCATTCTGCTAAATATCCTGAAACTGTTCCTGATTATATTTCACTTGCATATATAAGAAACATTATGAAATACCATAAAGTGAAAAAAAAGTTAATCAAAATTATATAGTCTCTATCATAGAAAACTGGTTAAGGTTTAAAGTGGCCAAGAGAATTGAGAAGAATGTTGATGATTTGACTGTTTTAAGTTTTCCCTGTTCTCACAGGGAAAACATTAAAATTGTTGAAAAATAAGTTTGGAGGAAAATTAAGGGGAAAAATTGACAAAGTTAGAAGGTACTGCTTCAGAAGAAAGGAACTAACTTGTTCTGAAGTATAGAAACTTTATAAAAGAAGTGGTATGCTAACCCAGATTCACAAAGGACTCTAAATTAAAGACTGATTTTGAAAGAGAAAATAGTGTATAAAGATATAATAAAACACTCATTAGCTATTGATGTATTTCTACAAATTATCTATTCAAGATACATGAAACATTTGTTACTGCTTCTTATTTACAGTCTTCTAAAACTAGATGATATCTAATATACATTTCTCAGTAATTTTCTTTGCCTATCTCCATCACTAGGAAGTAGAATTACAGATCTAATGTGCAAATTGTAGCAGGGCATCTTGCCCCAACAAGAGCTCATCTGCTGTCTGTTAGCTGGTCAGATAACTCAAACAGGATGAGCTGTTTTGTAGTGAGTTATTTTGGCACCATAGCCAAAATGGCCAGTGGTCTGGCATCTGTCAATTCCCAATAAACATACTTTTGAAGTGAGATCTGGAAGGGTAAGCTGGATTTCTTACTGAAAGACACCTCACTTACAAACTAGAAAAGCCACACCCAACTTTGACAAAGCAGAAATCCTCCATACATGAACCTGGAAACATGTGGAGTTTCTCCCATGAGTAGGGACGCCTACTTGGCAATTACTTCCCAGGGGTTAAGTGAAGAAATCTGTGTACATTATTGTAATTTCAGTGGTATATTACAATATTATTTCTTTTGCTAGCTTTAGTTGTAGGTACCTTGAAACAGTGCACTGTTTTATGCTAGGCTGTGATCTACTAGTAGTTCTTTAGTTGCATACCGCGTAATAATTCTGATTATGATCTTTGGTCTGTTATCTCTGTCTGTTTAATAAATAATAATTTTTATAAATAGACCCGATTTGACATCATTAGAACTTGTGTACCAGAGTAAGTCCTTAAATTTAAGATGCTGCTGTGTTCTGAGGCTAAGGCAGAGCTTGTTTGAAGCTTTCACTTGTCCCATGACACATATGAATGAATCAAGTGCTAGATGAAATGCACATGCACGTAGATATTCTATGGAAAGAGTACATAAGGAGCTCACATCCAACTCTTCTGCATAATTTTTCAAGAATTGAAAGCAAATGAGTTTTGTTGAGAATTGCAATGTTTACAGATGACCATCTCATCTATCTTGCTTATTTAAAAAAGGGAAAAAACTAGCTGACTAGTTAGAGCAATAGTGTTGGATTTACTCCTGTTAAATGCTAAAATACATTCATTCTGGATATTTTGGTCTCACCAAAGCAGAGATCAGCAGTTTTACAAGTTTGAAACATAAATACAAATAGTAATTATTTCTCTGATAATTTGTTTATCACTAAGTCAAAAGAGTAGAGCACTAGCCAAGTAGAAAAACCAACAAAATATTGTAGATGCAAGGGGGAAAATTGGGCAGTAACAAAAGATGTGGATCACAGAACTTTTGGAACACAATTGAAGGTTTATGTCCTATCTACTACTGCTACAACATAGAGAGCAAGAATATATCATTTATATTAAATACACATTTTGGGAAATATTATGAGGTACATTAACTTTATGAAACAAATAGGTGATTCTGTATTTATACTTTCACACAATCAGAATATATTTCTTCTTAGTAAGAAGTGTTTAGTGAGAACATCTGTTTTGAATGTCATCAAACATAGAAATCTGTCATGAAAATTGCCATATGCCTAAAGGTATACTACACGGTATCTCCATGTCTAGCTTAGCCTCTGCAGTACTGAGCAGAGGTAGTAGAGATATGTTTTCTAAACTTAAAACATTTGCCAGCAGAAATTGATGTAGTTTATAGATTGCCTTTAATATTCAGAACTTTCCTAGAATACATTTATTGAAGGAAAGGATTTATTTATTTGTTTTATTCCATATATCAGTTGTTTAAAGACTCGGAAACTTTGGTTTAGTTTCTTCCCTGACTAAATGGAGTCTCTTCCTCTAAATAAGTAGATTGTAGTAGATAAGTAGATGACCTCCAAGTTTAATGTCCTAGAAAATATTTTTTCTTATCTGTTGCCGGAAGGAATCTCTTGTGTCTTTTGGATCATATTCTGAATAAAATAAAGTCAAACCTTTTCCATTAGATGTTTAATTGTTCTCTTTCAACATCTTTTCTCAAAGTAGTTGGTAGTGGATATCTAAGAAAAAAATTATATGAGAAAACGTGATGATCAAAAAGTGATACTTCCACCGCCTATTCTTTGAAGATGGGGAAATGGGTGGTTTATAAATTTTGGATTTGATTTGCTTCCTGTTACATAGGATTTTTTCCCCATTAGTCTATTCTGACTCCTCCTGGATTATTCCTGATGTGTAGTTATAAAAGCACACTTTTTGAAAATGTATTCATACGTCTTTCATTCACCTTCATATGTCTTTTGTTTGATTTTTTAATTAGATTTTCTTCATTACATAATGATTTTTTTCAGCAGTAAGTCTCACTTCTAAAGCTGTTTGGGAGTTCAGATGTAAAGAAACTAGAATTGTATACAAAGGAAGTAATTAAACAAAATTATAGTAAACCACTCACATTACAAGCTGATTACAGCTCTTGAAATTAAGAAAATAGATGTAGTGTGGGTAGGACACATTAGCTATATAATTACTGTATATATAGGCATAATACACTTAGAGAAACTACTGGGTTTTAGTAGAGAACACAACTCTGAAATGTTTTCCAGCTGTTCCATGCTCACTCAATGCAAGCAATTTGATAAGTTTGTTTTTTTCCATGTGGACGGCTTGATCAGATAATAATATATTCTGTTTTATTGTCTGCAGAATATGATCTGGAGCCATGTGACGATCCTGGTGTTCCTGCCTTCAGCAGGCGGATTGGTTTTCATTTTGGTGTTGGAGATTCCTTGATCTTTTCTTGTTTCCCTGGATATCGCCTGGAAGGTGCTAACAAACTCACCTGCCTGGGAGGTGGTCGGCGTGTATGGAGTGCACCTCTGCCAAGGTGTGTGGGTAGGTGGTCACATGCTTTCATTTCATTCATCAAATCGTTAATAGCACATGGCATGTGTCAGAATACTGGGCAGGGAACAATGTGCTTGGGTTAAAACAGTTGATCCCCAAGCTGTAAAAGCTTTAAAGTCAGTGCCAGATATAAGTAATGCATGTCTCTTTTATTTAGAGAATAAAAATTACAGAGGAATAATTAGAATTATGCCAGTAAATAAGATCAAAATCTCATGTGAGATAAGATGTAAAAGCAATTATTAAACTTTATGCTTAGCACAATTAAGTTTTAAGTTTCATACTTTGTCTTTTGTGTTAGAGCTTTTAGGTGAAAACTTTAGAGCCATGCAGCTGGTTCTAAGGGTCTTTTTGCATTTTGTGTTGTTATTCCTGTAATTCTAAATTTACGGGATTTTTACAATCTATAAACTGCATCACAGTGTTTTTAAACTTTATATTTTAAAATTAGTGTCCTGTTGTTAAATATCAGTAACTATGAACTCAAATTGAGTGAACAGTTTTCTTGGAAAAGCTCTGGGACTGTATATTATGAAATTTGTGCAGTTGCTGTATTTGTGAGATGGTTTTATCTTCAGGATGTCAAGTGAATCTCATCAGCTGCTCTTGATATAATGTTTCCAAAAAGTCAAATACTTCCATACACCTCTAAATTGATTTCCTTAAGAGGGTTCCTATTTTAAATAAGATTTTATTTCATGAGGGGAGAAACTCAGCTTCAACTTTGTTCTTTTATTTATTTTAAAAAGATGGATCTCTATATCTGAAAAAGTTAACTACATTGTATATGCAAGATACATAGGAAAACATAAGGTATCTCAAATTTTGTTTTAAAATGGAATTATTTATCCCATGATGAAAGTATGTTACAGATGAGAGAGAAACCAAAACAATATAGAGTTTGCCATTTATTTGGAAATTCTAGATTTAAGTCTTAGTCTATTTTCAGCCTGGGGATATTTGCTTGGTTTGGGTTTGTTGTTTGTTCGTTTGTTTGTTTGTTTTGTTTGCGGTTTCTCTATTTCTAGAGAGCTTCTCTGTGTTCCACTCAAACATGTTTAGTTTATACTAGATGTCATAAAATTTTAGATACATGCAGAAATATTGTTATCTTGTGCTGAAGAAAGGAGACATTCTATGCGATGCATGTTTTTTAAATGTTGTT
The DNA here is from genome assembly GCA_032173965.1 of Sitta carolinensis. Lineage (NCBI taxonomy): Eukaryota > Metazoa > Chordata > Aves > Passeriformes > Sittidae > Sitta > Sitta carolinensis. The sequence goes on along the minus strand of JAVUNC010000004.1, from coordinate 21,650,640 downwards.
ATCTTTTAGAAAGCCTTTCCTACAGTATCGATAGTAGTAAGAGATTCATACCCAATATCTTGAAAAAGCTCATTTAGTTACAAATGACATTTTTAAAAGTTGCAAGGATTATCAAAGTATCAATAATGATCTTAATGAAGCATCAGCCATTGAATTAACTGTGAGTTTATGGGACTACTGGAATAACTTTCTGTGACAGACACAGATAAGCCTGTATGCACTCCCAAGCATAACTTAGTGATACACATCTATTCTTATGCATATGTGACATGTCTTCCATCCGTATTGAAATGGAATTTATTTACAGTGAGCCTAACATTTCCTTTTTGTTCTTCTGTTTAGAGTAAATTTGTCAACTGGCCCTGAGACACTTATGCCACTAACTCCATGTATGAGATTCCACTTTCTAACTGATTAGTAAAACCTTTTATAAAATATGCAAAGGCAAGTGGCACTTCTCTAAAATAAGATAATCTAAATAACTTTTTTAACTCAACCTATGTCTTCATTTGATCTCTTGTAGTGTAGCAAGCTAAAGATATATATGATGCAACTAAGACAAATACAAGGGAAAAAACTTTGCTAGGCATCTGAGTGAAACTGGGGGGAAAGACATACTCTGTGCCCTTCATAGCTGCTTTCATAAGTGATTTTTTCCTTAACACTAAGAGGGTTTACAGAAGTTCTTGTTGCCATGGCATCTAATACATTAGGGGTGAAGATATCCTTTTACCCTGAAAAGGAGTTCACACAAACACTTCTTTCTCAGAAGAGTGAAAAGCAATGGCTTGTCCTGAATCTGCTGGATTTTGAATCTACATTCAGAATTACATCTAGTCTCAATTCAGTGACACAAATTCATAAGAACATTCCTGGGTTCAGCAGCCTCTTGATTATTAATTCCTAATTGTCATTTCTACAGTGACCAAACTCTCATATATGATATATACGCATCAGCAATGGTTATTGCATCCTTCTATGACACATAGTAATACAGTCTTTTGTGATTCTTTTAAACAGATTCAGGATGAAAGCCCTTCAAATTTAATTGTATTTAATTTATAAAATAAACATTCACACGAGCACATGCTGATTTGTATCACAGAAGTTGTATTTATTTTCATCTGCTGTTGAAAAAAAGCAACAAACCAATAGGGTTTCCAAAGGTTTTGTCCTTTTCCATCCAAGTAAATAATTTCAAGTCCTTCCTCTATGGTTATCTCAAACATGCTGTTCAATTTTCCTGATCAGAGAACTATTTGTGCCTTTCCACACTTTCATCTTCTTTGAAGAATTATTTCCCCAGTAAAGGAAAAGCAGAACTTGGGAGGTCTAGTTAGCCTAACAACATGATGCTGCCATTCTTAATATAAGACTTTGAGTCCTGTAGGAACAACATTATCCTAACTTTCAGTGGCCTTCTCCCCATGCTGTGCAGGTAGATGATCTTCCCCTGGATTTCTTTATCTGATTGTCTGGAAGTTGGTTAGCCCTCAGAATGAAGCAGCATACCCTCTTCTGCAATAAGAACCCTCCTTTTCACAACAAAATATCACAAAAAAATGAGATTCATATTCATAAACAGGTGGAATTGTAAATCTTATTTCCTTGTGTCAACCGTTCACTCTTCCGTCTTTTCAATTAGAATGATTTTGTGTAACTCAGCTATGAACTTCAAGTTGTTTTGCATATTATTCCACGTGACCCCAGAGGTTTGAAGAGTGTAGCTAGAGTTTCCCTTTGAGTACTCACTCCATTTCTAAATGTGTCCTCCAGTCAGATCTGTCCCTTGACTAGAAAGCAGTTTGTGCCTGCAGCCACCTACTTGCTACTATTTGAGGAAGAGAGCTTTACTTTTAACAAGTGTGCAGAAGATCCAGGTTCTTAGGGCTGACTCCCTTTGCACTGTTTAAGGAACACATATTATAATTGCCCAAGGTGGTGTTAAATTTCCCCCATCTCAAAACACTAAACTTTTTTTTTTTTTTTTTTTTTTTCTTTAAAGGAATGCTTTTCCTATAGAAGCAAATCCCCTTCCCACCTAGTGAATTTTCTGTTTACATTGACATGATGTGGCTTTTCAAGACCATCCTGTCCTTCCACCTCTATATACCAAATGTGGGAACACTGGGACTGCCAATGTCCACACAGAGAATTTCTCATTCTTAAATTGTTTATAAGAAGGTAGTGGGGTCATCCATAAAAGTAATCTCATTTTCTCTAAGAGCTTCCTCAAAACACTCAAATAATAATGGTGTTTTCCCTGACAATTTTCCTAGTAGCTGATAACTGCAGATGAGACACTCTACTCTTTTTTACACAAGAGTACTACTTCCCATCTTTCCAGACATAGTACTTGCATTTGAGAGAACTATCAGATGATTTTTACTGAACTGGTGACTTGCTGCAGCATGTATGCTACAGTTAGGCTTTTCTGCAGTTTCCCACAGTATATAGGACGTAGACAGTAATTTGAAGAAAAAAAGTCTGTCTACCTGTATATAGTTGTTCTTTGAGATATGTTGTCTCAGTGTACATTCACTGTGTTCTTTTTTACCCCTCTAAAATTCACTGTAACTGAGAGGAATGTGACATTAAAGGGAACTCTGCTGCTTTTCTATTTTGCAAGACGCACAGAACTGAGTAATGGCACATGTCTATAGATAACATCTAGAGAAAAATATCTTTCTAGCAACACTGACTCATTGCTTCCTGGAAGAAAAACATGCATAATATCTTGAAAAGAAGTGTCACTAGCTCATATCTTTTGATTTGAGAGTATTGATGTAAATATCTGCATTTTAACTGTTGTGAAATAACTTGTGACCTGTAAGGATGTCAGGTCACATTGCCATGTCCTTCCTTATCATCTAGTATGCTACTGTAATTGGTATGTTTAACTGTGTGTGATGGTTTCATTTCCAGATCTACTTCTGGATAATTTACTTATCATTTAAAATTACTGGGTTTGTATTGTGTGTGTGGGCGCAAAATAAGCTACTAGAGTACAGACAAGATTCTTCTGATTATCTTTTGTCTAGTTGAGATTTGCAACCAGAAAACACCTTTCATCACCTTCATTGGTTTTTATTTTATCCAGTGTTATTATTTGTTATTTTGTTGTTATTATTCTTTAATTATTATTCCACTGTTTTCCAGACAAAAGCATACAAAAACATACATTTTGTTAGTAATTATGGTTGTGATCAGTTGCTGACACTACTTCTACATATATAATTTATTCCCATTATGCCATTTGCTTTTCATAGTTGCAAATATTGTATATACCTTTATACTTATTTCATCATTGTGAAGACAGAACTGTCTGAGTGTGGATGCATATTCTTACTACTTTTTCCTTCCAGCAATAACTCTTTTTTTCCTCTGCCTATAATTACACAATTCTATTATAGTTTCATTTACATTTCACAGTTGACTACTTTTTCCTGAGGACAAACTCCAGCTTTTAGTGAGTAGTCCCCCTAGAGTACAGATCCAAGAGTAAAGCTTCAAGGCAGTCACATACCTCTGCATATCCACAAAGCTGTATGAATCTCAGAAACTCGGTGAATAGTGGTGTCCAGAAATGAGGTGGAAGTTCTTATTGAAGTCTGTTGAAGCTCCTGATTCTGAAGCTAATGTCCACCTAAAGGAGACTGTCACTATCAGATTTCTGATGTTATCGTCATCACTAACCTTTAAAACAGGATACACATGCCATTTCCAGGAAATCTGTTACAAAGGCAGAAGGACATTGTCATATTAAAACACATCTAAATTGCTTATTACATAGCTTAAACTAGCACGTAGTAAACAAAATTTGTTCTGTGAATATCAACTGCTTACATGGATCCAATTTAGATTCTTCACTTCCCACATCTGCCAACTATGTGAGTCTGCCAAAACACAGCATTCAAAGACAAGGTCCTTGAAGTCATCTTCTCTCTAAAGGAAAAAAATCTACCTGTGTCTTCTCAGACTTGATGAGGAATAGGGTATGTGCAAAAGCAGAAATGTTCAACAAAACAAGATACTTGTGAGTATACACATTTCCAGAGATAGGTGGCCAAGAAGTAGGGGTTGGGAGAGAGGAGGGAGTTAAGACGACAGTGTCAAATTCATGCATCTGATGTACACTTGAATTATCTCCTTAGTAATTTTTGAAATGTGACTTTTATCATTTTCAGTAATCCACTAAAAAGGAAAGGAATAAGCCTTTTAGTTTTTGTATTCTTTTAAATGGTGCACTGGGGTATACTGATGAAATTCTGAAAGAAATTTCCTTCCCACTTGCCATAGATGCACTATTGACTGATTATTGAAGACAAGGTATAAAGGCAAGTCAAGGCAAGGCATCTCAGCCAGAGTTGAGATCCCATTACAGTGAGTTGCAAAGTACAGAGCTCAGAAGTAGGTGCCTTCTCTTTTCAAAAGATTAATTTCATGAGGAGGGAACGAGCCACATTTGACTCCTCTTGGGTGGTCATTCCTTCCAAATCTGTCACAAATCTGCAGAGGGTAATGTCTTTCTCCCCATTAACCCTCTTTGAGAGTTGGCTTGGCTTTCTTCCAAGGAAATCCTTTCAAAAGGCCCCAGTTACACCAGAAAACCTTTCAGCAAGTCTCACTTACCCAGGTCATAATAAGGGGAAAAAAATATAATTTCAGAAAAAGTAGACAGTCACCATTTGACTTGTTCTTGGTAGTTATACCCTTCAGTAACCAACTGAGTCAATGTCCTTCTCCTCACAACCTTCTCTGAGGTTGACTTCCCCCAACAGAAAACCTTTCAGTAGGTCCAGGTCACAGCAGAACACCCTAAATAGCTTTGGACCGCACTGATCACCACATCCAACAGATCTGTCTGATGTTACAATTATGTAATGCTCTGTCCAGTGAGTTTATGGGAAGGTAGTTTGATTGAGTCTGAGTGGTATGTGAGAGAAACAAAAATCCTCAAGATTAGAGTGAAATGACACTGAAATATATATATATATATATATATATATATATATAATATATATATATATATATATATATATATATATATAATTATACATATTTATATATATTTATATATATAATAATATATATATTATAATAAATATATATATTATATATATTTTTTCTCTCCCCCCCCACCCCTCTCTCTCTCTCTCTCTCTCTCTCTCTCTCTCTCTCTCTCTCCAGTCTTTCTCTGTATATGTGTATCTGTCTATCTGTCTGGTTTATTTTAGAACAGTATGTTTGCAATAGAAAGAAGGTATGTACACACTTTTGTTATAATCTGTAAAAATATAAAAACATCATTTAAGAAAATATATAAGGAAGAGAAAAAAGAGTAGGAAAGGATAAAAGTAGATAGTGGAGAGAAAATCACTGCACAAGGATCCAGCAATGAGACTATTGCAACTTAGATGTCCATTGCTCAAAGTGATGATTGCGGCCTTGATCCATTGAGAGTGGGGAAAGCCCCCACAACATAAAGTTCAGAGGATCTTGAATAGTTTATGACATTTATGACATTTTCTAATGTTTCTCAGCATAGTGTAGCCAGTCATGCCTTATCAGAAGGGATAACTACCTTTAGGCCTATGTGTGAATGTCCCAATAATATCCCTGGGAATGAAGTTTTACATCTGAGCCAGATGCCTCTTCCCTTTTATGGCTCAAAGGCCATTTTGTTGCTAAACAAAGGTTGGTTTGTAGCGGTCATGGGTGCTCACTCCCTCTGCACCACGGCTGCTCTTATGCAGATCAGTGGTTTCACCACCACATACCCAAAATGCCTCCTCCTCCCTTTCATGTTGGGGCATGCAAACTTGGCCTCAGCAAAGTACCCTGCTGCTTTTACAAGTGAATGATTGTTTGAGTTACTAAACCTTAACATTCCAGTCTCTCATAAAAGGGAAAAAAAATTGAATTTGTTCTTCAACTCTCCTTTCTGTGATTGTCTCAGCAATTATATTATTTTATTTGCAAGCAGTTTCTGTCTGCTTGTCTGCACTTTACCTGCTTACTATCTCTTTAAGAAGCCAAGTAATTTTACCTATGTATGGATGTCATGGTTTCAATTTGAAACTGGGCAGAAACGCCAATTTCTGTTCTGGTTTGGGTTTGCTGGTTTCAAAGTTTCCAATCAAGAGCAAAGCATGCTTAAGCTTAAAAGTAATAAGACTTTATTAACTAACACCAAAAGAAAGAAAAACAAAAAGAATGAGAATGAAACCTTCAAAACACTCTTCCTCCCTCCCCAACTCTTCTTTTCTCCCAACCAACAAGGTAAAGAAAACAACACTCAGAAATCTCAGTCAGTTTTCCACCTCTAAACCAGTCTTTCTTCAGTTCACTTAGGGAGGGAAGCACCTCTCGTTCACTATGGTCAATTCCCCCACAAGGAAACAGTTCTCTTGTAGATCCATTCTTCATGAACAGCAACCGCTCGGATCCTCTGCGCTCATAAAACTCCTCCCATGGTCACAGTTGTGTCTCTGGGCCACATCGATGTATGGGGTCTTCTTCTTTTAGATAACTATTCAAAACAAAGGTTCTCTTTATTTATCTTTGGGGCCACCTTCATCTCCAAGGAACAGAGATTCACGTCTTCTTTTGAGGGCAAAGAGTCTTTATCACTTCATCTCTCTGTTCATCTTCTCATGAAATTAACAGTCCCTTCAACATTTCATTCCTTTGCTCAGGTCTACAATTTGGACTCTTTTATTTCCCCCATACTTCTTTATGGTTTGAAGGAACTATCTCAATATGTTATAGCCAACCACCATAGCTTGTGAGAGTCTTTTACAGCTCAAAAGCAACTTCCCACACTTCTTCCATCTAGATCTTCACTCCTTGACTGACTTTGATGCTTCATGTGGTCTTTACACATCTGCACTCTAATTTTCTCTCATTGGAGAGAGAATGGAGAGTTTTTCATGTCCCATCTGTGCATGGATGCACTGAAAGGGTTAACAAGACACAGTGTCCGACCTGGTGGACAGTGCTGGAGCTGTGCCAGGCCAGGCTGGGCAGTCCATGGTGTCAGATTTCAAAGGGTCCAGGCCCAAAAGGCAGCTGCTTGCTGGTCTTCTGCAGCTAAGGGGGAGAGTTGGACAGATCCCAAAATTCCTTTTCCACCCCTTGGTCTAATCAAGGTGTTCCAGCCTGCATCATTGAGTTTCCCCCCCCCCCCCCCCCCCCCACTATACTAACTATACTACCTTCAAATTGGTAAACTCAAACCAAAACAATGACATGTAATGAAAATATTATTTGTGCACTACACAGTGTACACTATATTCAGCTCAAACTAACCTTTAGTGGTAAGGATTGAACAGAGTTCAAACACAACGTATCAAATAATAAACTTCGTTTTGAGTGCTGGGTCTTTTCTTTTTTTCTTTTATTTTTGTTTGTTTGTTTGTTTGTTTGTTTGTTTGTTTTACCCTGCATTATTTCCTGTTCCCTGTGAGTAATTTTAAGTGTATGGAATTCCTAAATCCATCTGTAAAAAACTTAAATGGTAAAGCTGAAAAGAAAGCACTCCTATATATTTTCATTTCATTTTTAAGTGGTGTTGTTCCTTTATTAAATTTTATATGACACTTGACTTTTAATAGTGCATTAATACAGTATTTGAGTAAAATCTTCACCAAGGTATTGCTCACTGGTAATCACATTAATATCACTTTAATTTATCATATTCAGTTGTTATATTAAATACTACTTGAATAATTGGTGGGGTGCTACAATAAAATGCTGACACCTTTAAATAAGCTGTTTCTTTTTAATAGTTTAGTTAATATTCATAGCAAAGTCATCAATTGTTATTAATATACTCTGTCATGTTGTAGCATTAATTTCCAGTGAGATTGAAACAAGTGGGAACCCTGTTAGCATGAATAACATTGGAGATTTCTGTGAGACCCTTGAGATCTGACATTCTCCATTTTCTTTAAAGTCTCTGTATCATAAAGTCTGGATTTCAATTCACCTTTAAGAAGTCAAACTAAGTCTGAAAATTGCTCTTCATTTTTTAGCTAGAGTTTAGACAGTGGGAGCTCTCATTTAAGAGCTGATCTTGAACAAGAAATCTTATATAACATCAGTTGCTGAGTCTCTGAATCTTCAGACAGAAATAAGGATGTTCATGCATTCAGGATCCACTGTATTTCAGAATTCTTTATTTAAATGCGATCACATTTAGATTCCTAAGTCTATAGGCTGTTTTCCATTTTATACAATGTATTTAATAGTTATTTTGATGGTTTTGATAATTTCTGTTTCTTTATCTTAAAGCATTGCATTTTTATAAATACAATCAAAGGTTGTGTTATTTAAACCCTTCTTATGCTTTCAGTTTTTTGACTGAATGTTGAAGATTTGCTTGAGTTAGTCTTGGAGTCCTACTGTGTAGGAATCTTTAAAACATGGTGATACATCGTAATTAAAGGTTTGACTTGTCTGTCTGAAAACTGAAACTTTAATATTCAGGAATCACTACAGATTTCAGTTGGTGCACTATGGGCACTCTGATTTTATTTTCACAATGAGAAGGAGTGAGGAATTCAGACCTCAATTACCTTCGTCTGAGGCCTGGTATGAAATATTAGTCACCTGTAGTTAGAAGGAATAAAGATTGCCTCAAGTGTCCCTTTTGCCTTCTTTCTATGGTTTAAGGTTATGTCTGCTCTGTGTCATTTCCTGCTAAAACAAATAATGTAGGGGTGTTATGTCTGAAGCTTATTATCAGTTGATGCTAGAAGGAATAGACAAAAATCTCAAAAGAATTTAAATATAAAAAATTGTACATACCTTGGTTTGTGACAATAATCCCCTGAGGCCAATTAGCATCACAGAATTTGTTTTCAGAATGTGAACAGTGCCTTTTTCAGTGGCATATGGATTGAGAACTAAGAAAACCACAGAAAAGGATGTGCCTCTGTTTAGGCCTTCCTTTCCTGCTCCACTATTCTGTGCATTTGAATGGTACAAAAAATACAGAATGAGAGGTTTGTTTTCAGCAAAGAATTTCACTAGGGTTTTCATTGAGGCATTCTAACCTCACCACCATCGTACGGGTGCTGCTGAGAGAGGCTGACATGAGCATGCTTTAGTAGTGCAGTCCACAGCTGATGGCCTGACTTTACTTAGAATCTATCTTATAGAAGCAAAGGGAATACAAGATAGAGAAAAAGCAGGGAATGACGCTCCTCACGCACCAACTGGTAAGAGGAAGAAAAGAATCCTCAGACAAAAAATCCTCTTCCAGTAAAGGCTGTGGTGATAATAATAATTATAATAGTAATGGGAAAAAAGCAATATTTTCTTGCTTTCTCCCTGGTACAGTTATATTTTTCATGCAGACCTTCTCAAGATCCTCATTGGTAGCTGAGTGATACTGTTTACACTAAATGGATCACGTGTCTGTGCTGCAGACTAAATAGTATTTAACATGATATATTTGTGCATATATTTTATTGTGTAATATTTATTGTGCATTAAAATAATTATTAACTGCTAATTGTCTACAAGGTTCTATTAAAGTATGATGTTACAGGCTAAATATTACCAGGTCTGGAGTGATGTGATCTTTGTGTAGAGTTACAGGCTAAAATTACAAGGCAAAAGAAAGACAAGTGGGATGAGAACAGCATGATTTAAAAATTGATGGCAGTCACTTTTGAGGAGAAACCCAGCATAACATTGTTTCTGAATTCAGTAGTGCCAGGTGAAAACAACAGCACTTTTGAAACCAGAGTGAAGGTAATGCTGCAGCCACCTGGCAGTGTGTAGATGAAAAGTTACAGGTGCACCTTCGCATGGAGGGCAGGCTGCAGAATTGGAGATGAAGGACTGCTGACAATACAAGCTCAAACACTGTGCAGAGAGTTGCTGTGGAAACTCCACATGCACCTCAATTTGATGCACTGTTCCAGTTAACTGTAAGCTTCAGCTCCTAGCACTGTGTTAGAGTTTGTACATGAATCCATGCTTGAGTCCAGTCATGTATTGTGTCTGCCCTTTAGAAGTCATATGCTCAGCTATAGAGACCCCCACTGACTGTGGAGGAATCCTAAGCTTTTACTCTTATGTGAAGGCAGAGCACACAATGCTTTATCCATGATCACCTTTGCTCTTTTATTAATGTTGCATAACCATCCTACTGGATAACACTATTGCCCAACAGAAACATAAAGAATGTCTGAGCTCAGCTGCTTCTCATACTTCATGAACTGCTGCACAATTTTGTAAATACAACAAAGATATTCTGCACTCAGTAGAGTACTTTGTGTCAGAGAAGTCTTTAAACTGACAACATATGACTTTCATTTGATCTCTGCTTTGGGGATCTGCTTAAAATCCTGTCAAACCTTTTAGTAAGATGTATGGGAGAAAAAAATAATAAAGTAAGCTTTTCCATTAAACAAAGTTATTGTTACATTTTACATGAACTATATTTCAAAGCAATTCAAAAATCCCTGGATTTTGTTTGTTTTATAGTTTGTACTCATATTCAGGAAGTGCTTGATGATCTTCAAAAGATCTACCCTCTATAGTTTCCTTTTATCCAATTTCAAGTGAGACAATGAAAGAAAGAAAAAAGTTACTTATTTAGATAGAATATAAGTGACTTTATTAAGCAAAAGAACAAAGAATGGGGCCAAGTATCTGTTCCAGACAGATTACTCTCTCTGAAAAGGAATAAAATACCAGTTTGATAAAGCAGCACTTTTCAGTCCCCTGCAGTTCTTACCAAGGTTATAATAGACAACTTGGAAACTGTAGTGAAATTAAAGCATCTAAAATCTTTTACGAGTGGAAACAGATGACATATAGTCAATATGAGTATACTTTTTGAATTTTAAGGTGGATACTTTTGATTTTGTAATTTAAAAAAAAAACAACTAACTTTAAAAAAGCACACAAGATTCAAAAATTATAATAGGGAGTTAAATTATCTGCTTTTGTCTGCTTTCCAACTTTTGAAATATAGAGACCGCAGATTATTTTTTTTTCTTTTTCAAGAAGATGTGCTCAAGGACCTTGTCTTTTGAATGCTGTGTTCTGACAGAATTCCATAGTTTGTCACAAGTGAAGAATCTAAATTGGATCCATGTAAGCAGCCAATATTTACAGAACAAATTTTGTTTATTGTGTGCTAGTTTAAGCTATGTAACAAGCAATTTAGATGTGTTTTAATATGAAAACATCCTATTAATTTTATAGATCATGTCAGAACACAGTAGGTGCTATTTCATTTATTTCTCAAAGAATATGCTCATTGCTCTCCCTCCCTCCCATGGAGCATCTTCGATGGGTTTACCTGTTCACCTAAATTCACTCTGACATTTCCAACACAAGGCTGTGGATCAAAATATGGAAACAGAGTATCAACACTAACTACTTTAAGATCAGTAAGATTATTTCTCCTGGCAAATTCCATACCTGACAATGTTTGCATAATTTAGGACTTGTAGCTACTAAGTATACAGATATAGTTGATTTTTATTGAAGAAAGGGTGTATATGGGTAATATTCAGTGAATTGTAGTTAATAAATGGAATTGCAATGACATGCAAGATGTTTTTTTCTCATTTGAGGGAATGAGAAATCTTTTCAATCTTTCTGGACTGAGGAGGCAGTTCATGTTCTCAACATGAAAGCAGGTTTCTGGAACTGAGCTGGTATCTGGAAGGCATTGAAGTAAGGAAGTGGCCTCTGCAGTCAAGAACTAAAGAGCTCTTTCAAGATAATATAGTATTTTTCTGTTTGAGATACTAAAATCTGTAGTTACTCGTAGAACACGTGTGCTAGGTAGGTAATGTCACGTGACATCTTTCAAGACTGGCAGTGCTTTACTTTTCAGTTACCATAGGTGGACAAGCTACATCCCTTCTTTACATGAAACTGCTATGGCTTGGTCTCTCATCAAGAATATAAAAGATCATTTGCTTTTCTTCTGTAAAAGAATTTTAAAGTGTATGTGATGCTTGCTAGCAGAATCATCGTGTCAATGTGGCCAAAGGCTCTTGTTTCATTTTGCATAAGGAATTAAAGAATAATTGGAGGTGCAGAAATGGAAGTGAGCATGAATATATTTTTCCAGTCTAGTAGTTTGGTGCTCACAAGATAACAGTGAATGTTGATTCATGAGTTACTTCAGAATTTTATTTCCCAGCTGTTTAACGTATGAGTTTCTTCAAAGTACTCCTCCCTTATTTAAGCCCTACCCACTGAGTTAAAGAGATTAGTCAACATTTGTTCATTTTGTGACTGATTTTTGAATCTCTCTGTGTAACACAGATGTCATAGGAAATGCATGTTCAAATCCCCAGAGGCAATGTGAATTGAATTTAGGTGTCACACATCCTTGCTGCATATATTAATTACGATATAAAAAAGTAGCAGCAGTATCAGCTAGTGTAAATATTTTTAAAGGAAAAACCATGACTTCTCTCATACCACTCAGTACAATACTAGGTCCTTTTAGAGGAGACCTGCCTTTGACTGCTTAAGCTATTCCTGCTGCCAAGGCCAGACTCAGCATTGCATTTCATGGCTGTTCTTTTGAGTTTCTAGTTCATAAATTATGGGAAGCGTGGTCATGCAGTTCTGGACTGCAGTGTGCAGGAACAGTTAGAAAAATACTCAGTTGAAGCCCTTAGGGCATAAGGTCCGCTGTATATCTGGGCATTGGTAACAAATGGCAGAGATTTCAGTCATTAGCACACTTAGAAGCTCCAACAATCTGGAAAAAGGAGGAATTTTTTCTTGGACAAGGACATTTCTTTGAAAAAAAGTCACCTGAATCTCCAGGCCAAGACATTGGGGGAGCTAATTAAACATGGCCTTGACTTGGTATCCTAAGATTAGCAAAATATAGCTAGACAATTTTAACCTGAGCTGTGATAGGTCTTGTATAAATTGAGAAAGGGAAGTTAAAAAGGGCTTACTTTCCTTTAGGAGCCTCCTTCTGGGGTCTGTGTTAGTGATTTGCTGACTGACACAAGATGAGGTAGAAAACTTGACTGGCCAGATGACATGAGCAAGCCTTTGTCATGATAATGAAGGGAATGATAGGGTCCAATGAAACTGCATAGCTGTCAGATATTTTCAAGGGATTTGAAAAGGGGTAACGTACTGAAGACAGGATATGGTTTTATAGCATGGGTTGGAGGTATATAGCTTGAGTTCAGAGAACTTTGCCATGTAATTGAAGTTTAGTAAATAATTGCTCATGTTAGAATTACTCTGCTTCTTGCAGAAAGTACTATACTTTAGAAGGATAGTAGTATTTTAACTTTAGTTGTAACTCTCATTATCCCTGATCTTATATATCAGTACTTTTATTCACACATTTAAAATTATCATGGCTTTTAACCTTGGACCATAGACTTATTGGAGCAAGAAATGTGTCAAATTCTAGATTTTGGAAAGCTCATTGTAACACTTTCTCTATAGCTGCATATGTCTTAGTGGTTTACATTCACTCACTGAAAAGAAAGTAGAATATTGCATTAAGTAAGAAAAAAATCATTTGCTTCCAATTTTTTTTTCTCTTCAACATTATACTTGCGTACTTCTAGTTCTTTCAAGGAGGTAGATAATAAGATACTGATGCAGCCTAAGGGGCCATTGGTTTTTGCATGCATCTTTAGCTAGGCAAACACTTCTTAGCAGAAGGCTTGTGTAGAGTACTGGTGTTGTAAATGTTTTACATTAATGTGGCATTAATGTTGGTATTGCTTTGAATTACATTTTATAAACTTACTCAGTTCCACCTTCCTAAAATCCAAGACAAAAATACCTACATATGGATGTGCATGCACCAGTAGGTACAGAGGGACATGGATATGTAGCCATATGTAATAGGTATCACATACTTGGCATGCTTTACCGAAGAAGTATTGAAATAAAACTCTAGTTTCTGAGTGTACTACAGTTCTTTGAAACATTTAGACAATGTAAGGTGACTTTAAACATGTTAGAAATACCTTAGGCATCCTACATTCCCCAACAAAGAAAGAGTTCATTTGCCTTAAGTTTGATGGCAGGGGTTCTTATTCCCCAACACGCTTCTGCCGGTTAAATATAATGTAGCTCAAAACTGAAGCTAAGGAAGGGGAGAATATAAAGCTCTACTTTAAAATACTGAATGAACTCTAACTTAACATGCTAGATAAAGATCTTAGGCCAGTTTATTGGTGATTTCCTTTTTAATTTTGCCTAAGGAGATCTCAAATGCAGAGTAGAAATTAGGCTCCATGTAAGATTGTAACTGTCCCATTCCCCCTCTCTTTCTTCCCCTTTTCATTCTTACTTCCCTCTTTTCCTCTTCCCTCCATCCATCCCTGCTTCCCTCTCCTTCTCCGTCTTATTCCCTTTCTTTCTTCAGATTTATTGCAGGGAGGAAGTAAAAAATATACTCATTTTATACTTTTCAAAAGCAAGAGAGACATAATTTGATATCTGTGAAGGCCTCAGAAATGTAAAACCAAACTGTTTAGACTGCTTATTTGCGAATATAAATCATATATTTTTTCTTGAATATGTTTAAATCAATTATTTTCTGATATTTTTGCTGGTCTGTCTTTACAGTGTATTTTCAAAATAATTCTTTACACATATGCTTGTTAAACTATAATGAGTTTTACCTAAAACTGTATTCCCCTCATCGCACACACACACACACTTCCTCAAATAAATATTTTAATATCCTAAGAACCCTAAAAATCTATGAAATATTTCTGGAAAATATACAGAATTTTTTCTGAACCTATCACTTCTATGATAGGGTGTATCTGTTTTACAATTATATATTAATTTATTATTTTTTTATCTGTTATGTTTTCACAAAACTCTGAATGAGGTCTAATGATATTTAGGTCAAAAAACCACAGTATATTTTATCCCTAGACTGAAAATTGAGATATCAATATCAATCTCATGCACCTAAAAAGAAGCTGAAGATTAATATTTGGGATGTTAGTGTTACTGTGGAATTTCATAGTGGTTTTAGGTCATTTTAAGTGGTTTTAATATCTATTTGAACAGTGTTCCAGTATTATTTGCTGTCTGTTTGGATGTTTTCATCTATGTGATTGAATTTATGTTGCATATTTGGAATAATTTTATTAGTCTTTAGTCAGAATTCAAACATGGTCTGGAACATACCACTCTTCCTACTTTTTATTATTTTCTTTACTGGGGAGCTACAAGAAGAAATGTCTAATGAAAGTGTCAATAGGTGCTTACTACAGATGGCTGTGAAAAAGCCTCACCTACCCAGAAAGGAAAGGATCTGTCTCCTTGGCACTGACTGATGTCACTAAATGTTGGGGGTTTGTTTTGGGGGATTTTTTTTGGGGGGTGTGTGGCTTGTTTTTGTGTTGTTTTTGTTTTGTTTGTTTGTTTGTTTGTTTGTTTTGTTGTTTTGTTTTATTCCAGGTAGATATAAACACATTTTAATGCTCTTGATTTAGTACCAGATTGTTTTGTTGTTTGGGTTGTTTTGGGTTTTTTTGGCATCTTATTGTCTGTTTCTTTAAATACTTATTTGTAAAGCTGAATACAGAGGTAAAATCAATATTATGTTTATTTGAAATTTTACCACAATAACTATATTTCAAAAAAGCATTCCATTTTTATGGTATCCAGGCTAACCTACATTATTGGTTAGTCTGATGGGAGGATCAGGGGATAAATTGGAGGTAAAAGCACATAAGAGCACATAATAAACAGACCCAGTGAAGTGCAGGAGTTGGCAACTTTGATAGGGTTTCTAGGAATTGGTACTACAGATGACACCTAATAGAACTATACTTTTCCTAGATAGCCTGTTAAAGATTTCATAGAGTCTAAATATTATTGCTAATAACTCATATTTTCTTGAATTGGATAATTCACTTTTGTTTTAATGTATCTATTTTCTTTAGCTGAATGTGGAGCAACTGTCTCTGGAAATGAAGGAACATTGCTGTCTCCAAATTTTCCATCTAATTATGACAACAACCATGAATGTATCTATAAAATTGAAACTGAGGCTGGAAAAGGGATCCATCTTAGAGCCAGGAGCTTTCAGCTGCATGAGGGAGATATTGTTAAGGTAATAAGAAATATAATTTGACTTTCTATTCTAAATATTCATATTGCATGAATAAATCTGTTTCCAATGCCAATTATCTTTATTTTCGTTCTACTTTCTGACACAAAATTAATGAATTCTAGGTGGATAGCATCACTGCCTTTATCTAGATTCAATGATTTATACTAGATTCAGATAAACTATAGGAAACATTATGAGTTCAGTTAAATTTCTAGAAGTATTAGACTGTTTAAAGTGGTTTAAAGCTTAAAAAGAAACCTAAAATTTGAACTTGGATTTTGAATACCTATGTTAGTTTGGGTTTTTTTTGCACAATATTTGTGAGTGTAGCAAAGGGATTTTTTTGGTTTTTTTCCCTAAACGGATACTAATGTTACAATATTGACTAAAAGTGTAGTTATAGAAATTGTCTTTCATTTTTTTACATTGTAGGTAACCTTTGAAACACTAGATATATATAGATTTTGAGCATATACCTTTCTACAGCATGGTAATAAGTTGCCTTTTCCTAATAGTACCTGTTGCATTCTTGTATGTACTGAAAATCCTGAAGTGTTGACTGTATGTTAAATTAGTCTTTCAAATTTATTTCTCCAAATTTGCAATTAAGTCGCAAAGTATTCAGAATTCAGTTGGCAACTTCCTTTCTGGATATCTCCCAGCAACCCATTTAACATGTTAGAAATTGCTGTCTACATTTAAAACTTGATTTTTAAAATTTGCACTGAGTGCTTCTCACAAAGAATTTAAAGATATAATTGTTATGGATCAAATATTGCTGGCTATATTTTTATCCATTTCATCATCTTAAGAGCTTCCTTATGTAATTAAGTGTAACAATTCATTTCCTGCAAAAGCCAAGACATTTAGAGATAGGACAAAGGTGAAAAAAAGGAGGAAAAAAAGTCTTCATTTTAATATAGACATTTACATCTTTGTTATTATATCTGTTCTTTTCAACAAGTACAGTCTGCATTTCCCAAAGAAATAAGCAAAACTTATAGTTTAGTTTATAGATTAGAAAGTTTCAATCAAAAGAACAGCATTTTCTCTGGTTTTTTATCCACAGAAACATTGATAATAAATTATACCATGTATAAACCACAGCAAGACCTTGGTTTTGCTTTTACATCAAAGGGAATTGAGTAGGTGGACAAAATACATGGTCTGTATTGTCTTTTGCTCCCATTATCCATGGTCTGACAGTGCAGATCCCCAAAGGTATTTTTGCTCTGAAGAGATGCAGCGGAGAAGGAAGAACTTAATTGCCCACTGAGTTGCTTGAATGTGGTACACAAGTGTCCCAGAAGCTTTGCAGATATCTGGTTTATAAATAATTTAATAAACTACTTTAAAATCTACAACAAAAAATCCCTTAGAAAACCCTAAAGAAACATTTAAGAAATTCAGTTACCCTTCAGAACATCTCATGAGTAATGTCCAGTGTACTTAACGATATTCTTCAGAGATACAAGAAAGATTTGCCTGAGACAAAGCTGTTCTGAGCAATCTGTTAGATACGTTCTTCTTTTATAGATCTTTTATCACAGTTCTTCAGAGGATCCAAAGGAAGCAAAGGCAAAAATGTGGTGATGTCTGAACTGCAAGGGCTGTTCTCTGGTTTTGAATCTGTTGGCACGGCACAACTTCTATTTATACAATTAAGGTCTCTTCCACCAATTAAGGTCACTCTATTACCTACATTATGAAAATAACGTTTATTTCCTCTCTATTCCCATGTTAGGATGTCCTTTCACATACTTCCATTGGAATCAGTGTTTTGGCAGGGCTGTGGACTTTGAAGCTTGCTTTCCTTCCTATCTGCACCCAAATTAAGTGCAAAATTTGTGTTATAAACCCCAGCCTTTTATCTTGTGCTGCACAGAAGAAAGCTGCAAGGCTGCCTTGCTGGCAGCTTGCAAGGGATGCACTAAGCTTAACAATATTTATAAGCCTTGTGCTGGAATATATGGCATTTTCCCAGCTCAGTATCTTACTCTGTTTTACAAGAAAATTTGGTATGTATGTAATGTTCCATTAGGGGTGGGTGCCCAGGCAGTGGCGGCGGCTTCGTGAGGGGAGGCTGGGGCTGCTCCAGCTGGACACAGCTGGTTCCAGCGGGATCCGACCGCCCAGCGTAGCACAGGGCACTGAGGGGGCACTGCTGGGGAATGTTGGTAAAGAAGGGCAAAAAAGGTTGCTCAGTAGTGCATAATAAAGAGGGTCAATAAAAGCCTGTAATAATAATGCAATAATCCCAAGATCAACCCATCAGGAATGTCAGACAAAGCACATAATGGTACTGTTTGAGGTAAGATTGCTACGAAGTCCATGTGGATGTTGTTAAAGGGTTTCAGAATGTTAGCAGTGTCAGCAAACTATACCGGCCTTGCCTACCCAACTTTCAAAGGAATATTTTAAAAGAGTGTCCCTTTGGGATGATTTTATGCTATAACATCTCAGCAGTTAAATAAATGTGGTAAGTTTATTTGTAAGTAATTTCTTTTTACTGTCCAAGTGAGAAACTTCAAGAATTGTTAAGAAACTCTAGCCATCATTTCCATCTCCTTCAGGTGAGTGTTGCACATTTCCACAGCAGGTGCAGATACATTAGTACTGTTTTGGAGCATTTCTCCTCATGAATAACTGTGGCACTGTCCTCTTCTTTTGTTGGCATATTTTAATCCCAGCAAGAAAAACAAACACTTCTAGTTCCTCAGAAATAGGGAAAAAGAGGCATCCCTGAATGCTTTGGCTAAATTAATCCTAAAGCTCCAAACAACGCTATGATCATTCCCCACTGCCCCCAAGACCATCTGCAGTTTGACTATGCCTGTAATGTTAAACTCTCGCATCTGGCACCGTAAGGTGGCTCTGTGTCTCAGAAACAATCCCTGACCTATGCAGCTCCTGCACTAATGCTTTCTCAGGGAAGATTTGTGAAGGTATTAGTAAATCTGCATTAAATGTGTTCCATGGATGTACTGACAATAAATACAGTGTAGACAATCAAGTTGTGGTGACTTGAGTCTTACTCTGTCACTATTTACTTGCTTTGAAAATGCAAGCTAATCTACAGCTCCATGTATCAGCTCAGTATTCAAGTGGGGGTATTGATGCTGTAGAGTGTATGGAATGTCATATAATTTGCAAGAGTATTTCTGGCATCAGTAACACTGGTGCATGAGGAAGGGTCAAAACTGTTACTTTCAAGAAGAATGTATGCAGGTTAATGTCCGTAACTTATGGGCAAAGCATTCCATAGCTGAGGAAAAAATGATCTTGAATTGGTGGGATAGAAATTTAAATTTGAGTAAAGTAATAGAAACAGTTTCACCGTTTTGAAGGACATATGACGAAAGTGAATACTTGGATTATCTCTTTATTTTAGAGCTTATCCTTCCTCGCTTCTAGCACTCCATCTTCCTGGTCTCCCTGTTTTAACTGCCACTTGAAGATTCATAATTCTTTAAAGTGGCTACTTACATCAGAATTTTTATAATGCAACTGCAGTGAATTTCTCAGAGGTAAAAGGAAAAGCAGAATGTTATATTCTGGTTTTCATCTCTTTTGCCAAATAGACCTGCTTTTTTCCTTCATGACTGGGGAAATTGCAATTACAGCATGAGAATTCTATTTCAAATGAGTTCTCCTAAATTTGTTAAATGTATGTACTAAATATGAATCAATTGTGATAAATAGTCTAGACTAGTTTATTAAATGTATTCTGTACCTCTGGAATCAGTGGCATATGACACGACACAATGGTTGTACACAAGCTGTCTGTTGGGAATGATCCTTGGACCACATTAATTAGCATCCCAAGCACTGGAAAAAAAAGAGTTTTCTTTCCTAGGATGATTCAACCAAATTTTCAGTGTAGACAAGGGAGATTCAGTGCTTGTATTTGTTCACTAATGATGTTGTATTTACTGGAGTAGATAGGTACTGGCTTCTGTCTGTAATGTGTACGGCAGATGGACAAGTGTCATTTTTTTTGGTTTTGTTTTTTTTTGTTTGTTTGTTTTGTTTTGTCTTGGGTTTTTTGTTTGTTTTTGTTTTGTGTTCGGTTCTTGTGATTTTTTTACAGCCTTTTTCACAGGATCTCTCATATCTAATTTTAATTTAATGAAACACTCTTTTCATTTGGGTCTGGATTAATCTTGAGGGATGCTATTATTTAACTTGTTAGTCCTCAGGTAGGAAGAGTATTTCTAAATCAATGAGGTAGAACACTGTTGAAACAAGATGTCTGTAATCTTTAGCTGTGTGGGTTTTTTGTTTGTTTTGTCTTACAGATTACTAAAAATCTCTGTTTAAACATAGGCAGCATTTTTAATTAATTACAATTAGTGGAACATTCCTCTTCAAGTACTGTCTCCCAGATCAAGTATAATATATCTATGGAAAAAAATCTTCTGGAAAACAACTGAATCTTTACTTTGTACAATAGATTTCCAGCTCTAATAAATAAAGTGTAATCCGTCCATGAAATTGATCGGTTTCTGTCCCAAGAAAATGGTTAGAAGCTTGCAAGTAATGTTTTAGATGCACTTAGCATAGCTTAAAGTCCTTCCAAGAGGTGGACCTGAAGTATGTGTAACTGATTGCAGAAACCTTAAATACAATGGATTCTATCTTCTGAGACATCTCATCTCTGTGCCTCTGTGCACAATCATCTGTGTGCCTTAGTATATGACAATCTTTTCATCAAAAATAAAGACGGAACATATTCTTTTATCAATGGCTAGTACTGTATATTATTTTTCAAAAGTTTCTTTTAGACTAGGTAATTATTTATATCTATATAGGTTTATAAAAGTAAATGCATGCTTTTGTCTTAAAAAATCTTTATGGTGGTTGTTTTATTATTTTATTTTCTTAATGGCATTTGAGATGAACATGGTACTTTCATGACATTTACCTATGGATAGCATGCTGATGTTTTCTCCACTGCTTTTAATTGTTGGTCCTCACTTACAAATGTTGCAATGGTCTGTCATCTCAAAAGAAGCGTTTCTAAATTTTGTTAATAGTAATTATAATAATTATTAAGAATAGTTAATAATAATATTTTTTTTTTAATCTAACTGGACATTTAAGTAGGAAAACCTGCCTGTGACTGTTGTGGTTTCAATTCGAAATTGGGCAGAAACACCAATTTGTGTTCTGGTTTGGGTTTGTTAATTTGAAATTTCTCAATCAAGAGGAAAGCAGGCTTAATCTTAAAAGTAACAAGACTTTATTAACTAACACTAAAAGGAAGAAAAACAACAAGAATGAGAATGAAACCTTCAAAACACTCTTCCTCCCTCCCCCACCCTTCTTACCCAAGGTAAAGAAAACAACACTCAGAAATCTCAGTCAGTTTTCCACTTCTAAAACAATTTTTCTTCAGTTCACTTAGGAAGGGAAGCACTTCTCATTCACTATGGAAAATTCCCCCACAAGGAAACAGTTCTCTCGTGTTTCCAGTCTTCATGAACAACAGCCACCCGGATCCTTTGCATTCGTTCATGAAACTCCTCCCATGGTCACAGTTGTGTCTCTGGGCCACATCGATGTATGGGGTCTTCTTTTAAAGATAATGTTCAAAACAAAGGTTCTCTTTATTTATCTTCGGGACCACCTTCATCTCCAAGGAACAGAGATTCACTTCTTTCAAGGGCAAAGAGTCTTTATCACTTCATCTCTCTGTTCATCTTCTCATGAAATCAACAGTCCCCTCAACATTTCACTCCTTTGCTCAGGTCTACAATTTGGACTCTTTTATTTCCCCCATACTTCTTTATGGTTTGAAGGAACTATCTCAATATGTTATAGCCAACCACCATAGCTTGTGAGAGTCTTCTACAGCTCAAAAGCAACTTCCCACACTTCTTTTACCTGGACTTTCACTCCTTCTTGACTAACTTTGATGCTTCATGTGGTCTTTACACATCTGCACTCAAATTTTCTCTCATTGGAGAGAGAATGGAGGGTTTTTCATGTCCCATCTGTGCATGGATGCACTGAAAGAGTTAATAAAGACAGTGTCTGGCCTGGTGGACAGTGCTGGAGCTGTGGCAGAATATCGGCTGGGCCCTGGCAGTCCATGGTGTCCTATTTCAAAGCCGTGCTGTGGGGGCCAGATCTCAGAAGGCCACTGCCAAAAGCAGCCACTACTGGTCTTTGGCAGCAAGGGGGAGGAGTGTGACAGATCCCAAAATTCCTTTTCCACCCCTTGGTCTTATTAGGGTGGCTGGGCTGCAATCATCGCGTCTCTCCCCCCACCTCTCTCGCCAGGAGCAGCAAAGGCAGAGCCAGCCCGGGCCAGCAGCAGACGCTCTGTGCTGACAGATGTTCCCAACATCAGCTGAGCCCTACCTGGCCCGCCTCCCCCCACTCGGCCCAGGGCTGAGGAGGAGAGGTGTTTTCTCTCCAACAGCCAGAAGGGAAAAAAGAAAGCTTTCCAGGCTTCCTTTCATATGTAATAAGAACTCGAAAATGCAATGCATCCCCATCGGTCCAATAAAATGCCGGTATCAAAACCAGCCAGCTTACTTCCATGAGTTGGTCAAACTAACACAGTGACTCAAATGTAGCAATTTAGATTATTAAATGGGCCACTTCTGCTTCTTGCTGGAATCGTTATAAATCCACACTATACCACAAGGTCTGCAAGTGGAGAGATGAAGAGCCAGTGCTTGAAATAATTACTGTAATTGTAGCTTTTGTGCTGGTTGTCTCTGGTCACTCTAGGAAGCATGAGATAAGGGCAAATTATCTTTCACTTCGTATCAGAAACCAGCTGTTCAAATCCATTTCTTGCTTTTGTATAAGCATAGAAATGACATTTCAAGTGTGGTATATATTTACACATTTTATATTGCTTATTTTTACATGAGAATGTTAGGGAGGTTAATTTAAAGAAGAAATTAGCTTTATAAGTTCATCATGAGAAAACAAACCAACAAACAAAAGTAAACTGCAGAAGGTTATTTTCATACTTTGTGGCTTTCAAGGTTTTGCAATAAGAAAAAAACAAGTTTTTTACCCCCTTGGCAAGAGTTTGTACTTGTGTATTTGTGAACAGTCAAAAGGGCATTCTTAAAAATTCTAGGATTTGTAAAAGTACATAGGTTGATATTGTTGAAAGTTTTCAGTAAAGTAACATGGTAAATAAGAATATCTCTACAATTGGAAATAGACTCACATATTTTTTGAAAACTTATCAGTCTTTGTTAAATCCTATAGTAAAACATAATAACTGTAGGCTTAGAGCCTGAGATAAAAGATGACATTAACTTCAGTATATCATTTTTGCTGTTGATATATCCAGACAGGAGAGAAAAGAATAGACTGTAAGGGTTTACATTCAATGGTGATTTCAGAACTTATACTTCTGTCTGCCTTTGTGAATAATCAAGGAAACAATCTGAGTTTACAAAATATCAGAAGATAGAATTGTATATGAATATTAATTTCTTTCAAGATGAGCTCACAAAACCAAAAAGGCAAGAGACTATAAAGCATCGTAAGGAGGGGGGCGGAATATTTAAGATTTCACTGAACTGTATAACCCAGGGGTATATACCTCTCAAAATAGAAACATTAAGGTTTTGGAGAAACTATTCTCAATACATTGCTAATTTTGGAATTATTGTATAAATGAAACTCTTTCAAATATTTAGATTTGATGTCCAATTTCTTTCTTCTTTTGTCCAATGCTCTTGTTTCTGCAAGGTGTATGATGGAAAAGACAGTTCTTCACGCTCTCTTGGAGTCTTCACCAAAAATGACATGATGGGAGTTATTCTTAATAGCACCTCTAACCATATGTGGATAGAGTTTAATACCAATGGATCTGATACGGACCAAGGATTTCAGCTGACTTATACAAGTATGTAGCTCATAAATATGATCTGATTGATTGCTTTGTGGGGAAATGTGTACTTCTCAGCTGTAGTGATTTCTTTTTGAGTGTCTAAGGTAATTTCCTAGAATGTACTGTGGTTAAGAGACCGATCTTGTCTACAAAGGTGTGGTAATTTAAAACAGGTGTTACTAATTTAAAAACTGTTGAAAGCAAATTTTTAAGTTTTTGAATTTAGAAAGCATGATTGTTTTAAGTCTTAGTAGTGGGTTGTGACATATGTGGGTTGAATATATTAGTTGTTAAACTAGCAGAAAATGGACAGAAAGTGTTTTAAAATGTAAAGTTAAATCTCTGCAGTCAACTTAGATGAGAGAAAAGAAAAAGAAAAAAGAAAAGACAAGGAAAAGAAGAAAGAAATAAAAGAAAAAAAAGAAAAGAAAAAAAAAGAAAGAAAAGAAAAGAAAAGAAAAGAAAAGAAAAGAAAAGAAAAGAAAAAAAAAAAAAAAAAGAAAAAAAAGAAAAAAGAAAAGAAAAGAAAAGAAAAAGAGAGAAAAGGAAAAGAGTACAAATGAGAATTAAAAAAAAAAATTATTACCTGGGCGTACACTCTTGATCTGGCCTGACTGCTTGTGGATATACTGGACGAAGACCAGAGTGAGCAAGTTTTGACAAACAATGCACCTGGCCCATAAACTTTATGCAATTAATTGAATTAATTTTGCTGGCAAAACAGTGAGTTTTTTGTGGGGAATAACTTTGGGGATAACTAGTTTGTTTTCAACACACAAAAAGATATTTTTTTTCAGGTTTCAAGAAATCTCCAAGTGCCAGTTAATTTCCATTTATTATCTTTACATTACTTTCCATGAATCACTGTTGAATCTTGCAGAGCAGAGCACCACAACATAGTGTGGCACAGAAATGCAATCATTGCTCAGTTTAGTATGTATGATGTTTTCCCTTTGGTTTAGAGAAAGCCATGGAATATACTTTTAGGATTTTTTCTTACAGAACAGAAGAATGACTTGGGAAATCTACTCTAATTTGACTAAAGAAACTAGAAATTTTCCATTGAAATAGAAGGAACCAAACATCTGTGTTAAAAACAATCTTAAGAGCTCTGATTTCAAGGGTCTCAAATCAGTTCCTTTCAAATCCTGCTTCAGTGATCAGTTCCACCTACTGTTTACAGATGTAATTTTACTTAAAAATAGACTTTTGTCTAATTTCTACATCCAATTGCTTGATTTTGTTGCACATTATTTTGATATTTACTCTCCTGCATCATATTTTTCAGTGTAAGATAAGATACAATCATTTTTGTCTTAAGGCTTTTTTTCCTGATTGTTTGATTAGTTTTGAAACTGTTTTCTTCCAAGTATTTTCACATTTTCTGAAGTGCGTAGACAGAATTTGACATAGTCTTCTAACTGTAATTTTAATAACAGCCAGAGAGGCAAAACTTATTTTCTTATGTTTGCATAACATTTTGTTTTATTTTATTTTGGTTGCAAAGTATCTAATTTATTTTATCATATGTAATCAGTTTGCAGCCATTCATGTTGAAAAGCTTATCTGTAATGACTTTTCTTCCTACTTTCTCTCACATGAGAAAATTCCCAGTTGTAAATACAAAGTAATTCTTTACTTCTCATACGTGTTTTCAGGAAGCCAAATTCAATATAATAAATTTTGAGACAGTGACCGTCTAACCAGGTGATTTCCTTCAGCTGTAACCATTATTTCCATACTCTTCAGTGTGTGACTTTTCACCATTCATAAATTTTTACAAGCAGAAACACAAGCAGAAGATGTATTCTTTTTCAATGCTTTGGAAACTGGCTGCAGTGCTGACTCACTTTTTCTGAAAGTCCTGTCCTAGTAATATTTTAGAGATTAGACATACCAGAAATTTATACTCATTATTTTATGCATTTGGAATTTTTTGGTGCATTTACAATTCAGTTACTAACCAAATATGTCTATTTTTAATTTGATGAATACATGAAACACAAGATTATAATTATCTTTTAAGATTAATAAAGCTATATTTTGCAGCAGACTTAACTGAAAGATTACTCTGAAGTTTATTTATTCTCTTTTTAGATTGAACTATAATGCCAGATACTTTAAAATCACTAAAACAAATCAAAAAGTTGCTAAAATATGGCTTCACTAAAGAAAATGAGAAATAAATGCTGGAGTGACTTAAATTGAATAATTAATATAATAAGACAGAGTAGGAGAAGTGATGGTCTAATAAATCAGGTTAATTAATTCAGGTTACTTCCTATGTGGTTGTTGAGTTCTTGCTACCCACAAGGCGTCATCAACTGTCCTTAACTGCTGGTCTTTTTAGTACTTTTCTTCCTATTAATGCTATTGAAATTAAGAAGTAACATTGCAGGGTGTTATTAAAAAGACTAATGCAAAATTCTGCTATTTCATTTGTGTGCAACTACCTTTCCATCCTTTTTGATAGTGTGAGTTCTGAAATTATGTTAAATTTAAAATTAAAATAGAAGAAATAGCTAATGATCCATGAGGACAGAAACGTGGGTATTGAAACTTGTATCTCTGTTTTCACAATCTCATTACTGACATATTAAAACTGAATTTTGTAAACTCAGAATCCAAGATATTTGTATAAACTGTAGAAATCAGACATTAGAAGGAAATCTATAAATCATTCAAGTTCTAAATTAAATCTGATGAAATTTCTCATTAAATATTCTGTAGAGGAAATTGTTTCAGGTAATACTGAATGGAAGCTGGAAATTATATTTATCTTATTCTTTGATCTATAAAGCATCTTGATCTACAAGATGCTTTCAAGAAAATAGATTTATCCTGATAAGTACAAGTTTTTTTTTTTTTTTTAAACTAGAAAAGACCATGAAAACATCTGTACTCTTTCTCAGGTTATCTGTTTTAAGAAACTAAGAAATATTTTGAGTGAAAACTAAAATTACAATGATTTTATTTAAGGAAACGACTTCATAAAAATGAAGAATATTTTAGCCTGAAATTGGTGGGGTAAGTATATATGGAGTAAGAGTCGATGAGAGAGTAATTTGAGCAATGGCTGAACATGTCTCTACCAGAGAAGAAAAATGAGGAACAAAGACAACAGCTTGTAGACTTTGTGTAAAACAAGTTTATATAAAGCCATTTCCTTATAGTGTGTAAGGAGGAATAAGGAAAAGTGTCCACTTCCACTATCTCTGCACTGCTGTCAGAGAGAATGACTGTGACCATTTATATCTCAGTGCTGAGGTAATGACAACTTAAGCTTAATGACTTTAATTCTCTATGAAGAGAAGACATCAGTAGAGATTTGCATGCAAAAATGTAAGTGCATGCTTCTTGTAGCCACAACTGACACGTCACTGCTATTTTTATTTTTAGAAAATATCTGATATTCATTCATAATTGTAGTTTTCTAATTCAGGGGATCTTTTTTCTGTCCAACTGACTAGAACTTTTCTCCCTGAAACATATCTAACTTTTGTGGAGAAGAGATTAGATACAGGGATTCCCACAGCTATTCCTGTTCACAGCTCAGTTACAAGATTTGGCTGTTCTGGTACAAAGATGTCAGTGCCTTGTGCTGTCATGTCAATGGCATTTAATGTTAAATTGACATTAAGATAAAACCAAAATCTTATTGATGTCACACAGTGACAGGTGGAAAAAGCAAAACACAGCTCTCTGGTAAAGGTAACAGATTGCAACTTTAAATAAGGAGCAATTCAGTACAAGCTTCTGAATAACAAACAGGCAGTCTCCCTGCCATACCTAACCACTCCCCTATTACAGTCCTGACATGAGAGGAAATTTAACAGTGTTTTTTTTCTCTCATCATGCACTGAACCTACTCTGACTTGTGTCACGTGTGTTTCCTTGATCCTGTTTAATCCTCTTTCCTTGTACATAGTCTCACTTTTTTTAGCTTTTAGAAAAAACCAAAAAATAATACCTGTACAATTTCTTATACATGTCATTTACAAATGTCTTTTGACCTCTGAGTACGGCCTAATGCTGTTGTGTGATCTATATGGTCTTGTACAGATTACAGGTCACTCAGCACTGTACTTACTGTACTAGCACAATTTTCTCAGTAAAGTCCCCAAACATTTAAGAAGAAAACTCTCTTTCCCTTCTTTTCCTTTCATCTAGAAATCTCAAAACTCATAAATCTTTTCTTGGTGCCTGATGACAGGTGTCTATATTCATGATGTGTAAGGAACTCTACCACTGTGTAGAATTGCTCCTTAGACCCTTCTGAGATCTGAGGGTTTTTACCATGTGCTTTGCATGGGCAGTTGTTTGTCTGAAATAGCATGAAGTTGCTATTGGACCTTATCTAGACATCTTTTTTAGGAGCAGCTTATCTAGCTCTCTATGGCAATTTCATGGTTCCCCAGTCTTGTGCAGTAAATAATGGAAGCAAATTCTTCACTTATCTGCAGATTAAACATTATAATATACTGTAACAAGTCAATAGAAGGGTCCATCCAGAAATACTGACAGATATCATCTGTAGGAGTGTGCCTGGCTGCACTGGCCCACTCAGTACTATGTTCTGCCTCTCAACAGACTCCTCTGTGTTTCAGAAACATGAAGAACTCGCTACAGACTTTTTAAAGTCTGAAAATGATTCAGGAATTTGTGGTATACTCTGTATCTAGATTTTAGATTTCTGAGGGTCTGTCACTGACTTGTCCTTGATTTGCTGCTATAGATTAAAAATGAGATTCCATGTTAGTTCCTCAACAATTGTTTTTTATTTATATCATTTAATATAAAATTTATTTATATAATTTAATTTCACACTTCCTTGTGATGTGAAATTAGATATTCTCCTGCACTTCTGTGCTAAGATGGAAATGAGGAAAGATGGAAATTATGGAAATGAAGGCTGGAAAAAATCTCACTAAAAATCTGTCATTTTGGAAATGAGTGTTGTATAGGCAAAAATAATTATTTAATGGTAACATCCTCAAATTTGGAATCCATGATGAACATTTGTTTCTCTGAAAGCAGAATTCTCCATGGATATCATTTCTTTGAGAACAGTTCAGACCCCTGAGCTGTGCTGCACTTCACAGAACTTACCACAGATTTAGGATTGTACATGGATAGAATTTATTTTTTTTTTAAATTAGGTTTAATATTTTCATTAGCATTTATCATCTTTTTTTATTTAGCATATCTAGTAGTTTTACAATATCCTCTTCATTGGTCTGAATATATACTTTTCAGCTTAAGGAATGAAATATTAACATACATTTCTCAGACATGATGCACTGGTTTAGCATTCGTGGTATTCTGTTACTGCTAAAGATTTTGTTCTAATGTTCAGTTCAAATCTGTGTTACAATCATTCTTTAACCCTACTGCTTTCAAGGGATAGCGAAAATTAGTGCATGGAAGGTGAATCTGAATTACCATGGTCTAAATTTATATAAATTGTTGAAACCATTTATAATAGATAATTTAAGAGAATCATAAACTTTAATTTAGTTCATTTCCTATTCTACAGTAATTGAAAAGGTTAGAATATCAGTGAAAACAATGTTCTGAAACTACAGACTCAGACAAAATCAGTCTCAAATTCAGGAATATAGCAGCTTTGCCTCAAGGTGTATAATGTCAGTTTAGCAGAATAATCCAGTAATAAAAAGAAACTCTTCCAGTTTTCTTTCTATAATTAGTCTGTATATAAGATCTGTTCCAGTTAAAATCTTCACACACTGCAGTACAAATCTAAGACACCAAAGACAAATACTACTAAATGAGTGCATCTTAATGGATATATGTGTGACATAGTCACAGGTCTTATTAAGAGCAGTACCAAATAAATGTAATCCCAATGCATGCATAGAAAACTCTTCTAAAAGAAAGTCAAAGTTTCAAACTTGAGAAAAAAAAGTCAAAAGAAAATTTTTTTTAGAAATATTCATATCACTTGTGTAGAAGAATTATGATATGCTGATTAATAGCATGATGATTTCATAGTCTCTTCCCTCCTTCCTCCCCCAGAAAATTAAATTGCCTTCTGATTTCAAAATAATCAACATTTACATAGTCAACCCTTTCCCCAAAATCCTCAAAAATCTGTATGAACAAAAAATAATTTGTCTTATAACAGGTTTTATAATTGAGGTTGGTTTCCATATTTAATTTAAAGATGTCTATGAAGTTGCTACTCTGGTAAACAGAGGAGATGTCAAATAATTTTTTATTTCTAAGACAGAAACAATGAAAAGCATTTTATTAGGTTAATATAAGCACTGTATTAACATTCTGTTTTAAAAATTATATTAACCCATGCTTTGTAGATGGAAATGCTGGAATGGTGATGTTTTGCATTTTTCACATCTCAGGAAAATCTTACCAGATTTTTTGAGGTACAGATCTTCAGCCATGTAGACTTATGTGAGCAAATCCTACCCTCTGAACGAGTACTCCAAAATACTTTTTCTCAGCAGGCCTGGATTAGGATGGAGGTGAACAATTTGTCCATCTGTATTGGGTTTGAATGGGATGGAGTTAATTTTCTTCGGTTAAAAAAACATAGAGTTAATTCTTCTTTCAGAAAGAATTTCTTCACTGAAAGGGTTGTCAAGAATTGGAAGAGGCTGGAGTGATGGAGTCATTGTCCCCTGAAGTATTCAAGAAACAACTGGACTTGGCATTAATGTGATGGTTTAGTTGAGATGGTGATGTTCAGTCTAAGGTTGAATTTAGGATTTTGGAGATCTTTTCCCACATTAATGATTCCATGAGTCTATGATTCTTCAGCTAATGCTGAGCAGTGCTTCAGTGTTAGGGCCTTCTCTGTTGCTTGCTTTGACATGCCAGCAGGTAGGGCAAGAAGGTGGGAGGTGACACAGATGACCTGAATTGAATGGTGACACGTGAAAGAAGGGATTACAGACAAGCTTGCCCCAGTAAGTCACAGTTCTGGTAATTACTGAAGAAGGGGAGCAGCCTTGCTTTTGATGGGTTATTATGACTAATAAAAATAGGTGTGATAAAAGGGGTGGGTTGGCTGGTCAAAGAAGCCTTTTGGGGAAGAGGACCCCTTTGAGAAAGAGGACCCTGAGGAAGAAAGACTTGAGGAAGAGGGAAAGATCCAGGGAGCAGAAAGAACAAAACAAGGAAGAGACTTACTGCTGGTAAAAGATCTGCTGGGAGGTCAGTTTGGGTCTGATGGAGTTGGAGCCTGCAGTCATAGTTGAGCTGGCTAAGGCCTGTGCTCAGAGTCTGCAGACAAATACTTGCAGTCATAGTACAGTAGGTGATAACCAGCAGAGTCTGCAGTTGGATCCTACAGTAGGAACTCACTGTAATCAGAGTCAGGATGGCTAAGCTATAAGGAAGAACAAATCAGGACCCTTTTCACCTAATGAGAGGTCTGCTGCAACAACACGTTTCATGTCATGCTTAGCAGTTAAAATTGGGGGAAGTTTTTCTGAAGTAGCTGTTGCTAAGGGTCTGACTAGGTGTCAGTCTGCTCTTGATACTGGGTTTGCATCACTTGTTTGGGTTTGGGGTGTTTGGGGTTTTTGTTCGTTTTCCCTTATTAAACTGTATTTATCTTGACTAATTCATTTTCTTGCTTTTATCTTTCTGGTTCTCTTCATCTCACACTATGGGGAAGTGTGAGAGCAACTGGGTGGGTGCTTACCTGCCAGCTGGGGTAAACCTACCAATATCCTGTGTCTTGTGGGTTGCCTGAGAAAGTGAGGATGAAGGTGTTTGGTTACAATACCAGGGACATAAAAGCCAGACTTAGAGATGAGGGAAGAAGAGTGAAAGAAGGGAAGAGATAGGTACTTCTCATGTTACTAAGTCAGGAGCTTGGAATAAATGAAGCTGTAATATCAAACCAGGGAGTCCTAAGGAGAAGTACAGAAGGCAAGAAATGCACCCCAGGGTGTGGGGAAAGGTGATTTTGAGACAAAAAGGGTAGGATACAAATATAAGAGAGGAAAATTACCAGACAGGCTGTCCAAGAAGTAGAGCAAGTATATGGAGCGGAGAATGCGTTGGTGAAAAGGAGGGTGAAACATGAAACTGAGAAGAGAAAGATGCACAAGAAATAGAACAGTACTGTTATGCTGTGTTAGGTGTACAGGCTGAAGAGTCCTTGTTTATTAAATTGTATTTTTCAAAAAATACTTGGAGTGAAAACCACGGTTTTGTTTGAATTGAAATATGTGTGTTGCAAATATATATCGACAAAATTAATATTTTTTTAAGTGCTCTGAAAATTTCAGAAAAAATCTATTTGATTTCCAAATTTATGTGAATTATCATCTTTAGGTTACTGAATGATCCCGCTGGGCGTAGGGTTATAAAGAAAGAAGATTATAACTATTTCTCATTTTCAGTTGCATAAAAAAAAAGTTTGATATGTAGGTGGTATCAAGCATGTGGAAAAGGTAATTTGTTAAAGGTATTGTGATTTGGTTCTGAAAATTACCAGTTGTAAGATCTCCTGACTTTTCTGTGTATAGTTCAGAGATTCTTATCTTAAAACCACTGGGTTTTCCCAGTGCTCTAATTCACATCTATTATCAACAAAAGGGCTGCTTTTTAAAATCTCTTGTAAAATTTAAAATGCAGTTGTGCTTTTCAGGTGAGAGAGAGTAACTAGCAGAGATCACTGTAGGTGTCCATATGCATACGCGGTTTAACACTTTTATTAAAATTCTCTCTTCAGAGTATGAAAGTAAGATTTTTTAGTAATACCAATTCAGGTAGGCATCTTAAGCATATTCTTTTTCCTCATCTGCTCATGTGTTCATCGTAGATAAAAATATGATTGAAATTTGCAAGCAGATTACAGCTAAATTCATAATCTTGGGAGTGATGGCCTAAAGATTATATTGCTTTAGTGTTATTAAAGAAATGATCATATTTGTAGCATTATTACTGACATCTTAGTAGGAACAGCATCCATAAGTTTGTCAGTTCAGTGATTTGAACGACAAAACTTCTTTACCTTCTTTGCCACCTCAACCTAAAGTTTTTTGTTATATTTTAAAAGGAATCTATTTTTATGAAGTCGTTATAGATTTTGTCATTATATGTATGTGCAGCTGGATTTAATGAGTTTTAGCTGGGATTCATTCCAAAAGTTTGCTCATTTCCTCTTTTTTTTTTTCACAAAAAGACTCCTGTTTATTTCAGTGAATCATTTCCTCTTTTCCAAGTTTTAGATGAGTAGACACTAGAGTTACTGTTAATTTATTCCCACTGCTATAATTACTAGAATTTTCCCATGAGCAAGAATTCCTGCCTGAAGACTTAGAACATTTGAACAGAACTGCCGATATCCTATTATTCTTTACCCCAGCCGCCTTGCCTATATTGGCCTCATATTGAATGAAAAATTATTTCCCATTTAGAATTATTGGCTTAACCCTCTCTGTTGGGAAAAGGAAGCTGATAAGCAGTTTCTTTAGTCAGGTAGAGGATCAGCACTTAGAAACCTAGCTTCTTGCAAGCTCCTTGCAGCAATTCAATGTAAGATCTGTTAGGTGCATCATTGTTGATTTTCTGTTTAATTTATGAAAGTATTAACTATAACAGTCTAATTATAAATTTTAAACTACACAAACATGAATATATTAATCTGTTCCATATTTCCAGTACTCTTATGCAAAAGTAAAATCTTACATAGCATATAATAAATATATACTCTATAAAGTATGGTATGTAATAATATAATATATAGCATATAATAATATATAATATTTAGTGTTGGACATTTCAAATAACTTTTGGGAGCCCCTGAGATCAAAGTTTGTTCTTAACTTTCTTCTGATTTTTCCCCTTTCTAAAAAAATGAACTTTGAACAAAAAAAAAAAAAAAAAAAAAAAAAAAAAAAAAAAAAAAAAAAAAATCTAGAATTACTTTGTATAGATTTTACCAATTTAAATGAAGAATGAGAGATTTTTCTCCATTCCTTGTGCTATATTAAGGAACTGTGCATTTCAGTAAATTAAGATTGGTGCCTCAAACCTGCAGCAGGTGGAGGGGATTTCCCCTGCTCCTTCTGACCCAGTTTGGCCAGGGGAGCGTGGCAGTGACAACGGGATGGGTGCAATGGATGGCCCAGAGGTATTCTTGAATCCATTGGATTGACCATGTGCTCTCTAGACAGCATCCAGAGGCCACATGGCCTGGAGATGTTTGCAGAGAGCACCCAATCTGGGGCCTGCCTCCAGAGACAAGGGGGCATGGCTACCCTGGCAAGATACAGGGTTTGCCAGGGATAGGTGTGGCTTATAGGGCAGGGGCTTGACCTTTAAGGTCCCAGACTCCTGCTTCCCAGGGCCCTAGGCTCACTCCTTGGTGCAGAGAA
The DNA here is from genome assembly GCA_032173965.1 of Sitta carolinensis. NCBI lineage: Eukaryota > Metazoa > Chordata > Aves > Passeriformes > Sittidae > Sitta > Sitta carolinensis. Next base: position 21,616,295 of record JAVUNC010000004.1, on the reverse strand, counting down.
CTTGGGCCAATTTTTTGATTTATCCCACCTAATTCTGGTGCCACGCAAACTTAGTTATATTTTATAACTGAAGATTAGCAATAAATAGGAAACTTTTTTTTTTAGTCAGCTAAACTATGTTTCTAATGTTTCTAGTATTTAAAACATTAAGAAAGTTATTTCAGAATAAAATTAAGATTATTCCTTCAAAAGTTTATGCATATTAAAATCACCCTGCTAAAAGTATGTTTACATAATGTATGGGCAGAATTAGGAATGCATGTAAAGAGAAGACTGTAACAAAGATAGTTAAAGATGAATGAATGCTATAAACCTATTTATTTCTATTCCTTCTGCTTCTATAAAGTTTCTAGATGGTAAGAGTTGCTTGAAGCAGGATGATGAAAGGTAGACAAATTAATTTTCAGAAGTTCTGGACACATTTCCACTAGCCAGAATAACAGGTGATGTGTACATGTGGTCCATCTGTCAGTGTGTGAAGGAATCAACACAATTAGAGATAAAAGGGTTCTTTTAAATTTGAATCCTGTCTGTGCCATATTGCTTTTTATAAGCTTGTACAATGCTTTTTCCATTTTTAATCCATTCTTTACATTCATGGTGACTTCATTCCTCTAAGTATTTTAGAAAAAAACTGTGAGGAAATTAATGAATTTGCAGACACTTAAGTCTGGCATGTGTTAAGTCAAAGTATCTTGCACTATGTAACATAGGGAAAAAATGTGTTCATGTTATTGCTTCTCCTTTTTTTTCCCCTCTCCCAGAAAAAGGATAAGACCAGTCTCTTCTAACAGGTTACCTACAGAATAATTTTAAGTAGTGTCTGTATCGGTCATATATCCCCACTGATTATAGAAGAGGATGTAGACATGGACATCCCAAAGATATCTTTCTACAGATACTTGAAGTTAGAGTTCTTAAACTCACATGGAATTTTGCCTTTAATCCCTGCTTTTAATATGGAGTATAAATTGTGATTAATTACTTGTTTGCTGGTTACAAAGTTTATCTGTATGCTTTCTATATATGCACATCAGTCATCTTGCTGCAGGCACATATATTTGCATACCCATCTCTAAGTATTGTTTTTTATGTATGGTCTTTCAATTAAAAAAAAAAAAACAAAAAAACAACTGTCTTCTGCTACCTATCTACTCATTTTTAACTTGGTTAAATTTGATTTTTTTTTTTTTTTTTTTATTTGTAAATGAGGACATTGTAGCTGGGAAAGGGAGAACAAAATTTTTGAATAGGATACTGGACACAAAGAACCTGATCTGAAGTGGGTGGGGAATGGCCTTAGAACTTTTTGTGACATATTTATAATGAAAATATTACAGAAAAGAATTATTTTCATTTTTTGTACAGAAGACCTGTTATTGACAATGTCCTAACATCTCTATTTTACATATTTTGCAGGTTTCCATAATTTTTTTACATGTTGCTCATATCAAGAAAAATTGCTAAAACTCCTATTAGAAAGTATTATCCATTAAATTACTGTTTCATCCATATAGTCAAAATTAATTGTCAATTGATTGCAAAGCATCTGAGGGATTAAAAGTGCATTTCTCAGTTTCCAAAGGATACAAGGCAGTAGTTTCTGATACCTCACTGTAGCCGCATTATCCAAACACACTTCTTTCTATAGATTTTCTATCATTCTAGTTAGGCAGAGATTTTGTAATTGGTCATTTTTCTAATGCTTTTTTTTTTTTTCCTACAGCTTTAGCTTTCAGGACCAAGTTGCACATAAATGGTTCAAAGACAAAATGAAAATACCAAGAACTCTAATTTTGAATTGCAAAAATTTAGTTAAATATACTATGTTTTGGATGTTTAGGATGCAACAACTGCTAAATGAGTATTTGTTGAATTTACTTGCATTTAGAAATCCATTATATACTCTGAACACTAACTCATGTGCCATTTCATACTTTTAATAACTCTTTAATAGTTTTAAAAGATTCTGTGTTAAACCTATAGACTATGGGCTTAAATGACTTCCAATTAAGGCAACTCTGGAAGACTTAGTGATGTTTCCAATATTTTCATAGTACCTTTATTTTATAATAAAACATGTTAATATTTCCTTATGTGTACTGAAATAGGATTTTTATATACACCTACCCTTCTTCTTTTGAAGTCATCCTGAAATCTTTTACTGCATCACTTTCAGAAGTTGAAGATAGGTTATACATTTTTTGTGTGTTCTGTCTTCTATGGCAAGCAGAAAAGACAGTGCCTTTTCACAATGGGCATGTGCAGAGCCCACCCAGTCTACACTTATAGTAAGTAATATGATTATTAGAGATCATTTAAGAGTATTTGGCATCCCTTTGGTGTTTAATGTATGAGCTACATTCAAAATAATTAACCCTCTTTTGCATTCAAAATAATTAACCCCTCATGGCTTGTCTGGTGAAATTTTCTTAGTAATTAATGATATTTTTGTTGTAGTAGTATTTTTAACAAATCTTTAGTAGTATCTTTAACAAATAGTAATATTACCAGGAAATTTTTTGAGTATAAACTTCTTCATCCAAGCTAAGATTATTGGTACTATGCTATAGTTTTTTTTTTGTTTTGAGGACCTGCTCATCTTTGGATTAGACATCTAAAGTTTTGAAAATAACCCAGCTGGAATTTCTTTTAAAATGTATTTACAGTTTTGTCTGGAAGCTTTCTATCTAGAGCTGTTTCTATCTGTCAAAGTAGCAGAGTTCACAGAAGTTACAGCACAGGTTCATGCTTTCGAATGTACAAGAAATTCTTATTTGGTAGTTCTCAGTGTTCTAAGATCATATCTGAAGCCAGGGTTCCATGGTCTTAAAAGTGAATTGATGCAGCATCAGGATGCTCAGCAGTGCAAATCTGATCTGAATCTGGCGCAAACATGATTGAATTCCTGTAAAACGAATGAGTGCATACAGGAGAAAACTTGTACAGAATTTGTGCTTTTATGGCAGTTTTATATATGATTTAGCATAAAGTCAGCATGGCATTGGCATACAATAATGAACTCAACATAGCTGAAGTAAAGCTAAAATGTAAAAAGCAGTTGAACAACTTTGAACTGTGGGACCACAGTATTAAAGGTTATAATATTACATTTATTTTATTGACAGTTCAGGTATTTCCTCTTTTTAAAAAAAATGTTTTATTCTATCTCCATAAGTGCAGTTTTAATTGACATTGTATATTTTTTGCAAAATAATGAACAAGGTTTACTAAGAAAGAGGAATAAAAGGGAAGAAATAAAGCACTACAGTCTAATTTCTTGGCTTTTATTCTGATCACTAACAACAGTGGTTTTATATGTTCTACTAAATCAGTCATAATGTAACATGTGTCAACATACCTTTGTGTAGGAAGTAAAATTTGGATGAATACCATAGCTCACAATTCAGAGTGTCTTTGTTACTTTCGTCCATTCATAGAAGTCTTAGTGTTGAACTCAAGGTTACAGTTTCAAATTAGGGATCAAGCACCTAAAGGTTCCTAATGCACCTTTTAGGTGCTTACTTTTTCATGTGTTTGGCTTTAGGTGAGTGATTGTTTTAAAATACCTTAGGACTTCGAGTAGGAAATTACTTGGTTTAGATTACTTAATTGTCACTCTAGGTTTACATGCAGTGTAAATGCACACATCTGTATATATGCATATAATAAGTAAACTGTATTCTTCCTTTCAAAATGAGTGAAGGGAACATTTGTAGATACCTCAGGATGTTGTCAACTTCTTTTATAAGTACACTCTGCAATGCAGAATCCCTGAAATTTTCCCTTGGAGACACAAAATGAACACTCTGTATTGACGACAGGCTTTGGAGGGTACAAACTTGAAGTGGAACTGAGAATTGTGCTTCATGGATGCACATAGCATATTCCACCCACTAATGGAGAGAAAAGCTAGTCCAAGGAAAGAAACATGAGTGCACATAGTATGGACATCAAATCCTCAGTTTCATTGCTTCGCTGCCAAGATTTACTTTAATTATACTGTACTGCTTGCTAATGTAGCTAGTACCACAGTGCCCATCATAATTAAACTGAGTTGAAAAAAGTTTTAATTAATAGCCCACATATATTTACAGATATGTTAATGATTTTTACTCCTACAACTAGTATTTCTAATTCCTGATTATTTACATCAAATGTGACAGAGTAAATCACAATGAATAGTGCCAGGAGGTTACAGCCAATCATCAAGATGTATTCTGGCTTGTTTGGTTTTAATTTAACATGTTTTTATGCATTCGTTGTTCTGACAGTCCTATAATGAAACTCAAGAATAAGATAATTGGCAGCAATTTCCCAATACAATAATCTTTCTCAGCAGTACGAATCTTGGCAGAATTTCTCTGACGCTGGCTTGCTGCAATGTCAGGTAAACCTGAGTACTGTGATCGTGTGGAACTCATGACTCTATTCCCCTGGTGTAAAAGATCATAGCATCTACTTTAACACTGGAGTTCAGTTGCAGCATTTCTACAATGATATTTCACAAAAATATGATCCTTTAAGACAAATTACTCCAGGTTTTCAAGAACATCAGGGAAAAAAGGAATTAAAAGTTCTGGGTTTTGTGTGTGAGAGGAAGGGTAAGAAACTGGGGAAGAAGAGCACAGGGCAATTTACTGTTGTCTTTGCACATGATGAACTGCACCTACATGCATGTGGAATACCCTGGGTTTTTATAGGCCTACTGATAAACAATAATTGTCTTGCTGGTGGAGAAATGTAGTGAGCATAGGGCTGCAAATTATGTACTGTCATTCTTAGAGTTTCTTCTAGAGTATTCAGTCTGCTATTTAAAATATTTGCCATAAATTCCAGAAATTAGTTTGTTGGATGTTTTTAAAGGGATTATTCTTGGGGAAAAAAAAAAAAAAAAAAAAAAAAAAAAAAAAAAAAAAAAAAAAAAGCAATAATACTCTATTTTGACACACTGAATGTTTGCTTGTTTTATTTTTTTCCTCTAGGCATAATATTATGCAAACAAACATAAAAATTAAGAGTACTACTGAGCTCTTCATGCATTATAAATATCTAGAAATTAAAATCAAGGTCTTTTTGATAGAAGTGTCTGAAAAATCTAAATAAACCAGAAAATACTGAAGGGTTTAGTGCCTTAAGGATGTTTAAGTTTAGGTTTTATGGTTTTGCTTCCAGTTAGATATTTTTATTTGTGTGTTATTTTTTAATTTATTGTTTGCGAAGTAGGAAATTAAATTCTAGTACTTAACACAGTGACTTGTTACATTCTCTACAATCATCTTCTCTAATATTTTACCCCAAATAAATATTTGATTTGGATTTATAATGAACTGGCAGAAAAATCTTAAGTCTTCTGTTGCTCCTGAAGTCTTAAAAATCTTAAAAACAAGATTCAAAAAAGATTTTTAAAATCAGTATATTTCTGGAAGGGATTTCATGTTCCTTGACCTGTACAGGCTGAGAAATTCCTGTATGTGCTCAGAGTGTTTTTAATAAAGTTGTGTTTTCCTGTTTATAATTTTCAGATGTACTTTGTTGTTTACGGACACAAAAATGCAGTGCGATGAGTGTCTGTAGGGTGTGAGGGTCTTGAAGAAGTAGGCAGTTCACCTTGTAACAGACAGGTGAAAAACTATGTTCACAGGAAAAAAAAAAAAAATAGTGTAAGTTGGAGAATATGTAGGAATCTACAAAGCAAAGAAGGTGAAATACCTTCATGTTTGTGGATACTTAAAGATATAAGTGACTTGCAATGATGATACGAGCTATTAATACTGCAAAATAAAAGCAAAAATATCTTTTGTGTTCCTCAGTCCTGTTTCAAACAAGAATAGGCAAAGTGCAGGCAGGTAGGCATTCAGGCAGGTTACAGTAGGCTTCTCTCAAACTTTTAAAGCTTGTGACATGATCTCTTTAATTCTTGCCATCTATCATGTCTGTTTACACCTTGTGCAAAACTGAATGCTAACTGGAATAGATGAAATTATAGCAAGACAGAACAATAATTTTGCCCCAGTCTTGATACCTTCTTTAGTGAAGATGGCTGTATAGCAGACTAGGAAGCCTAGTTCATTTTCAAGTTCATTTCATTTCACTGAAATTCATCTGTTGGTCTTATAAAAGATACTACCTGTCCTGATCCCTTGTCTTCTTCATGTGGTACAAGGTATTGAAGAATGAATCTCTCTAACTATATATCAGTGTTATGGAAAGATATTTTCATGAGACACAAGTAAATTCTTTAATCAAGGGAGTTTCATCTGTCATTCATATGCCACTGCATTTCATAACCAAATGTTGCACCTAATAAAGAATGAGAAAGTGTCTAAGAGCAGTGGCAAAGAAATAGTGTTACACTGGCTCATGCTGTCAAATCAGCATTGAAGTATAATGCTACCTATCAAACAACTTACATTTTCAGGGTTTCACATAAATGTCTCTGTACGTGTAATAAGGAGATTAAAATAATGAAATATAGCTATGTCTTGTGAAGTTCAGCTCATCTGAATGACCAAATTTTCCTGGTTCTTTATAATATGTGAAGATAAATAGATCTTTTAGAATTGTTCAGACCATCCAATCTACTTTTTTCTTCCTTAGGATGAGATTAATCATACTTCATAAGATACTTTTAACTCTAAAAAAAAGAAAACTGTTTAGATGTGACTGTTTATATAATCATTGCTGAGAATCAGTTAAAATAATTGCTGCCCTTTTTTCTGTTTTTTTTTTTTTTTTTGTTTCGCTTTTTTTTTTTCCCCACAAAAAGAAATTGCAGGGATGTGCAAATATTCACGTGGAAACAATCTTTTAGCAAGGGAATAATGATAAATCTCTATAATCCTTTTCGACTTTGTGTGATTATAATTAACTCCATCTAACATAAAGACTACAGCTCCTCTAGTAAACTAAGCATTGTAAGGGCATGAGTATGGGGAAGTGATTCTTTAGACTGACAAAATGTTCGAATAAATGCTAACATGCCTCTATCTTGCTGCTGTCTGTCTAGGACTCTCCCAAATAATCTCAGGCATAGTATAGTAGACAGCTGAATTCCCAAGAAGGGACTTATAAGCAGCCATACTCTTTTAAAGGATAGCTGATTTTAAGAGTGTGTGACTGTGGTCAGACTATTCTTGTTCCTGAGGCCTGATGTTTCTGTAGATATTAGCACAGAGAGGGATGCAGTGTCTATGTGATAGAACAGCATTCAGTTCTGGCCTACTATATAAGGAAAGAGCATAGGCTCAGTTAAAAATAAAAGTAGAAAATAAATGTCTGCAGGATCTGATTGAGCTGACTGATCTGAACACCTGCCAGTATAAGGGGTAGATTGGTTTCCAGAAATTTATTTTTTTCTTCTAACAATTGAAGTGGCCTGAGTTATAACAGGTAAATCCTGACCTTTGTGCCCTGTTAATGAACAAAGAAAGCAAAGGTATTTTGTGTCTCCAGTGGTGTCAGTTGATGGATTTTTTTAGCATCTCTAAGAATCATCTATAAGAAAAGCTCTGTAGACTCCTTGCAGTTTGTTCTGCTGTGATTGATCTCACTGCCAGGAGAAAAGTAACAAGAAAAATACGATACCAACTCTAGTTTGTGTATTTGTAAAATAATTAAAAGTTGTCTGTAGATACATTATTTACTACTTAGTGAAGAACCTTGCAGAATCATAGAATGGTTAAGGTTAGAAGGAACCTTAAAGATCATCTAGTTCCAACCCTCCTGCCATGGTTTGAGAGTCTGTAAGGATCACTGGCTTGAAATATTTAGGGGCGTATATGTGTGTGTGGCAAAGGGCAGCTTGCGTCTTGCTCTGGTCAGGTGATGAACTGCCCCTTATACTCATATACTGCACCCTTCCCCCAGCCTGTATCCCAGTCCCGCAGAGGCTGCCAATCCCTGGCACACTGGATTAGAGCTGCCTCCAATCACCTGCCTCTGGAGCCCCTAACCCAGCTCCTGGGTGGCCAAATGACTGCAAGCCCCACCTGGGGAAGGGCCCAGGAAAAGCCAAAGGGTACTTAAAGCAAGACACAAGGCAAGCACATTTGACCCTGCCTCCTTTTGGAACTTCTATCACCTGAACACCACTGGTACCAGGAGTGATGGCTATGTTTGTTCTTTTCTGCACCTTTTCTGTCTTTCTCTCCTAATTACATCATCTTGGGATTTTGAGTCATGTTTTGAGAAACTTAAAATCGATCAGACTTGGAGTTTGCTAAGTTGAATGGGCCAAGTTAATGCTTTGAGAAGTGTTTGTTTCATGTTGATTGAATGTTGCTTGAAACCTTTTGCCAAAGTTCTCTGATTTTCTAAAGGTGCCAGTAAAAGCATTTTTCGTTATTTTGACCTCTTAGGTATCTTGTTATGCATCTAACTCAGAGTACATGAACAACTGTAAGCCTTTTTAAAAGTCTCATAGATCAAATTTCTTGGGGCATTACACATGGGCAAGGACATCTTCTCCCAGAACAGGTTGTTCAAATCCACATCCAGCATAGCCTTGAACACTTCCAGGAAGGGGTATCCACAGCTTCCCTGAGCAACCTCATGTAAAGAGTACACTGAAAACGGAAAACTGAAGACCAACAGCCCGATTTAGAACCACTTAAATAAGTTATTCAGAAAAATGGAAAATATTTGTAGAGTCAGAATTACTTCTTTGGTTTGGGGACATGGCAGTAATAAAGAAGAATCCACAATGAAGAAGAATTTGGAATTAAGAAAGATGAATTTGGAACCACTCTTTATATTATTCCAAGAACATGAACTGAAGGCATAAGAAGATATATAGAATGCATCTTTATATTTTAGTGATGCTGTATGAAGACAATGAAGAGAGTAATGCATAAAATGTGGAATGAGTTGTACATGTTTAGAGCAGATCTGCTCATCCCATGGATTACAGAGGGGGGTATTTATCCCATTCATCATATTCATAGGCCAGAAAGGAGAATGCCAATTGAAAATGAGTGTGGGGGGTACTTCTTCCTTTCAGCAGAGATGAAGCTGAGGCCATGCTATCTTGAGACTAGGATGGATGAAGTAGCCTTTGCACATGCTCCCTGAGTTACCACTGTGGTCTCTTGACGTCATTATGGAGATTAGGTGAGGAGGTGAAGCTGCTACTTTGTACCAAAACCAGGATCAATATTTCCTTCCCACTGAATAAAAAAAAATGAAATAGAGAAGAGGTATAAATTAACTTATCACCAATCTATTTTAGAATAATATAGATAAGATACTTTCTTCAATATAAAATATCATAATCAGATATCAAGTTAATAATTAGTTCCTAGTCTTTTAGTTTCTGATTTACCCAAATTATATACCATTTATCTTTGGTTAGTGTGAATACATCTAATGTCATTGAATCGTGAGAATATAATTTGCATCAGAATCAGATTTACTGCTATTATATTTTATTTGGTTTTTATATCTCCATGTCTTTTTTCTTCTTTCCCCATGTCTTTTTGCAGGTTTTGACCTAGTAAAGTGTGAAGATCCTGGCATACCAAATTATGGCTACAAGATAAGAGATGAAGGACATTTTATAGACACTGTCATTTTATACAGCTGTAATCCTGGCTATACAATGCATGGTACTAGTATTATGACCTGCTTAAGTGGAGACCGAAGAGTTTGGGATAAACCTTTGCCTACTTGCATAGGTAATACAGATTGTGCCAATGTTCTGGTATGATTGGTCCAGTGTTTAAAAAAAACAAACAAATATTCTGTATTTCTGTATTTCATGAGATGATAATGGTGCAAACATATTTTAAATTTCAAGTAAAGACTGAATGTAGACACAGAAGTACAACTTCTCTGAAATAGGTAGCTTGCTATTAATGGTTATAAAACTACTGGAAAACACCTTTTTCTATAGAGCAGCCTTTCATGGAAGATTATGGCTTTGGTTCTGATGAAGCCCTGTCTTATTGAATCTGATACATGATCACAGGCAGTGGTATTGTCTAAACACTTCATCAACTAATAAAATCCCATAAAGTAAATAGCATAAAGTAAATAAGGTTGGGGGGGAGGGTGGTGGTGGTGGTGTGGTTTCTCATCTATTTTCATCAGATATTATTTCAGCATCTCATTCCTATGAACTTTATTTCTAATTTTCATCCCATGTTGCTGGATATTTTTATCCATGTGCTCTGGAGTCCTTGTTGCTGTGCTAAGATACCCCATCTGTCAAAGCCTCAAGGCAGGCCTTTCCTGGAAATATGACATCTTCAAGTGCCTAAAATTTTGTTCCATTACAACCAACATAAATTTTAAGTAGAGAATTACTAGCTAATATCCATAATAACTGAACACCAGTATAGCTGTTATGCGTTGTACCTTTACTAGGCAGTTTGCATTGTCTAGTTTTGCTTTGCAGTCCAGCAATTGCCAGTGACTTCCTGACTTCAATTTTCACATGGAATTCCCATGAGTCTTTCCTTTTGTGTGGCTTCTGATACTTAGTTTTTGCCTCTGCTGCCTGCTACTGGCAGGTCACCAACTGGTTTCAGCACTCACCTCTCCTACAGAATCTTTGCTTGTTGCCTTTATCCCATTTTGAGGGCTCCATTCTCCATTCCAGAACCTGCTTCCTGCTGAACACATTTACAAACCTGCAGTCTACAAAAGAGCAAGTTCCCTTCCTTTCAAACATTCAGCTTAAGCTGAAGGTAAATGTCAGACATTCATCAGTGAACAGCATTTTTGCTGTCTTATTAGAGGTTATTTTTTCCACATGATTTTAGAATTTTGTCTGTAAGTTTTCTTCTATACGTATGAGAGGTCAAAAAAAACTATCCAGTTTTGATTTAAAGACTTTTCCAGGTTTTTTTTATGCATTCACATCATCATGCTCTTCGGTATAATTGGTTATCTTCCTTTTCTTCTAAGTTTGCCCTTTTGTAGAGAAGACAAATAATTAGTCCTACCTTTGCCTATTTTCCCCATGTAATTTAAATGAAGTTATTTCTCTAAGGTCATTTTCTGCAATATTTTTTTGTGCCTATGTTCACTACCAAGTAAGACTTAGAATCAGCTCTAAAATAGGTCTTGGTTTCAAGTCTAATAGGTGAATAAATCCAAACATCTGTTATTTCCTTTTCTTTGTATATTGATTTGTCTTCTAATCTATATGTCAGATGTTAAAATCTCAAATATATAACAATTAAAATAATACTAATTAAAAAAAAAAATCCTGTATATTCCAGTCTGACCTAGAGGATGCTAGAGAACCCAGGATCAAGCAAATCTAAAGAAAATTGCCCTCTTTGCTCCAGTAGAACATCTTCCATGATCCTTCTTCAAAATACTTTTGACCAATATGTATATTTTTTCAGGCTGACTTTATTTAGATTATTATTGTATTCCTACCATGTAATGCTCCTTCTAGTCACGTATTTCCACTTATATTTCCAGTTTTCTTCATACCAATATGCCTTAGAGATTCTATATTTCCCTTCTCTTTTTTTTTTTGTCTTTGTACTTTGATTTTGTATCGTGCATTACTGGGTTTGATTTCTGTATTATCAATATTTTGAAATAATTTGTACCAAAATTTCTTGAGAATCTTAGAAATTATGTCCCTCAATAAATAGAATAATCAGTTTTCTTTTGGTATCCTGAGAGATTTTGATCTTATTTTCTCTCTGTTCAACTGAAAGGCATCTTTCTATGAGCTTTATCTCTCTACATATATTTTTAAATACTGTCCTTGTTCCTCTAATTGAAGTAAAATTTTGAGATTTCATCAGTTCCATATAAACTATTTCTTCTCATTTCTAGTTTTAATTTCTTCTGGACCATTAATTAGTTCCCCAAGAAATCAAATATTCACTGTTCTCTCTTAAAATCTTCTGAAAGTGTTTCCTTCTGAGCAGTCTTTTACAGTCTGTTATCTTCATTAAATTATGGTGGATTTTTACTGTTCTGTGCCATGAAAATTTGCCATGGCAATCCCTGAAAATGCAGTTATATATCTGCAGATTTCAGTGTTGCTTCCCTCCCCTTTTAGACTTATAAAATCTATTCTTCCATCAGTTTTATCTTATGTTATCACAGTTTTCTTTTTCTACTCTGATTTGAATTACTTATTTTTCTTCCTTTTCCTGAAGTTTTCATGAAGTTCCAAACATCACTTTCTTTCTTAGAAACACTTTCTTAAAATCTTTGTGGAGATGTTTTATTTTTGCTTGTTGACTAGAACAGCATTTGATATTTGCAGTTCTCTTCAATGACATTTATATTCTTCATTGTATTCACTATAATTTCAGTCTCATTCACAAAAAATTCAAGCCTAAACATAGGCTTGAATTCCACACATTCAACACTTACTAATTTTTAGTGATAAACTATTTTACTAGTCTTAACGTTAATTCTCATTTTTTCTATGTTCTAAACCTTAATGAAGGGAGCCAATTAATTATTTTAATTCCTCTTCTAGAAGTTTCCAGAAATGTTTAAGTCACTTCTATTAGTTATAGTATAGTCATTTATATAGTATATTCTTTGAGGTGCTGATTTTACAGTGTGCTCATCTCTGCATATCGGAACATAAAGTTTTTGAATTATTTTTATAATAACTTCTGAAAATTTACTTTTGATATACTCCTAAAATGTTGGATTAAATATATGTATATATGAAGTATATAATGCATCATCCACAATTTTATGATGTATTCTTCTCCTAAATGAGCCGTCTCAGAATTTTAAGTCAAGTATGTCAATTAGTTTACATTTTGGGTTCACTGAGTTAAATTTAGTTCTTTGGTAAATGCACTACTGTATCAGTAATTTCTTATATCTACCACAGTGATTATTGCAATCCAGACCTTCTTATATAATGGAAATTAATTGAAATACTAAAAGAGGGTTACATTTGAAGAAATTTTGTACTGAAGATGCTTCCTGCTGTGGTTCTGTATATAGAATGTAGTGTTTTGAGTGAGCAAACCAGCAGGATAAATAAGTCACCTTATTTCCTTTATGGTAGTTTTCCCTCATGGTAAGAACCTAGTGTGAGCAGTGACTTGGTGGCATGTGCAAAGATCAATAGATTGTTGTTAGGAGTATTGCTGATAGATTATTTGGTCCAACTGCCATGTTTTTTTCCATCATCTCTGTTTTACTATGTTTGCTGTACAGCTGTGCTTGAATAAATACCAGTTGTAGTTTTTTTTTTTTTTTAACACTACTTGTAAGATGACACTATAAATGGAGTAGAAATTCAAGTACATCTCTTAACTGAAGAATCACTGGTCCCTTTTCAGTGGCACATGACTGTTACCCAGTTCTCTTTAATCAGGGTGTGTCTTTACACTGACCAGACAACAGCTGATGCTCTAAACAAGCAATATAAGAATTACTGATGCTTCGCATTGCTATTGGTCTCTCCAGAAAAATAGCATTGATAGTAAAAATGTTTTAAACCAGGTGCCACATACTATCAAATGGTAGCTTTCTGATTTATGCTTTTGCTTTCAAGTGTATGGTATTTAAATTTTTAAACACAAAAGGAAATTGCTAGGCAATACCTACTGCTTTTCAGTGTAATTAAACATGAAGATATATAGAAGTATCTTGAAAATATTACACTAAAGTAATTTTGACATTACAGCAAAACAGAAAGCTGTTGTAATTAAAAAGTTCAATGCTGCAAAGGTTGAATTCAAACATTCATTGCTGGAAAAGCTAAGCATGTTAGATGGGAAATTTCTGAAACATTTTGCTGTCTTGCTAATGCTAAAATGGTGCTTTTGTAGTCTTAGTACATATTGAACCAGCCTGGCCAGTTAAATAACAGAATCACAGAAGTATGGTTTATTCCTTTATAACAAGGTAGGAATGAGATCATTGTGTTGATTTTTAACTTATGTACATGTCCTGGTTTGTATGTATGTGTACTATTTCAGAAGTATTAGGTTATTCTGTTAACTTTTTAGAAAACACAGAGATGTGGAATGGATGGAAAATGGAAGTGCCAATTACTGTTGTCACATTAGAAATTTAATCATTATTTTTCAGCTGAATGTGGTGGTCGAATTCATGCTGCTACATCGGGGCGCATTTTGTCCCCTGGTTACCCAGCACCATATGACAACAATCTTCATTGCACTTGGATTATTGAAGCAGATCCAGGAAAGACAATAAGGTACATGATTAATTTCAATATTTATGGTTGACTTCAGTATTTTATACATTTTTTTGCAGTTCTCATATTTTTCTACACAAGCTGCTGGTTTTCACTGGCATAGTCAAGGTATCCTTCTACATGGTGTTGCATCAGTTTTCCAGGGCTGCTTGTCTGTTCAGGTCTAAAGTCCCTGGATATGGGACAAGATAAACAGCATTCAAGACACATTTGAGTATCACCTCACCCAAAAGTTCTCTTTAGCACCAGTACAACACCAGATTCCACAAACCCCAGAATATGTTACAGTGTTAATTAGTAGTATTAAACAGCTTACATAAGGGTGAATACAAACCTTAGGAATCACATAAGAGAACAATTCCCATGAATCACAGGCAAGAAAAGAATGCTCCATTCCCTCATCCTCTCCACAAGGTAGCTCTGCCTGCACAGCAAAGCCATCAGTGACAGGGCAAAGCACAGACCCATTATTTGAATTAACATGTTCCCAAATACAGCAAAATGAAGAGTTAATCAGTGACACCAACAAACTCCTTGACCTGCCCAGGAACTTGACATCTAATTACTACCATAGCTATAGCACCTTCATTCAAAACTGACATTATCTCAAGGCTCACTCTGGGCTCTGAAAAAGTCTGTGGTGGGTTGACATTGTCCCTCCTCATCAGGATGGGGCGGGGAGAAAATAACAAGAGAAAAACCCCTTGTTACTCAAAATACATTCAGTTTAATTAAAAAAAAAAAAAAAAAAAAAAAAAAAAAAAGGTCCATGCATGGAAGCAGAGGAAAACAAAAGATTTATTCTCTACTTTCTATCAGTGGATGATGACCAGCCACCACTTCAGGAGCAGGCTTTCAGTATGTGTTGCTCTGGAAGACAAACATAATCACAGAATGTTCTGATTTGAGTGGGACTCACAGGCAAAACAATATAATTAAATGACAAGTTATTCAGTGGGATGTGTGTGTGTCCCCCCCACCCTTTTTTTGTAATTCTGTTTCACTAAGCCAAATACTGAATTTACACCATCATGGCTTAATAATGTTTTTTAAATAACAATTTTCAAATTAATGATTTCCAGTTAAGGACTAATAAGATTAAGAAATAGCAACACACAACTATTTGAAACAAAAAAAGAGGTATAAACAGAAGAAGACATAAACATTCAGGACTTGGAGACAGTGTACATATTTTGACTTACAATATTCCTGAACACCTTAATAAATATAATGTTTTAACCTGAAGATAAATACAGATTATTGTATTATAATACAGTTTATATTTTATAAATACTAGCAAAAAGCCAATCTATGATATTTTTCTCTCTTTTGTATAGGACAGGAAATGCCATGCTGACAGGACTTGTTGTGCTATGTGTTCTACTCTCCAGTAGCTGCTACATTTTTTTAATTGCATATAATTCAAGCAAAACAACATCCTTGCTATCCTCATTTGAATAAAAAGAGGAAATCTTTGATGAAATCATAGCCTGTATACCTTAAAATATTTTCATAAAAATAAGATAATTTATGGACTTATAAATTAAATCTTGAGGACTTATGCCCCGTAATGGCATTTTCTGTCATTCAGATGTTTATAAAACAGAACTGCATGACTCTTACAAGATCAGCTTGTTCAACAGGAAAAATTAATAACTCTGCTGGACCACCTGGTCTTCTTCAGTACTAAACAGCATCTTAAAGCTACAGTTTGGAAATGATTGCTTGAAGTTTCATGTAATTGTGTTTTTCCAGTAATGCACAGTACTTCTACTTTTTCTTCCCAGTCTGCATTTTATTGTTTTTGATACTGAGGTTGCTCATGACATCCTGAAGGTATGGGATGGGCCTGTTGAGAGCAGCATACTTCTCAAAGAGTGGAGTGGCTCGGCTCTTCCAGAGGATATTCACAGTACTTTCAACTCATTAACATTACAATTTGACAGTGATTTCTTCATCAGCAAATCAGGCTTCTCCATTCAGTTTTCAAGTATGTAAATATATTTCTTCTCAAATATAATAATTTCATACCTTAGTTATATACATTATTTCTATAGTTATTAACTATTTCTCAATTCTTTTGCAATTTCCTCAATCTTCAGACGAAATGAGATTATATTATTTTAATTGTTATGTGTTTATGCAAATGGTTGCAACTAGGGAGAATTTTTGTATTTACTGTGAATGTTTTAGTTTTTTTAGTCTTTGTTTTCCACAGCAACCACAAACCTAGCAGTATCTAATTACCATTACTTAACAAGTAAAATGGGTGTGTACATAAAGAATTTTTCTTCTGCACCAATAATTTTAAACATTCCCACCAGTGTTACCTAACAATGTATTATTCCATGTTGGCTGGGTTTTTTTCCTCAAAACATTGACTGCATGATGCATGACTTTTATAACCTAAACGTTCTTTTTATGATTTAGCCAAAAATGCAAGGCACCCTTACCATATTCAAAAGCACTTAAAAATTTGCTATTAAACTAATCAAATTGATCTTCAGGTATAAAGTGAAAGCTTCTCTGTTTATAGAGAAGTAATAATCAGTATTGTACAAGTGATCAATATTTTAGAACTGGGTATGGGGAGTTTTTCTATTATTTTGACGTAAAGACTGGAGACTGCCTTTAATTCAATCATTGCATGCTTATATGAGTAGATATAATCTATATACATATTTCTCACCAAGACATAGGAAAACTGCTAATTAATGTGTGTGAGTAGAAGTATTGTTCTCCACAGATGACATAATTCAGAAGTAAAAGTTTCTAATCAGCTTTCAGTCATTATTATTTGCATGAGGACATAAGCTTTGAGTTTTCTCTAGTCTCTACTGCATTTTATATTTACCTATTTGTTTCATTTTCCTATATTTTTCTGAATGCTATATCTGCTTCCCCCAAAACACTTTCAAGAGCCTAAAAAAAACCCCTAGTTTAAAGTATCTAAAATGAATTAAAGACAAAGAGGAGAATAAATGTTTCTAAAGTTTCTTGCCTGCGTGCTATATAATATGCTTATTTTCATTGTTTTTTGAAAAAACAAGGTTAGTTTTATATTTGTGGAAATAAAAGTGTGGCTTTTTTCTTGTCATGATTAACAAACACATTTAAGGTTCTATTGTATGAAAATACCTTTATGCACAGATTTTGAAAGGGAAGAAATGTTTAAGCAGTTCAGTTTACTAACACATTCCTTAACCTTCAGTGGCACTAAGAGCAAGTAGAAGACCATTTAATGCTTTAAGAGAGAACAACTGACTTTCCCATCCCAGTATAATATCTGATGGATGCACTGACTGATCATGCTGACAGTTGCAGAGTATATTTTACTGGATTTAATTTGAATTAGTGATGAAGAGCTGAGAGCTCAAGTATAGGGAATATAATTTCATTCACTCTGCTTGACAAGTGGAATATGTTACTAATTTTTTAATTGTAAGGAATTAAAAAAAGATTTAAGGAATATGTTAATGTTCAATTATTTAGTCTAAAAATCAGTCTAGTTTATTCAGTCTTGAGACAATAAGCAGACCACTGTGGCCTTGACCTGTAAAGGATTTAAAGTAATTAATCTATGGCTAAGTGGGAATATTTACGTGCTTTAGTATTCATTATGTCTTCAAACTTCGGACAGTTTACAGCAACGCTGCACAGAATATTGACATTTCAGTATTTTAGTAGCTTGTAACTATAAAAGATTTCTGAACTGCTGAAACTTTCTATTTTTTTTTTTTTTTTTTTTTTTTTTTTGGCAATTGCAGAAGATGTAGACATTGTTACAAATTCTGTGGACATAATTGGTGAAGTTTTTTGTCTTTGTGCTACGTGAAGGATTTTCAAGTGTTGCATCTGTTAATGAGTATTTCATTTAGCTCTTAATTGTAATTGAAGAAGTAAACTTCAGGTTCAGAATTCTATAAACTGGAAAATCCTTAGTAATGCAGCTTCTGTACTGGATTGTGAAATTGGATTGAGTATCTGCATCCATGAACAGACCTTTATGGGATCAGATAAAAGATATACATTTCAGAATATCAGGTCAAATGAGAAACTTAAAGACAAAACATGAATTTTCATCTGGAGAATTTGTTTCACTGTGCTGGGAATGTGCTAATTAGTCTCCGTACTTTGCACTTTAGAATGTCATAACTGTGTCTGACTAAAAAAGAGGCGCTGAGAATGGGTAACGTAAGATAGATCAGAAAATATCACCCTATAAACTACTTACTGTTGATTGTAAATGTAATTAAAGGTATTTAAATGGAAAAAAAATATAATTGGCTAAATCTTGCAAAATATTTGAATGTTGAAGTGCCCTGTCTTGCCCACTCAGCTCAGCATGAGGACATGAACTGACACGAGTGATTATGTTAATTGTAATCAGTCTAATGCTTTTCATTAAAATCTAATTACTATTTAGTTGTGCATAAAAGGACAAAAAATGAAGTTCAGTGTACAAAATTGACCTTTACTCTGGGGGTTAAATGCATTTAAGCTATGTATTACAAGTCAGGGATGTCCACTAACTCTTTCTGGCAAAAGGGGATAGGCAGATTTTGTATTCAGCTTCTTTATTGCAAAGAAAGTTACTGGCAGCAAAAACTTTCATAAATTAACAATTAAAAAGTGTCATCTAACCTAGCTTAATTCTATCCTACATATCTAAGGTAAAATGGGATAAATTTTCATCAGAAGTTGCCTTTTTCTTTCTATCAGCTACAGGTCTAAATATACTAATAGTAATTTTCAAACTCTAACATATTTAAGGGTGAATGAAATTAATCTTATCTGTCTTGTCACAGGTGTCTAGTTTCCTTTGAGATGCCATAAAGTATCCTGGCTAGTCTCTATCTTCCACTGCAGAAGGTCAAACAACCAGAAGTCCTTTCTCCTATCTTCACTCCTGTGCTGATACCTTGGATATGATAAGGCATCTGAAATGAGAGTAGTCACCTATGTTGAGTCAGATCAGTCTTGCCCTCAGTGTTTCATCTCCATCTACTCTAGACTTCTGAAAGCAATTGGATCCCATGATGATGGGTCTATTGCTTTTATTGACCTGAAGTTTATTTTCTTGAGAGGTTTTATTTCTAACTGTATTTTTTTTTACTTGATATTTAGCAAAAACAGTAGAAATGGCAGATGATGGGAACAGCATTGGCAGTTTCTACTCATATTGTCATTCTCACAGGCTCTTATAGCTTTAGATTAAGAGTACCTAATATTAGTCCTACCCTTACAGTCTATCCTTTTTTTCTTCATCTAAATTCTCAGCTGTCGTAACTTTTCTTCAACTGAAGAGAACCATTTCTTCAACTAAATGACAAATTGTCGTGGTTTCAATTTGAACCCGGGGGAAAACACCAATTTCTGTTTTGGTTTGATTTTGCCAATTTCAAAGTTTCCAATCAAGAACAAAGCAGGCTTAAGCTTAAAAGTAATAAGACTTTATTAACTAACACCAAAAAAAAGAAAAACAACAAGAATTAGGGTGAAACCTTCAAAACACTCTTCCTCTCTCCCCACACCTTCTTTTCTCCCAACCAACAATGTAAAGTAAACAACACTCAGAAATCTCAGTCAGTTTTCCACCTCTAAACCAGTCTTTCTTCAGTTCACTTAGGGAGGGAAGCACCTCTCGTTCACTATGGTCAATTCCCCTCCAAGGAAACAGTTCTCCTGTAGATCCATTCTTCATGAACAGCAACTGCTCGTATCCTCTGCGCTCATGAAACTCCTCCCATGTTCACAGTTGTGTCTCTGGGCCACATCGATGTATGGGGTCTTTTTTTAAAGATAACTGTTCAAAACAAAGGTTCTCTTCTTCACTTCTAAAGAGCAGAGATTCACGTCTTCTTTCGAGGGCAAAGAGTCTTTATCACTTCATCTCTTTGTTCATCTTCTCATGAAATCAACAGTTTCCTCAACATTTCATTCCTTTGCTCAGATCTAGAATTTGAACTCTTTTATCTCCCCCATACTTCTTTACGGTTTAAAGGAAAAATCTCAATATGTTATAACCAACCACCATAGCTTGTGAGAGTCTTTTACAGCTCAAAAGCAACTTCCCACACACTCCTTCCACCTTGACTTTCACTCCTTCTTGACTGTCTTTGATGCTTCATGAGGTCTTTACACATCTGCATTCTAATTTTCTCTCACTGGAGAGAGGATGGAGGCTTTCCAGGTCCCATGTGTGCACTGATGCACTGAAAGAGTTAACAAGAGACAGTGTCCGACCTGGCCAACAGTGCTGGAGCTGTGCCAGGCCAGGCTGGGCAGTCCATGGTGTCAGATTTCACAGGCCTGCTGGGGGGGGGCAGCTCTCAGAGGGTCCAGACCCAAAGGCAGCTGCTCACTGGTCGCCTGCAGCCAGGAGGGAAAGTTGGACAGATTCCCAAAATTCCTTCTCCACCCCTCGGTCTCATCAGGTGCTCCATCCTGCCTCATGGTGCCTCCCCCCTCTCTGCCCAGGCTCCCAGAGGCAGGTTCAGCTGGGGCCAGCAGCAGAGCAGACTCTGTGCTGGCAGATGTTCCCAAATCAGCTGAGCCTGCCTGGCCCGCGGGGCCTCCCCCTGCCCCACTCAGCCCAGGGCAGAGAGGGCAGAGGTGTGTGCTCTGAGAGCCGGGGGGAAAGAGACCTGCCCGGGCTGCTTCCAGAGGGAATAACAACTAGAAAATGCTTTCCATTGGTCCAATAAAATGCCAATCTCAAACCCAGCCAGCTCATTTCCATGGGCTGGTCAAACCAGGACAGTAATTTATAGTTCTTTAGGTGACTTTACAGATTTTGGTCCTCAAGACAAATAATAGATTAAAGGATTTTGTTCACACACTTCTCAAAAAATAAAATAAATGGATATATCTAGCTTTTCTAGAGTCAGACTTATCTATGATAATTTTCTATGCCTATCTCTGCTTCCGCAGTATCATAAATTTCTCTTAGTTATAGTATTGTGTCAGCATACACTTTAATTAAAAATGTACCTATCTCTGCTTTCATACAAGCAATGAAGTGATTTTTTGTGTTAGTATAAAACAACTGTCAAGGTGTTAAATTAGGAAAGCACTTTTTCTCAATTTATTGTAATGTGTCTGACTTACTAGAAGAACTCATATTATTAAAAGCAAAGATACTTAACCAAGGCATTTGTATAGTTGGTTTATTCCTCTTTTGGTTTTTCTGTTGTTTGCTTGCTTGCTCAATATTTTTAAATTTTGCTCTTGAGGTACATGCAGAGATAAGCAATGATGACTAAAGATGACTAAGTCCTTAACTTAGCAGCACAAGTAACCAAGTATGATAATACAAGTAAGCAACTTACACCTATTGTAATTAGAACAATTATTTGGAATTTATTCTGTCAGATGGTGGCACATACGTTGACAAGCAACTTCCTCTGGCAAAAGCTTAACTATCAGCTGTTTGGGTGCTCCTAATGGCACTGGGCTTAATGTGACAAATCTGTTTAAGCAATGTTTTCTGCTTTCATTTAGCTTTGCAAATCCATTTGATAATTTGTTTGTCTGCAGCAGCTTTTACAGTAACTGTGCCACCTATCTTGAATTTAGTTCTGTTGTCTTGAAAATTGTTCCTTTACTTTTGAAATATCTTTTAATCACTTGTCCAATGGTCTAAGTTTCCAGATGTAAGTAGTACAAGTATTTGCATGGCAGAATCTTCATTGCGAGAATTCATCATATAATTGTTCCAGATTGATTCACAATTTAATTTTTGGGGAAAGGGGGCTAGCACAAAAATATATTAAAAAAAAAAAAATTACAATGTGTAATGCATAATCGCATAATCACATATTTGCCTTACTGACTAAATAAATTTTGAGTTTAATAAAAATTAAATCCCTTGTTAAAACAAAAATAAAGTAAGACACAAGACACAAGAATTCAACCCTTTTCAAGTCTGTAACATAATAATTTCACAGCTCAATGTCTTTTGTGGTCTGATAAATGTTGCATTTCATGCTTACAATAATATGGTGATGAAAACATGGTAATGAAACTGTCATTGCCCTCTTACCCATCATCTAATCCATGGCCTGGGGAAGGCATCCTCAGCCTCTTAGAGGATAGCAGTTCTTCATTTTATTCCTGTGGAACCAAGCAGAAATGAATCATGCAGGTTACTTTGGTGATTATCTGTAAACTTATGATCTTTTGTGTTCCAGACTTGAATAAAAAGGCTGCAGTGATTGTTAGGTTTCTTTTTTCTTTATTTTTTTGGACAATACATGACATTTAAATATGTTGTTGATGCTGATTTGTACAGTGCATAGTCTGTACATTTACACATGTTTTGTGAGTTACTTTTTGGAGAACAAACATTATTCTTTGATGTTTCACAATGTTAGTCGGAAATCATTGCCAATCCATGTACGTCTCAGCTCTGATATGCAAAATTCCTTTTCAAGCTTATTATTTTGCAACCAATACACTAAACAGGTGAAGCTTGTGCAATTTAAGAGCCTGGAAAAGCCTGTATTGTTTTTTTAGCCATGTGGTCTAGAAATAAAATGGTGACTGTAGCTCAACACTACAGCAAATGGCTTACATGATTTTTGCCACAGATATAGTAAAAATTATAGGGATGAAGGTGATGTTTTTGCTTCCTTGGGGTAGAAGAGAATATAAACTAAAAATTATGTAAAAAATAAAAAAAGAGTTAAAGATAAATTAGCCAAAAATCTAATGTTTTGCCTTCAGGTCTACAGAAATGCAAACAAACAGTGTTGTATTCTAAAAAGCAGTCTCCTACTGATTTTAAGTTCAAT
This sequence comes from Sitta carolinensis, assembly GCA_032173965.1. Lineage (NCBI taxonomy): Eukaryota > Metazoa > Chordata > Aves > Passeriformes > Sittidae > Sitta > Sitta carolinensis. The sequence continues at coordinate 21,593,336 of JAVUNC010000004.1, read as the reverse complement.
TTTAAATCAAGTTTGAAATATAATTTGAGGACCAAATACAGTATAAAATCTAAAATAGAATTCTGAAAGATTCTTAAATTAGAATCAGGAGGCTTAACACAGTGGCTGTCTACATATGGACATCTGAAAACTCCTTGGCAATCTGTGGTTTTCCCAGCTGTCTGTTCTTCTGGAACCTACCTCTGAGGTCCATCTTTAATGCCCACAGAAGCTTGTTCCACTCTGAGCAGATGAGACAGTGAGAGATGGGAAATCTGTACAGAGAATTACTCCATAACCCACTGAGTATCCTCTAAGCTTAAGGCTTAGAGCACATATGCAAAAACGGAGAAGCAGCAATTACTTATTTTCCAGCTTAGTGGCATTTGCGTCTCGTCTCCTGGCTATTCCATTTTAGGAACCTAATTTTTCTCAGTGATTTTTTAAAAGTCTAACTGTGTAATTTAGTTTGATTTTGCGTGCTTCAGCCCAAAAAGTAGTTATTGCCTTCTTTGCTTTACAGTGCATATGTTTTACTTGTTAAATGTTATAAAAGAAAAGCAGTGACAGAAAGCTGGTGATTTTTAATTTCTGGATTACTTATAAATACATATGACCTCTATACCCTTCAGATATTTGCAAAATACCAAATTAAGAAATATCATACTTGTAATTTTCATGCACTTACAGAATCTCTTGGGATTCTTGAAAAGTAAAACGACTTGAAAAAGAGGCAAGTTGAAAAGTTGAGTCTGTCTAAATGTTCACTTTATACTAGATGAAACATCAGTGCTTAAATGTTTGGTCTTCTGTTTAATTAGGATCAAGTGCATTTGGCACAATAAAAGGTTGTTGATTTTAAATATATAAAATAACTTCTGAGGCTGCAAGACCAAAAGCGTAAAGAACATTTTGGTGTTTAATAAATACATGTGATAATTTTTAAAATTTAGAACTTTGTATATGAGAAATGGAGATTAACAGTGAAGTTAATATTAGAAGGCACCGGTCCTTTCTACTTGATGGATACTTGGTACAGTTAAAATGGGGAAAGTGTTGTTTGCTGAGATATTAAGTAGCATAACCTTTTAAGAAGAAAATTAATGTATTCGGAGGTATGTTAAAAAAAGACAGCAATTATTGACAGAGATGGGCTGTACTCATTTATTTGAAGAATTGCGAGTGTTTAACAGATATTCACTAGAGCAATCCATTGTCCAGAGCTGTTGTTGTCTGTCAAATCAGGAAAAACTTCTCTGAGGTCATGACCATGCTTTCATTCCCTTGTGGCCAAACATCCTTTCAGTAAACTGCACTTCTGTGGGGTGTCACATAAGTTGTCAGAGTGGTGCCTGGGGAATCCTTACACAGTACTCATTAGTAGTGACAGCTATTACTTTAATTCTTCATGGAAAAAAGTCCACCATGGTTAAAAACCTACCATATCTTTTACTTCATTTACATATAGGAACAATCCAAAGTATGAGATCTATTGTTTTGAAATGGAAATAAAAATTTTAAAAAATTAATAATAAAATATCAGACAAAGTTTCTGTGTTTCTAAGTGTGTTAATTATAATAATCCATGATTTCTCCAATAAAGATGTTTTACAATCTCTGTGATGTTTATTTGCTAGAATATGCATGAAACCACTTATAAGAGTCTGGAATGGTTGGTTCTTATTTTTCTCTCTTTTTTTTTTTTTTTTTTTTTTTTTTTCCCCAACATTTCTCTCTTCAGAAAATTTACAGCACAGGGAAAAAAATAGCATTTTCCAGTTTTACAACCTGGTAATTGTTTCAAGTTTGCAAATGTTTAGAAGCTCTTGCTGTTTCTCAGTGATGTACTCTTTTGGTGTGGACAGAAGGAGTAGATGCAGCTGCTAATGCAGAAAATGAATTTTTATGGTCAGGAAAGTTGCATACTGGTGGTGGACACCAGTATGACAACTTGGACTGGATTTATGACTTTTTATTTTGGGTTTTGTTCACAGTTGTAGTCAGTTTTTTGAAAAACATATTTGGGTAACTACTGGTAGGAAACAGAATTCAATAGGGACATTAGTCTCTAGAGATCGACCTCCTTTCCTTTGGAAGACTTCAAAGTTTCTTGCAGCTCAAGTTGTCTGAATACCTGAAGCCAGTAGAAGAGAATCCAAAGCCAGAAGAGACCTGGCATCTTACAGAAATCCATAGTAGATGTAGATTTGTGTATCCACTTTCTGGGTTATTATTTGCTTTAAGTCATACCATACTGATTGCTCTGCTTAGTTTAACATTTTTTTTTTAAATAATTTATTCTTTTAGGATGCAAAATCCATATCATCTACCAAAGACTGATCATAAGTGAGATATTTTGCTAAGATTCAGTTTAAATGATCTCTAAGAAAGTTGTTTCTTGCCCCTGAAATGAAAGCTTCAGGGCTTTATGGCATTATGGGTAAAGACCATTTGAATGCTGCAGTACAGTAGGACTATAAAACAATTTTTTTTACAACATTATATTTACCCTATTGTGCAAAAGGCATCAAATCTGTTTTGATAACCAGAATATTAAAGTAAGGAAAGGAGTTGCTAGTTTATTTGATGTGTTAACTGGACAAAATCAGTCCATATTTTATACTAAAGGTACTGCAGGAAGTCACCATAATCATGATATATCTCAGTGGGGAGATTTTTGTAAAGGTAAAGGAACAAAATGCCTTCCTGCATTACTTAAAGAATAAATAATACTGTTTCTGGTTGGACTGCTAATGTGAGCATGTTGTCCATTTAATTACACAGGGTAAGTATCTATACCTTATATTTTTTATTTCATCTTTCCCTTGCAGCTTCTGTTGCATCAACTTGTAATGATCCTGGGACCCCACAGAATGGCACTAGATACGGAGACAGCAGGGAACCTGGAGACACCACCACTTTCCAGTGTGACCCAGGCTATCAGCTGCAAGGGCAGGCTAAAATTACGTGTGTGCAACTGAATAACCGATTCTTTTGGCAACCTGATCCCCCTACATGCATAGGTATTAAAATGAGATGTTAGTCTCTATTAGGACTAATACAGATCGGATTTCTTGTTCAATTACTGGGCACATGGTGCTCATCCTGCAGTGATGATCTCTGCAGGACTCAGTTATTTTGTACTTACAGACAATGTCAGTCTTTTTCTCTTGATAAACAGTATTTTTGGTTGTAATATTTTTACTTTATTCTTAAAACTTCATAAATGTTCTAAAAATTACAATGTCTAGTAGAAATAAGTAAACAGAAGTGTTGGTTTGGATAAAAAAGTCATGTTAAAATAGTTTCATTAGAATTTTCTTCTGTGTAATAGCTTGGTTACATAAACTGTGAACCATTATTCTGAAAATATTTATATATATATTTAATATTTTATTTATTTATGTATTTATTTATTTATTTATTTATTTATTTATATCTGAGATTAATGTTACAGATTAAATACCCATCCTGTGCAATACCTTGGAAGATGGATACTTATTGGGGAAAGCAGATGCAGAGAAGGGGATCCAAGTGACAATGCTGTTGAAAGAAATCAAATGTATTTCCATAGCACCAGGAGAGGGTGGATCCATAGTGCTAGACTGTATAAAGGTTTCACTAAGGTTCTTGTCAGTAGACAATGATTACAGGCTTAGAAATTTTGCTGAATTGTATGTTTAAGGTCATTAATATAGGTTTTCTAGGAGCAATCAACTCTGCAAATTTATCTGCTAGGAATAGTAATTTTTTAAATCCTTGTTATTTTGTTCCCTAATGATTTATAATTAAATGAAGACTTACTTTAGTAATCCTAAAACCCAGATAGAATATCACTGAAATAAACATAATGCTTTTTTTTTCTACAAGGCATTTTGGAGAGGCACTTTCCAAAATAGCATGTCCTTAAACAAGTGCAGTCCCTCTTTCTCTGAAGTAAAAATACTGTGAAAGATTCAAGAAAATGGAGGATAGTTTCCCTGACTATGTATTATGTAACAGAATTGGAGAAGCACATAATCTGCATACTGTCTTCTGGATACCTTATGTGCAGTGTACAAAGCAATTTGAAAATGCTTACTAAACATATTGGGATCATTCACAAAGTAAATATCTAATATATATATATATATATATGTATATTGGTATCTATGTGTTGAAGATTAATATTTTTACTGTAGATACCAATTATAATCCTTCTCCATATTTTTTTAGTCTAGTATAAACCCCCTAAAAACGAACCTAAAAAAAAAGAAGGAAATAAAATAGAAAGAAGATAGAATCCCTTTGGGAAAAAAAATACATACATAATTACTGTTATTCTTCCATATACTCAAGGTGACTTTGATGGGGAAAGCAGATTAAAATCATCTTTAGTGTAGACATGAAAATAGTAGAAATCTTAAGAGTTCTGTAATTTTAAAAATATGTCATTTAAAAATTTTTGTGCAGTCCATGGTTTAGTATGCTGACTTATAAATGGGATGGCCTGAAAAGAAATCTCGTTAAAATGTTTAACGTAGATTCCAAGTCCTTGGTACCAACTGCATTGCACTGTAAATGTGTTTCTTTTAGTTTAGTTGGCTTGGTAATGTAGATGCAGCCTGTCTTGATGACTTTATCTTTTTGTTAGACTTTCTTTTGTTAGACTTTGTAGATGTGATTGTCATCTATGAGAGAAGGATTCCTTATCTGTTTCAAAGTTCAGTTCACAGTATCTGAATGAATGCATTTGATTTCTGATCTGGGTAATATCTTTACTAATTGAATCAAATTGTTTTCTGCAACATCTATGGTCAATAAAAACTGCAACATGAGTCCTACTTTCCCAGATCCTAAAGTACTTCCAGTACATAAGAAATTTTCGGCATGATAAAGACAAGATTAAGTAATGCCAAAAATATACAGGTCTTCCTATTGAACTTCATATTTTTTATTCCTTTAGAAAAATTTCTTCCCGTACCACTTTTGAATATGAATGGAGGTCACTTTTTTAAAAGGAAACTAGAATTTTTTTTTGCTAACAGGAAGTGAGAAAGTTCTCTGTTCTAAAAAGAATTAATTGATTTTTTTTTTAATGTAGAAATCATTATACTCCTATTTAATAGATAATATATACTTATGAATTTAATATGTGACCATATTCCTATTTCTTTTTACATTGTGACAGCTGCATGTGGAGGAAACCTGACAGGCCCAGCAGGAGTTATTTTGTCACCTAACTATCCACAGCCTTATCCTCCGGGGAAAGAATGTGACTGGAGATAAAAGTAAACCCTGACTTTGTCATTGCCTTGATATTCAAAAGGTACCATTTCTCAGTGAATGCCTCTGTTTTAAAGGGGTTTAACTGTCAAATCTAAAAATGACAATATTTATAATTTCTTAAAGCTTCTAATTAAATTCTCTGCCTACATCTTGGAGCATATATCCAATATATGCTATATCATTGATTCCAAATAATGAAAAATATATAGCTGTATGGTACATCTGCTATCCAAAATTTTTCTGAAGAACAAAACCTCCATATCAAAGCTAACATATTGAATGAAAATCCTTGAAAGACCATGCCAATTTGTAGAAATGCTTGATTTATGCTATTGTAACTAAGAGTCGAGATTTAAACTGTAGTGGAAATTCTGTCTGTCAGTCAGTTCTTTCAGGTTTTTCAAAATCCAGCCTAAACATACTTTGCTTAAAGTGCATAGATCAAAAAGATTATTATTCTACTTAGTCAAGAGATAAAAGACACTGAGATAATGTTATATCATAATTTTAATTATTTCCTCTGTGTTCCATAATCAACACATAAGTGTTGCATAGATTTTTATGAGTTGAAGTTTAGGGATATAGTTATATCCATGCATTCTGCTTGTCAATTCTAATTGAATCAGTCCTATATAATCATCTTGCATGCTATATCTGTGGATTCAAATGCGACGTTTTAAAATTTTCTGATATTGTGTTTTAAGCATCATGCGAGAATGGTAACATTGCTGTTGACTTCAGTGTAATGTTGATCAGTTGTGATTCTTTTAGGAAGAGATGGTGGCATGTTGAGAATTTTGCTGTATAGTATTTGTACCCTTTCTGTGAAAAAAGCACAACATAACACCAAAACAACAACAACCAAACAACACCAAACAAAAAAAATCCAGTTTCTTTAATTACAGACTGCAGTTTATTTCTTAAAAACTATTGATAGACACAAAAGTAAAGAACGGAATCCTAAGGTACTTGAAATTACATAATAGAAATACAGTAATTTTATTATTCTGGTATTTGATGAAATAGCATTAATGGATGAAAATAGTTCTCCACTAATTACACTCTTGAAGTTGTCACGGTAGGTGTAGTATGCAGCGTATATCTGTGGATTGCCTAAATAATTGAGTCAAACACCCCATTTCAAATAGGATGAAAGAAACTTAGTTACTCAGTATTCAGATTTGTTTGCTAGTATTGTAGGGAGTACAATATGAGCGATAGAATGGAATCTTCTGTTTATTCTATGCTTCCAATAGATTTTCTAAATGGTTGTAGTCTAGTAATATATACACTTTTCAGTAGCTGAGGTTAGACAGGCCTGAGGTCCCTGTTTCTTCTCTCACACTCTTCTTGTAAATTGCAGTAACATTGGCCACCTTCCAGAGAGCAGGGGTCTCCCCAGGCTGCCAAGACATTTGGCAGATGATGGAGGGCAGAAGAAATAATGTTTCTTTGACATCTGCAAAACCTACTTTCTTAACATACCATTTTCTGTTCATTTCACCTAGCCTTTCTTATTCTTGGGCAGTATGCTACAGCCAGGCCTGTGCTATTCTTCAGGAACTGGCTTTGAGAGGACAGCAGAGGACATCTGCACAGGATGCGAATGTGGACTGAGAATAGGGAGATGTATTATGTTTTTTCAAACGTGTTTCTACAGAAAGACTGAAAAACATTGCTCTGTACAATTTAATTTTCCTTGGTTTTGTTTTTTTGGTTTTGATTCCTTTTATCACTTCTAAAATTCTCAACTAAAAATTATCTGTCTTAGCAAATATTTTAAAGTATTTTTTCTGGCTTCTCTAACCTCTTGAAAATAGGGCATAAAATATTATTCATTATATTAAACTGTTTCCATTTGGCATTCTAAAAATGTTTTCTGCTAATTACTTGGATAAATATATTATTCCTTTTGTCTTACATAATTTGGAAAAATTTGCATCTAACAGTAGTAATTGATATAATTGAAAGAAAAATTCTGACCATAAAACTGGGAAAAAAGACAAATATTTACTTATTTTGTTATACAAAGATAAAATCTATTCACTTGACTGAGTCCTTGCCTGCTCTTTTTAATGTGTTTTTATTTAATGTAGTTTTAATTTTCTTGTACTTTTTCAGTGTGCATTTCACTGTGTATGCATTTCTCATGGAACTGCCTGAGATTTATACTTACCTTGTCTCAGAATTCATTTCAAATTCCTCTGAAAGACATTCCATTGATATTATCATTATAATTACCTTGTAAAACATATAAATGTCATCAAATGTAGAATAACATAGATGGTTTAATGAGAATTAATAATTTTTCCCTTTATTTTCAGTTTCAATATGGAACCCAGTTATGATTTTCTACATATTTATGAAGGAGAAGATTCCAACAGTCCTCTAATTGGCAGTTTTCAAGGCTCACAGGCTCCTGAAAGAATAGAGAGCAGTGGTAACAGTCTGTTTCTGGCTTTCCGCAGTGATGCTTCTGTTGGAATGTCAGGATTTGCCATTGACTATAAAGGTGTGTACTCATCATAGTCTATATAAAAGGAAAAAATGTTACTTAGTAACTATTGAGACTCAAATTTGTTTACTTCTGTATGTACTCATAACTGAACTGCCAAATACCTTTATGCATCAATGAATGTTTTAAAAACTATTTTCTGTTAATATATGAAGGAATAAAGAAATCCTATTTCATTAAATCTCTTTCACATCACTTATGCATATTTTCATCTTCCAGAAAAGAAAATTAGGTAGAAGTTGCATATCAAAGTTAACATTTGGAAACAAGTTTGACAATATTGAAATTGTCTTACCCAAGAAGACCACCTGACTGCTTCTTCTTTCTCATCAATATATACCAGTACAGTTTTTTTCCACATTGTTTTGAATCTACAAATGCATTTTTGAGTTAAAACTACTGGATAGCATATGCTTTTTTTTTTTTTTTTTTTTTGGAGGGATAGCCTCTTTCTGCATAGAGACTGGGTTATGCTGACTGTTTATTAAAGCCAGACAATCATTGAAGATGCTGGTTTCTTTTTGAGTCATGGGTGTTATCTGTGGATTGATTTTAATCTGCTGAGTTTTATCAAACTGTTTTTCAGCAGCCAAAGTGCTGCCTCAGCTTCTTATTCTTGACAGTTGAAGCAAATCACATTAATGTACATGTTAAAAATGAAGAACAAAAAGATGTAAGAAATACAGAAAAAAAATATACCTATAAAAGAGAAAGGAGTGGAAAAAAACTACACAATCATTTTTATATTTAATCTTCATCTGTCATCCATCATCATGCAGTATTCTTCATGTGCACAAAGTTCTTCTTCCCAAAGTAATTATCATATTGCCATAAATGAAATCTTTGATTGTTTGTCCCTGTGTAAATAAAATATCTAAAAAGTGGGAAAATTTTGTTCCAGGAAGTCTGCAAGGCCTGCAAGGAAAGAAGATGAGGGACATAAAGAGATAAAGAAGGCAATTGAAAATGTGCATACGCATTTCACTATGTGTTTTTTTTTTTCTTCTCAACATAGTGTGATGAGTTCCTTTATGCAACTGAAAGTTAACTGAAATTATAATGAGATAAAAATAAAGGATACAAGAACAGAATTTAAAAAGTTATTGTACTTAATGGAGAGTATGTTTTTGCCTAATAATTTAATATTTTTCTTATGTATATTGTTCAGTATTTTATATAAAATGTATAAAATTATAGAACACTTTGAATTGGAAGAGACTTAAAGATCATCTAGTTCCAACCCTCCTGCCATAATAGGGACACCTTCCTTTAGACTGGGTTGCTCAAAGCCCCCTCCAACCTGACCTTGAACACTTCCAGGGAGGGACATCCAGAACTTCTCTGAGCAACCTCTTGCAGTGCCTCACCACCCTCATAGTAAAGGTCATTTTTCTTCTAAATACTAAATATTAAACTTTGTTGGAGTCATTCAGTTTCAGTTTCATTATTATTTCCTCTTCCAGATAAGCAGTCTTAAGCAAACATCCATGATCCATGATTCAAAAAGAGTAATATATTAATAAGTCGTTGAATAATTTAAACTGACTTAAAAAAAAAAACCCACTGGTAATAGCTTGTTTGTTTTGTGGTGTTGTTTTGTTTTGGTTTTGTTTTTTTTAACTGAAATTTTATATAGATTTACTGTAATTCCTTTTAACAGAAAAGCCACGGGAAGCTTGTTTTGATCCTGGAAACATCATGAATGGCACAAGAATTGGAACAGACTTTAAGCTAGGTTCAACTATTACTTACCAGTGTGATTCTGGATATAAGATTATTGAGCCTTCAAGTCTAACGTGTGTAATTGGTGCGGATGGAAAGCCAGCTTGGAACAGAGCGTTGCCATCTTGTAACGGTTTGTACTGTTTTCTTACCACTTCCCTCGTCTGCCCAGTGAATTCAGTTTCTCAGTCCCTGAGGCTATTTACACTATTTCTACACATACATCTTGAGTAAAAAAAATGAGAATTAAGATGAATATTGGACTATAGCTTGGTCAATGATGCATTAGGTATTTAAAAATATCTTTAAACTCTAGAATCAACACACAATCATATAATGATTGCAATGTAATATGTAAGATTATTTATTATTTATTATTTACTAATACACCCAGTATTATTTTGAATAGCTATCACAGCTGTCTTCATACTGCATTAATTGTCACCTTGGAATAAGAATAATAGTTAGTGAGGCAGAAAATTAAAATGACATCTCAGAACCATGGCTAACTAATTTATCCTCTATTCTTTGTTTCAGTGTTTATGTTGTGTATATATATGGAACAATTTCAACAAATCAAAAAGAAGTATACATATATTAGTTAATAAAGCCCATAAAGTACAGTTATTTATGTTGAAAAATAATCTCCTGCAAAATTTTAGATTTTTAATTGTAGAAAAACACAATTTAGAAGTAAACATTTCTGTAACTCCATAACTTTAGAGTTTGCTTTAAATTAAGTGTGGTACACTTTCATTGCAATGAAGTGTTCATGACTTCAGAATTTCATGTGGTGATCAGACTTTGTGGCATAGTTTCTGATATCCTCAAAGAAGGAAAGAAGGAAATAATGAAGATTTTACATTCATGCCATGAACTAAATCCTCATGATATTTGAGTTTCACCTCAGCCACATAATCTTATTCTGCTCACTGATAGATCAAACTTCTCATCTACCATTACATTGGATTTTTGAATAATTCATATAAGCAACTAAGAGAAGATGTGGATTTGTAATATTAATTGCTGCCTTTTTGTATAAGGAAGTCAAACTTGTGCAGGTATTTCAAGCATGATTTTAAAAACCTGTCAGGGAGCAGAAAGAACAGGTCTGCTCAACAAGGGCTGAGAGCCAAGGATGTCCAAAGCTCAGGCTCACTCGCTGGGCTGAGCTGCACAGCCCGTGAGCCAGGTCTGTGGAGCCAGGTGTTGGTAACGGCGCTTTGACACCGCCACATCAGTGACCTGGCTGTCCACCTGGGCCATCCGTCCTCCTCCGAGTTAGTTTCCAGGAATTTGTCAGATTGTACTCTGCTATATGCAAGATGGCCACAGCAGGGTAACATTGTTTTACTTTCTTCTTTATAATGGAATGATATTTTCCTTGGTTAAAAACAAATTAATGAGACTATGCTATTTTTAATAACTTTATCCATTTATTTATTTATAAAATAATTTCAGTATTGGTTTCTTGGGTAAGATAACTTCCTAAAACAACCTGTTATTCTGGTGTAAACGAGTTTTTTTATGAAATCATTTCTCACAATAAAAAGAACACTGAATTTCATGTAATTAATTTAATACAAGACATATATTTTAATGAAGTTTTGGTAGGAAGCCAGGGTTTTCCAAAATGTGAGAAGAGTGGCAGCAGTACTTTGTTTTCAGTGTATAGAAATCTATTTACTCAATATCCAACACAAGGAGATATTTGAACTTAAAAATAGCCACTCCATCTGTCCCTTACTATGCCACATGCACAGCCTGTACATGGAGGAACGTGCCATGCATAAATTGTTAATTGTTTTTCTTGTGATACAGACTACTGCTCATATAAATCTTGACTTGTCTTGGGGATTTCAGCTCCACTATTCTTAAATATGTCTTCTAATTTCTATAGCTCTAAAAAGTTTGTTTCCTTTTTGTTGTTTTTTTTACGTACATAAGAAGCCAAAGATTTTTTTATATGTATAACTTTTGTGCACTTTACATAATCATCTAGGAAGATGTGAAAATAAAGCAATTAAAACATACTTTCACAAAGCAGAATTTTTTGCATTCTGTGTAGGGTAGTGTCAGCATACCTGTGTATTCCTCTGTGCCATTTTTAATGCAGTACTATGTATATTTCCTGACCTGTTTTTAACAAGGATAGATATAGACAGATATTCAAATAAAACCCAACATAAAGCCTGTGTTTACAGTATCTTTCAATTAAATAACTTATATTTCTAGTTCTATGTGAATACTTGTAGTTAAGTAAAACTTGCATGTATTCTGATTTTCAAGAAATTATAATAAAATTATATCCTGAGGAAGAACCACTAGATATTTCAGTACAGATAAGCCAAACAAAAGCAAAACCATTGAAGTGTCATTTTGTTATATTTAGGGTTTTTTTCAGACTTAACTATTATAGACAGCTCTAATTAACATAATGTGTTTCTCTGTGTTTGTTCCCAGCACCCTGTGGAGGGCAGTACACCGGATCAGAGGGAGTGGTTTTATCACCAAACTATCCTCATAATTACACTGCTGGACAGACTTGCCATTATTCAATAACTGTCCCTAAAGAATTTGGTAAGAATTTCTTCTGTTGATTTATCAAGCATTATCATTGTCCTACTGTTCGAATGTCCTTTAGGTGTAGTAATGACCTTGGGTTTACCTTGTACTGAACATTATTTATAAAAACTAAATATATTCCTGACATGGAAAATTATTCTAGGATTTTAACCTTTTACTTCTCCCAAGAGTAACCAACTGACTTCAGATACATCTCTGTTTGCTATCTAAGCATATCCTGAATACCTTCATTCTTTACATTATTCGTCATCATAGGAAAATCATTCATTCAGGCTTCCCGCAAAGTAAAATCAGGTCAGAAAACAAACTCTTATATTCCTCCTTACATTCTAACTTTTTTTTTTTTTTTTCATGTTTTGACAAGGGCAAGATGAGCAGAGTCACATTTCTTTAAGATGTACAGTGGAGAGAAAGGAAGCAATTCTACATGAAAGTACCAGAAATGTTTTTTAAAAATCTCAAAACTGATTATTTCAATTAGTCTAAACACTTGGACAGAATCTCTAAAACTCAAGCAATTGTATGTAAGGTGTAGTATTCTGTGAAGGAGGTTTTTCCTAAGTCCAGACAAATATCAGTAAGATTCATTTTACTACTTATTTACCAAGAGGCTTAATTCACAACAACTTATTGCATTTGGTACTTTCTGTGTACAATGAAAACCTCAAGGACTCAGCTGTAAACAAACTATAGATGGCTAGAGTGGCAAAATAATATTTTTATTGATTTGGGTAGACTTCATGTTTCTATTGCTGTATGATATTGGAATTCAGTGATATTTACTAGTGAGATGCAATATTAAATTATTTATTAATACACTTTATTTACGGCTGAAGTGCCAGTTAAGTATAATCATATGTCAAAGCTGGTAAAACAGAGGTATTTTTAATATTTGATCAGTTTTTATAGCCTTCTGCTAAGCCAAGTACTAATGCAAATTTAAAAATTTCACAAATCAATAAGTTTAAAAAATTATTCCTCAGACTAAAGCCAGGTAAGCAACTAATCCTGTGTGATAATAGATGGTCCTAAATAGTTGCTATAATTTGTAATGTAATTTTGTTACAAACCTTTCTTGTTAGATATCCCATTTTCTTATTCTCCTAGGTACCTAATCAATAAGACTTGTTTGACTGCAGGTCATAGTTTTGGTGAAAGCATGATTTAATAAATTTGGTTTTAATTAAAATATGGAAATAATGAAAACAAAAAATTCTTGCACGTAAGTTTAATGCAGCTGTTTTGCCATGTTAGACAATTATATAAGTTGGAAAAATTAATGTGGAAATTCATTAATAAGTAAGACAAACAGAAATACATCCTTAAATTAGATTGTGAAGACTAAGTTCTTCTTCCTCTCTTTTTATTTTTTTTCCTCTCTTTTTTTTCCTTTTCCTTTTTTGATGTAGTTGTATTTGGACAATTTGCCTATTTTCAGACAGCTTTGAATGATGTGGCAGAATTATTTGATGGAGAAAACTCTCAGGCTAGACTTCTTAGTTCTCTGTCTGGATCCCACTCAGGTAATTAATAAAGAAAAGAAATACATTTCTTACACTGCTCAGAACGGGAAAAAAGTAATCAGGAGAATGTTATGAATTTACTTTGGAAATAAAGTTATTGGAACAGCATGCTTAGGAAAATGGAATACCCTTCTAAATCTTTGAATCAAAACATTGTTCTGGAACATGTGGTTAGGCAAGAACTGATCACTGGGGTGAGTGTAGAAATAGTTGAATGAAGTTTTCAGATCTCTATGTAAGAGGGGAGATTGGATGATATAATTGTCTTCTCTGCCCCTAAACTTTTTGAAATACACATCTACATATTCTGAATGACTAATTTAAACACAAATTGCTGGTATTTTCAAAATGCAATTATCTGTATGCAAACATGCACTTAGTCTAAAAGCAGGCCAGCTGTTGCATTCAGGTAACTATAGCAAAATGTTGACCTTGTGAAATCATAATTAAGCTTATATGGATTTCAACATGGTCAAATTTCCTATGTATGCATATATAATAAATGTGTTCATCTTTACTGATATGTAATTATACATTTTTTATTTCTGCAGCTATGAGTGTGTTTTGTCAAATACTTCTAGTGCTTTAGTAGAGTTTATATGTGAGTTTAATATTTTTGCAGTACAAGGCTATTCATGGCTTCTTGGGTCTTTGAATAATTGGAGAAATACTTTATAAGAAAAGAATGTAACATATTTACTTGATTTATTGTAAATATATTATTACATTAAAAACTCAGCTCTTAATTTTCCTCTGGTAAATCCAGATTTTTTGTCATAATAAGAGTTCACAAAAAATTCTAACATTTGTTTAATTGCTGACAAGAGTTCAGCAAAAAAACAAAATTAAATTTTTAAAGTTAAGAGACAGCTTATCCCAGCACCAAATTTTACTGCATCCAACTGTCATATAAAAGTTGAAACTAATGTCTGTTTTCACAGCAAACATTTAAAAATACTTAAAGGGTATTTAAACTTCTGCTTTTTATTTATTACTTGTGATATATATGATTTACATTGATTCAGGATAACATTCTGGCACATGGAATCACTAGTTGCAATAATATAAAATTAATCACAGTGAAATAATTATATACCTAGTCATATATGATATTTTAAATCATCATTCATTTCTGTAGATTTTCATAAAATATGGGTTTATACAGTCCAGGGAGAATAAAAACAGTAGTCCTATGTAGTGGAATCATTGTAGAAGTACTGCAAATTTGTCTATAGTGTTTCATTATTGAACTTTTATCATGACTCCAACAGATATGTCAGAAAAGGAGATAAGGTATATTAAATATTTTTATTAATCCTCAAAGAAATAAAATCTGCAATGTCATAATAGAGTTAATAGTGTACTATAGTTCATGTGTGACCATATATTTTTTTGAATCCACTACATAAAACAAGTCGTGGGTTTGCTCTCTCTGTTTTAGTCTTGAAATGGTAAACATGCCATGAAGATCACATTTTTCAAATACTTTTAGTTGTTTAATGTGTTTGGCAAGACAAAGTAAAACTCTCAGTCACAGAAAAGAGTTAACTAAAAAGTCTTCTAATAATTTTGGCCACAAGCCGTGACAGGGTTCTCTGGTCAAGTGGTTTATTTGAGCTTTGGTTCCAGCTGTTGCAGTAAATTCCCAAAGGTTTATCTTGTTGAATCATGAAGTCTTTTTATTCCAGCAATGGCAAATTTAATTTTGTACAATGTTATTTATGTTTTCTTTAACTATAGAGCAAGAAATGAAACTGTTTTAACAGCATATTTGATTTTTTAACTGTTGTTTCTGTTTTGTGTATTTATTTTCTGTTTCCATTTGTAGGAGAGACGTTGCCTTTGGCTACATCTAATCAAATTCTTCTGCGATTCAGTGCTAAGAGTGGGGCATCAGCCAGAGGGTTTCACTTCGTTTACCAAGGTAAGCCTGTCTACTTTTGATGGAAGACTCTGGTGCCAATTTCATGAATTGTAAGTTTTTTAATTCTGCATAAGTCTTAATGTATTGCTTTAAGTGTGAGCGTAGTCTTAACCTTTTTCCAGAAATCAGAGATTTCTCCTGATGGCAGACTGGCTTCATAGTAGCATTGTCCTGTCTGGCCCCACAGACTTGAGTATGTCCAGCCTTTCTCAGTAGTCAGCAATCTGTTGCTCCCTTACTGCTGAGTGAGCTCAAGGGATTTAGGAGTGTGCTTAATTGTATTAGTCTTTCTCAATATGCCCAGATGATTTTTCAAGAGTATATGTTCAGGCTGCTAAGGCTTCTGTCTTCTTGAAGAGCTTGGAGAGAAAATTGCTGCAGCAGAGACCATCAGGCCATTTCAGTATTGAAGGGAGGGTGGGTGGGAGACTTGCTGGTCTGTTTCTGACCCACCTGAACTTGAGCAGACATTACGTGCATGTCTGCACACTGCAGCTGAATGCAAGAATGACAAGGCATGGCCAAGTCCATTAGTATTCTGCTGGGCAGCTGAGTACACTTAGCTGATCCATGCAGTCTGATGACACCTGGAGCATTCTTTACAGATTCATTGCCTGTACAGGCAACAAATGCAGTCCCAGAGGGACTGACTTCTGGGCAGTTCACTGGATGTATTGCACACATAACCAGTAAGCTTAATGAGACAGACATTGCACACCTTTACTAAAGTGAAGTGTAAAAGTAGTCTGGGATAGTTTTAAATAATATTATTAAGGTTTATAGATTTTTTTTTATTTTTTTTTTTAAGATTGGAGCATGGTCCTAGTTTGACCCAACAAAAAAATGGAAAAAATTGTCTCACCTCAAGAATATCTCCAAAGTAGTAAGAAGCTACTTAGGACTGATTTTTAGGACTGATTTTTAAGCCTTCTAACCCATGTGTTTATAGAAAGATATCACCATGACTGCACATTCTTCTTTGGATATATCTTAATGTATTGTTACCTGCCCTTATTACACATCAAAAGCATCTTACACACACTTTCATTAAAATTTATCATCCAATATTAACCATAAAAGAGGGAGACTATAAACTTCTGGAATTAGAAAAGAGCTTTCAGCATTTATGTCCTTACTCATTTGCATATGAATGACATATTTCTGTCTTACTCTGTTAGTGTTAACACTCCAAAGTGTTACTTTTTGCTACTTTTGAAGAATTCATAGTGAAAAAACTCCACAATTCTATATTAGCTGTATATATACACACATAGATTGCTAATGAATAGGAAGTCTTCAGGTGAGCACAATGCTATGCGTCATTTCAGGTATTTATGTATTTAGTAACTTTAAGAAATAGATTTTAACAAATGGGAGCACAAAATGAGTTAGACAAAGTCACTTTATTTGTCTCAGAAAAATCATGAAGCTACTTGAATACCATGGGATTTTAATATATTTTAAAATATATCTTACGAGCTTTGCTAAATACAGTTATATATGTATATACATATCAGATAATGTATTTAATAAGCTCTATCTTTTTGATGTTTTTTTCTCTTCTTACGAAGCATGTGATCATACCTCTACTGACTACCTGCTTTCTAGCCTTCTAAACACTTCAGAAATGACTCTCACACTGAATACAGTAATCTGCCCTGCAAAGTCAATCATTTTATTTATTGCCCTCTATTCCAAGTTGACCTTCTTCCCTGTTCACTTTTCCACTGGGCTGATTTCAATTTTGTTTCACAGTGGTATGAAACTTTTACCAAAAAATGGAGGATAATTACTATAGAAAATGGAATGCCTCTCTGATACCACTTGAGAAGTCTACGTTGACAACACTATAGGCAAAAGCTAAAAAAAAAGGCTCAAGGGAGAAAAAGTTATTGCTTGCCATATTTCACATTCTGGTTTGAGCAACCAACAGATAGGAGCTTTAGCTTCTGATTCAGTTTTAATGGGTTTTGTGATACCACTTTCTCAAAAACTTCTTTTTGTCTGGATATGCCATCTATGGCTTCATTTTATCAGATATTCACATTTCCTTGTAGTTTATGCAATAAGTAAAGAGTATCTGTAATATAAGACTGAATGAATATTGGGTATTCCAAAATATTAGGGTCAGGTATGTTCATATATGCTAAGAACAAACATGTGTAAGAAGACTAGGATTCTTCTTTTTCAGGCTTTCTTAAGCTTGTCTTCCTGTTAGGACATCACCTAAGTGACAAGAGCCTATAGTTTTATATAACCCTGTAGCGGGACAGAGATCCTTCCCTAAAAAGTAAAGAAATTACCTTTCTACCATCCAAAAATTTATGGGGTTTTAGTATTTCTCTTTTTTACCTGTTGTACGATACAAATGCATGAACTGCTTTATTAGGTCAATTGAGATTTTTAAGGTGGATTATTAATAAAGTTAGTATACTAGAATGAATTAAGACAAAGGGAAATATGTATAAAAGAAGATTGTGACTTTAACAATCAAGTTCATCTGTGACAAGAATAAAATGCACAGGCACACATTGTCTGCTAAATGTAATTAGAGAGCAGAATTAAGACTATTAGTATTACTTTTTATATGTGCTACCATGACACATTTTGTCCTGCTTTAAAACAGGCATCCTGGAGAGGTGATTGATGCCCTGAGTCTGTCAGTGTTTAAGACGAATTGAAAAATGCCCTTAATAACTTGGTTTAACTTGGTCAGTCCTAAATTGGAAAGGCAGTTGGACTAGATGATTGTTGTAGGTCTCTTCCAACTGAAATAATCTTGGAGGCATTTCAACTGAGCTGTCAGTTGTGTCACCTTTTAGAGAAACAGATCTATTTTCCTTACTTTTTATAGGTGTTAGAAACAGTACTATATTTTTCCATAGACTATTTAATTCCCATTTTAAGCAGTGTGGAACTACCTCACTTTGTTGTTATCTATAGCTTGCATTGCATCTATTCATAAGGCAAGTCTATTTAAAAAAGGGGGGTGGGGGGTAGAGAGGAGGATTAAAAAAAATAGTACCTCATGTTGATTTTGTATTTTAAGCATTTCTTGTCTCACAGTAACCATTAACAGAGTATTAGTAAAACTTTGGAAAAACTGAGCAAAATGTCAATTTTATATGTCATTGAGTGTTTCTTGCTGGCAGTAGAATAATTTGATACATGTGCAGCCATGGATGTTTGTGGCTGATTTCAGTAAAATGTCAGATTTTAGTCTGAAAAAGTATTTCTGGTATGTGAACTAATTTAAGAGTGCTAGTAAACTTCCCCTACATTTACTATCGTGTCAGAGATAGCTTGCTCACAGAAAAATAACTTTCATAAGGCAATATTATAGTGAAACCAGATGACCTGACAGTCTTTGTTGAGAGGTGCTAAAAGGTCTAGTTGCACAAAAAAAAGTGTGGATTACTAGTGCATGTATGCAAATTTTCCAATGCTATTAGGGAAAGTTATAGGATGTTCTTAAATCAGACTGTTATAAAGTGTCCTTTGCCTGCACAGCTGTTGTAGGGATTCTCCAGATGTGGTTGCTAGGCAAGGGTTAGAGAAACAGGGAGGATTTATTTTTCAATAGTTCTCTGCCTTCTAAAAAATTCAATGAAAAACAGATAGGGAAAGATGGTATTCCCATAGGAGGCTGAGCAAGAGTTTATTCCACACAATGAGTGGAAAATACTCCAGGAGTGATGCTGAAATTTTCAGTCAGGTCATGTAGCCTCTTAAGTAAGACAAATAAGCTTTGGACATGTGAGAAGCTAAAAGTTAAACTAGCAGTTGGCTGAGGTGGTGACCTGTGTGGGAGGAGGCCAAGAGCTACCATGTACCATTCACAGTGTCCTGTGAAGCTGGTATAAGCAATCTCTCACAGGCCAAAACTCCCACTAGTCAGAGGAACTTGTGGTGCCTATTCTCAGAAATATTTGAGGGTGACAACTGCTTTGGGCAGAGATGCTTCTGGGTATGTGCTGCTAGAGGTGCTTCTGGAGGGATTGCTGGAGGCCCTCCTGGAAAGAGACCCTCCCTGCCAAAGGGCTTGTACTTCTAAAAGGACTGTGGGCGACACCTGCGGGAGCAAGAACACCTCCGAGGGATTGGCAGCCCGTGAAAGTACTGTTCTGCAGTAGGGGACATCTGTGAGGAACTGTAGCCCACAGATGACCCATACTGGAGGAGAAACATTCAGAAACAGGGTGATGTGGAAACCTGAAGAAGCAAAAAGGTGGAGAAAGATGAGTAAAATGCTAAGTACAGTGGCGGGGGAGGTGGGGGAAAACAAAAAGACAGCACATAATCCAGCTTTCTCTGCTGCCTCTCACCTCATTGGTACAACAAAGATGGAGACAAGTTGAGAAAAAGAAGGGGAGGATAGGTGTTTGAAGGTGAGCCTGGTGAGAATGAAGTAGAACTGTTTAATTAACTTGGTTGATTTTTCATGTCCTCTTTCATTTTAATTCCTGAATCAGTGATCAGAAGTTTGTGTAAAATTGGTAATAAATTAAGCATAATTAAGTATTAATTTCCTGAATCAAAACTGGTTTGTCCACAACAATGTACTGAGCCCTTTGCTGTCACATAACTGTGAATGATTTATCTCATGGCCAAAATACCCATTTGAACGAGTAGCCCTGACCAAGGGATGGATTAACACTTAATTACATGGCAGGAGCTGTAGTTCCAGGCAAATGACAGTTGTGCAATTAGATGTGTGAGCAGCCATCATCACATAGGCAGTAGTAAAGTCATCATTTATTCCAATGTAGTCATTATACAATATCATGGAATAAAAAGGTTGAGTAAAAAAGTGCTGGTGAGGAAGATGCACGGGTAGACAAAAGGCTATTAATCCAAATAAAAGAGCAAAAAAGAGTAAGCTGGGTCAGCTGAATTGACCTGGTAAATCTGCATCTGGCCTGCAGGTTATGATCAGGAAGAACTGTGACTGTGTGAAATCCTTGAACTATGGTGTCATCATTTTCCTTCCGCAATTGCGGAACAGTTCCCTGCCATGGTTAGAACAGCATGCAAGAACAAGTTTCATAGAGTATCTGTGTGATACTGAGATGCTGTTGAGAACTTAATCACAAATTCCTATTTATTTGAACAAAGGCAGGTATATTAACTTTGCTGAAAGGTGTTTGTTTAAATTGGGTAAGGTGTTTAACCATTTTAAAAAACTTAATAAAATGGATTTGCTTTTTTTTTGCCGCGTTGTGCATTTACCCAGGAGTATGCTAGGTTACCTCTGACCATTCTTTAAGTCCTGAGTACATGTTATAACTTTCTGTAGCTTTCAAGGTTAAAATCTTCTACAACCAACCAACATAGTGATTTAGAAGAAAAATACATGTTGTTGTATCTGTCTGACCTTGCCTGACAAATCAACTTTAATAAAATCAATACATTAATAAAAAAGAGAATGCATTTTTCTGTTGTTGGTAGTATTAATTATTTCTAAATCTTAGAAAAAAACTTTTATTTACATCCAGTAATACTTAGGCAAACTTAACTGTTATATCCGGTAGCAATGCTTTAACTGGTTGAACATAATGTAATCATAAATGACAACTTCCAATGTTCTGCTAAAATGGGTTGCATGTTTAATGCTAGATTTATGATAGAATTGATTTCAATTAGTGTTCCATATCCAACTTGTTAAGAAATATTAATTTTTAGAGCATTTACAAATACTAAAAACTTAATTGTGATTCAGAATATAGCAAATGACAGTATAAGAAATAGGATGAGCCTGAAGTTATGAATATTAAAATAAGTATATATAGGCTCTGTACACCTTGTCTTTTACTTTGTGACCAGGTTAGCTGAACAGGCATGGTGAGGGTTCGTACCCCCATGTTGTTGTGCCCATGAACAGATAGAAACATCACTCTTCACTCTTATGGGTCAGCAAAGGAATTTAAACATAATGCTGTAAAATAAAACTAAATATAGCTGTGATTCTGTTTATGTTAGTAAGCTGCAATCACCATGCTTGAAAATTTGCCAGGAATGAAGTGTAACACCCACCTTCTTTCTTTCCTCCTGGTGCTATTTTGTGTCATTTATGTAAGGACTAAATGGCAGGCAATTTTGATGGTGTTACTTGTTCATATCTGGATGCCATAACGCTCTAAAACTAATTCTTGAACAAACCAAGCTGATGAAACAAAGCTTTTGAACATGCCACTCACACAGAAAAACTGCAGTTATTTAATGAAATTTTTAATGTACCTTTATTTTATTATACTGTAAAACATAGATGCTATTCGACACAAATTATACCTCTGTCATTTTCTAAATGAATAAATATTTTAGTTTGTTTTTAAACTGGCATTTACTGTCTAACTGCAAAATGAAACGCAGTAAGAAAAAAGTTTGGTACATGAACAACATGCACAATAGCAACAGTTAGTAAGTATAAAAAATACCTGTTATCAAGAAGTGTTTACAAATAATGAAGCCAAAAAGAAAACTATCCCATGGGCTTCTAATAAATGTTATTATTTTGCTCTTTATATATTGCTTGTAGTCTTTTATCATATCAGGTTTATGAATTCTCAGACATTATTGGTAAAAATAATTGTTGTCAAAAGAAAACACTGAAATAGCCCGGAGGGTGTATTGTTATCACTTCATATTCTCCAATATGATAAATCAAATATTTATAAGATATTATGTTGTTTTTATATCTGATTATCTGGGCTTCTAATGAGAAAGTTCTAGTGAGAAGCCAAGGGTCCCATATTTATTAAGTGAAGCAGGTGGTAGATGTAGTATACTGTCATTGAAGAGGGCCACAGAAACACCCACTAATCTCATGCCCAAAGCTGTGCATCCGAAGTGAAAAGGTCCCCAAGGTGCCATGTCATCCACATGACTGCACACAGGCACAGCCCAAAACCACATTCCAGCTAATAGCCATGAAAGCATTAGTCCATTCTTTGAGAATACAGGAGCAGAGCAAGTAGCAGGAGTTAAGCTCTGTCCTTTGAAAAATAATCAGCATTTTTACCAGTCTATTTTCTTTTTTTATTATGACTATCATTTGTATTCATGACTTTATATTTTTCTCTCTTTATACAGCTGTTCCACGAACAAGTGATACACAGTGTAGCTCAGTTCCAGAGCCTAGATATGGAAGGAGAATTGGCTCTGAGTTTTCAGCAGGCTCTGTTGTTCGATTTGAGTGTAGTCCAGGCTATCTGCTACAAGGGTCAAAAGCTATCCGATGTCAGTCTGTACCAAATGCCTTAGCTCAGTGGAATGACACAGTACCAAGCTGTGTAGGTAAGCAATTACATTTATGTTGTTTATTCTGTCACGTCACTGAATTAGGATTCAGGAATTATTTCAGAAAATAGTATTTAACCTATATATTCACTCTCCTTTGATTAATACCACTCATGCCCAATTTAAAAGAACAGTTTTCCCTATCAAGAAATAATTGAGTACCAGCTGGCTCATAGGCAGTATATTGTTTCATATAATGACAGATTATATGAACAAGTGTGATGCACATTTTCTTGAACATTAATTATTTTCATGACTTATCTAAAGCTTGAAATACAGGGTAGAATTTAATTCTCCAGAAGTGTCTTTACCTGTTTTATTACATAGTACTTGTTGTGTATTTCTGTCACACATAGGATGATTTCTTTTTTCAAGCAAAAGATAGTGTGCATGGAATAATGATAGCTTTGTTAAGTATAACTAATTTTCTTTAGTCTTTCAGTAGACCTGCACTGAATTAATGCTTAGCACTTCAGAGTGGTTTTTTTTGTAAACATTGAAATGTTTTACCTTCTCCCTATTTGGATTTATATTGAAATGTCATTGCTATTCCTAGGAATTTACTCTAAAAATAATTAGAATGTTCTAAATAAATGTAGGTATCCTATTTTCTGCGTAGTCTGTATTTTTATGTTTTTTATTTTTTGTTCTGTTTTTGTGAACCTTAAAGAAGCAAGTGTGTATATGGTAAAAATATTTAATGTACTACATCACTTTATCAGCTAGATTCAATACTGAAACTATCTTGGGCTGTGTGTAAATTCACATGATTTCTGTCAATCTTGATTGTGTTTAATGCTATGTCTTAAAAGTTTGTTGTTACTCTAAGGTAAGACATGATTAGGCTCTGCTGCTGGGCTGTTCTAGGCTGCACACATGCAAAATAAAGTTCATTTCTGAATTTTTTATTCAGGCAGGTTGTATCTTATGCTCGATATCATTAATATATTTTAGATTAGATGCATTCTAAGTTCAGATGATTGCTTCATGTCTATGTGTTTATGCTTCAAAAGCAAATTATTATAATTGTCTTGATCTTAGTAAAATTATTACTACTTCTCTCTAAAGTGGTTTAAGTTGTGTAATAATTTGTGATAATACTTTCTTTCAGTGCCATGCAGTAGGAATTTTACTGAGCGCAGAGGTACTATTCTTTCACCAGGTTACCCTGAACCTTATGGTAACAGCTTGAATTGTGTGTGGAAAATCGTAGTCACTGAGGGATCAGGTATTCAGGCAAGTCTGTATTCTGTCAAGCATGGAATATTGAGTACTTTGGGTTTTTGTTTCTCTAAAAATTTCATAAGTTAGTAATCCTATAATTGGGGGTGGGGTACTTGAAATATTAGTGCTTTGGCTTTCTCATTGTTGTTCATTGGTTAACTTTATTTTATGCTACTTTATTTTCACATGTGGGTATGAATGAGAAGTGATTAACAAGCAGTTTCTGGTTTAATTTTGTAGTATATTGAAAGCAGGTCCTGATCTTTAATCTGATATGCAAATACCATTTTTTTTTTCTGCTAGGGTATTACTGAGGCTTCTTGAGAGCTCTGCAGCTATCTTGATTATCTGCTCGTTTACACTTTGAGTAATTATTTAAAACAATGCAACACACATGCAAAATTCTTCTTACATACATAGTGTCATATTTTCTAAAAATTAAAACATTGCAAAAAGTGAATATTGAAATTTTATTTACATTCTTTTCACTGATGTGTCTTTTGTTTGGATCTCTTATTTTTATTTTCTTTGCTGTGTTCTCTTTTTATTTTATTGGTTTTAGAACATTTAAAAATGTACATGGGTTGTTGGCCTAAAAAGTTCTGTGGTCCTGTTTTATAGATCCAGGTCATCAGCTTTGCCACTGAACATAATTGGGACTCCCTTGAAATATATGATGGTGGAGATATGACAGCACCGCGTCTTGGGAGCTTTTCAGGTTAGAATATGCCATGATTTAAAGATATAATTTTATATATAGATATGTATGTGAGAGAACGTCTTATTTGCTCACACTTATAGACAAGGAGTATGTATTCCATCACTTCTGATACCATTATGAAATGTTCTTGTTTTTGCAAGGAGATTTCAGGTGGTGTAAACATGTCAATATTCAAATTCAAAACAGGTTTTCAGAAGAAAATATGACACTAAAATGTTTAACATTGATTGGTGGGATTTAGTTGATAATACTTTCCAAAAAATCCTTTATTTTAGCTTTCCTGCTCCTCCCATAGAGGAGATACAGTGATATAAATTGGTACTGACATTCAAGTAGCTTCCTTTGATAGCTTTGACTTAACTTATCCTTATTAGCCTGCCTTTCTCATGAAAAAGATGAAGCATTCGATCTTCATCTAAACTCCCTTGGCCTCACAAAAAATAACAAATTAATAGAAGTGGGATTAATAAAACCAGATAATTAGTTGTTTAAAATGTACATCAAACACACACACTTTTCCTCTCTTTATATGAGACATTTTTTTATCAAAAGAGTGTGTTCTGTAAACCAAGAGAAGGGGATTAAGTCATGAACAATAACCCACATGATTACTACTCTTATTCTGGTGTAGTTAAAGTACGTGGATTTTTGCCTCTCCGGTGATTTCACAAACTTTTAAAATATACATGTATATTGGATCAGTAAGGAAATGAAGAATCAACTGAAAAACTTCCTGATGAACACAAAGATGTGGCATATCCGTTTGGTCAGTTAAGGGCAACTGTCCTGGTTGTGTTGCCTCCCAGATTCTTGGCTACCCCCAGCCTCCTCACTGGTGGGATGGTGTGAGAAGGCCGTGATACTGTGTAAGTGCTGCTCAGCAATACCTCAAACATCCCTGAGTTATCGGTATGGTTTTGGTCACAAAACCAAAACACAGCATCATGCCGGCTCCAGTGATTAACTCCATCCCAGCCAAGAGATTGTAGCATTTCCTATTAAATGCTAGTAACAAGGCTGTATGTTAAATTGGCAATAAGGAAAGTGAAATTATGAGAACTAGTCTACTTTTGGAAGTGAATTATGTGGCAAATATGTCGGACCCATTGGATAATGAACAGATGAAATTATGCATCTAACAATATTCTGTTTAACAATACTCAAAACACTTCCTTGTGCTACAAAATAAGTGTGTCATCTTGCTTGAGCTTAAAAGCCTTCCTAATTTCCAGGGAAACAGAAAAAGACAGCTTTTTGTATTAGAAATGTTTCATTGGAGATAAGTGGCATGGATTTATTGTGGCTTTTTCTTTTGTATAATGGATGTCAGATCTAAAATAAAGAACTATTTTTCTGCATGGAAAAGAATATGTAAAGAGGACATGAAATCTTTTGTTCTCTAAACTGAACCAATGATGTGACATTGAAACTGAATTCCAGGCATGATTTCATGAGCAGTAAAATTTCTCTCTTTCTAAATCTTATATGAAACCATTGTCTTCTGATTCACCCTCTGTGGATTAGTCTGTCTTCTGAATACACATTCAAGAGGTAAAGGCGTACATATACTAAGAACTGACTAAATTATGCTAATTATGTCACACAGTTGATTTGGAAAGCTGAATTCACTGAGTCTGTTTCTTTTTGGCCAGTCCATAATCACTTCCAAGATTCCTGAATGACTTAGTTTACCCATTTGAGCTTGTTGTGTGCTCAACGCTGCCCTCTTCTCTATATAGCATTGGCTGCGTGATGTATAAAGCAGATCCTTCCTTTGAATACATACATATGTATATACGTGTGTATAGACATATACAGAGAGAGAATACAATACACTAGCCATTGAGGTTGACATCTGGAGAATCTATTCTTATGATGGTAGTTAAATTTAGAAAGAAATTAGGTAAGAATGTGATCCACACTGCATGCTTGTGCTAATCCAAGAAATGCTTACAATGACCATTGATCTCTGTTCTTGGCCTGCAAATTTCTTAGCTAGCTACACAGACTTTGACACATTTCACTCATTCCAGAGTAATGTGTCTCATTCCAGAGGTAAACACTACACTGAATGGCTACTCTTTATTGGCATTGCTGGTACTTGAAAGGGACACGATCTTCTGTAATAATACCATAATGAAATGTTTAAGTAGAAACCTATCGGTCCTGATTCCTTCTTAGGCCTTTATGCAAGATTTGCATGCATTTACTGCCTTCTAGGAGAGTTGCCTGTTTTCCAGACTACAGATTCTCAATCAAAAGGTTAAGAAGTCCATAAGACTCCTGTCATGGTATTTGTCTACATGGGCATTAGATATCTATGCATCTCTAGCATGGAGTTATCTACACTTAAGCTATCATCAACAATATCTGCTCCTGCCCTTTAAGTACCATTTCTCTCTGTTGATAGTAAAGGAAGTCCAAAACAAATAGGACACTATATCTGGTTACCACACTGAAACATATCTTCCGTGCTTCATATACCAAATCCCAGAAAAGGCAGAAGTTAACAAGTGAACAATAGAATTCCAGTTAGATCGTGGAATCATAAAATCATAGAACAATCCAGGCTGGAAGGGACCTCACAAGATCGTGTAGTTCAACCTTTTGTAAGATATATAACCTGTATGATACTGTCCTGCACTCTGTCCAGTTGTATCTTCAAAACCTCCAGTGATGGGGACTCTGCCATGTTGGACTACCATGTCACTTGGGTGATTGCTACAGGGCACGGTTGTTCCCACTGTAAAAATGTTCTTTCTAATGTTAAGATGAAACATTCCCCTCTGCATCTTGGACCTCTTGCCCCTTGTATTCTCCTTGCATCTCCCAGTGAAATGAGGGGCACTTTAGGTATTGGAATTCTGTGATGAGGTCCCTTCTGAGCCTTCTCTTCTACAGGAAGAAGAGACCCAACTCCTTTGGTCTTTTCTCTCAGGGTTAGTTCTCCTGCCTTTGATAATCTTTGTGGTCCCCCGTTTGACCTCTCCAGTCTGCCCTTGTCTTTCTTGCATTGTGAGGACCAGAATGGGACACAATACTCCACCCGCAGCCTGACAAATGCTGAGAAGAGCAGCATGATTGCTTCTCTATCTCTGCTAGTAATGTCCCTTTGGATGCAGCTCCAGAACCTATTTGCCTTCTTTGCTGCAGCAGTGCACTGCTGACTCATATTCAGCTTTTCCTCTGCGACCATCCCAAGTCATTTCAGCAAGGCTGCTCCCCAACCACCGAAATCCTAGCCTGTAGCAGATGCTTTTGCTTATTTTAACAGACATGCAGAACTTTGCACTTGTTTGTTAAATTTCATACTGTTCTTGCTAGTCTACTCTTTCAACCTTTCAGGGTCTTTCTTACGTCAGCCCCTCCACTCAGTTCAGTGTCACCAACAAACTTGGTGAGGTTGTTTTCTATCCCACTACCCAAATAATTTCTGAGGATATTGAAGAAGTGTGGAGGCCAGTATCAGTCCCTGGGGGTTCCATTTGTGACATACAGCCAGCCTGAATGATGCCATTGAATGTAGCAATTATAAGAATTAAAAACTAGCCTCATTTATTTCCCATTGTACAATAAGATCTAACTTCTCATCTTATTGAATATCACTCTTTAAGAAAGTAAAAGACTGGTAAATGTTATCAGGTCATACAAAAGAACAGAACGGCCAGGTGACTTTTGTTCAGTAAAGAGTATAATAATCATTATGAGCTAACATCCCCATTGTTACAGGACAGCTTAAACATCCTTAAATATATTTAAAATTCTTTATGGATACTGTTGAAATACAGAGTTGGTGCTGGTAGCTATGTGAGCAGCTGCAGTTCAAGCTGCTCATGGAGCTCTGGGTGGTGCAGCCTGATGCAAGAGGCCTTGAACTGCCAACACCTTGCACAGCAAAGGGCCCAATGATCTGTTGTTCATCCTGGTGAGACATGACTCAAAAACATGGCAGGAGCTGAGGACTAGGGAGGAAGAGACTTTTGTGAGTGGTGGGACTGTGAGGGTGCAAAAGCCCAGGAGTTTCTTGGTTGGGATTCTCCTTGGAGGCATCAGCTGGGGCTGTTTCAGTGTAAGTGCACTGTGCATAATGGCTTTGTGGGATGAGACATCCGACACTGCTGCAGGTGACCCAGTGTGGAATCTGTGAGTTAAACTGGTGTGACCGTGCGGGTGGGTGTGCAGGCAGTGACACGGGGACATGTCGGATCGCTGGAGCTGCAGCTGAGAAGGGGCTCTGGTCCCTGCCGTGAAAGTCTCTGGCAGTGGGAGTGTGACCACCCTGTCTGGATAGTCAGAGAGATTTCCTTAACAGATACTATGAAAATTCATTCTTCCAGGAAGATGCTTCACTGTTTTCTGTACTCCAGAGTAATATTGTGTGATGTGAGTGCTCTGTACTGTCTGAATTTTGATATTTTAAATTTCCATGTCAGACACTAAACACCTTCCTTAAAGACCAGCTTGTCATCTTTCAGCTCCTCCATTTATATCAAGATTTTGCTTAATTAATTTTTAGATTTAGAAGTACTTACCAGTTCATAGTTTAGACTGTAGACTTAGGAAGATAATTCTTTTCAGTGTTTCTTTTAAAGCCCAAGTTTAAGGCTCGTACTTACCCTGCTCACAGTTACTATAGAAACAGACAGTGCCCCACAGGAAATGAGAATTTTTCTTATGCATCCACCTTTGAAGTTCATTAGTTACTTGATACTGTCTTTGAGGATAATCATAGAAAATGATACAATTTTTAGCCTAAGTAGGTCTTCCAGCTCTAGACAGTAGAATATGAGTTACATGGTATCATGTAATAAAATCAGTGTTTGTCAGTTTTAGCAATTCCATTGGCAAAGAATGTATCCAGGGCTAGTGATAAGCTTGTTGTGTAGCACACACAGTTTTATTATAGATATTAGAACTACAAAAAGCTAGTATGTTGTTTTGTTTGGGTTTTTAAATGTGTTGTATGTTGTACCTGTTTCTTCATTTTCTGTCATATCCTCTGAATTAGCATAAATGGTTGAAATATTATTGTGGGAAGAAGGTGTGGAGTACACACAGAAAAAATCTGGACTGCTTTATTCGGTACTGCAGGTTTTATAGAAATGTGGAGGAACTGACAAATGGCAGTCGAGCTTGTTGTCATAATCAAATCTGTTATTTATGTGATTTTTTTTCACTCTTTACATATTTTTTTTTTTTTCCCCTGTCCAAGTCAATAAGGTTCCCTCTAAACACGATGGGATCTTTTAATAGCACTTACCTAGACTCTTATTGATATGGCTTGTAATCAAACTTTTCCTGCAACTTCAAGAGAAAGCAAGGCAGAACACAGCAGAATATGTGATTCCCATGTATGTTGTGAGAATAAAATAAGCCTGTCTGAGTCATTCCTGAATATATATCTTTTTAATTCAAAACTCTGATCAACATGCTATAGTTTATTCCATAACTTTTATTTTTCCAGGTACAACTGTGCCAGCATTGTTGAATAGCACCTCCAATCAACTTTACCTTCATTTCCACTCTGACATTAGTGTGGCAGCAGCTGGTTTTCACCTGGAATACAAAAGTAAGGCTCCTTGTTTTTTGAAACTTACTCAGGAAAAGTATGCATGTAGATGGGAAACAGATATTTTACATTATTCTTTTCTCTTGCTTGTTTGTATTTTTTCTTTCCTGACTATCAAGCCTTGTATAACTGGTATCTATTAAACTGAAATTTTAAATGAAG
Organism: Sitta carolinensis; assembly: GCA_032173965.1. Taxonomy (NCBI): domain Eukaryota; kingdom Metazoa; phylum Chordata; class Aves; order Passeriformes; family Sittidae; genus Sitta; species Sitta carolinensis. Next base: position 21,562,847 of record JAVUNC010000004.1, on the reverse strand, counting down.
TGACATTTGAAATTGATGGAAAGCAGCTTTCACAAATTAGCAGCACATAACAAATGAACCTGGCAATTCACAACAAATTCACAACAGCATTTTTTAAAATGTGAGGTTTAATATTGATATAGGTATTATTAACTTATTTCTTAGTTCTGAAATTTAGGTGACAAAAAAAAAAAAAAAAAAGAAAAGTAAGAGTTAATCTCCCTGCTAGGAAATAGATAAAATCAGGGAAGATAACATATTTTTTCTTATTAATATGTGCATATATTTATGCCTTGTAGTTCTTTCCTTCAAATTATTTACTCTCATCAAATTGCTGTAATTGCAAAAAGACATTGGTAAATCACTGGTGTTATAAACAAAATAATCTTAAGAATTTGCATGGCAAAATCTGCTATATAGCAACTTTTTTATATGTTTTGTGAAAAACTTCATTCTAAAATAGAGAGGCGTGGAGTTATAAATGTAGTGGATTAGCTCACATAATCACATTTATTTCAAACATGTTTGTATTATTACATCTCTCCAAAACTTAAAATATTGTAAAATAATATTAAATTCAGTACATGTGCTTGCATAGCTAATGTGATTTTAACTGGAAATAGTTATTGCCAGGAAGAGTCTATTATTTAAAAAGTACTATGATGAGTTGACAGTCTGATGAATGCTTAGATGAAGGTCAAAAATAAATCCTTACAATTTTTGAAGAATACTCTCTTTTTTCAAAGGCCATTCAAGAATTTCCTTGAAAATGGAGTTAGATTTTGTATTTCATTGACTCCAATAATAGTATCTAAATATGGTAATGCTGTTTTTAATATTTTGAAGAAGTACACGTAAGTAGATAAACATAAATGATTTTTAATAAAGTGTTTTTAGGATTGAGATAAAAATTATAAAGAAAATATAAAGCTGCACAGAATTTTGAAAGACTAGTTTTTCAACTCTTAATAAATATTTTAATTTGACCGTAGTCACTCGACAGTCTTATGTTTTCATTTAATTCCCTGCATAGTTCAAGCATTTATATGCAAGTATGTTGTAGGGGTTATTTTAATACAATCATTCTAGCAGTGATGTACAATGAAAATACGAGCATTACCTCTGTAGAATTTTTTTTAGAATTTACTATTTTGAGGAAGTCCTTTTGTTTTGGTGGTTTTTTAAACATTTTTTAATTACTTTTTTGGTTTGGTTTGGTTTGGTTTTTTGTCTGGGGATTCCTCCTCCACAGCTGGTCATTGTTTTCCTCCTCCGGTATTTCTCTTTTACCTACAGTAAAAGTATCATTCCAAATAAAGCATAAAGAAGTACACATTAATTCTAGAAAGTCATAGAATGAACATTTTTAAATCACTTAGCTTTATACTTTTGCTAGTCTCCTAATTGCCAGTTTCCCAACTGTGCTCTGTTAATGCATCCATTGGACTTCAGTGGTGCTATATTTCAGGGCTAGTGTTTCTTAGAAGTGCACCTCAGGACAGTTCAAGGTAGCAATGTTGAGCATTCAGAGCTTAGTTAGCTATTCTGTAGATAGTCTGTCAGGAAATAAAAAAATATATGTTGCTTACATGGTCTCTGCAGGGCTAGTAAGAGTGCTGTATCTCTCTGTGACTGAAGGCAGAAACTGAGCAAGTTCCCACAGCAAGAATTTACAGGTTTACATTGAGCAGTCACCTTTTCATATCAAGAAAAAAAAACAGCGAAGAAAGTACTTTTCTGTGCAGATATTGCTATTATTTCATTACGAATTCCAAAGTCTCTGATAATTTGGTCACCTAATGTTTGAAGCAGCATCTGAAAAATAAATACCTTTAGTTCAGAAGTCAATCTAAAGTTTGGAATAAAACATTGTTTTGCTGAAGAGTTGTGTTAATAAAGAAAACACAAAAATATCAGCTATCTGGGCAAAAAGCATTCAACATGAAATGCTATGTTAGAACATCAGATACTTTTAATAAATGCAAAAAAACCCCAAAACACCCCAAAAGCTAGATTAGTAGCCATAGAATATGCTGAGTTATAAGGGACCCATCAGGATCAATGAATCCAACTCCTGGCCTGCACTGTTTTGTTTGTCCCTTGATTCTTTCCAGATAAAATGTTTTGCAGATGTAAAAGCATGAAATATTATACCTTATATTCCAGGTATAATGTAAGTGGATTCAGATAAATTATTTAATCTTCTTGTAGAAATTTGAATGTCTGAATAGTCATAGTGGGGGTCTTTTTAAGGCTGCTTTACTTGATAAGATGAATTAAGCAGGTCTAACAGGATTTGTATCAGTGTTCTAATTACCAGGAAAAATTGTCCATCAGACTGGGTCTACTTGTATTCAAACATTTTGTAAAAAGTAGTAGAGCACTATGATCAAATGTATAAAGAACACACCACTGTTGTGAACTCAGAGACTTAGGATTAATGTGTGCATCAAAGGGGAAAGCAGGACATGGACCTGCTTGGCTTTATGTGGAATATAGCCAATTTATCATGATACTTCATGGTTTTCAGTTCTTGCTCAAAAAAACCCCTAAAATTAACAAGTCCTTAGAGATCTAAAATTGGTGGGCACACTTTTTATTTAATTTCCAAGTATATCACTTTGTTTCTCCAAGTTTTTAATAGAAATTTGGTGGCTTTTCTCTGGCCCTGACTGAAATTTAATAATTACTTTATTGGAAGTGTTTAATTTATAGTTATGGTTAATTTAGTATTTGAGGAATGCTTCTAAAAATGAAAATTTCCTTGTGTGTATTTCCTGCTCTTTTGTGGAATGGGAATGGATTTGTTTTTGAAGGGCTTTTTTGAGTAATCAATTGCTGTTAGTCAAAGCTAACAGAAAAATCCACAGTTGTTCTGATTTTTCATCAGATTTCTAGGACATGTACAGAGATCTTGGCATATTCTTATTTTAAAAAACAAAATCCCCAAATACAAAAATTCATGGCTACCTACATCCCTCATGGTAAAAAGTGTTAGAGTTCTTTTTTGCTGCTACATGTATATTGTTCCCAGTTAGAATTAACTGGAATTATATGTACTCATCCGAGGACACTGGAAGCTTTCATAAGGTTTTAGATATAAGTATTTAGGAAAAGAAAAAGTTATCTGGTTTTGAATTGTGAAAGCTATAGTAATTTTCATAAGGCAAAAATTTTTCAAATCCTCTTTTCGTATTTCACCTTGTATTGGATCTTTTCCTTTTCTTCCTCGTAACTGGGAACCAGACTTGTCATTTGGTACTAAAACATTTGAAGCATTTAAAGAAAATTATTTAAGTAAATCAACTTTGCTTTAAATCTTTGGGGATGATTTAGATGGGAATCTGAGCAACCTGGTCTAGTGAGAGGTGTCCCTGCCCATGGCAAGGAGGTTGGAACTGATGATCTTTAAGACCCCTTCCAACCTGAACCATTCTATGATTCTGTGAAAATATTAGCTGAGTAGGAAGTGTAAAGAAAGTTGCTGTGTAATCATTGTTCCTTGTGTAACAAGAATGATAAATTGTTAGAACAAAGACCACTAAAACCTTTCCTAAGCCAGTAAGTGAGGGTTAGTCCTGAAACAGTTAATTTCTTAAATATGAAGTGAACACTTTATATATTGTGATGCCCAAAACTGCACACAGTAGTCAAGGTGAGGCCAAACTGGGGCAGAGTACAGCAGGACAATCAACTCCTAAAAATGACATTAAGCTATTAAAAAGTTTCTGAAAGAAGGCCATGAGGATGGTGTAGGGCCTTGAGGGGAAGCTGTGAGAGGAGTGTCTGAGGTCACTTGGTCTGTTCAGCCTGGAGGAGACTGAGGGGAGACCTCACTGCAGTTACAGCTTCTTGTGAGGGGAACAGGAGGGGCAGGCACTGATCTCTGCTCTGTGGTGACAGTGACAGGACCTGAGGGAATGGCCTGGAGCCGTGTCACGGGAGATGTAGGTTGGATATTAGAAAATCAGGTTTTTCACCTAGAGGGTGGTCAGGCACTGGAACAGGCTCATCAGAAAAGTGGTCACAGCACCAAGCCTGACAGAGTTCTAGAAGTGTTTGGAGAATGCGGAGAATTCTCTCAGACACAAAGTGTGGCTCTTGGGGTGTCCTGTGCAGGGCCGAGAGTTGGATTTAATGATCCTTTTGGTTTCCTTCCAAATCAGCATATTCCATGAGTCTGTGATATAATTACTTCTAGTGGGAAGACAGTTAGGAATTAGAGTGAAGACAATTACCTTTCCAGTTATAGATATTAACGGAAAAATATCCATTCACAATAAGAAGCTGTTGAGCACATTTAGTCCAAATTTGTTATTCAAATCCTACATCAGGAGACTACAGCAGGGATAGAAGACACAAAGTGGACCCTGTAGTATTTCATCTAGCTTTACCTTTTACATACATTAGAAATTAGAGTAGTAGGTGAACTGCTTCAAACTAACCATTGTGGTATTCTGCAGAACCCTGCTGTCTTTATATAAAAAGTTTTCATTACAACATTAGAAAGTGAGAATTATTTATGTACATTCCCTTCATCCCAGAAGAAATTCCAAGGAGCAAGGAGCAACAGCAGAGATTGTCCTCAAGTTACTACTACATTATTTATACACAATAAAAATGATGCCTCTACAAATTGCACATCATACTTTAGAATAAACAGATAAGTATTTCTACTTAAAAGGTATTTCACCAGTGTAAATGCTGTAAGCATGCCTGGGTTTGGATCACTATGTTAAGGAAAACTTTACTTCAGTAAGCTATATTTAGGTTGCTAACACTTGATCACATATGTTATATTCCACACTGTATATTGTTTTGAAGTAACTTTATAGAAATTCATAGATACTTTATAAAAGCTTCAGCCGCTAGTGAAAGCTTATTCAAATCATAAATATTTCAAGACAATTTAAATATTTGAATAAGAATAATTTTATGTCTTGAAACATTTTCTTCCTTTTAACAGTGTCTTTCCATTGCCCTGTCCATTTGCAAGTTTCCTTTATGTATGTCTTTATTTTCATGGGAAGGGCCTGAACAGTCTGCTCTTGCAAACCTAAGTCTATGGCTAATCTAGGCAGTGCTTAGGTTTCTGTTGTAGCCTTTAAAAACACATAAGTCTTTAGGTGAATAATATAATTTTGGCATTTACTTTAGGATGTCTATCTGTTAGACATCAAGGATGTAAAAGTTCATTTGCCAAAGTTAAGTGGTCTACTGAATTTGTATGCTATGGTCAGATTGATGATTTGCATTTTCTCTTTGTTTCTTTGTTATTTCTTGGGTTTGCACTTTCATTTGTTTGGGTTTTGTTTTTGCTTTGTTTTTCAAGTCAGATACACAAACTCAATTTAAAAGAAATAATTGGTCAGTTCCTTAGAAAAATTTCTGGTCAAAATATAATTTTAAGTATTGTTGAGGGCTACTATGTGATGTTTCCTTTTATTTCAGAAGCACTGTAGGGTTTTTAACTGGTTGCAGTAACCTATGGTTAACAAAGCAGTAAAATATGCAACACGTTACTGTAGAAAAGATGAGAATTTATCACTTAATTAGTCTTTCATATGCATGTGCTAGAATAAATACCAAAAAATTATTTTCACAACCACCAGCAAGTTCAGTCAAAGACTGTGTTATATTCCTAATATGTACAACAGTAGGAAGAATCAATATCCCTGTTATTTGATTGAATTCCTTTTAGTCTAATGAATGAGTGAATCAACTATCCATATGGTATGTTTTAGAAATGGGACTGTTTAATTCCACTGCATTCATGGCCACTGATCTTTTAATCTTGGTCTTAAAAACTCATTTATTAATTCAGTGGTAGTTTAAATGTTTTCCTTAATATTCAAACAAATAAAAGAAGTAAAAAGTCTGGAAATAATGAGTGTTTGCTCAGTATGCTGCTTGAACTTATTAGTTAAAGTCAAGTTTGTTTTAGTAAAAACTGAATATATGCTGAATATTGATATATAGGTTTAGGTCACAAATGTGTGTGTCTCTCTCTCATCTCTCCAAATTTAGGGATTAGAATTGAATTTTTCAATAAAAATCTTGGTTTATTCAGTCTATATTTTAATAGTGTCATTTAGCTCTGTTACCTTGAATTAGGATATATGGCATAGGTAAGCTATTAGTTTACTTCTCTGCCAAGATGATAAAATATGAATAAGAACATAAACTAACTTTTAACCAATATCTCCTTTTCTGAAGCCACTCTGTCTATCATGTCTTTTCAAGTGTTGAAGGTTATTGGCAGCTGAAATAAAGGATTCACTTCTAAGGGGACTAGAGAACAATGGACTGTCTTTTGTAGTACTTCTCTATTATGAATATATCTAATAAATTAAAAGATAAAAATCAGACTAGCAGGGAGGAAAATATATTCTTCCAAGTGGCATATTATATTTTACAGGTTCAGTTTAAGATTTTTTTGTGCAATTTGATTTTTAATGTGGCTCTTCAGTGCAAGTCTTTTCTTTTTCTCTGTGTTAAAGCAGGTGTGAAACATAAACATGCCATTTTTAATTTAGCAGGTCCTGATCCTGTCAGTGTATCTGTACAACTTACTAGGTATTGACAACAATATGACCTCTCTGCAGTAAATCATTGATGTAAAGACATTTTCTAGGCTGGATTATGAAGCATAAAGTTTTAAAAGGGACAGCTTGGATTTTGATATACACCATCATCAAAATGGAAAGAACAAGTCACTCCAGCTTGATGTTTGTAATATAATAAAGCATAATATGTTTCTGTTAGCTGCATTGGGGTGGGAGGAATTAAAAAAAGAAAGCCTGGTGACTTTTGGTCCGGCTGTCAAGACATTCTTGTGTTGTCCAGTTCTCAGCTTTCTGAAATGGACACTAATGGGCATTCACATTGTCAGATATGCCAGCAAGGATTTTCTTTCTGCCAGCAATGGCAGTGATGTTTGGACAGAATTTGAGGTAATTGTAGGCATGGATATAATTATGTAAGTAAAGCATATTTATCTTATGCCACATCAGAGTCAAGAAAGTGTTTAGCAAACAGTAAGTGGAAGAAGGTCAGGGACAGGGTTATCAGTCTTGACATTGATGTGTTACTATTTTGTACTGCACAGCGGAAGCTGAGCTCTGAAAAGCACGCACTTAAGAAATTCTTGTTCCTTTTTTGATTGCTTGGACTTGACATTTAATGTGTTTTCCCTGTATTACTGACTTCACATGAAACCTAGTTTAATAATGTATTTCAGAGTCTCTGAATATTTAAGTTTCCTAGTTTGTCTCCAGATACCAGAATTATTTTGCTCTCTCTCAAGCATTCTTTTGATTTTTGGACCTGTTCTAACTAAATCAATTTTTGAACTACACTGGACTAATATTATGGAATGATTAGAATAACAGAAATTTGAGGACTCAGAACAGTATTTGATTCTGCTTTCAACTTTCTCTTGTTTTTGGGAATATAATATTGCTTCTTAATATCAGGTGTATCAAAGAAAGTCAAAGTTATTTATGACATTCTGATAGAATATTCTGTAATTTGCATCATTAGACCAAAATACTAGTATATACAAAATGTTATGAAAAGTATAAACAGCTAGCAGAAAAAAGGGGGTTTTACCTAATTATTAAAATTTGTTAAAGATAAATACATAGTATACTACAATATCTAACAGTTACATGGAAAGTTAATTTGAAGGTTTTTGGTTGATCAATCCGTTTAAATTCTGTATGCTATTCAACCAATGATAGAATGAGCTTTATTAAAAGAACATTATAAGTGTTGCTATGCAGCTGCTGTTATAGCTATTTCTGTAACTCAGGAAAGTAGGTAAAAGTAACTTTATTCATACAGATCCAAGCCTGCAGCCCTGTTATGCTCAACATACTGGAATGCTGAGTTCCAAAATACAACTTTCTTGATGACAGGAAGTGAACCTCAAATTTATATTCATAGAATTCTGCAAGTACATTGATACCTGTAAGCAATTTAGTTGCTATATGTTTGTTAGGTGCTTATTTATTTAATAACAGTAATCTTGGAGCAGATCTTTTTAAATTTTATTTTCTATTCAAGAGTGAGAAGGGTAAGAAAATGCAGAAATAAGAGTCGATTTGTTTAAGTTACTTCTGTACTCTGGATTTGCAAATTAGTGAACAGTAGTCTGTATATGGTACTTTGAATTACTGAGATGAGGCATTACACTTCACTTAATGCTGAAACATACAGTTTGTGTGGGTGCACATCACAGCTATTTAGTAGCTGTACTCAAAGGAATTTTCCAGACACAAATACATTTATGGTAATGTGGAATACAGACTGATTGAACAAAAGAATGATACAAGTTAACTTGCAGCAAAACCCAAACCATTGAAATTAATGATTATTTGGAAATTACAGTTCCACATAAGGACTACACATGAGATTCCTAGTGGCCATGTGAAGTCACCATAACATCATTTGAAAGTTGATTATGTTAGAAGAATATAAAAATTTGTGAATTCTCTGATGGAAATTTCTGAAAATCTTTGAAGTACATTTAGATATTTTCCTAAATTATACATTCCAGTGCACAAAATAACCACTTCAGGGAGGTCCCATTGTTGGCAGCTATTAAATAATTCTTTATAAATAACCACTTCAGGGAGGTCCCATTGTTGGCAGCTATTAAATAATTCTTTATTTGCTAATTCGAAAGTTTTTTGTTTGATACCTCTTGCATCATTTGTTATGAAGCCTATACTTCATACCTTGATGATTTTCACTGAGAATTAGAATAGCTTGTCATTATCTTCATTACTGATAAAAATGAAATATAGTAAAACTCAAGGGCACAGCACAAACAAGGAACATTCAGGACCATAGAACTTAATTCCAGGAAAGAAAAAAAGTGGCAATCACAGTTTCCTGTGAAAGTATAAAAGCTATTTCAGACCTCCTTGTACTTTGATAGGAAAAATATGTTTACTTCAGCTAAAAATTGAGCTGCAAAAAACTGGAATTGTGTGAAATTTTTATTTGCGCATTTAATATTTGTAAAGCATTTATAGTTGAGTGATGTACATACATAAAGGTTTATTGCATAACGTTAAAACCATATCTGTATGAAAATGTGTGATCAATGTTACCTGTAAGAAAATTGTATATCCATAGAAAAGCTAGGGTCTCAGTGTCATATCAGATGTTGTTTCATGTTGAACTATCTGGATCAACAGACTCTAAAATGTCACGTATCAGAGGAAAATCAAATATAATGTAATTTCTGTACTAAACACAGCCCAGTTGCACGTACTGTCACCAAACAGGTTAGATTTCATAGGAAAACAGTGAGAGATGTAGTCAGGGGTTTTTTTTTCACACAACTGAATTGAAGGATGCACAGGATCACATTCAGAAAAGTATTATGTTCCTCTGCTCTTTACAGAATTTTGTGCTAATAAATTCTCAAAATCTCTTCTCAGACATTGCAAAAATAACTTCTACTCTGTCTTGGCTTCTACAGATCATATTTTCATAGAACATAAAAACTATGTGATGATATTTCAGGAGTATTTTTCTCAAATAAATAAATTAACAACTAAAATTGTATTTTAGACTGATTTTTGAATTCACAAGAGGTTTTTAACATCATAAAGGGAATGAGATTTTGGTGTCAGATCATGAACTTACAAATTAATTTTTCTGGTCCTTGTGTTTACACTGAAAATCTCAAAACCACAGGATTACTTAATCTAATCTCTAGTTTCTCAACTGTCTTGTTCATTTGGAGTATTTTCACTTGGAAATGTTGATATTTAATTTTTAGTAGTGCTGACTAACATACTCCTTAGATAGGCTCACAAGAAAAAAAAAGGTGATATGCACAAAAAAAGCAGAAGTTTGTATTTTAGGTTGCCAAATTTAGGTGAACAAATTTTAGAAAGTACTAATAATGGAGAATCTTTGTTAAACTATTTTTTTTTTTCATACCTGGCTGAAAAATAATTAAGAACAGACTATCCAGTGACACCTATGCAAAGATTTAGTTTGGAGGCAAAAGTACTAAATTTCAATGTCAAAACTTCTTTGTAGGCCATGGAGTTACGTAAAAAAAAAAAGGAACCACCAATAAATTCTACTAGTTTTTGTTGAAAAGAGAGAATATGAATAAAGTGTATTCCCTCGTTTTCTCTCCACTTCCTTCACAAGGACAAGAAAGGATTAAAAAACCCCAATAAAGCAAACCAAGAAAACAAATAAAACCCAGGCTTTTTAACATACTAAAATCACAACACTACTTTGGAGACTATAAAACTGTGTAGTGTGTCATAGCAATGCAACCTAGTAACTGGTAGAGTCACAGGATATAATCTTTGTGCTTTAGCCATTCTACTCATATTCTGTAGAACAGTTCTGAAAACTTTTGTGTTTTAAACAAAATTTCAGTTTATTGTTAAAATGAATTTTTAATTAATGTTTTTTTAAATACCCATAATTCTGTGGAAAAAGTTCATTAAGGCAGATAATATCAATGAAGACCTGCTGTCCACTTATCTATCTATGTTTTTTCAATCTTTGTCTCTACTTTTTCCAGCTGTAGGCCTTGCTGCCTGTCCAGAACCAGTAATTCCTAGCAATGGGATCAAATCAGGAGATAGATACATGGTGAATGATGTTTTGTCATTTCAGTGTGAGCCAGGATATACATTACAGGTATTTCTTCCTTTCTTTCTTTTTTTTCTTTGAATAATATACTGTGTAATGATTGCAATAAAATGCCAAGACCTGCCCAAACTGAGAGTCAGTAGTGTGTGCATAGAGATGATTTAGGTAGAGCCTACATGAATGCTCCCAAATTATAAAGCTACAAATGCGTGGCATTTCTAGCCCTCTGTAAATCTGGGCTGGCAAGCCTTGTCTTAGATTAACATAACATCAAGCAGTAAAGGCCATCAAAATGGACATTGAAATAACATGGTTAAAATGTTTTCTCTAGAAAATTATTATAGTACTATACTATAAAATACTGTGGGTTTTTTCCTTTTGGGGGATCGATTTATCTAGGTGAAATTTTAATGTAGAAATACATTGTGGGATTTCATATTCTGCTCAGGAATTGTAGAATTTAATTTCTAAAGCAAATTTTATTAATGCTAAAACTACTCTTAAAAATCTTTCATAGGAAAGTATTAGAAATTAGTTTACTGATTGGGGGCATTGTCTGTTCACACACTGGTTTAGTTTCCCATGGTAGATATATGATTGAGCTGCTCTTTGTAAATGTTTCATCACTCTGTAAATCTAAGACTAAAAGCTTTTTTTTTTTTCTTTTCTCACTATTTTCTCTAATTTGTTTAGATATAGTCCATCACTAGTAAAATATATTGAGAACACCTGAGACCAAAATCTTTTGGTTGGTGATAGGTCCCACCCAAGACAGTGTAAAACCTGTAACAGAGAAAGCAAAGCATCTCAACTTCTGCTCCTTACAAGGATAAAGTTCCCCATCTGAGGACTGCCAATTCAGTGTTCCCACAGCATATATAGGATATTTCTTCCATCTCCTTATTTCTTATCATACTTGTATAATTCTTGCAGGATTCATACTAAGCATCTTACCTCTAGCTGGTTGTGGGAACACATGCACATGAAACATCTCTTTAAGTAACCAGGAATACGCTTACCTTTTCAGTCATGTATGGCAGGTATAGGTCAAGTATTTAAATTAATTCATGCTCTTTACTTGTATTACATAACATGAAACAACCTGCATTGGGAGCATTCCATATCCATAGCACAAAAAGATTTTGTTATACTAGTATCCTGCTAATTAGAAAGGATTCGACTTGAGCGCTAGAAAGCGAGTTGTCTGTCCACCCTTAGAGCTCATTGCTTATTTAACAGTTTGTGGGTTACTTAAAAGTCAGCTGATTGTTCATATATGAACTACTTAAGTGTTTTTATTTCAAAATTAATATTATTTTGAAAATTCCTAATGGTATAAACCCATTATTTTTTTTAGTTTTTAACTTTATTTTGTCTATTTCATCTTTCCCTTACAGTGTCCTCTGTAGTTAGTATGTCAGTAAGAAAATGAGAGTTTTGATAACATTTTTATGACATGGTCCCTTCAGAAGGACTATCTGTCGTTAAAAGTTGAGACCAAAATTGATTCAGACTTTAATTGAGAGACCACTACTGAGCCATTAACAGTTTTTTATTTCAACGTAACATGAAACTAAGTGATGAAAGGACATGTTATGTGTCTATACCTATGTTGCTATAGCTGAGGCAAAGATATGGGAATGTAAATTTCATCTTCAGCATTATTTATTTGTTGGAATAGGGTGCTGGTATGCTTTGGCCTAGCTGAAATACAACAGCTGTAATTATCACAAGTCAGAGACTATTCCTCAAAGGCAGTTTGTACCATAGCACTTTTTTTGTAGATGAATTCAGAAGAAAAAAGTTAAGGAGGTAGATACACAATGGACTCTGCATTTGCACTCAATCGCACATACTTCCACTAGTATATATGTAGCTTATATGTTCTTTTAAGGCTTTTTTGTATGCCTTGAACTAAAGTTAGCATTATTCATCTGTAGACTCAGGACATTCTATTTCAATGCAGAATCTTTCTGGAGGTCAGCCTATACACACAATAAATATAATTTTATTATAAAAGTTGATTACATGTATTAGAAATGGATACATGCTCAAGATACAGCATCATCAAAAATTCTGTCTGGCTAACTGCACCTTTTTTTATATATACTTACAGGGATTCTATTATTAACTACTTTCTTTAAAATTCATAGCATATTGTTGCTAAACTGTATATATTCCAATTATAATAATCTTTTTCAATGCATCTAAAAATTTAATACTAGCTGTGAAAGCTGATATATACAAAAAGTAGTTTCATGAGCTTGTTCAGTGTCAAAAAAAGTCCTTCGATACCCAAATTCAATAGAAGAGTTTGAATCCTTTCAAAATACAGAAGAACTGCTATGCTGTATGGAATCTGCAGTAAGAAAGTGCATACTTATCTATATATATATAGCATGTTACTCAGACAGGACAAGTAAAAATGGGTCCAAATTAAAAAGAAATAATAATGAAAATAATGTTGTTAGGCACAGTACGTTTGCTGTTCAAAAAATATAGACCAACATAACTTTTCAGAATCATTTTTTTTTTCACTCTAGCTGTGAATTTATCCTCAATCTTTAGAGAACATATTCACAGCTAGCAATAACAATCAGCTGTGGATTAGTTTATAATTGAGACTTACCAGAAAAATCATAGAGCTCAAACTACTACCTGGAGATGCATAAGGAAGGTAATTGCTAGCTGTAGGATTAAGTGTCTCCCCACAGGAGGGAACTTTAAAAGACTGAAATCAGAGTGTGCTCTTGTTGGAAAGAGGCTTGAAGCTAGAGGAATCATTTAATTTTATTTCTCAAAAGATCTTTTGTAGGCTATTTTACGTTCTTCCTGACTGTGGTAGTTAAATTACGACTTCCCCCTTGACTCACATCAGAGATAAGCAATCACAGAAAAGTAGAAAAAGAGTATAAAATAGAACAATGCAATCATGGAAGACTAGAAAGAGGGATTAAAACAGGGAATATTGCATTAATTAAATTATTCAAAACCTCATCCATTCTGCAAATAACTAAGATGGCACAATAAGTGCAGCCATGTATTTTCCTTTAAAAAGGTTGCCTTTAAGAAAAAAAAAATACTGAATTATCAATTTGAAGTGTTTTTAGAAGAAAAAGGACTAATTTTTTTTTTCATTATTTTAGTGAAAACTGATCCTTTTTTTTTCCTTCCAAGTAATTTCTGGATGTATTTCAGTTTGGCTTTCAGAACATGATAGCCTAAATATACTTAACTAAATGCTTAATTAAAGGAGTTTTATTCCCTACAATTCTATGTGAACTTTATTCAAGGTAATGTGCAAATATTCCAAATGATGTAGAAGAAATGTCATCAAATGGAATTTTTTTTACCATGGTTTACCTATTCATTCTTTTTCCTTATTTTTATGAGATTATAATTGCTATAGACAAATAATATTTTAAAAAATATTCATATTATACTGATAAGATGTGCTGCCTTACTAAATTTTAGACTCATAACACACTCGATAAAAATAAACGAGGGATGTTAAGTGACTTGCATGAGTTTGTATATCGAAATGATTAAAATAGAAACTAAACCTTGTTCTCAATCACGTGTCTCAATCTTTGTATTAGTTGCTCTCACTCCTGCCAGCTTATTCAGCTTTTGCATTTCGGCAGCAGAATGCATTAGCTGAACATCTCAAAGGACAGAATTCACAAAAAAAAACCCACTTTTTTTGTACTACTGATAATTTCCAGTTTGAGCTGTGCCAAGGGAAAACAAAGATGGGAGCATTTTGATCCTAGGCAGTCACCACGAGGTATGTGGGATTAGACTGTGCCAGTTACAGCCATATCTTGATTTACTTCCTGCATCCACATGAGTCTGCTTGGTTCTTGTGTTTTTTTCTTAAAACTAGGCAGAATAAATTAAACTCAACAGCTAAATAAAGAGGCACTTGTGTTTCTACAGCTGTCTGCCAAGATGTTGTGTGTATGCAGTGGCTCGTGTGGTGAGGCCATGCGAGAGGTCAAGGCCTGCTGCTATTGATGACAGTCTTGGCATGGTCCACATGGAACATATGTAGCAAGTAGATGTGGAACAAATTCCTCTCTGTGTTGGTACTATTAACGCAGAGCAATGGTTGATTCACTCCAAATTGCAGCATAAAAATCAAGCCCTGTAGATGGAATACACTGATACTTAAACAGGCAGTGAACTAACCAGACTATATGAGTGACATGGTTAGTTGATTCTGCCTTATAATCATACCTCTAAGAAATTTTCAAGGTACCAGAGGAAAGGTGTTTTAGAACATTTATCCAAGAGAAAAACAAGAATGTAAAACCTGAACTGTTTGAAAATAAGAGTTTCATTCTAGTAATTATTATGTAGCTGGCTGATATAAGTACATACACTGATTAGATTATCCAGGAGGTCCTCTGTAGATCTGTCTTTCAGGAAAGTCCCATAAATGACCATCTGTAATCTGATGTTTTGCCCTTTCCAAAACAGGGCCGTTCTCATATTTCTTGTATGCCAGGAACAGTTCGACGTTGGAACTATCCATCTCCTCTCTGCATTGGTATGGAAACTTGTTTTCAGTTTTCTGACCATCAGTCACAAGAAACTCCTGACCTTGTCATGTCCATTGTTCCTCAACTTAATTCTGCTTCATTCAAAACTTTTTTGAATTTCCATTTGTATCTGTGAAATAGGGGGGAGAAAGAAGATAATTTTTTGTCTATATTTGCTTAAATGCTATTTAAAAAAAGTATTGTGAGAGTGGGCAAAGGAAGAAACATGTATGTTAACAATTATTTAGCTTGTCCTGAATACTCTGCTTTGGGTCAGGCTGAATCTTCTTCATAAAGGAGAGGAAGTTAGCAGATTCCTTTTGCACCGTGCTCAGCTTGGAAAACTTAGGAGCCAGGCAGGTCATGCGGGGCACCTAGGAGATTTCCTAAAGAAGCAGGCAGTGGAGAGCAGGTTTGAAGCCAAGCCTTCAGGGGTGGTGGAATGAAAAGGAGTTTTAGGGATCCAGAAAAGGCTGGCTCTTTTCATCTGAGAAAGCTGTTAAATGATGCTGAGTTGAAAAGTAAAGCTAAAAAGCATTTTCCTTTTAAGTACATTTAGACCTTAGCCAAACAGATCTGAGTTTTCTGTGCATAGAAAATCATCTTATGCAGTATTTTTTCTTGATTAGACAAAATTTAAGAGAGTCAAGATTCTGCTGTATTTTGGTATGCTTATTTCAAGAAAAAGCAGGGAGTGAAGCACAGGTCCATCATAATGTACTCTCACTTTAGCTTTGAAATACATTCTTCAGTGAATGCTTTTAATTTTAATATTCAATCAGCAAAAGCCAGTCCTATTAGTTTCGTATCTAAGAGGAATTCAAAATATTGGGATGATATTGAACAACACTAATATGAAATAGTTTTAAAGATTCCTTGTCAAGTTGAGCCCATATATTATTATTGTCAGCTTTTACTGAAGCAGTGACTTTTGATTGATATGAAAGCAGTGCATTTCCTTCCAATCAGTTTAGAAATGGAAAATGTACTCAAGGAATGCTGTTTTGGGATTTAGGCACTTTTCTTGTCCATTTTCTTTTTATGCTAACCTAATGTTTCACCTTGCATACTAAATATTGTTCCTTTTTGCAAACATTGAGCTCCTTGAGTTATGAAATTGTGCTAATGTGGGAGCTAAAATACCCCTAAGAAAACAAACAAATCCTTAAAACATAACCTTCCCTCTTCTCTCACCTCTAACACTTAAAATGTTTTTATAGAATGCAAGCCAAAATCAGTACAATTATTACAACAGACAGTATCACAGTATCACAATTGTGTTATCAGATCATGCATCAATGTAATGCCTGGCATGAAGGCTCACAGACCTTAAAGTAATGATTCCTCAAATAACACATATAAACTACTATATTCTAATTTGATTTCTTGAAGTTATTCTTACTTCATATTACCGTCCTAGCACATGTGTAAACTCAGACATTTTTTTGCAGGTTGCTTCACATATTTATAGGTTAGCTTTATGTCATCCTAAATGATGCAAATGGGCTCTCGATTTCCAAACATATGTATTTGCTGAATAGAAGCATACCAGTAGAAAGCAAAGAATTATTCTGTTATACAGCAAGTCTATCCTATTTCTGAATTAAAGCAAAAACTGGGTGGGGGGTTGTTGTTTGCTTGTTTTGTTTTTTTTAAATGCAAGAGTAGTTTTGGTTATATTGAGTAACAGATTTGTTGCTGCATCATGATTTGGGATGATAATTCAGTTTAATAACAGATTTGTTCCTCTGATTGTAAAACATATCTCAACATAGAACCAGGCATTTTTAACAGTAATTGCTGAGCTGAGACAATGGGTTGCCTGGTCTATGTGTGAAACTACACATTTGTAATTATATTACAGTGAATATATCACCCTAAGTAAAGATTTTGCTCTAAATCAAATCCTTTTTATTCCTCTTTCATGAAAAGTGTTTTGACTATGACAGATTTCACTGCTTTTGGGTCATGGGAACAAAATGAAAAATCCTTTTTGAATTAAGCATATGTGAAATACTAAGAATATTAATATAAGATACAATGATTTTATTTTTGTTTTTAACAGCTAAATGTGGTGGAACACTGACAAACATGGCTGGTGTGATCCTGAGCCCAGGTTTTCCTGGAAATTACCCTAGCAATTTAGATTGTACATGGAAAATTTTATTGCCTATTGGATATGGTAAGTAAAGTTATATTGGAAGAGCAATTATTTGTAATCATCAGATTTAAATATATATTTCTATATATATAAAATATTTATATTTATATATTTATATATTTATATTTATATTTATATTTATATTTATATTTATATTTATATTTATATTTATATTTATATTTATATTTATATTTATATTTATATTTATTTATATTTATATTTATATTTATATTAATTAAAGTTATATTATTATAAATATTTTATTTCCAATATGAAGTAGATTTTATCCAGTGAGTTTGTTGTGAACCCTTACATAATTATTTGCTATATTTGAAATGAAAATGGAAAATGGTTGGCAATTTTAAAATGTGTCTTTGCCAGAGCAACTTGTTATTAGCTCAGCCTGTCTCAGAAACTGATTTCAAAGGCAATGAGATCTGCGTCATGAAGATATATCAGATGAAATAAATAATTTGACTTCTAAATTAAATAATGGTCTTTTGTTCTCCAACTGACTTTTTAAACAGTACTTTATGTTCTATAGAAATAGACAAAACCTCACATTTAGAAATATGAATTTGGTTGAAAGCATTCTCAAACTGTATTCCAAATCCTGGATTACAGTTGCCAACTTAGAATCTTTCTAGGTTTACATTAAAACTGTTGTCATATATGAAATATCTTCACAAATAAATGTTGAAAAGGCAATCATAGATAATAAGGAATCTGTAAGTTCATGTACAAAACACAGTCTTCTGTCATTACCAGAACTGAAAGAGGGATAAGTCTTCTTGCTGTGAAACTTCAGGTCCCATATTGTAAATGCAATGGCAATACTCAATAAGAAAATTAATTTTAAAAACTCATTACTAAATTTACTGTTCTTACCTGAGGAAATAGTTTATTTTCCATGTTCTCTATTTGCATTCATAAGACAGATTTTGTAGCAAGATGTTCTACTTTCAAAGGATTTTACTAAGTTATTTTGTAGAAATACTTTGCTGCTGTTTAAAACAGTGCCCTTTATCAGTGAACTCCTGGTAAAACTGATCTATCATAATTGTGGATAGCCTTAGTAGCCTTACATATCCTTATAGATGTAGGAGAACCACAGGCAAAAGATCCTTCGCTAGTTTGGACATTCTTCAGATCCATTTGCAGGAAAAATAATTGATAAGCAATGTCATCTTAATTAGGTTATTACAATACTGCACTTGAAAAATAATCCTTCATATGTCTCAGATTCGCTCTTTTTCTTTAAGCTTTTCCATGTAGAAAATGTTCCATGAATTAATTGAACAAGAGCATTTGGTATCCTGTTATTATTTCTCTCACTTCTCTGAAAGTCTCTGAAAGGTGGTGGTAAATCTACAAATAGAAAAGATAATAGTTGTGTTTAGTAAGGTTTTAACACATTCAGGTGTACATAGCACTGACCTACCACTGCCTTCAAAAATGATACAAAGGACATTTTTTTACCACCAAGCTCCTACAGTGATATTTTTCCCCAACTATTTGTTAACTATAACCCACATATAATATCTTTATATCAGGTTTTAAAATTGTAATTGATGTAGTCTTTCACAAAGTACTTCTACTTGGATATTATCTTTATTAGAAGCATAAGCTTATCTACTGAAAAGCTGTTTGTTTACATACAGTCTATTGTATCAAAACAACTGTGTGCTTAAACAAAGTCTAAAAATAGAATTGTGGGAGCTAATGTGTCCCAAAACATAGTGCTCTCTTCATTACATGAAAATATTTCAGTCATGTAAAAGAAGACACTACTAAAATATAAATATTTTAAAATAGAAAATATATATTTTCAAGTGAGTTGTTGTGTTTTTAAAATGATCTCAGGTACCCGTTAATTAATTAACATTTGTAAAAACAAATTAGCTCAGTTTGGAATTTTCATTATTCAGTTCGTTCAAGTGAGAGAGAAAGTGTTTTTGAGATTTAAGCAGGAGGTAATATAATTATAGTTTGACCAGATAGTGATTTATTTTCTGTACCTATCAATTTTATTCCATGTAATTTTGTGTAAGAAATTGTTTAGTGTAGAAAAATTATTTTTTTACATATCAAATTGACATTTGCAAATTGTATAAACTTGGACTTAAGACTTGAGGGGAAACATTCAGTGTGTTCTCTAATTGAAATTAGCACATTTGTAAGTACTTTAGGGAGTTTTGGTTTTTGGGTTTTTTTTTCAATTACCTTTAAACCCACTTTTATACTTTTAAAACTCAAAGCCTTTCTATACTGAATATATACACCTAGACATAGAAATTCCTTGTCAGAAATTAAATTAGAATGATTCATTTTAAAGGTACTCCATGGCTCAACAGAATAATATATAGTATGCTAAATTTGATTATCTGCTTGTCACTTTTGCAATTTAGGTATAGCATTAAGTGGCTGTTCAGTTCTCTATCATTTCTATGGTGCTGATATCCAGTCTCTGTTGGGAATCACTAGCCACTGATACTGAAGTCAAGATGTTTTCAGGCTGCTTGGTGTCCTACCTCATCTCAAATCCTGAGGGCATTGTAAAATTAGTGACTTCATTCAAGCCAGATTAGCCATATCAAACATCATACAGAGATGGCTGATATTATGACTCTGATATGTCCAGTGTTTACCTCTCTACTGATAGCACTGGATTAAGTGTTCCTATTCAGCAGCTGAAATACTTGTTTTCATACCTCCCACTTTGCATTGCTCAGAGAAGGAACTGGAACTAAACATACCATATTTTTACAAGTGTTCTATAAAACCCGGGTTGTTTGGTAGCTTATTTAAATTCTCTCAAAGAAAAAAAAAAATCTTTTTGTACCATTGATTCAGTCTTAAACCACAGAGTTGAAGAAATCAGCTATAAACAAGACCAAGCGAATTACCCTGGTAATCTGTTACCCTGGTAATTAATCTATAATGTTCTCTCCGGGAATGAAGAATATGTCTCTACCACTAAATAAGAATGTCAAGCAGAGTTAAAGCATTGACTATTTCATACTGCTTTGTTGTCTCCTTCAAAAATTCTGTTTTATTCTATTAGAGCTGGTTCTTCATAGTCTACCAGAGCAAAGTTACGCCCAAAAAGTGCAGTTGCAAGTTACTTGGTACTAGGCTTACAAACCAGGGATTCATCCCTCCTTTATCTTTTGATATGATACATGTGCATAGTTTAAGACTGGATTTCAGGTTCTTAGTCCACAAGAAGCAGTGCCAGGATTTCCTGTGAGGTTATGCTTATACTGCCAACTGCTCAGCGTGTTTTGAATACTGAAGAGCCTTGTTCAAGCATCTGATTCCTGGAGAGGGTTTGTGGTACATTCTCTGAAATCCCTGTCACCAGTCTGGAGTTCAGTGCATTTTGTAGGGCTGCATAGATGGTAAAATGGCTCCAAAGACACACTAGCCCAAACTAGAGGGAAAAGGAGACAAATAGGGTAACCTAGGGCAGGAAAAATGTGGTGGAGTAGGTAGCTGGAACTAGCTAGGTAAACTTCTGCCTCAGAAAGGTGGCTCTGTTAGTAACCTTCCTGGGTGCTTAGCTGATCCTGAGCTCTGACAGAGGCCTTGGCCCAGCTACAGGGTGCGCTTGGGGCTCAGAGTCCAGCCATGCCACAGCACAGCAGGATTTGTAATTTGCCCCTCTCTTGAGTCTTTCTGATGATTGGTTTAGGAATATGAAAAATCCCTGCTGTTGACTTTGTAGCTTTATGGCTTACTTTCATTTGTCCCTTCATGTGTAGTTATGGTATTTATTGGTAACAAAAAAAATTAAAAACTTCAACTCTAGTAATACTTAGCATTTATTTCTTTAACTTAAGCATCCCACTTTGAATGGTTACTGATATATAAATTTAGTGCCTGTAGCAACTATTATAATTCTATTTTTATTTACATGATTTACTATTAAGAAACATGAGTTATAATTTTTTTCTTCTTTTCTCAATGCTACAGGTGCACACATTCAGTTTCTGAATTTCTCTACTGAAGCAAATCATGATTTCCTTGAAATTCAGAATGGGCCTCACCACACCAGTTCTATGATCGGACAGTTTAGTGGAATGGAAGTCCCATCACCCTTGCTAAGTACTACTCATGAAACACTTGTCCATTTTTATAGTGATCACTCAGAAAACAGACAAGGATTTAAGCTGACATATCAAGGTAAGTATGAACCAGCACAATGATCTTTATGGTTAGAAAAGAAAAACAAAATTTTAATTATTATTTTAGAAGATATGTTTGGTATACATTATATAGCATTTTCAAATCTGTAGATTGTTTAATAAATTGGTTGGAATTTTTAAAATTGAAATTGTGTTGAGTTGAAATCTTTGTTCTATTGATGTAAAAGCCTGAGAAGAAGGTGATGTTATTTGCCAAAGGTCACATAGCTGATAACCTTTTCCATTCTATTCAGTTATACTGTTACCAGTTCATACTACTAATATTCACTGTCTTGTTTTCCCATTTATATAATCTTTTTATGATTAATTTAATGGTAAAAGTTATTTTAAATATTCAGATGAAAAGTTTTATAATTTCCTATGTTATGTATTTGCAGTCTAGACTCCTGTGAAAGTCACAGGAAATGAAAAAAACAGATAATACATCCTATATCCATTTTCAAACATATATAATCAGTATTTGAAAATGCGAACTTTTTGTGGTCCTTTACTGTTGGCTTTTTCTTCATCTTCATTGTTTGCTTGTTTGTTTGTTTTTCCATTACTGACAATAAAACATCATGAGTTTGGGCATATTTCTGAACTGTTGAAATAGTCTTACTGTCAACAATTGAGTACCATTAGAGGATCTGAAGAGTTTAACAAAATGGAATGGTTTCATTTTCAGATAACTGTAAGGGAATTCATGCCACTTTATTCTAGGATCTTAATCTGGGTAATTTAATTATGTGTTGGGGGTTAACACCAGTGGGCAGTTAAACACCACACAACTACTCACTCACCTCCTACCCTCGACAGTGGGATGGAGGAAGAGGAAGGAATACTGAAAGCAAGAAATCTTGGGGGCAATGATAAAAAACATTGTTTTACAAGTGAAGGATAAGGTGAAGAAGAGAGAAGGAAAACAAAAGTGATGCAAAGGCAGCCATCTCCCATAGGCAGACATGCCCAGCCAAAGTGGGCTAATGTCTCTAGTCCTCCTCTTTTCCCTTTTGTTGCTGAACTTGATTTTATGTGGTATGGACAATCTCTTGTTAGTTCAGATCATCTGCCTGGTTGTGTCCTCACCCACACTGAGTTATTAGTCTAATAGTTATAATAAAAGAACAAAAAAAATCAGAACCAAGCAAGAGATACAGTTAAATTAACTGATATTTGTGTCATTCCAATTTCAAATAAAAAATGTAACTAGTATTTATCTTGTTTCACAAAAAGTATAGTTGTGGGTATATTTGCACTACCAAATGCATATACATTCATCCAGTTTTATGCTTCCCATGAGTCAGAAGCAAAGCAATTTCTTCTGTAAAGACAACTCATGCAGTTTATTTTCATGTATTACTCCTTACCTATAGAGACAGTATTTTAGTGTGTGTATGGTGTGTGTGTGTGTGTGTGTGTGTGTGTGTTGTGTGTGTGTGTGTGTGTGTATGCATGTGTGTGTATGCATATATGTGTGTATATTAAAAAAATTGATGGGTGTAAAACATTTTTAAAAAGCTGACAATGTAATCCCCTTCAATGAAAAATCAAGTGCTGGAAAAAATGTATTATTTTAAATGTTATTTTTGATTTATTGTGGTTTTTTTTTTCTAATGTGGAAAGTTGGTAACATGCTGTTCAATTTTAAAGTTATTAGGATTTACCAGCTAAGCTCACTCTGTTGAATTTATAATTGACTTATGTTTTGTTTTCTATCTGCTTCCTTTTCTTCATTGGGATATGGGACTTTTCTTCTTTGAAAATGAATTGTCTTGCATGTGTTTATTTTTCTTCACAAAGCAGAAACTCTGTTGCCTCTGAGATCACAGATTACACTGGCCATTTCTACTGAGAAGTTCTAGCAATTCTATGATCATCATATATTATAACTTCATATTATTGAGCCAAAATAACTTGCTCAGCATCATTTAAAACATACAGGAAATGGCACACTCAATTAGATATCCATAATCTACAAACTTTGTAAAGTATTGTTTTAGTGTATTCCCTGACACAATTTCTTCTTTTGCCCTCTGAAAGAAAATGCCAGTGGTTTACAATTGAGCAATTTTATTGTCTACTTTTTGGGGTTTTTTTCTCATACAAAGTATATGTTGATGTTGATAGCCGAATTTTCTTTTCCTATTGCACATCTGTTGACCTTGATACTTAGCTATTTTTTCTGATGGATTATGTCTGGATTTTCCTAGTCTTTTTAATATTCTATTTCTCAATTACTCTCTCTTCCTCTCAGACTATCTGCAGCTGCTGAAACTCAACTTAAAAAATAATTCTTCAGTAATCCAATGTCACTCTTTTCATTCTCCTTTCTTCCCTATTAGAAGTGTTGTTTTCCTTGCAGTAAATAAAATGCCATACAAGTCTTAGCCTGATTTGTTTGGATGATGGAATTTAGCATTTTTTTGTTTTCTGGCTGTCACCCTTCTGACTATACTTTTGTAATGCAATTTTGAAACCATTGGCCAATTTCAGTCAAATGTCACAGTTCTGAAATAAAGCCTTTGTTGAGAAGACTAACGCAGCACTACTGCATAGATACCAATTCAGTTTTGCTTGCTGGCTACCCAGTCAGAATATTCTTTGTCACAACCCAATTTAATATGCAGTGTCTTCCCAAACTGCTTATCATGGGACATCAATGTGGGAGGGAAATAAAATATGAGAGCTTGGTAAGGGTGTCATATTCAAAACCTTCATATGGACAGAAGGAGTATTACTATATATGGAAAGCTAAGAATTTATTTTTAGTCCAATTGATACTCACACAGTTAAGTTGTCTGTTTTTATCTTTTCTAGAAATGAATTTGCAAAGCAAAGCAAATGGAGCTGAGCACCTGACATCTTTATATGCTTAACCAGATGATTTTTTTCAGACTGCTTCTAATTGATCTCATTTTAGGATGTCCTAATATACTATAATTGGGGGGGGGGGGAGGAATTAGAAATAAAAAGAATTACTTTCAAATACTGAAATTCATTTAATTTGCCCTTAAAAAAAAAAAGGAAGAGTAGGCAAAAAGATTCCATCGTAACAGTCACATTTGCCAAACCCATTCTAGTTGTCTTAGTGGATGTGTTGCATATTAGGAGTGCCTACAAACTTGCAGAGCTTAATTCTAATCTGATTTGTTGTATTTAAATTATATTAAAAGGGATTTAGGATTAAATTCAGGATTTTTACTATATGGTACTCAACTCAGTTCAATTCAAGAAGTGATTTTTTTACAGTGAAAACAATTGTCTTTTCTGCTAACCAGAATACAATATGTAAGGGCGCTAGGGAGCAGACTGTTTTTTGCCAGGTAAATACCTTTTTTGTAGATACCAATCTAGAAATAATAGGTGATGGGTGATGGCTATGCTTATTCAATCAAGGTTGCATGCTATTAAAACAAATTGTTTTCTAGAGATCCTAGCATTTTATGAAGGATAAGTTTTTTGATAACTCCTCATCTCAAGGGAAAGCAAAGAATATGAACATTGTAGAGAGAATTATGAAACTAATAATGCTATTTCCCAATTTTTCTACTGATTTTCTGAAGGCAGAAAAATGGTTATGAGATTGAATGTCAATATAGCTTGGGATTGTACTCTGAACACACTATTTTTGGGAAGAAGAAAAGTGAATGCATGCTGAGATCTGTAAAATATTTTCTGCCATACTTGTAGGGATCTAGCGCTGCTCCTTATCCCATGAATTCTCACAGCACAGGATTTGAAAATACAACCTGTATCACTTTAGGTACTGTGTATTTCTGAGTACATTAAAAAGCTTTGTCCCCTTAGCAGAACCCTGGGAAAATTATAGCTCTCAATACCATTGCTGATCAGATCCTTATTGTTTTATGCTCTGATATTTTCATGTTCTCTTTTCCCTTTAGCTTTGCAATTGCAATGCATTGGGAATGGTGGGTATTCCATTATGTTAATGATGGATTGCTGAATTTCTGTGTGTTGTGGAACCTTTTGTTTCACTGGTAGCTAAAAGGAAGTTCATAGTGATTACCTATTGAACTACTGAAAAAAGTTAGATTTTTTTTTTCAAGATAATGAAGGGCCTTTAAAAGTGTCTGATTTTTATAAAGAGCAACATTTAAGTTTAGTTACATTTTTTCTACTGTTGAAATAACTTTCATACTGTTTAGTTAAAGCATTGAAACAATGAGAAAGACTGCCTCTTGTTATGACTCTTGCTGTTTTGCCACCTATATAAACCAGGAAAGAAAGGAAACAACCACAAATACTTTGAAGAACATTTCCATGTCTCATTTGACTGGTGATCTTGAGGTTCTGAGACACTCATATATGTCAAATCTCGATATCTGAGATATAAACAGTTCCTGTACACTAGGTCTGAGAAGAACAGTCAAGGAAGTTTGATTGGTAAGCCGTTATGCCAGGTCAGAAGAAATAAATAGCTTTTTATGGCCTTTGAGAGATTCATAACAGAATTTAGTGCATAAAAGAACACAGTCTAATGGATCATATGACATATTTGTGGGTTTTAATTCCTGTCCATATTAATGTTACCTCAGCTTTTAATATTTCTGGAACATCTTTTTTTTTCCACATATCTTTCCCTTTAGGAATAGAGCTTCTTTAAGGGAAGCATAATAAATGTTTTATTTGTATTATTTTTATTGTGGAAGTCCTTGTTCCTATTATTGGAATTATAAGATTATTTTCAGTCTGCTCTGAATTTCAATATAAGATAAGCTGAATATGAAGTAGGAATCTTACTTTCGTGTATTTGAGAGTTTGAGCAGTATGTTCCAGGAAATACACAGAAAAAAATTTTAATTGACCTCCCTTTCTTCCATAAACACTCATGAACATACAAAACATGACTTAAACATGTTAAGTCTGATAGCCTTTATCTGGAAAAAAAAAAATTATTATGATGGAGATTTTGAGTAATAAGAATCATGTAATAAAAAGGGGATAGTTGAAAAAGTACTGTATTTGTAAAATGTTTTCAAATTATGTCCTGAGGCAGGAATGTTAAAGGAAATAAAATACAATCCTTTGAGGGTCTTGTATCAAATTATTTTCTAAATCATTAGGTGATGTTTCATGATTCTAGTCTGAGTCATGGTATCTGTAAAGATTATGTTCTTTGGTGCCAACAACAAGAAACTGAGGTTCCAGATTGCCAGTCCTATTTTGGGCTGCAGCAATCTGAATCGTGGGCTTCCATAAAAAGAGGTATGGCCAGCAGATCAAGGGAGGTGATTCTCTCCCTCTGCTTCACTCTTGAGACCTCACCTGGAGTGCTGCATTCAGATCTGGTGCTTGAAGCACAAGGGAGCACAGTCCTGTTAAAGTGGGTCCAGAGGAAGACTACAAAGTAAACAGCAGGCTGGAGCACCTCTTCTGTGAAGAAAGGCTGAGAGAGTTGGGGTTCAGTCTAAATGAGAAGCTTTCAGGAAGTTCTTATTGTAGCCTTTCAGTATTTAAGAGGGTTTTATAAAAAAATAAGAGAAGAGACTTTTTAGTGAGGCCTTTAGTGAGAAGAGTTAGCAGTTTTGAATCAAAATATAGTAGATTTAGATTGTACATAAGGAACATTAGATGGGGTGGTGAGACACTGAAACAAGAAAAGATGTGAATGCTAAATACCTGAAGGTTTTCAAAGTCAGGTTAGATGGCACATCTAGCAATCTGATCTACTGAAATATGTTCATGCCCATGTCAGGAAAGTTGGAACTAGATCAACTCTAAAGGGCCTTTCCAACAAAACTCATGGTAGGCTAGTCTAGTCTGAGAAGTGGATTTTTTTATTGAGTCAGTAGTTATACACACCATGATACTGGAGGAATGTACAATAAGCCTAAATGAAAGTTTTAAGTGAGCTTATTGTGAGCTCTCCTAGCATTTGAGTGATTGCATGCTCAGTTCTCTGCTAATACCATTTTTCTGAAAAGCAGTTTTCTGCATGTTTAAGTGTTACAGAAGCATGTGGCACTTGAAAAGCCAGTAGTGTTTATGTAGGATGGAAAATACATTTGAATCATAACAACAAGATAGCGGAGAATCAGTTACATTTCTTTTCTGATTTACAGTCTTTTCTTATCAGTGCAAAATATACTGCACAAATAAATGTCAAATGGCTATATGAGATAATTTTAAAATTAAAATATTTGACTGCTGCTAGTATTGGAATGAAATAATTTTCCCAGATTTCCTTTACTTTTTATTTCAGGCTCTCACTAGGGTTTTTGTCTGCAGTGAAATGTAATCTCAGTTTGTAAAGCTCAGTAGCAAACTAGTCTCTAGGCATGACACTCATAAAAAGAGCAAGGTGTGACAAGGATTTGTTGGCATTATTTGTTAGTCATGACTACTGAATAATAAATTTCTCTTTTAAATCAGGTGTTATTGCATATATCAAAAGAAAAAGAATATATTTATACTAAAACTATAAAACATATTTCCTGAGTGGCCTGTAAATCATATTGTAGTCACGTGGATCACCTAACCAATAATTTATGAGTCATCTATAGGATTTATACCAGAAAATACAAGCAGAGTATGTTAAAATTTTATACCTTATTTTCTAAAATAACAAATAGCAAAACAAATAGTTTTAGTCTACTCATATGCATGTGCTTTCACCCCTAGCAGACTGACCTTCAAATTTATGGTGATCTGCTTTAGGTACAGGTTCTCCATTTACTAAAACAAATACCAGAACAAACCCCAGAATTTCTGTATGTGTTTTGTTTGCCTTATTTACAATAGGCAAAAAGCATATGCATTTCTCAATAAAGAGTAACTTAAATTTTAAAAGCTAGCCTTTGGGTTTTTTTTTTCATTTACAATCCCAATGACAGTAAGGGATTGCTGTCCACAAATCTGTGGGGCCTGATGGGATTCATTCAAGAGTCCTTAAAGAGCTGGCTGATGTCATTTCAAAACCTCTCTCAATCTTTGAGTAGTCTTGGGAGTCTAGAGAGGTCCCAGCTAACTGGAAGCTGGTGAACATTGTCCCAGTTTTCAAGAGCAAGAAGGAGCACCACAGAAAATACAGGCCTGTCACTCTCACTTCAGTGCCTGGTAAAGTTATGGAGAATCTTATTCTGGAAGGTACTGAAAAACACCAGAAAGACAACACAGTCCCTGGTCAAGCCAGCACAGCTTCATGAGAGGAAAGTCCTGCTTATCAAACCTGGTGTCCTTTTATGACAAGACAACCCACTTAGTGAACAGAGGGAAGTTAGTGCAGGGGATTTTCTTGGATTTTGGTAAAGCTCTTGATACTGTTTTTTACAGGATCCCCTGGACAAAATGTCCAGCCCTCAGCTGGATGAACACATCATGTTATGGGTGAGCAGCTGGCTCATGTGTCAGGCACAGAGTGACAGTGACTGAGGTGACATCAGACAGGGGACCTGTCACTAGTGGGGTCCCAAGGGCTCTGTCTGGCCCTGGGCTCTCCCACATCTTTGTAGGTGACCTGAAGGCAGGACTGGAAGGGATACTAAGAAAGCTGGCAGAGGAAAGAAAACTGGGAAGAGCTGTTGACTCCCTTGAAGGCACAGAGACCCTGCAAAAAGACCTCAGCAAATTAAAAGATTGGGCAATCATCAACCGTATGAAGCTCAACAAGGGAAAATGCTGGATCCTGTACCTGAAATGAGCTAACCATGGCTGTATGGACAGCCTGGCAAACGAGATGCTGGAAAGCAGTCCCACAGAAAGGGACCTGGTGGTCCTGGTCAATGGCAAGTTGAACATGAGCCAGCAGTGTCCTGGCAGCCAGGAGGGCCAACCCTGTCTTGAGGGCATCATAGCTGGGCAAGGGAGGTGATTGTCCCATTCTGCTCTGCACTGGGGCAGCCTCACCTTTAGTGTTGCATTCACTTTTGGTCACTGAAATATAGAATATAAAACTATTAGAGAGACTACAAAGGAGGGCAGCAAAGATGGTGAAGGGCCTTGAGGGGAAACCGTTTGAGGAGCAGCTGAGGGCACTTGGTCTGTTCAGCCTGGAGGAGACTGAGGAGAGATCTCACTGCAGTTACAGCCTCCTCACCAACTGCTGACTGATGCCAGAACCCCCTTCCTGAACCCAGATCAGCAACCCTTCTGGGAAACTACTCCCCGTTTATATACTAGGCATGGTGCTCTGTGGTGTGAAACATCCCTTTGGTCAGTTGAGGTCACCTGTCCCAGCTATGGTCCCTCCCATTTTGTTTATCTTTTATTTCTTTTGTGTATCATCTCACTGGCAGAGCATGAGACAATTTTTTTTTAAATGAGAAGAAATTAACTTTTCCCTAGTAGAAACCAGGACAATTTCCATCTCTTACTCCATTTAATTTTTGTCATGCCAAGTTTCAATAGTCCCAAATATCCCATCACCTTCCCTGTTTCTCTCTTTTGATAAATATACACACAGGCATCACTTCCTTAGTCTATGGAGCACCTCTGTCAAATCTGTCAGGATTTCCTCTTTCACCTGTGTGGTTCCTGTGTTATTTTTTCATGTAGATCAGTGAGAGAGATTTTGGTTTGTTGGGTTTTTTTTCCCTGAAACTGATTTTTAATACTAACTTCAGTTCTGAGACGTGTTAAGTACTTTCAAAACATAATCTATGAATACTATATTGTAACAAGTTAACCAATGAGAAAGGATGGTATTCATCTCCTCAAAAGGTTCTACAATCAAAGTTTAAAAATTCCAGTACTTACTGTCATTGTTTCAAAACACTGTTGTTGTAACTGTTGGGCAATGCATTGCTGCATCTTTTAAAAAAAAAAATCTGTGAGATCCTCTGACCTTCTGTAATATTTTTCTATTCAATTTTTAATATAATTTGCAAAATAGATTTTATATAGTTTAATATTTCAGTCTTAATACAGTACTCTTCAGAGTCCTGTACTCTTAAGTAATCCTTCTCCTACTCTATTTTGTATAAAGATGTTAATAATAATACTAGCTGTATTAGTACTGGACAAATGATAGCAGGAGTAATGATAACATTAAAAATTAATGATCCATTACTAGCTTTAGCACATAATTTAATGAACCACAATTTAGGGAAAATAAGCCTTTTTGTATTTCTTTTCATTTTTGTTATTTGAGAGAAGGAGGATTTGATTTTTTAGAGGATTTCAGAATATTTCTAGTACCTCTATATCTTTTCCAATTTTCTGGCATTAGAAACACTGAATTCTGCATTCACTGAAAGAATTAGGTAAAAGAAGAAGGCTGTCTCAATGTAAATCTTCTTTTTATTGCTTTAAAAAGTACTTTAAAAAAAGTAACAAAATACTTTGTTCAAGAATATGCTCATCATATTCCCCTGCTGTGTTTTTAGAGCTTAGACTTAACAACCCTTGTGCATACAGAGCACATTGGTATTATTATTTTTGTTTGAATTTTCTTCTGACAAAAGTATTCCTTAACTGGAAATTGAGTTCTCAAAAAGACCAGGGCATTCATCTTTTTAACACTTATTTCTTAAATGGCGATTACTTACTATGCAATCTATTTGAAGTTGTTTGCAAATAATTTTGCATAATATTTTTATAAAACAGTCTTTTTATTGCTTCGTATGGAACTGCTTAAATTATCTTTATATCTTAATAAATGTTATTAATGAAAGTGCCATCTGAATTTTCATCACACTGATTTTATTAATTAAATGGGTTTAATCGTATAATATTTTGATGTCCTCAAAAACACAGAACCCAGCATGAAATATGATGAATCTTTAAAGCAATTTTTTTCATGGTGATATATCTAAAAGGACCTTTTCCTTCATAGGTATTTATATTTTTTTTTTTTAGATCTTTATGGTGCTCTGTTGTGTTAAATTCATTCATTAATTCCTTTAATTTCCTTAGGTCAGGTGATTTTTTTGGTATTAAAAAAAATATTAAAATTAATCAAGCTGCATATTAAAAATCCAATGAATTGTGAAAATCTTGATTTCATAGTTTTAAGGTATGAATGACTTTGTTGTACATTAAAAACATTTTTGTGTGGTCCAAATGAATGATTTATTTCTTGTTGTCTGTTAATCTCTAAATTACTGGAGCTTGGCATTCCAGTGTTGTACCTAATATTGAATGCATTACAGATTTTATATTCATGTGCATTTCCTGAGTTGAGAGCTGATTAAGCAATAAAAAGTACTTCTGTTCTCTTTCAGCTTATGAGTTACAGAACTGCCCTGATCCTCCTCCATTTCTGAATGGTTATATAGTCAACTCAGATTACAGCGTGGGACAGTCAGTATCATTTGAATGCTATCCTGGATATGTTTTGAGGGGGCAGCCTGTTCTCACCTGTCAACATGGAATCAACAGAAATTGGAACTATCATTTCCCCAGATGTGAAGGTAACTTTCTGGTAGTACCTTTGTTTCAGCACTCACAGTGCTTTCTGATTTTTGTTCACTTTTTTGTGTGCCTGTACATAACGCAGCTTTTGCTGAAAAACAGTGCCTTTATCCTTATCTGTAGTGTAAGCAGATAAGGGTAGAATATTATGTGCATTCATAAATCATAAATGTTTTATTTATCATGTTCCTTGGCACTGATTTATTGTTCCTGTTAATATCTGTCAGTTGTATTGATTATGAGAACTCATGATACTGCCAGAAATTATCTTAAACTCTATGTGAAGGACTACTGCAAGAAGATACTTTTACTCAAAAGCAGTTAGGTTATGGAGACACCTTTATCAATGTTTTGGAAGAAAATACAAAATATTCACGCTAAAATTTCACTATAAATAGATATGTAATATTTTTCTTTATGTTAAACATATATGGTCAAATTTTAAAATATCAATTAAAACTGATATAAAAGTGTAAAGTGTTAACAGTCAATGTTTTTAGAATTTGTTAGAAACCTAGCTAGTTCAACAACTCGTATTTATGTTTTAGTGATATATATGCAGCGCCAAAGGGCATGTAACCTTCTATCTTTTCTTACTCCTTTTTATTCCCTAGAGAAGCATATTCTCTGAAATACATGAAGATGTATAATAGGAGCAGCAGGGTTTTATGGTATAAATCAGGATTTTCTGTTTTCTTAGATTAAACAGGAATGAATAATATATGTTCAGTTTGAAATTACATGCAAGAAGTGAATTAATATTTATAATGACAGGAAGACAAAATCATTCTTACTTTTCCCTGTCCCCTCACCCATAGTCTTAATTCAGCGGTTTCATCTTCATTTTCTAACTCAAAGAAGGCATTCCTCTGCTCCTGACATTTCTATAATTCACAATGTACATTTGGCCTGGTTCGTGTGCATGTCAATCCTACCTTCCAAGCTTACCCACAGTCATCTACATCTCCTCCACACAGCTGAGGCCTGAATGCATGCAAGTCCATTGTGTGTGTGATTGTGTACATTTATAGGTACCATTTCTGACGAAACAGCAGGTTGCTTTCTGGCTTTCTGTTTTGACTGAGCATTAAGAGATTTCTGTCTCTTACTTAGCACACTACTTGCTTTGTGGAAAATTTATCTGTGTACATTAAAGCTCCACCTGGTACTGCTGAAATTATTATTACGACATATAAATGTCGGGGGTTTTTCTACAGGGAAAACAAATTGTTACTCTGGTTGTTGTAATTAGTGGATCTGAGATGAAAGTCAGTGAAAGAATGAAATAATTTTTTTAGCTATGATCTATTTTCTTAAAAGTTTGAATTGAAAACTTTTTACAGAAGATTGCACTTACTGTTGAAGGCTGAAAATCTGTATATGGGAGAAAATTGGATTAATTTCTACTCAAATAATCATAATAGAATCATGTAATACAGTCGTGCTCTAAGACTACTGAGCAGTCAAGTTGTCCCAGTGATTAACCATAGATGTCTTGTTATAACATATGTAATTGTCAGTAAATGATTAACTGGGTTTGGGTGTCTGTTAGAATTTTAAAAATGTTTACTGTCTTTCCATGCGCAATGTAATTAGGTGCAAATGAGTATGAGAACAAATAGTATAGTATTCATTCATTTATAAATCAACATGTGGTCTACTGTTGGCATTTTTTAGTTTAGAAGATTTGATTATGCACTTGTTTCAAAAGTCTGTTTCTTCAGGCCTATCATTCAAAGTGCAACATAACAACGACATTAATTTAGAATGATTTGTTTATTCCCACTAAAGCTATTTTTACCTTGTGTGAAATATAACCAATTATTTCTGTTTAATTTTATGTTTTTTGTGACTTTTAAAGATCTTTGGAGAAAGCCTAGTAACAGCTGGGTGTATTACTTACTCTGCTAGAGTTCTGTTACCTGTGACACCTTTTTCCTGACAAAATTTATTGATCTTTCATGGCTAACAATCATATAAGAGGAATTAGACTGAGATACTGAGACTGCTACTGAGTTACAGTCATTACTGAGATACAATCGATCTGCATTTTTTCTTGAATATTAGAGAATAAGGAAGGGAAAATAAAAAAGGTATGCAATCATTAACATCATTAATAAACCTGTCAAAAGAATAGTAAATTCAAAATATATTTAAATATAAAACCTCAATCAGAAAAATACTGTATATTGATTAGAAATTAATATTAGTCTCAGGAAGTGTATTTCCCTGTAGTAAGCATAATTGTCAAAGCAGTCTTAGTTTTAAACATGGAGTACTGTGGATGTGCAGAGAACAGAGTAGATTTCTGAGACCATACAAAGTGACCATAGCATGAATGTAGGGGTTTAGGAAATAGTAAAAAGTGGGCTTGAGTCACATTTTCATCACAACTCCTGATAGAGTTGATAGGCAGTGTCTGTCTCCTGATAGAGAGATGATAGACAGTGCCATATGCCCTTGGCCTTTACATACAACGAGGAATCAGACAGATAGTACCAACCCTTCATTCTCCTTAGCTAGTTTCATTTGTCAGCCACTAAAGATTCATGGTTCAGAAGCAGGTGCCATTCTCTTCAAACAATCACAGAATCACAAACTGGATCAGGTTGGAAGGGACCATAGTGGATCATCTTATCCAACCTCCTGCTCAAGCAGAATCATCATAGAGCACATTGCACAGGACTATGTCCAGATGGAAAATGTGCTAAATGCATCATACCAGTTAGTACTGATATAGATGGTGGAAGTGAAGAGGTTAAAGCCTCCTTAGCCTGTCCTATAAGTCCAGAGATTTTTAAAATAACTCCTCCAAAAAGGGCTACTCATCAACAAGCCAGATGACCTTCTACCACAACAGTATAGCAGCTTTAAACTATACAGAAAATGATACATCCTTCTTCATTTCTTAGTCCTCCTTCCTTTTCCCCTTTTCCTTTCCTATTTTTTTTTTTTTACTTTTTCCTTTTTTCAGTTTTTTCTGCTTTTATTTTCCATCACTTGTTAAGTTGAAAAAGAAATGAAGACGGTCTGAAGGAGAGTCACAGGAACACTGGCAATAATAACATAAGCTTAATGGTAAGAGCTAATGAGAAATATTCTAGAGCAAGGCTGAGTGCCCATAAATGAGATTAAGGTCTCATTCTAATGGGTTAGGCTCACTAATTTGCACTAATGGCCATATGTCTACTTGGATACATGCTTTCATCCATATTCAGTCAATTCTTCCAAACTAAGACTCAAAAGAGCACATTATCACTTATTTTCTATCCTTGAATAAAGTCAGCCTTTTTATAGCTTTGATTTGGCTGCAGACTTAATTCAGGAAGTGTGCACAAATTTCTGTCTGTATGTCCATTTTACTTGTCATAAGGATAATAAGCATACAATCTGCAAGTGAATGGCATTAAAAATTACTCAAACCTGTCAGAAATGAAGCATAATGATTTTGTTCTAGTGAAAGATCAGCCTGTTTTTCCAGAATTGTATACCAGTTCAGTTTGATGGAAACATTCAAGACCTGTTTGCTTATTTGAGTTTTAATCATGAATACAAACAAAAGGTGCCCTTTTTTAGACTGCGTATGGACTTCGTTTCAAGAATTATATGCAAACAATATTACCAGTAGATTTTAATGAATTTTAAGGAATGAAACCTAAAAGACATCAGAATAAATTACTTTTAGAAATGTCAGTATTTATTTGAGAAGCAACCATCCAAGGAAAAGGCTGTCTTTAAGGCATAGGTTGTCTTGTCTTGTGGAGCTTTAAGGTATTCCATTTGTAACATGAAAAACTACTTTCTACTAATTTTTTTCATTTGTTTTCTTTTCAGCTCCTTGTGGCTATAATGTAACTGCTCAGAATGGTACAGTTTATTCTCCAGGATTTCCAGATGAATACCCAAATTCCAAGGACTGTACTTGGTTAATTATTGTATCTCCAGGCCATGGGATTTATATCAACTTTACCTTACTTCAGACCGAACCTGTGAATGACTACATTGCAGTATGGTATGCAATTTTTTGAAACAGAAGTAATGTTTTTCTGATTGATTTATCAAGTCTCTTTGTCCCAATCTACAGGTTTTTTTAGTATCCCTCTTTAGGCTGTCATATGTGCTGGATAACAGCATAAAACAACATCTAAGGTTATCTGAAAAAAAAAAATATTTATCACTGTCCGAACTCTTTAAGAATACTGTTCCAAAAGGACTTTGAAGCTCAAACTCAGTTATCAATCAGATCTTGTTTGACTCTCTCTCCTCTAAGTGAGGCCACATAAGGTCAAAGTGGTGTAATAATCTACACTATGTTGAATTATATGTTCCATGAACATACAGGCAATATATTAGTTTTTGCAAAACTTTCTGACATCTTCAGACATTAACTAATTTAGGCATTAAGTAAGATTTTTTAAATTACCTTGATATTTCAATATGCCTGATAGACATACTTTTTATATTCTCTAACCCAGAATTTCAGGCTTTGTACCTCTGTCTTTAAGCTTCATGTTGTACGTTCCTCTTCTCTGAATTTGTATATCTTCCCTCACAAATCCATTCAGCTTGTGACCTCAGCTGAAGGAAGAGGCCTTAGAGCTGTCTGAATTCTTGCATAAGGATTTACTGTATTCAAGAGCAGGCATAGATCATGCTGAAGGTCTTAGACATGTCATCTGTGTCTAGCCCTGCTCCTTACCCCACATACTGTGCAAAGTGTCTGCTCATATATGCTACAGATAGTTCAGGAAAAGGTAAGTTTGCACAGAATATAGGATGTAACTTATTCCTGTGTGAGTCAGCTGCTCTGACCTTCCAGCTAGTCCACTATTTCTGTAGCTATCGGTGAGGTTTATTCAGACAGTTTATAGAGATGCACTACTGTTTCTGAACAGCCATTTGGCTGCCTCTGGTATTTGCATTACCTGTAAACCCAAGTGTAAAATGCATCATAGATTGTCTTCTCTGGCAGGTTTGTGTATATATAATGCTTGGCTTTTCAGCGATTCAGCTGGGGTGAATAAATATCCCTCTGATTGAAATACAGTGAAAGGTCAAAAGCTAACAGCTTTCGGAGACATTCTAGATAATCTCAAGCTTTCTAAATCAACATATTGCAAAAGCTTTTTCATTCGGTTTACATTCATTATATGTGTATACAAAATAACTGGAAATGAGTGTTGTAGAGCTCAGAAAATACTTCAGTGATAAAAGTAGGGAGTTTTGTTTATTTATTCATTCTGACTCTTCAGGCCTGAATGTTCTACATTATGATACTGGAAGTGAATGAAGCCTGATGTTAATGGAGTATGTTTCTCTTTGGGTTTATAATCCTGCTGTTGACAAACACAAAACACAATTTTTTTTTTCCCTGTTTTTCCCCTCTCTTTTTTTTTTCCCTCCTTTTTATTTTCTTCCCCTTAGGACATACCTTTTAATCTTTGGAATTTATTTAAATGGCAGAGTAACTTGCAATTTCCACGACTCTGTGTTTTAACCATGAGTTGAAGACTTGTAACACCTGGGTCAAAATGAAAATATGACTGCATTACAAGATTTCTTTTTCTTTTTTTTTTTTTTTTAATATATATTTTCTGCATCTGATCTGTACATGAAAATTTTTGGCAAGAACACACATTGAAAATTTCTTGCCACCACTAAATTTCTTGCCCATGTAAATATAAAAACTATCGCAAAATAGCCTGGCCTCTAAAAAAATATCATGTTTGAAATTGGAAAGAGCATTCTTTGTTGTTAGAAGTAAAACCAACCAACCAAACAACTAATTTTAAATCATTAGGAAAATAATTTTTTGCAAAAATTTAAATTTTTCTCCAGAGAAAAAAGACTGTTAATTTGAATGTTAAGTACATTAGTTTTTCAGCTGACTTTTAATGTTCTACATTACAGGGATGGTCCTGACCATAATTCGCCTCAACTAGGAGTTTTCAGTGGTAACACAGCTCTGGAAACAGCTTACAGTTCTACCAATCAAGTCCTCCTCAAGTTTCACAGTGATTTTTCAACAGGAGGATTCTTTGTTCTCAATTTTCATGGTCAGTTTTCTTTATATAATTAACATCTAATTATAACAGTCATTTAGTGAATTTTAAAAATAGTTCTTCACTTCGTGGTTTACTGATTTACCAGGACTCATAGATTTGTTGGGGCGGGGGAAGGGTTGGGTTGTGGTTTTTTTTGTTTTGTTTTGGGGTTTTTATTGCTTGTTTTTTGGTTTGGGTTTTTTTGTTTTTTTTTTTTTTTTGTTTGTTTTTTGTTTTTTTTTTTAATAACAGTACTTCTGTGTTATTTTAAATTGCATATTAAAAAATCCTAAGAATGCTAATTTAGGGATTTTAATAAACTGTGTTCTATTTGTAATATTAACCATTACTATCTAATATTAAGCTCTTACTCTTTTAATTACTTTGGCCTATTTGTTCAATAAGATTTAACTTTATTAAAATCATTCTCCAGCTGACCATGCCTAGGGTTCATGGTCAGAAAAGTTTCCAGGGTGTTATGGTTGGGTTGAAAAATATCATAAAGACTGATATGCAGCAAAATACTTTTTTCAAAGTTACATTCAGCACTAAAGGTGGTGGAAATTAGGTATCTAACTCAGAAGTGAAAAGCTGAACTGTAATTCTAGTTCTAATTCTAAGTCACCCAAAATATATATAATAAATGGAAGATTGTTAGCCTTCTGGACTCTAAATCAAAAATATACAATTAATTAATTCACAAAGACCAAAGTAAATGTCACAGAAAGAGAATACCTGAAATATCTGTTTCCATGGAGAAGTCCATATGAAATTATTACGCAGAATCTGACGTGTTTCCCTTGTCTTTCCTTTTCTCCTAAACCGAGGTCATGCTACATGGTCACTGCACTTAACCTGAGAAGCAAAAACTAAAGTGGATAGAACTATCAAGTTGTCCAAATAATTTTGTTCTGACAGTAAATTAGTTCCATGAAGGGGAGAGTTTTTCTTTAGTATATGCACTCTTATCACAATCTTTAGTTCTGTTTTGAATTTTTTTTATCCAGAAAGGGCTTCTACAACTGTTGTAGGTATTCTGTTCCATTTTAGAAGCACAGTTATTTTAGTGGTCACCTTTCTTATGAGATTGCTCACAATTTATTGAAACAGATTTGAAAATCAGACAAGAGACATTATTTAAAGAGTCACAGAATAATAGAATGTTTTAAATTTAAAGGGAACTTAAAGATCATCTAGTTCCAACCCCCCTGCCATGGACAGGAACATTTTCCACTAGACCAGGTTTAGACCTAGACTTGTGTGATTCCTTAGATCCACAGCTTCTCTGGGCAACCTGTTCCAGTGTCTCACCATGCTTATGTCATGTAATGACATTTAACTTGGAAAACTGAGAGACCGCGAGGTTCAGTGCAGCTCTCGTAATTTGGGAATTGTGAATATGAAACGAATTTTCTTTAAATACTCTGTTAACGCACCAGTATTTAATTTTTTTCACTTAAATTTGCAGCATATCAGCTCAGGAAGTGCCAGCCTCCACCCTCAGTTCCACATGCAGATTTGTTTACAGAAGATGATGACTTTGAAATAGGTAAAAAGATAGTATTTCTTTCCCTTTCTTCTGTTTTCAACTGAATTCTAGTTAAAATAAGCTATTTCATCTTCCACCTGAGATTTTCATATACTTTTTTTTGAAGGATTTTTTGAGATTTAATTTTTTTTCAATACCTTTTTCAGGAGATTTTGTGAAGTACAGGTGCCATCCTGGTTTCACCCTTGTTGGACAAGATATATTAACCTGCAAACTGAATGCACAGTTGCAGTTTGAAGGATCCTCTCCATCCTGTGAAGGTAAATATATACTTGTATGGTATATATATCATTAATATGCATCCCACATAAAGCATCAAATTTTAGGCACAGTCATTTCGTTGATGCCTAAAAGAAAAGTTTCCATTTACTTCTTTAATATCTAAGAACTGCACATGTTTTTATGTATTTGGCCCTAGGAATTATATGTAGAAATTTTATCCTTTAGAACCAATGAGAAGTGGTTTTAACTATTTGACTCTACCATTACTGAATCACTGATTTCTAAAATTAATTTAAAATGTTCTCTATTGCTTCATATCAAACCAAAGATTTCTTTTTACTTCTGAAGAATACTAAAAATATTAATTAAAATAAAGCTTTCAAAATAAAATAAGAAATTATTCTCTGTGCTTTGACAAATGTGGTGACATCGTATAATAGAGTCACATGAAAAAGCTATTTTTAAAATTATGTGTGGAAAATTAAAATTTTTCACAGTATTAAAACTCTGAACTATTTCTATTGTGTTCATAATTACAGCATTTCAAACAAGGAACCAAAAAATTTAATATGAATGATGTTTAGATACACATTTTTATGTAATTGCCTCATCTTCACGGAAAACAAGTTTATCTTAGAAATGTGTATTTAGTCTTCCAAACTTTGTTTTTCAAAATATGTCGTTTGGTGTTATTTCTATATATTTATTTAATTTTGTTAAATAGTGGGTGATAAAACAGTTGCGAAATATTGAAAAAGTGATCAAGAACACATCTGTAGAATTTTGTCCTGAAGTACCTCAAATTTTTTTGGGAAAAAAATTACTGATGAGATGCTATCATTAAAATTTAAGGAAAACAAAAATAACAGAATTTCTCTATTCTGTATTATACAAGTTCAACTTTGACCTATATTACATAATTGTGGATGGAGTAACTTCCATATTGTGAGGAAAAACATCCGTATGCACAAGAGGTAATGCTGGAAGCACAACAATTATTGTGACACTTTAATAATAGCTCTATGTGTATCTTTCTTCCTGTTCTCTACTTTCACAATTTAAAAATTAATAAAGGATTCATAATACAAACTATTATTGATGCCATAATATGTTTCATGCATCTGTTTGCTTGAACACACACTTCAGGTAAAGTGGTTTTATCTACCTCCCCTTTTTTGACTTGTGCATACAATTATCTGGGATCTGCCATGCGTTCAGACATTGTACTCCATATCTTTGTTTTGAGTGGAAAAGAATCATTATTCATTTCAGGACCCTCACCATAAAATATGCAGAATGGGAATACTGTGTGCTTCTATATCTTTCTTGATAGGATAACTGAATACTTATCAATGTTTCTCATGATTTCATTTTTTTAATCAATGTACTTCTCTGTTATAAATGTAATATTTTAGTAAGATGATTGAACTGCAAATCCCAACTTTTTAGTGAACAGTAACAGCAGTAACTTAACTCTTGGCAGTGTCAATTAGAGTGTAAATATAAAACGGAAGCCTGAAGTAAACTGAACATTTATTGTAAAATCTACAGAGATATTAGGAGCTTCTGATAAGGGTTAGCCATCCATAACAATTCCTGCAGATGCTGTGCAAACTATTGTGCTTTCTCTGACTGTACCCTGTGAACGCAACAAAACTTTGTTACAAGGATGACATCAAAAGAAATAATCTGATAATGAAAAATAAAAGTGCCATTGAGTGATTCAGAGACAGTAGAAAATAGAACTGGAGGATTAGAGTAAGATTCTGGCAGAGTTATTTTGGACAGAAATAAGGGAGGAATTTCTTGAGGTAAATTGGGATGCACCAGATTTCCTTCAAGTTTTATCTTTATATAAATATAATTTTCCATTCTGGAAGTAGAATTACTTGGTTTTATCTTATCCCAGTCTCCCCAGTATTACTATGGAGATAAATGTTGAATATAATTTCTATTTTATTATATAACTCTTGCTTATATTTATTAATCATACAAAATATTGCTAGATAATTTAAAAGTTGTGCTTTTAATTACTGTCTTTATAGTGTTTACTCATAGATAAATATTTGAAAGCACACATGTTGCACTTTGTAAATCTAAGTATCTGAAGGGGGAGAATATGTATTTCTGCATTAGACCAGAAATTCTGTATACCAGACCATATACCCAGTGTTCCATATCTAGCACTGGCCACTAATGATTTTCTAGCAAAGGACAGAAAGTCATTGCAAACATGCAGTTAATTAAGGCTTCAACTCAACTGTAGCTAAACCACTCTTAAGCTAGAAATGTTCTTTGTATTTTGAGTCCTTTAGGGACTGTTTCTTCAGTAGAATTATTCAGTCCTATTTTGAACCCATGTAAATGATTTAAATCCACAAATTTTTCTGCAAAAACTTACAGAATTAGTTTATTTGATATGTGAAGTTATTTCTCTCTCTGTTTTGAACTTGGCACCTGCTGCTTTCACTTCTTGTCATCCAGTACTTATGTACTTATGGGGAAAAAAATCAGTACCAAGATGTTCTCTATTGACCATATTTTTGGAATGATTCTGTAGACCAGAAAATACCCTCAATACTCTGTCCAATTCTATTCTGTTTCTTTAGGAGTGATGCAGTATGGAATGGCATTTTTACAAAACTACTTTATCACCATAGACTTGAAAAAAAAAAAGTGCTTCTCGCTGTGCAATCTGCATATTGTATTTCAAACTAATTGTTGAGCTACCTTCACATATTTCTACATTTTATCTGCAATTTACAGTTGTTCATATTGTCCTTGTTTAGATCAGCTTCATATTTTTTAAAGAACGCTTTCCATTTTCTTGAGCTGTGCCACTATGTTGTAGTAGTCAAAAATATATTTACATGATAGAAGGCAAATTTCTAGGAAATTATATAGGAGTCTGATGACATATCTGACAGGCAAGAAAAATCAGTCTGCTGCATGACCACTTCTACATCATTCTCAATAAATGACGTCCAGAGCAGCTCTAATCACAACACATCACAGTTTTCTTACAGCTTCTTTTCCCTTCCTGTCTGAGGACAGACTTTCTCAAAATGTTTGGTACTGGGTTAACTTGCCAGGTGTTAGTTCTAACATGCAGAGCCCTAGGCACGCCTACAGAACATGCTGTCAGTGTGAATAAGTTTACACTTAGTAGTTGAACAGTTGTGATTTCTGGTTCTACACTTGGAGCCGCTGCTGTCAACCTATCCCTTTATCCTCTTGCTACAAATTTTTTCCATTTTTTACTTGCTGTTAGGGAAGTGTAGAGATGTAAATGAAAGCATAATTAGCATTGTGACAGTAAAAAATATTCCTGTATTAGTTACAAAAATTGAGATGCTAGTTAAACAGATGAAGTTTAAGGTAATATGGCTGCTCAAAACAGTTAAATTAGAGAGGTAGGGTGATAATATTGTCCTAATGTGGTGATAATATTTATGAATAAAAAACAAAATCAAAGATGAGGATGTCAGAAGTAGTACCAGAGTTAAGAAGCTTAGTCAGCTAAGCTTCCCCAAAAAACCTAAATCACATTTCTCCAAAAGCCATGTTAGGGATTGTGTTCCTCAAAACTAGAATATGATGAAAGTGTTATGCTGCCATGCAGAATTACCCTTCTCATGACTACCCCACTGCACACAATACATGTGACTATGTAACATAAAGATAGTTGTTTTTCCTGTTGTTATTCTGTAAGCATTGCCACTGTGCATGAATTTACGCAAGTTTAACAAATAACATTATTTGGAATTTACATGTGCAACGTTTTTAAAAATGAATGTAAAATATATTACTTATTTCTCCCAATATGACTAAAGCATGTTTTTAGTATTTATT
Source organism: Sitta carolinensis (assembly GCA_032173965.1). Lineage (NCBI taxonomy): Eukaryota > Metazoa > Chordata > Aves > Passeriformes > Sittidae > Sitta > Sitta carolinensis. The sequence continues at coordinate 21,519,300 of JAVUNC010000004.1, read as the reverse complement.
CCTGTTGTCATTCCAAACTATTTTACTGTGGTTACTTTTAAAATTCATGGGATTTACTTATAAATAATTGATAATTAAATATATTGTGAGGCTCAAGCATCTAATCTATTTTGCAGCTCAAATTTTCTCAACTGGTAAATTTCACATCAATTCCTAATTTTCTAAATGTGTAGAGAGTTGAGTCAGTATGATTCATATCTGTAATTTAAGTGAGAGGAAGATAGTCCATGAGGTATCAAATATGTTAATGTTATTAGTCAACTGACAAATAAAAGAAACAGTATTGAGTAGAATATTGTGGTGGGTTGACCTTGGGTGGTCACCAGGTGCCCACCAAGCAACTTTATCACTCCCCTTCTCAGTGAGACAGGAGAAGGAAATAAGATGGATAAAAACCTGTAGGTCAAGATAAGGCAATTTAAAGCAAAAGTGAAAGGTCGCATGCACAAGAAGAGAAAAAAGCCAGATATTTTGTTCTCTATTTGCCATCAGCAGGCAATGTCCAGACACTTCCTGTGAAGCAGGACTTCAGTACATGTAGCTGTTAAAATAATGAGTACATCCTCTCCTTCCTGCTCTCTTTTAGCCTTTATTGCTGAGCTGATGTCATATTGTATGGAATATCCCTTTGGTCAGTTTGGGTCAGCTGCCCTGACTAGGCCCCTCCCAAGACCTTGCCAACCCCCAGCCTACTGGGTGGTGGTGGTGCAGAATGCTGGGGAGACAGCAGTGATGCTGTGCCAGCACTGCTCAGTGAAGCCAAAACTCTGCTGCTTCATCCACTTCTTTTTAGCTACCAATATAAAGCACAGCACTGTGAGGGGTTGCTGTGGGGAAAAATAACTCCATTTCAGCTAGACCCAACACAAATATGTATGCCTCAACCAGAGCACTTTTTATTTAGGAGTATTCTGTTTTAAAATGTTATGCTAAAAGGGGAGAGCTAATATTACAGAAAAAAAAGCTCGAAATAGCAGATTTTTTTTAACCTGTGTGTATGGTGAATGCAAGATGATAACACTGTGGAGTTTACTTTTATTCAAATTATAGGTATTGACTGTGGTACTGAAAAATAGATGTGCCTTTTGTTTTAAAGAACAAGGTGAAGCAGTCTTATTATTGTCTCAGTGTCTCAATTTTATGTCTTTGGGCATATGAATCTTGTAAATTTAAATCTTGCAAAGTGTAGCTTCCACCCTAGAGATTAAGTTCTTTAATTAGCAGCTAAGCTGCACTGGAGAGGAATTGGTGACTAATTCATCAGGGTGCAGAAAGAGCCAATAAAGGCTGCCAAGGTGCGCAGTGCCAATTTGCCACATAACCCCATGGTACGGCTTCCCAGACTGCAAAGGGGCAATGTACAGACTGCCTTCCCCAGTCCCTGAACTGCTTCAGAACTGTTCCTCTCATAAGTGGTATATCTGTGGTATATCTGCTATGAACAGCTTAGACTGGAAGGGACCTCCCGTCCAATGAGTTAGCCGTAGGAAGTAAATCTTGGCAAGAGGGAGACCTAAAGCTATAGCTCAGTGTTTAAAAAGATTTTGCCACTTCTGTCCTAGCACAAAAGTGATACTGAGCTGCTAACAGATTAGAAGGACATAATAGATTTGATTTTGCTGAATTTTCTGCTGTAGGAATATTCTGGTTTTGTCTCAGTACCACAGAGGAATATTCCATATCTCCTTTCACCTTTGGCAGCACTATTTGCACCGATTTGTATTAGAGAGGTACATTTTTTTTCCCACATAAACATTATTTCTCCTTTTTGGAAATTGTTTTGTTAGTAAAATTCTGAAGTTCAGTAAGTGAATACAATAGAATACGTGGAGGGAAGAATTCCTACAGCAGTCTTGCTGAAGTCTTTTCCATCCTAAAAGCATTAGACAAAAAGACACCGTTAGGTGTTAAAAATACAGTTACTTTTATAAAGGATCCTTTATGATGCACCACATGGTGGAATACATGCAGAAAATGTGCTGAAGATGCACACAGTAACATAAAGCGGGAACAATTCTATGTTTCTCAAGTTAACATAACTGACAAGAATCCCCAGTTAGAGACGCAAGTGATGAGGTAATTCCTCCTGGGTTCAACCCTTTTTTGAAACCCCCCATTTAGATGCTAACTAAACTTTGTTTATGAGAAGGTATCTCAAGAAGCCATTTTAACCTTGGTTCCCAGAGAATTTAGCCTTGGCCTCCAGGGGATTGGAGTCTCTAGGAATGTGTTCTGTTTTTTCAACAGAGTAGGTGAAAGCTAGCTACAAATCTATGTAGTTATACAATAATAGGCTACAGAGCTAAATATATGTAAAGAAAATATAAAAGCAAAAAGGTAAAAATGATTTTGGCATCACTGCATTGATCTGTTTCTTCTGTATATGTGATGGTGTATTCAAGGAAATACTGTGACCTTTAAGCTGTTGATTTTTAATATTCATTCACCAAAGAAATGTTCTTAATTACACAGCAACATCTCAATTATGAGAGAAGGGCATGAGGAAACGTCTGCAAAAGGCATATTTTCCCTGTGGTGAATAAATTAGTTTCAGGTCCCTTGTTAAGATTTGGCTGCAAGGGATGAGACAGCTAAGAGAAGTTTTTTTCTGTTATTGATAACTTTTACCTGCTTTTGAAAGAAATTTGTTCGTTGGGTTTTTTTCAGACTTAGTAAATAAGCTATTTCATTGTCTCTTTCCTTCTCTTTTTGTCTCTGATGTGTTTACAGGAAAAAACAGATAATCCAAGAGCTAAGCAGCTGAAATAAAAAGGCAGGAAAAGTAATTTCTATGGGTTTTTCATCCTTTCCTCTCCCCTTTACAATTTCCTACTCCTGTCTCTTTTTCGTTTCGTAGACCATTCTTACCAGTTCTTCTCTGGAGCACTGCCACAGGTTTCTGAGATGATCACAGTCAGTGTTTGTGCTGATTTTGTCTTCTTTCATCCTGTGCTACAACAGTTCTTTTATCCCAAAAGAAACTAACATTTTTCACTTCTCTGAATTGTTGACTTTCCTCTATGTTCTTATTTCATTCCTTCCCTGACTCCATTTCTTAAAGATGCTTGCAGTGTATTTCTTGAGTTAGTGAACAATATCTCTTCACTTAGTGACAGTGTTCCAGAGATCACTATACATCGGTCCCAGGCTTCTCAAAATGTAATCTTGACTCTTACTCTTAGTTGATAATCTTTCACCCAAGATTCCAAAAACATGTACTGGAGTAAGTAAACAGAGTCCATTATTTCCTCTCTGAAAATGATCCTGTGGTAACTTAGCTGAAAGGGCACCCATATAAAGGAGGCAGTAATAGCCTTTTAGATTACCCCAGCCATAAACTTCTCTGGAAGAATTGTACTATTACACTTCTGTGTTAGTTTGACCAGCCCACAGAGGTGAGCTGGCTGGTTTTGAGTTTGGCATTTTACTGGACCAACGGGAAGGCATTTTGTTTCTGGTTGTTATTACATTTCAAAGGAAGGAAGCCTGGGAAGCTTCCTTTTTGTTCCAGCTGTTGGAGAGAGAACACCTTCCCCTCTCGGCCCTGGGCAGAGTGGGAGGAGAGGGGGGAGGGCCACACAGGCCAGGTAGGGCTCAGCTGATTTTGGGAACATCTGCTGGCACAAAGTTGTGCTCTGCTGCTGTCCAGGCTGGGTTCTGCTTCTGTTTAACTCTGGGCAGAGAGGGGAAGAATCCTGGCTGCAGGCCAGGCCACCCTAATAAGACTGAGGGGTGGAAAAGGGGATCTGAGGGTCTGTTCAACTCTTGTCCCCAGCTGCAAAAGACCAGTGAGCGGCTGCTTTTGTCACTGTCCCTCTGAGATCTGCCCCTGCTCAGCAGGGCTTTGTAATCTAACACCATGGACTGCAGCCTGGCTGAGATCCTAGCACAGCTCCAGCTCAGTCCCAATCCTTCACAGAATGGCTTGGCCAAGACACTGCCTTTGTTAACTCTTTCAGTGCACAAAGGGAACCTGATAAACTTCCATTCTCTCTCCAGTGAGAGAAAATTAGAGTGAAGGCAAATAGAGAGATCACATGAAGGCATCAAGGTCAGTCAAGAAGGAGTGAAAGTCCTGATGAAAGGAGTATAGGGAGCTGCTTTCAGACTGAAAAGACTCTTATAAGCTATGGTTATTGACAATAATATATAGAGATACTTCTTTTAATCTATAGAGAAGTATGGGGGAGAGGGAGAGTTCAAATTGTAGTCCTGAGCAAAGGAATGAAAAGTTGACAAAGCTGTGATTTCATGAGAAGCTGAACAGAGAGATGAAGTGATAAAGACTCTTTGCCCTTGAAAGAAGATGTAAATCTCTGTTCCTTGAGTTGAAGGTGATCTCAAAGATGGATAAAGAGAACCTTTGTTTTGAACAGTTTATTTTTAAAATAAAAACCCGTACCCCATTAAAAAATGTGGCCCAGCAGCACAACTGTGAACATGGAAGGAGTTTCATGAACGCAAAGGATCCGGGTGGCTGTTGTTCATGAAGACTGGATCCACAAAAGAACTGTTTCCCTGTGGGGGAATTTTCCATAGCAAATGAGAGGTGCTTCCCTCCCTAAGAAGAAAGACTGGTTTAGAGGTGGAAAACTGACTGAGATTTTTGAGTGTTGTTTTCTTACATTGTTGGTCAGGAGAAAAGAAGGTGTGGGGAGGGAAGAGGAGTGTTTTGAAAGTTTCATTCTGATTCTTGGGGTTTTTTTCCCTTTTAGTGTTAGTTAATAAAGTCTTATTACTTTTATGCTTAAGCCTGCTTTGCTCTTAATTAGGACATTTCAAATTAACAAACCCAAACCAAAACATGAATTGGTGTTTCTGCCCAGTTTTGAATTGAAACAATGACAACTTCCCAAGTAAGGAGATTGCCAGGCTTTAGTCTTGTCTGGACAGTATCTGTGTAACATCCAGATTTTGTTTGCAAACCCCAAATCTGAATGACAAAAGACATTTGTATCCTTAACATGCTGCTAGTGTTTAGATATGGCATGTTTACAAAACCACTCCAGTTGTACTTCCCACACTCCAATGTCCCATTCTAAAAGACCCATACCTTGCAACTTCTTGTTTGTCATGGTTAGTTGATTGTAGCCATTTCTAAACCATAGTTTATCCACAATAGTGACAGTTTTGCAGTGTTGAAAAGAATCACGGTGTCTTGCTGTGAAAAGTCTGACCGCACCGCTTATTTCTGATACTTGTAACTTATGACTGTGAAGAAAGGCTTTTAATTCTCTAGTTGCTGTAGTAGACGTTACCATTTTTAATAAACATTTCAACTAAGTCAATACTGGATCAGTAAAACCCACCTTTTTCCTTCTTAAAATAGTCCTGTAGCATAAGGAATGATACTACAGGATAAGGCAGGTTGTGGAACTGTCATGTCAGCTACTCTTCAAAACCGATGTGCACTTTTATTCATGTCTGACAGGAAATGCTGTGGGGAAAATTTTTGCTATTTATCTGATGATATTTTTCTACCCAATTTTTTTTTTTTTTTTTTTTTTTTTTTTGAGAATTTGCTGGTTTACTTGTATTTTCTTCCTATTTGTGAGTCACAGCACTTTTTGACAGTATTTTCCCAAGTTATTCTTGCCTTATTCTGAAGAATAGAGGAAGTCGAAGTAGCAGTGTGTTTCATTTTAAGAGAATGAGAGAAGAAGCTACTGCCATTAAACACATGTAATGCTATATTCTTAGATGGAAGTTTGTATGAAATTTCTGGGTATAATTTTACTGTGCGTGTTTCTACGTCAAGAGGAAATCCCTGGATTATTGTACAAAGAATTCTTACTGCTTTATATACCATTGTCTCATGGACTTTCCCTCTCTTAGGATCTTCTATGAAAGATGGCTTTGCTTCTTAGGGGTCCTGTCTGCTGCTGCCAATGCTGTCAAATGACAGCAGAAAGGGATATATGCCAAAGAAAAATATTTTGCTATCTTTTCTCCAACCCAGATCTCGTTCCCCTGTTTGGTGGCCTATTCTCACTTGCACATTGCATCTCTCCTTTACACTGACTGACATTTTTCTCTCTGCCTGAAGAAATCTTTTAGCTACAACTGAACCTACATTTCACCTCCAAGTTTGCAAAAGATCTTCTAAGGGAAATGGTCCAGTTTTAATGTTTGTTTCTGATATTTGTGTGTGGATTTCGCCCTGTAGTATACTTCTTCCACTGATCGCTTTTCTCTGTTTTGTTTTGCTTTTCACCTTTCTTACAACTTTTACTTCATTTAAGTGCTTGGGTACTGTGACAGATTTCCAGGAATGCATTTCTGTCAAAATATATTTACAAATCTTACACAAAAAAAAAAAAAAAAAAAAAAAAAAAAAAAAAAAAAAAGTTAAAATGAACATATATTATGAAACTGTTGACAAAATATATCATACTTCTACAGGAAACAGAATTGAAAAAATGAGTCTTGCATGAGAGCCAAAATATTAAAGAAAAGTAGCGACTAACATAATGTTCAAATCAAACCAGCATTTAGGATATAAAATTTATAACATTTTAATATACTATACTCCTTTCAGTATGCAGAGATCATAAATGCCTAGGCATAGCAGGTGAAATTTAAAGTTCAGACTTTAAATAACAGGGGAAATAGTTGGTAGGAAAGTCTTACTTGGATGACTTGGAGCATTCTCTATCCATAATGAGTTCTTCACATAAAACTTGTGTACTTTCAAATGATCTGGTATGTCTAGATGCTTCAATATATTGTAATTTTCATGTAATAGGCTTCATTCTTAAAGCTAGGTCACTTTTTAAGATCTAAAATATAATACAATATCCAAATAAAAAGTTTTACCAGTACTTTTACTTCACCTGTGTGAATGATTGCACCAACATATGTGAATTCCTTGACTGAAACTGCTTTGGGCTCTAACATATTTCTTTCTGGATAGATGTTTTACTACATTTAATAAATTAATATGATGTTTCCTAAATGCAAGTTTTATAAAAGTGGTCCTGGTCCTGTTTCCATGCATATTATAGGGAACTTTTTTTCCCTTTCCAACTAGAATATGGTTTTAATATGGTTTTATTTGGAAACTGACCCTGAAGCATGCATTTCATGGAGAGGAAGCACTTTTTTTTATTGCTATTCTTAGTGTTCTTTTTTTGTGTCCTTTTTAGCACAATGTCCAGCAAATGAAATTCGTACAGAATCATCAGGAGTGATCCTCAGTCCAGGTTATCCAGGCACCTACCCCAACTCTCAGACTTGTTCTTGGACTATTAAGGTTGAGCCAGGATATAACATCTCCATTTTTGTTGAAATGTTTCAAAGTGAAAAGCAATTTGATGAGCTGGAGGTATTTGATGGTAAGAGAGATTTAAATTCTATCTAATTACACAAGAATAAATGCTGGGTGGAGTGAGCCTTGATTTCCAATTGTCGGGTTCATAATGCAGTGATATATCTGAAATGTAAACAATAATTCAGAATTCCTATTAGTTCTGCCTTAAATCTAAATCTATTAGCCAATAAAAGTTTTTATAGATGATTTCAGGACAGAGAAGATTTTAAATTTTTTTAGGTATTGTTACAGGAGGAGCAGTAACAGCTGCAGCTTCCTTAGGAAAGTCACACAGTTTTCTGTTTCCTGGGAATTGTATTCTGGTGTCTGAAAGGAGAAGTTAACATGCTGGTCTGAAATGGTTTATTTCTGGTGAAGAAATATTTTGGGGTCATAATTACATTTGTCCAAATGTATAAAATGATTTGAGTCTAAATACTGAAATTTGAGTTCAAATACCCTGTCTGCTTACTCCGTAGCATAGCAGACCAGTGCTGTTTGCTGTTTGAATATACCACTGTTGAAGTATTCAACCATCTGTTTTGAGACACAGAACAGAGAAATGACCAATACTCATTTTCTAGTGTTGTCACCTCTAAAAGGACTCTACTTAATTCTTGTTTTCTGCTTCATCCTGAGCTTATTATGACTTGTTATATTTTCATTGATTGACAAGCATAACTAGTCTGTGATTGTTTTTAAGTACATTTTTATTCTTTTAGAGACCATTATCATATCTTCTTTCATTAACCAAGAATATATGATAAGTATGATAGAAACTATCAATATTCACTATAGGAGTTTCACAGCATGAAAAAGTCACATTTTTTGAGGTATCTTGTTTTAAGTATTCTCCTGAAGGATTCGACTTTAATGTCTAAATTTACTAAATTTCTTGACTTTTTGGTAGAAAGTGTCCTAAAAAAATCCACAATATTTTTAATGCTTTTAAAAATGCCACTTCATTAGCATATTTTTTCTTCATAACATGTATGCTGGTCCATGTCAGGTTAGTGCAGAAAATAGGCTGCAAAAAATCTATTAAGACTGACTTTTCCTCCATTCCATCTTGTATCAAAGACAATATGGCGCATTACTGGAATCTCCTAGTGGTTTAATCACTTTGTATTCTTTTGATAAATTCTGTTGAAACAACAGAATTTTCCTGAAGTATATTTTTGTTTTCTTTCTCGTGAATTTAAATGTAATGAAACCAGATTATCAATAATAGATTTGAGAGAAGAACTTATGTCGTTCATACATTTTTAAGCATTTTAATTTCATGGCATGAAATAATATTCTTACAAATTTATCTCTACTGCAGCTCTGCAGAAGTAATTTTTTCTACCACCTACCAGCAACCTTAAGTGACAAAGATAATGGCGTATTTATAACCTCTCAATTATAGTGCCATGTGGAGATTCCTGAGCTAACTCTCAACAAGCTGATACTCAGATATGGCCCATTGCAGTGCCTTGCAGAGATACTTGTTTGTGTCCCTGTGGCCACATTAGCAACGTGCTTTGCTAGGCTAATTAGTCATACATCTCAGCATGAGTTTTTGGGAGCAGAAAGCAATGCTGATGTGGCTATACTGCTACCAGTGATGGCTATAACTGAGACTCAAATGTTGCTGCATTTTGCAACAAATGTATTGTGGGGCCTTGTGTGGTCCAAAACAGTGTATTTCATCTGGGTTGGTAGAATTGCACTGATCTATCTATAACACGTAAAGACACATCATCAAACTTTCTGCAGAAACTGTATAAAGATTTGCAAGACAAATTTTACAGAATTAATGTTGCTAAGGCACTCATCTCTGGTTGCTTTGTAAGGCAGCTTTGGGATGCAAACGCAGCAGGGACTGCACGTACCTGACTGCACTGTGCATTATGGTGCTTCAGCAGCTGGATGATGATCAGGGTAGGCAGCCAGTCAATAAAGTCAGCCTGGTCAGCTGGGAACAGCAAGCCCATTAGCCATTCCCACTTACCAGGCATACCCTTAGAAAATCCTATCTGGATTCTAAACCAAAGAAGCCATAAATGTTACATGAACATAGTTATTAAAATACTTGGAACTTGAAAATACTGCATTCAGGCTATTTGCACTGAATAGCATTAATGTAATACAGAACTATTTTTTTCTCTCTGAAATAAACCAAAACTAATATATCACTGAAAATGGAAGTAAATTAATTAAGCTAATATTCAAGAGAATATCATATGCCAGATCACCAGACCAGAAGTTGAGTGTGTTGAGTATTTCCTTTTATAGACGAACTCTGAAATAATAATTAAATAAATGTCAGATTCAAGGACAACTGAGTCATGCTGCTGACCTTCCTGAACATCATCTGAAGAGTTGACTGCTAGGTAAGGTAAAGAAACTGAAACTCCAGGAAAAACAAAACAAACTAAAACACTTCTTATAGATAGTAGGTCTTTATTTGTAGAAGTCCATGTTTTAGTCCTTTGAGAATATTAAAAAAACATTTACATTCTAAATTGTAGCTAGGGTATTAAACAGATTTACAAAATCCAATGTAAAGCACAGAGTGACCAAGTCAAATGTTATGTTCTAAATAATTTTTTCAAGCAAAAATAGGAATTGACCTTAGCATTCTTTATAATTTATCCTACACTGTAATCATCAAACACTAACTGCAGTCTGATAAACAAACAAGTCATGAAGCATTTTGATGAGGACATACAGAGCAACATATGCCTAAAGCAATGCTTATTTGTTCTTATTTTGTAGATGCATTTATTATTTAGAATTTTTTTAATAATCTTACTTAGTTGTAGTATTGTCATTAGGTTGACTGAAATGCAGTTCCTAACAACTGGGAGGTAATGTTAATGTTTATAGTTTTGTGGCTTCTTTAGCCTCCCTTTGTACCTGAAATGTACCAATCAAAAAATACACCTTTATTTTTATTGAACTGATGAGGCTGACAATTTTATTCAGTTTTTAGGTGTCATTTAGTTCAGTTTTATTTTTGTATTTTCGTGTAACATAAGAAGGTCTGATCAGGCTGTAGCTGCTCAAACTCAGAAAAAAATGAATGAAGAAACTCTTTATTTGTAATAGCTACTCTAACCAAGATAACGTTGGTTAACATTTCTTAAACTTGAAAAAACATGGAGCAAAAGACATGGTGAGCATATGGAAGGGAATGGTTTAGATGGAGCAAATATAACCTTCATATGGAGGAAAAAAATACCATTTCATGTTTTAGAAAGCTTCCAGTTGGCGATTGGATTGATATATGGATTTTATTTTTCTCTTGAATTTATGTTGTTATATAATTAGTCCTGAAATCGTTATCTGTGCCTCTAGGATTTTATTCTGGTGAAGATAGTGGTTTACGACCAGTACACAATTTCTTCAGCATATTCTGTATATCATAAATGAACACTACACTAAAAGGAAACTATAATAAACATACTAATTAACAGAACTGAGTCCTAGTGAAGCATGCAAATTCATAGCACTTGTACATATGTGTATTCCAAGTGAGACAGTGATGATCTTACATGTGATGGAGGGTTTTTTTTAGCTACTGTGTTCACTATGTAATATGGTGGTGTTTAAGTTATACAAGATGTACAATATTAAAGAATGTATATATTTGCTACTACTCACTAGTTAGAAAAGAGCTTAAATAAATAATAGATTTAAAAGGCCAAGGAGCAGTAACAACCTTATTCAGTGTATTTGTATCAAATAGAAATTGTTTTTTTTCTTTAACCACTACTTTTATCAGTGTTTATAGTGTTTATGGAGAAATCACTAATTGCTTTATATTTCCTTTTTTTTGTACCAAGATTTTTTATCTTGGTACAAACAAATGGAAATATTAAGCAATTATAGTGCTCTCTAGTGAAAACCTAAAACCAGATGTACAGTTCAAATTGAGATCTATTAGTTATTTCTCTGACAAGGAAATGTCAGACTATTTCCTATTCTACCATGTTCACATTCAAGCTGAGTTACAATTTAGAAAGAATGACTTAAACTCATAGTACTTTAAAACTTCAATAGTTTCTTTATTTATCTCTGAAGGTTCTTCTGGGCAAAGCCCTTTACTGGTTGCTTTGAGTGGAAATCATACTGGGCAACTGAACTTCACAAGCAAAATGAATCAGCTGTATCTCCGCTGGTCAACTGATCATGCAACCAGCAAGAAAGGATTCAAGATCCGTTACTCAGGTAACTATTCATGCTTTCTATTAAATTATACTTTGTGGATATACTGTTGTCCATCGAGACTTAAAGCCATGACAACTGTTCAGCATCAAATAGAACTTGTAATATAATGTCTGTTTCTCTGAAGATAATTTTTTGTAACACATATTTTACGGATGTGAAATCCTTCTGTTTTAAGGTAAGCACAGGACTTGGTCTCTCCATTTCTTCCCAGTGTGCCAGAGATCTCCAGATGAATGCTTCTCCAATTAATACTTCTCTCTGCACTTGTTCTCATCTTACCAGATCTGGAGAGAGGCCTTGGAAGTTCAGTGGAAGGGATAATGATTAGATTTACACAGAAGTACTCAGAAGTGAGAATTTTTGTTCCTTAATAGCTGTGCAGTATTTCAGCTGCAATTCAGTACACAATTATTAGGCTTACAATTTCCTAGAGTTGCAGTTCATAACTGTTTTTTTCTTCATGTACAAATAAATGAAAAACTGGGGGGGGGGGAACTCATTTTTGCAAAAGGCAGCATATGAATCTGGTAACATGAAAATATGTAAGTAGTTATCTAAATAGTGCCAAAACTTTTTCCCTTATTAATAAAAAAAATCAAGAAACATATTGCAGTACTGGATTATGTGTTATGTGCAGACGTATTGTCCTGTACTCAATTTGAAGGCTGTTTATGATGTTTCTACACATACATCTACAGACACATTGTTACTAAAAGGATTGGCTTAGGGATCATTTACGTGACGTCAATAGTATGTGTGAGAGGGAAAAGTGATAATTACTATCATTACCATTTGCTTCTGTTTTTGGAATTGATTAACAACTTAAAGGTTGTATGAATTTTGGTGGCAAATAATTGTCAATATAAATTAAGTAGAGAGACAAACACTAAGAATGTTTTAGCAGAACATTTCATAAAGCACCAAGTATCTACCATTTAGTCATGGTGGATGTTCTTAGGGAGACTGTTTTTGGGAAACTTGCTCCTTCAGAGTGAGCAGAAACTGTTGGCAGTCAAGAAAAAATCAGTAAAATCATCATTTTCACATGCACCTTTGGATAATTACTATAGGCAAACTAAAGCTGAGGAATAGGGAAAGGGTTTTTTAAGCATACTGGAGATTAATTTAGTTTTTCATAGGAAAATAGCAATTGTAGGATTTCATAGATGGATTAAGAGTGTGCAAGAGGGAACAAAAAGATCCTGTCATCATAGCCCTCAAATGTGTGGCAGTGAAAAGAGGGCTTTCATTCATTAATTCAAAGTGAAGAAGCAATATCAGGGTTAAGTGAATACACTTAATGTGAAAATTATGCTTTGTAAGTATCAAATTATTAAGGAGACTGATTTTTGAGGAATAGAAAAATATTTTGTACCTTTGCATGTACACAAAACATATTTTGCAGTACTGAAGAAGTGGTCTTTAATTGCTAGGCTCAGTTCATCAATTATTATGGCACTAGCTGTGACTAGCAACAAATTTGGAGGACTGGAGACAGATATGCAATCCTTACAGCTATGTTTTAGGAACAAACAACAGTTTAGCTTTTTCCGCTTCACTAACAGTCAGTGCCTGCATTTTTCTCTAAACTTCTGTCCATTTTGCATGAGATTCAATGGAAATAATCAGCATGAAAGAAGAGTAACAGTGAGCAGTAGCATAAACAATTGTATTTGAATCTTAATGAGGGAGAGCAACATCATGAACGTAGGAAAAATACAAGATTCCAAAAAGGCTATTGATACTGTGGCAGCTGTGACTGAGCCAGCAGGCTTCCTCATGAAGAACCTATTGAAATGAATTACTGCCCTCCTGTAACCTTTCCCTACTTATCCAGCTATGCCTATGCACAAAATTTTGTAAATTGTGGTTTTGTCACAGCTAGATTTCACTTTTAGTTACAAATTTTATTCACTGTTAAAAAGTGCTAGAAGCTTTTATGAAAATGCTTAATATTTTCTTTAGCATACAACCTTAATTGTGTAAGCTGTTTTTGTGATGTTAATAATATGTTTACTACGTGGTGTAAGACTTTTTGCTAAATCTCAGTGGAGAAAAGCTGAGGCATTACAGCAGATGGGTATTCTTTTAAGGGCTTTGACCTATTATAGGGGCACTGCCATAGATTTTAGTCTAAATTATACTTTTCCTAACTGCCTAGCTATTAAATGATCTTTTTCTTAATCTACAGAGTATCTACATAACATCCCTCAATAATTTGTAATCCTGCATGCACATTCCTACCCAAGCAAGCTAGGGTAAAAGCATAACTAAGAAGAGGTAGATGAGTTTTTTTTATTTTGGGTTTTTTTGTAATTATTGGTAGAAGGAATGAAAGTGCACTACAGTACTTGGAACTATATGGGAACTTCATTTGATATTTTTCAAATTGACATTGCCACTATAAAATTTACAGGCTTTTGTTTAACTTTTGATTATTCATTCAAAAATAAATAAGTCAAGTGGTTACTTAGCTAATTTGTAATTTCCTGCCAATAGCACTATTTTTCCATATGCCTCAGGTTTAAGTGGCCAGGTTTTTGTAGCAGGGGGGCTACAAGTATGGCTTCTGAAGCTGCCAGAAGCTTCCCCTATGTCCAAAACAACCAGGTCCAGCCCAGTTCCAAGATGGACCTGCAGCTGACCATGGATGGTGGTAGTGCCTCTGCAATAACACACTTAAAAAAAAAATATATATCTATATATATATATATATATATATATATATATATATATATATATATATACTCAGCAGCAGCTAGAAGGAGTGAGAATACATGAGAGTGATAACTCTGAAGAAACCAAGGTCAGTGAAGATGGAGGGGAGGAGGTGCTCCAGGTGCCAAAGCTTGAGTTTCCCTGCAGTCTGTATTGCTCTTTACCCCTAGAACACCACTAAGTCCCACCTAGCTGCTTGCTCTCTCCCCCCACAGCAAGATACAATATGGAGTAGAGAATCAGAAGAATAAAAATGAGAAAGCTTATGGGATGAGATAAACAGGTAAAGTTTAATAGGTAGAACAAAAGCTGTGCATGCAATCAAATCAAAATAAGGAATTAATTCATCACTTCCTATTGACAGGTATTCAGCCATCTCCAGGACAGCAGGGTTCCTCCAGTCTTAGTGGTGACTTGAACATAACTTGCAACATTGGTCTTTCCTTCTTCTCACAGCTTTTATTGTTGAGCATGACACCATATCTTATGGACTGTCTCTTTCGTCAATTGGGATCAGTTGTCCTATCTGTGTCCCCTCCCAAATTCCAGTGCATCCTCAGCTTCCTTGCTGGTGGGATGGTGTGAGAAGCAGAATAGGCCTTGACTCAGTGTAAGTCTTGCTCAAGAGTGACATCCCTGTATTATCAACACTGTTTTCATTAGAAATCCACAACACAGCCTCATATTAGAGCCTTTGAAGAACACGAGTTCTATCCTAGACAAACCAGCATATGTGGGAAAAGAGGAGGAGAACGGGAGGGCAGGCAGGGCAGAGGCTTTTCATGATTTGGCTTAATTTCTCATTCTCTTCCTCTGATCTTATTGGTAGAAGATTAAATTAACTTCCCCAAGTCAGATTTTTTCAGTAACAGCTGAAGTATCTCTCCCTGTCCCTATCTAAGCCCACAAGCCTTTTGTTATATTTTCTTTCCGCTGTGCAGCTGAGAAGGGGAGCAATTCAACAGCTTTGGAGTGTACCTGGCTTCCAGCCAGGGTCAACCCAGCACACTTTTATTAAGTTCTTTTAACCTCATGTGTAATTGCAAAAAGCTTAATTCTTCACCATTCTTTTCTTGTTATTTCTAAGCTTTGGACATGTTTAACAAGTGTTCCTACTCCCTCTATTTCAATTTAAAATAAAAGAATATTGATTGGTTTGCCTTTACATTTAACAGTAGATGGTTAGAAGTGACAAGGGAACTGCATGAAGAAGTTCATCAGATTCTGTATAATTGTTTCTTCCCCAATTTGTAAACTTTTATGTGTGATTTGCACAGCAGGAAGGTCACAGAGGAGGTTTATACAGTACTGTGAATCACAAAAAAAATATTTGGCATGATTTTTAAATGTTGAGCCATCAGTTAGAACATCTGCCATATAAATAGCAGGGTATTTAGTCAGATATTTAGTTTTGGAAGGGGCAGGCATTCATAATTATATCACTAAGGAGGGAATGGGCAAATTTATCTAGTTTTTTCATATTGTTTATATGTTAGATTTAAAATAAAATGCAAAAAGAATGACAGCCTGATCCCTTTTTGTTGCTTGGCTTTGTGTTGTTCTCCATTTTGATCCTGTACATTTTAAAGGGAAAAGTAACATATGGAATGGATGGTCTATTAACTAAGGAAATGGTTTAGTAATCAGAAAAGATATATTTAGTTTTCTTATGTGACCTTTCCTACTTCAGGCATTGTCCAATTTCTTATCTATAAAGTGAGTATTGCAGTAGCCCTCTACTACAGTGGATATTTAAATAGCAGCACAAAGACATAAGATTCCCTGGTAATATGACAAAGACAATTTAAGTTTCCAAAAGGGAAAGTTATAAGGAAGGAATATACGGTGGTGTGACTTTTTATTTCTTAACAAAAAACCAAGCATGTAAGGTAAACAAAACACTGTGGTATATGAAGAGAATTTTTTCATTTACTTATAATTTCAAACATAGTACTGTTTCTGTGAATACTTGCAAATATCTTCATATTTGTTTTTTGACTGATGATCAAAGATACTAGTGGTAAATCAAGTCCTTTGCTAAGATAAACTATTTGATAAAATTTTGTAGATTCCCTATAGAGAGTGAATTCTACAAAATCATCTGGGAGGGTTGGACATGGAGTTTAAAAGAATTTTAATTTTTAATTGGGAGTAATTTAATTGAACTTCCCTGAGACAGAGTGTCTCAAATATCAAACAAAACCCCCTCAGCATAAATGTTTAAATGTTCCAGCTATTACAAGAATATGCTTTATTAGAGTGTGGTCCTGCAAATGCAAGATCAGTGTTTATACGTGTTGCTGTCCACACATCTGATGTCTGGTGATATGTGATTTAGCTAGCAGCTATTATCTTGTTGGTATTCAGTGGAAAATTACAAAAGTTCTGATGTTAAGTGAGCTGAATGTTTGATTATATGTGAGCTGAAAATGTTCAGTATGTTGCCTTACAAAATGCACTGTTATCTAAGAGGTCTTATAAGAATGTGGACAATATGTCATTTGGAAAAGTAAATTAAATCTGTAACTGTAAAGTTACTTCGGTCACTGAACAGTGAAGTTTATCAAATTTCGTGGTACTACACTGTCATTCCTAGATGAGAGCACTCCTGTGTCATTACAACTATTTCAGCTAAGCCTCATGAGATTCCAGGACAGATTCTCCTCAGAAACTGACTGGGAGAAAACAACATTTTATCACAGTGATCCTTGACACAAGGCTGCAGTAATTTCTTAGTTCACTGTATGGATTTCTTTTTAAGATCAAAATTTTCACTCATCTTACAGTATCTGTAGTTTTTAGTCTGGCATTCTTCAAGTGTTTGCTTAAACTTCAGGTCTTCGGACATTTATTTATTGTTTTGTGTGTGGCTCTTCCGTTAATATGTCAGTTCCTGATCCTAGAAGTTGTTATGTATGCTTCATCCTGGGCTCTGAAGGGAGTTCAGTTTAAAAAACAGATTGAAAATTACTAAAATATAGATTAAGAATGGAATTATATGTATTTATCACTATTCCTTTACTGTATCAACAGGTGTACTTTTCAAAGTTGTAAAATAAAAATCCATCTTCACAATTTTTAGATAATTTGTTAAAAATGTTTTTCTTATTGTCATGCAATCTATAGCTTAGTCATAATACATTGCTTTGAGTATCAGCATTTTCTATACATATCATGCTGCCTTGGAAGCACAAAATAATATACTTTTAGTGGGACTTTTACATGGATATGGATTACAGGCATTCTTTCCTGTAACCTTGTTGCTGGCGTCTGACTTGCTACCATCCTACTGCCACTACTTTAAAATGTCATTAATAAGAATTTTTGTAAGAGTGGAAGATTGATCTGATCTGATCACCTTACTTCATGTAGTCCCATTCATCATACTTTTTTTGTCCCAAACCTTATACTGATTATGGTCAAAATGTGTCTGCCAAGACAGTCCAGGTGTGCTCCTCAACCCTTCTTTCTGGTCTCCACCCTTTTTCCACCTCTCCCTACAAATACCAGACTACTTTTAATGGTAGAAAATATAAGATTTTTCTTTTTCCAGGTTTTATCTATCTTTCTTTCCTATCTAACTTACCATCTTAATTTCTCTTGCTTCCTCTTTACAGACTCCCCTAATTTATCATCCTCCTTCCTTTCTTCCATCTCTGAGTTTCTCTTTCTTTGTCTCCCATTAGTCAATTTAATTTGATTTTATATTCTTCTTTCCAGTTTCTTTCCCTGAGTCATATTTTACTCTGAACACAGTCTCAGTCTGTGATGCATCAATCCTTTTGGTGCCATTTCTAATGGCTAACAAAGTCCTTCTCTTTATCTCACTTTCATCACTTTCTCCAGCCTCTACCTTGCCTTTCTCATCTCTTTGCACAATCTGTCATGGCTATTTTTCCCCATGGCTGTTAAATCAGCACCTTTATGTCAAATATTCTTTCTCTCTTTTCTCCAGTTACAACCTCCCTACACTGTCAAACACATCTCATAATTGTATGTTCACACTTGAACATCTGCATTTATCTTTCACAATGGCAGATGACCATAAAGCTTTAACAAGGCATCCCCATTTCCAGATCTCCTCTTCCCTACTTCCTACAGGTCCCTGAAGCCACTGCTACTCACTCACCTTGGCTTCTCAGGAAAAGTAAGCATTAGTAACAGTAGGTTGAAGAGATGGTTGAAAACAGAAAATATACAGGAGTCACCAAGTTGTCTGGGAAGAGAGGATATAATTTTCTGTCAAATACCTGCAACAATATACTTTAGGAATTAAGTATTTTCAAAGGGATGTTGAAGTAAATTCTGAGGGATATTGTATTCTTTTTTTCTTCTAAAAGTTTCTTAGTTCTAAAATTTTTCTTTTACTTGAGTCTTCTCTGAACACCTCTTGATTCACTGGAGAGCTTAAACTATGCTTTTGGGCTCAAGGAATTATTAATTGTTACAACAAAAGCAAAAATTATAACTGCTAGATTTCCCCTTTGGCTCCTGAGGAAATTTTCAGTATTTTGACACCGTTCTGTGTAATTGAGCAGCCTGACTGTCCCATATTTCATGCCATTTTAAAGCTTTTTTTCTCTGGATGGTCATATATATTTATTGTTGTAATTAGCCACAGCTAAAACATGGTAATAAATACCCTGGCAATCAGAACATGAAGTTTAACCTGTTACATTAAAAATCTTATCATGCATAAAAAATGCTATTCTTTTATTCCTAGCCAAGAATTTACTGTAAGAATAACAATGTAAAACATATAATAAAAGAATTACTAGTCCAGATTAAAAGGTTATGCGAGGAGATAGAAAAAAAGGAGACCTGGTACTCAAGGTACATGAAGGTACATAAAGGTACTATACAGAAAAACAATAGGATTATTAATGTTTTACAGTATTATTGGGCTTCAAAAATTTATTTTGTGTCTAGAATTGCAGTACTGATGTAATAAATTTGGAGGTTTTTTTCTGAATTGCATATTTTATTTATGACTCACTGGCTTTTCTTAAGATATAGGATATTTAAAATTAAATAGCTCTTAAGAGGTTACTGAAGCTGATTTTGGAGATCTTAAACTGCTTGTTTTGCAATAACAGTCTTTAACAGTCTTATTTATTCTTCAATATGTTGAAAGGAAAATTAAAGTCACATTTATTGTGTTTCTTTAAATGTCAAGTCCCCTTTTTAAAGAGTAATTTGATAATTAATGTAATTTAGGCAGGCAAGTGAGTGTCACCATGCTTATAAAGGACACAAAACATGGCCCAAAACAATTCTTTTACTGGACCATCCAGGCTTATTAATTTTCATTCTGGTATTAACTTTTTCCATTATGATTTCTTGGGGTTTTGTCAAACAATCCCCTAGTGAAAGAATGTACAGAAATAACATTTTGAGTAGAAATAAAGTTGCTTAATTGAGAACTATATCATATAATTCCAACAGATGGCAATATTTTTCATCATCTTTAATGATAGACTTAGAGTTACTGCTTATGTTGGGTGTTATTACTTAGAAATATTGACTTTGATATACTGCATCTAAATCTAGACATTTAAAAGAAGTGTTTCAGTTAGGAATATAATCAACTCTATGTTCTCTGTCAATGAACAAAAAACCTTATTTAGGTGGTAATTGATACCGTAGGTGAACAGTAAGGTGACAAAATATACATTAAAGATAAAAATTTTAAAATAGAGCTAGATATTGAAAGCTGTATACCAAAATCTGTAATTATGCATTTGTGAAAACAAAACAAAACAACTTCTAGTAAGTTGTTGGATAATTGTCTACAGAAGTTAAAATGAATATCACAGTATACCTAAGACACATTTAAGTACTATGGAGGGAGTATTCCAGTAGTAGTTGCAGTCTCAGTCTCATTGGTATTGACATTTAGTTCTCAGTGGAGCTCAACAGTGTCTTACCTGTGAAGAATGTTCATTGGCTTATTTCAGTGGTTGATGTCCAGTCAGGTTTATTTTCAGAAAGCCATGGTCCTGCCATGCTGCTTCTGAAAAGATAATCACAGTAAACTTAACATGGTCCATACCTGCTTCAAATACACAGTGACTTGTACATCAGTATGGAGTCCAGGTAAATTTTTCATATTGCTTTTATGCCGTAATAAATGTTTTTATTCTACAAACACATTCACTTTACAACTCCGCATATAGTGTGTCAAACTGTTCTGTACTTCTGTTTGATCTGGGTCCAGTTCAGGTATCCATATGCCATCCTCAGAGACAGAGACTGCAACCTTATTTTTAAAAATGGTCTCTATTTCTCACTTTTTGACACAAAAAAAATTTGTACTTCTTTTACTTACTCAGCACATATACAAAAATTTCCATTTATATGTCACAGGTCCTCGAGGACCAAGCTGGTAATGAAAACCCCTCTGCAAAAAATATTAGTAAAGTATTTATAATAATATAAAAATATTAGTTAAAGTTTAGCAAGGTTTAATTTCATTTCAAATCTCAAACAAGTATTCTGTCTTACTTCTAGTAAAAGTGTACTCAAACAAGTACATTCTGTCTTACTTCTATATCTAGTCTAATTTCAGTATTTAAGAAGTTGCAGTCAGTTAAGTTACATTCTTTTCGTAAAAAATAATATAATTGCCAATATCTTTGAGAGAATATGTATAAAAAATTAACTGCATTTTAACCTGAAAAAACTGCATCTGAAGAATCATTGTATAGTTGTCTTATAAATTTTTAACGTATTTGACAAAATGTTTAAACTTCAATTTGCAGGTCTTACTGCACTGAAATTTTTAATAAAACTGTTTATAATTGGTTTTGTATATTGTGCAGCCAAAGAATAATCTTGTATTTATAAAGTTATCAGATTTGAAGTAGAATGTTTATTAAGTGTTTAAGAACACTTAAATATTAAGAACTGAACATTCTATATGCTTCATGGTTTTAGCTTCCTTATGTGCAGTAGTATAAACTGGTTTTGATTATAAATTTTGGGGGTTAACTTCATTATTTTTCTTTATAAGTAGTCTGAATCTTCACTGAGGATTCCGGAAGTACTGAAAATGTTTCAGTATTGATTTTAGTGGCAACGTTTGTATATGTCATAAATAATCTTGATTTTGTACATTAAGTGAATTTCATTTGTTTTGAATAATGTCCATTTTTTGGTTTTTAGCACCTTATTGCAGTTTAAACCCTACCTTGAGGAATGGTGGAATTATAAACAAAACAGGTGGTCCTGCTGGAAGCAAAGTTCGCTATTACTGCAAACCTGGGTATAGAATGATTGGTCACAATAATGCAACGTGCAGGCGCTACCAAAATGGCATGTACCAGTGGGATTCTCCTGTGCCAATCTGCCACGGTAAGATCATGCTTGCTTCTTGAGTAGGCTTCTATAGTTTTATTGTAAGGCTATGTCACAAAACAAAGATGCAACATTGTCAATACTGCTGTATGCCAAGAGGTGCTGACATCATGACCTGATCTGAACACATTGTATACAAATACAAAAACACCTGTGTATTTCATGTGAGCAGAGTTGAAGTATTAAGAACTATTCATGCAGTCAAATACAGACCAAATGAAAAATATGTCTTCAGTACTTTTTTCTTTTGTAATGTACATACGTATAAACAGACCACTGGTCATGACATTGCCTTACTGAACATTTTATAAAACTCAGTAATTATAAGGGATTAATTTATTATTTTAGAAAATAATGTTATAACTGGTGCTTTAAAGACATAGTTTTTAACTTCTTTTCTCTTTTTTTTTTTTTTTTTTTTTTTTTTTTGTTTGTTTTTTTCTTTGTTTCTACTATCCTGAATATCCTGAAATTGAACCAGAGTTTACTTTAGTTTGCTGCTCTTGTTAATAGTCACTGCTGTTTGTCAAATTTATATGCCTCATCCCTGGAAATGTTCTAGGTCAGGCTGAATGGGGCTCTGAGCAGCCTGGTCTAGTGGAAGGTGGCCCTGCCCGTGACAGGAGTTTGGAATCAGTTGGTCTTTAATGTCCCTTCCAACCTGAACTATTCTATGATAATATCAGGGACCTGGGGAAGAGAAAGAAGGCTGCAAATTCTATCCATATCATATATGGCCTATTCTAACATGTGTCTGCTTCTGGTCAGCTTTATTTATAGAATGAAATGATAGTAGCATTCATATTTAAGAGCAGGATTAATTAACTTGCATTTTCTTGTTTCTTTGTTCTTAACTTTGTAAGACATTAGCATTAAAATTTGTGTCTTCTTCAAGAAAATATTTTACTTGATTTTCCATCTCAGTGATGGTTCAGATATTTCTATAAGGTGGAAGTATGGAAAAAAAAAATAAAAAAAGGCAGCTGAGATTTGGCATGATGTTTACTCTTCTGCTGAGGGTGTGCTATTTCTAAGAAAAGTAAAGAGCTGCAGAAATTTGGCTACATTGAAGAACTACATGGAAGAATAGGGTTCCTGTCTTTTATACAGAGTAATTTGGTAGCTAAATATTTCTACGGATTAGCAGTTTCCTGCTGAGAAGGGCCATGTGGATATAGGGTCATTTTCAGTGTCCTCAGGTGTTTTACCTCTCTTCTGCCCACTAGTAGAGAACGGCGCCAATTCCTCTGTTATAGGAGCTAGGCCTGTGGCATATCTGGGAGGCCTAAGAATCTCAGGTATCTCTAGACAATGGGAAAAGGAAACAAGCCCCATCTGCCTAAACTGTGTATTTGATCTGATCAATACTGTCACTGAACCTTTGGGAGCTATTTTGCTGGCTAGCTGGCAGGTGTCTTTTTTCAAAAGGTACTGAAATTTTGGCATCTTAATCTGGACCTCAGTTTCTTTAAGCATTGTGAATAGAGACAGTATTCTGTGTGTACTTGTTAGACTGGGGGAGCCATAAATTTAAGGAGGCCCTATGTTTTACTTTTCTCCAGAATTTAAAATCTTGTGATTCCTCAGCTGTCAGAAATTCTATGCAGATGTATCCCTTAGCTTTCTACTGCTTATCTATCCAGACAATATTAGCCTTCTGCTGCTACTTCCACTATTGTTCAATCAAATAGCAGAGTTCTGCATAATGAAAATATGATCCAGCACTTTAAAAATTCTTAAATTCTTTCAGTTTCTCTTTTTTTTTTTTGAACAGTCTAATGTTAAAAATTTTCTTTTACATTTTTAGTTTTTTACATTTTATGTTCACAATTTTCTGTTCACAGTGGCACAGAAAGTGTTTCACATTTGCCATTCTAACCTTGAAAATTATGTCCAAACATAATGAGATGTGTGAATGGAGAAAAAAGTTCTTTAAACAATATAAGAAAAAAGTCCCCACTTTTTAGGACAAAATGGAATAATTGAGAGAAAGGAGGAGGGAAAATGTACAGATGTGTGCAGGACTTGATGTAACATCCCAGGACTTGATAGTGGATAACCAGGGGTCAAAGAGCCTGAGAAAGTAATGGACTGTGAACAGAACTTAAGAGGACTCAAGAAAATCATAAAATACTTAAGACCCTGCGTCTGCCCTTATTTTATTATGGGCAAGAAGGGGTTTTGGAATTTTAGCAGTCTAGCATGTTGACAAATACCTTTTTTCTTGAATTTTAAGCTGTATTTATAATTCCATCAATATATGTGACTGTGGTTATATAGATTTCTGTAAACAATGGGAGAAAATAATATTTGCAAGATAGGTTGTTTAATCTTTATTATAAATTTCTTATAAATGTAAGATTCCTCATTTTAATATATAACTTCACAACTCTGGCACAATTATTCCAACTTGAATGTCTGAATGAAACATATGTTCTTCAAAAAACATTGAATTGGAGAGCGTATTTCAAAATCTATTTAGTACTTGTTATCAAAATGCATTCTCTTTGAAAATTAATTAAAATTACACATTTGGTCCTGCTAATGGATTTCATCATAGGATCTTTCTAAACAAAAATGCCTTTGATTAGTTTAGAAATTTCTGCAAAACCAGTCCTGCAGGGTGTAATTAATAACTTGAATGTGTCAGAATTAATTTTTGAAATTGAGTTGGATCATATTATCAAAAAGGGTATTTATTTTTTATATATCTATTACAACAACATCTAATTTGAATACGAAAACATCTAATATTATTTAATCTGATAGGGTCAGAAGATATTTTTCAATTCAATCAATCTTTTTAAATGCAAATGTGTATAATAATGTCCTGAATGCTGTATATAGAACTTGACTCCTATCTAGGAAATTAGAACTTACTGTTATTGCTTTTATTTCATTTGTGAAGTAAAAAGAGAAACATGAGTTATGCTACATTCAAAAGAGACATAGAGAGAAAATACAATTCTCATAAAATTACAGTAAATAGTAAGGCTTCAGTAATGATACTGGCAACAACATTTGTCAGCCATTGATTAGCTCATGTATATATTGCCGTGCTGGGGTAGAGTGGGAACAAAGACTGTGGCTGGGGCTGAAGAGATGATAAGAGAAAATATAAGAAAATCTTGCAAGAAGAGCTGTTAGAATGAAAACCTGAAAGCAAGTTGTCAGCATCACTACGGCTCTGCAGAGCTGGGTCGATGGAGTCTGGAGGCTGGGACATGGTACCAGTGAGAGTGCAACAGAGTGGCCGTGTTCCTCTGGCAGGCATGAGCAAATGCCCCTCTTCATCCCACCGGTTCTTCCTATACAGACTCAGCTTTTGACTTTGTTCTTCCTAATTTCTCCCACTCATTTTTAAAAGAGCTAAAAATAACTTGAAAGAGCCTTGAAAAATGCTTGGCTGCTCTTCACCATTTGAGTTACTTCCTAAGTAGGTTTATAAAGGAAAACTGGAGGCACCTATTTTAAGGAAGTTCTCATCTGAATTTTAAGTACTTGGAAAGGCTCAATATCTATGACGGAATCATGATACAAGTATAGCTGATGCCAACAGTTCCTGCTTAAAATGATGATTCCAGGTACTGTCATTATGCTTACCTGTGTGCTTGAGGTATATAGATGTACATTGTGAAGGTAGAGATCTTTGTACTTTTTGCTGTACTGAACAAAGATTATTCCAGGACCATGACTGTGTTCCTTGTCTGCCCTGGGAGAGTGGGCTTGAAAATATCTGTTTACAGTTTGCACAAGACTTATGACTCTGAGGCCACCAAACCACTTCCACACATAAAATTAGGTGTTCTGTGGTTTTGGGCATGGAATTTAGCTTTGGCCCTTTACCTTTTTGGTAAATGCTACTATGCTGAAATGTTCCTCTTAGCATACACTCTTAAAAATATGCGGTAACTAGCAAATTAAAAATACCAAATTCCAGCTATCTCTTATAAACCAATGACCATATTTCAGAATATAAAACAATAAGTGTATTACTCTAGACTAAAAAATCCAAGAAATTTAAGAAGAAACCTGGTACCAATCTTTTAATAAGCTAAAAGTAGTCCCAAAGATGAATGCGGTAATTAATCTGTGTTCTTTCTAAATAGAGGAATTACAGCTAACCATACTTTAACAGGATCTTAAGTTAGGTTTTTCTTTTTTTTTTTTTTCTTTTTTTATTCTTTTCTCAGAAGTGCTAGTGAAATACAGGAATAGCTTGCCAATGGAAAGTGTGAAATTTTCATCATTGGACATCTTTCAAGAACAAATTAGATCAAGATTGGTCAAGTATAATTTTGACTTGTGAAAGGAGAATAGACTAGGTGACCACTCATAACAGCTTTTTTTTTTTTTTTTTAATACCCCCAACCCTGTTTTCACTTTCTTTTTTATTTCTGCATGTATCCAAGTCTGAGAATTGTCAGTGCTCTCTCTGATGTTTCTGATTGGATATCATACACGTAAGCCACTGAGCATGTTTTTGTTTTCAATCCTGCTTTTAGGGACTTCTCTGTTTCTAACTTCAGTTTTGGGGTATTTAAATGTACTTTTCAAGCACTATCTTCAATGCCAGAAACAGGTCATGAATGATGAATGCTTGTGGATTAACTTTAGAGATTTTCCATCGTATGAAAATAAATATTTCATTTATATACACAATGAAATTGCATACTTTGAAGATTAATATGTAAGTATCATACTGTAATACAGGTATATGGATATTTTAAAGGATTGCCATAAACCTGAAATTTACTGGTTTTAATAAGAAATAAATGCAAGTATGATGTAGAACATGAAAGAGCAACTAAAACTCCATCTCAGTTTCTAAGTAAAAGGGTTTTCTCCTTGCACTGGAAGAAGTACATTTTTCTACCATATTTTTCTGTGCAAGATAGTAGACACAATTAACGCCGACTTAGATTTTTATGACTCTGAATGCATATCTTCCAGCTGGATCCTGTCAGTCTCATCTAATCATTGATGTAAGAAACATGCTGACAGTTCCTCAAGTCAGAAGATTTTCTCACACCATTCTTAATTATTTAACATTCATGAAACTGAGAGTGTCAAAATACTTGGTTGTAGCACAGCAGTGTCATTGTTTCCACTTTCCAAAGAAAGTATGCCATTTTAGTCAGTTTGGTTCAGCTTACTTTCCTTTAAATTTCAAAGTACTTGCTATTAAGTGAAACTCTCCTTGCTGATATGCTTTGTTTTAACACTGCTGCTCTAAAAGCCTTTAGTAGCCTTGATAAATTTGTAGCAACAGGAATATTTTGTTCCAATCGCAGGCTCTGGGAGTCAAGCATACAAAAAATAAACAGATAAGACTCTCTGAAATAGTGCCAAAATGCCCAAAGTGCTTTTATGGTAAGTAGCTAAAGCAGCAGTGAGAAAAGCCTGACAATTTAGCAGTACAAAATTCAGAAACAACTAAGGAAAGAAGGGACACAGTAAGGGCTAAGGTACATGCTGAGGATGGAAGTGCTGAAGAGTGACAGTTAAGCATAGATTTTGAGGTGCTTTAGCATACTGGACATGGCATCAGACCTGACATAACTGAGAGGCCCACCTGGGTGTGAGCAGGCATTTTTATTCCTTGAAAAAGATTGCACATAAGAGCTACTCAGTCTTGAACTTTTCAGTGTGTCTCTAGAAAGGTTATTGCTAAAGGTAAAGAACAAATGCTGACAGAATTATTAGCTTTTGCCATGAACTAAACAGACCTGGATTGTTTTTTGGGGGGGTTCTTTGTTTGTTTTGTTTCCACATGGCATAATAAAAGCTTCTTGCTTCACTAAGGTATTTGAAGTTATTTCATATTAGGAGTATTTAGAGGGAAACAAAATAAGGCCCCCCTGTATACAGATGGGCACATACATGGGATGGATGGATAGACTCATAGTTTTGAGTTTCGGTTTTATACAATTAAATGTATATGCACTTAACACAGAGATTATTGTTTTGATATGAGAAAGGTGACCTGAAAACATTGACAAGAGGTTAAATCTTAACCTAAAGCATTCAGACACATTGTCACAAGTCAGAAGAGAACTGCAAGACATGTTAGGATGAGTGGAGGCACAGTGCAAGACATTGGGAGCACTGAAATCTTTCACGGTAACCATGACTTAAAATGCATTGGCATTTTTATGATGTACTAAAGTAGAGTGTGGGTTTAACTTTCCATCAGTTCAGCACACGGACAAACTTTTTGCAAGTACTGCTTGCCTGACAAGATCAGAGTAGGTTCTAGTTGTACATAAAGGATTCAGCTGATCTTTAGGGAATATAGAGCATTTAACCAGATATGACTATGCTGACTGTGGTGACCTGAAAACCAGAGACCTGAAAAACTACCACACCTGCTGCAGTCTCCTTGTTGTGCAGAATGACTTCTGTTATAAAGACCTGCTCCCAGAAGCTGCAGAACTTGTTTTTATCCTTCCCCTTCTACGCTTTCTCTAACATGATTCAGAGCAGTTAAAAGTGGACTTCCAGAACCCCTTCCTTATCACTTCTCTCTACCTTTTCTGTCCTACTATTCTTCCTTCCACTGGCAGGAGGTTCAGCTCCTGCCCACTGATGGAGAAATACTCAGTTTTCATAAGAGAGGAACAGTTCTGGTTACTCAGGTTTCGTAAGAGAGGCACAATAAGGATACAAGAAGTGCCAAGAAGTTGTGTTACAAAGGAGGCAGCTTATTTTGGAACATTCCTATAGTTCTACTTCTTTTAGCAATATGAAAAATTCCAGATGGAAGGAACAACAGAAATTAACTAATCATTTATAACTTAATAATGGTTATATCTCCTCATTGTAATCATATTCAAAGTACTGTATTGTATTTAATTTAAATTCATCAAATGTGACAAGTTGGAAACACTGAAAACAAATTTGAGAGTTGTGTTTAGGGTACCATGATGATTTGCTCTGAAATTAATAATTTACATCAAGTTGGGTAAATAGTGAAAAAACTAGATTTTATTTAAAAAAAAAAATTACTTATCTTCACCCCTGAAACAGATTTCAGACAAACACCATGATTTCTTCTTTTGAAATGTCTTAATTTTTATTTAAAATATTTAATTGCTTCTTACCATTAACACATGTAAGGAAAAAATACTTTAATTTCTAAACCATCACTTTTTATTGGTAAACATTTAGAAATGAGAGCTCGAAAGCTGATTTTTATTCAGTGTGATTACTGCAAAGCAGTAAACTGGGTACCAAACTCAGAATAGATTGTGATTCTGTACATACTCTTCTGTATTCTCAGAATAGATTGTGATTCAACATAAAATACATGTACATTGTTTATATGAACTTGTGAAATAGATTCATTGTACTAATCTGATAGGTAGTCTGCGCCAAGTTGCCATTTTGCAAAAAGTAACATTCTTTCAGAGAGGATAGTTCAGCTTTCCCTTCAGTAGAGCAGAGGGGCAAACATAAAATTTTACCATCTTTAGTAACTTATTAAAGGACTTAGAGTTAATATCTGTATATGAATGACTGAATAAACATTGTGTTAAAAGTTGTTTTTTTTTTTTTTAATTATTGTCAAAAGCAAGGGACCTGAGAAGTCAGATGATGGAAGGCAATCTTAACTTGGAGATCTTTCCTAAAAGTGACTGAAATAAACATTTTTATAATTATATTCTGCCCAAAAATTTTATATTATGAGATACTGTTAAAGGTACTCTATTATTTTAAATAAAATAATATCTAAGCATAAAAACACCACCCTAGATGCTACTCAAACTTCACTAAGTTGACAGCAAATTAAACTTTGTGATCTTGAAATAAATACAGTTTGAAGTTAAATTCAGGAGAAAATAGTGAAAATAATTCAGTAAAAAATTTCCTTCATGATGCAGAAAATTGATAAGCCTAGATACACATAATATTTAATATTCCGAAATAAATTAGTCAAATATGTAAATAATGTTTAAAATATCTGAATAATGTTCTTAAGTGGAACACTTCCCTGTCTAGTCATATATTTGGTTGCTTTTCTTATCAGACAAAAAATTTTAATTGAATTCTTTAACAACATGATTCGAAATGCATAGAACAAACAAACTTTAAATATATGAACAAACTATGATGAAATAGTGCAGGATTGAAAGAAAGCCTGAGAGAATGGGGCAGACTACTAGAAAGCATTTAAGAGTTTTTCAGTTCATTCTTGGACCAAATCTCTTTGGACACTTCTGTTTTATTTCTTTAACAAATAAACCATTCCCCTTAGCCTGTGTTGAAAATTCTGTCTCTGCATTGATTATATTGAATTAAATAATTATTATAAAATGTTTGTCTATATTAGATGCACTTTTAAGTTTTCATCAATGTTTTAAGTACTGTTACATTTATCAGAATTTTTCAAATATGATGGAAAATAATTTCAATTGTTATAAATGGGATATGTCAAAATTACTAATCTATGTTTCTTATTTCAGTGGTGGGACAATATTTTAAAGATACATATGATAAAATTCCAATTCTTCATATTTTTCTTTCTTTTCAGCTGTATCTTGTGGCATTCCTGAGTCCCCTGGGAATGGTTCAGTTATAGGTAATGAATTCACTTTGGGCAGTAGATTGATATATGAATGCAATGAGGGCTTCAAGCTAGAATCTAGTCAACAAGCAACAGCAGTGTGTCAAGAAGATGGATTATGGAGCAACAAAGGGAGGCCACCTGTTTGCAAATGTAAGTGAGCATGTATTTCCCAAGAATATTTCCCCAGAACTTTCTCAGGAAGTTCTTCACTGCTGGTGTTTAAGTTTTGCATATACATATGCCCGTAAGTGCCCATTCAGGAATGCATCATCATTCCACCAGGGAATCGAACTGAAACTGCCACAATGTAGTAAAGTAGAAAAAGCCTATAAATTTGTTTAATTAAAATAATCTTTGTTTTATCTTCTTCAAAACATCTGAATTGAAATCATTACATAATTAAATTTCCTGTATATTTTATTATTATGAATAATATGCCCTTCACCATGGTGAATTACAATCACCAATTATAATTTCTTTTTAAATACAGCTTCTAAAATAATAAAAGCAAAACTTATTTCTTAAAATATTAGTGTAGATAATTAAGCTGGATATCAGTCCTTCAGTCTTCCTTTCTGCCTCTTGTCAGGAACAAGCCAATGTAGTGCAGACCCGTCTACTATGTGGCGTAGCCTCTCATTTGCATTGGGCAGCCACTGCTTCTCTCTGTCCTGCATCAAAGCAATAATTAACTGAGCCTGACTTCAACATGACTTGAAATACTGATTAGGACATAATCTCAAAGTTAATAATTTCTATAATATTATGTGTAAAAATTTTGAGAGTTAGTTTAGAATCTTGACCTAATCAACAGCATATATATATATATATATATATATGCACCTTCTACATTCTGAATTTGATAAGCACTTTTATTTTTCAAACATATAAATTTTAACTCATTTTTAAAGAAATAGTAAAATTAGGCAAAAACAAGAATCGTGAATTTATACATGATTGTGAAAGGGTTTTCATTTATTTCAATTAATTTTTAACAAACAATTGTTAGGAAATATTTTTTAAAGTTAGTTTGAGAGAATTGCTAGGCATATCCTTGACAGATGGTAATTTAACCAAATCTTGAACACCCTCCTGAATACTCTCTTTCAGTAATTTGCTTTCCCCCTTGCAGTTTTTCCTAGTATTTATATCATCCTAAGCTGCTTTTCTGTAAAGGCTTTGTTTCATTATGTGTTCACAGTGGACAAATATAAGTTACTTTATACTTGTTTTATTCTTCTTAATGTGTTTGAAAACTGTTATTTTTTCAGTGTTGAGGGTTATCCTTGGTGAGCAGTCATACCTCACCCTTTCACTTTTCAACCAGATGGGAAAAAATAGGATGAAAAATCTCATAGGTCAAGATAAGGACACAGAGAGGATTCAACTTGGAAAAAGTTAATTTAATGTATTGACAATTAAAATAAGGTCAAATAAGTTTCAGAAAATAAAGGTTAAAAATATCAAAACAACACTTTCCTCCCTCTGTTCCCAGTGTCACCTTCATTCTGTTAGTTCTTTTTCTTACTCCAGCCAGTGCTAGGGGATAAAGAATGGGAGTTGTGGTCAGCTTACTAAATGCTTCTCTCTGCTTCTCCTTCCCCCGTGCACTTTTCCTCTGCTCCAACATGTATCTTCTTCACGAACTACTGAACTTCAATGTAAACTTGCTCTAGTGTGGCTCCTCCATCACCTGCAGATTCTTCAAGAGATAATATCTACCTGCTCCAGTGTGGGCTGCAGAATGGATATCTGCTCTGGCATGGTCCTCTCTGTTGGGCTGCAGCAAAACACCAGCTCTGGTGTCTCTCTTAGTGTTCCCTCTACTGTTTCTCACTCTTTTTGTTCCTGCCTTTTCTGCCTGTGCACAGTTTTGCCCTTTCCTTAACGCAGTTTCCCAGAGGTGCTCCCATCATGGCTGCGGAGCTCAGAGCTCTCAGAGCTCCCAGAGCTGGGTCCTGCAGTGGGTCCTTTGGAACTGACTCCCCGGCAGCCTCTCCTCACAAAGGCCACCCCTGGAGCTGCTCGCTCACACCTGCCAACACCTTGACTCCTGAATACAGTGCACTCAGTCACCTTTTCTGTAAAGATAACTATCTTACTGTGATTCATTCTCACCTCCTCCTTCCTTCTTTCAGGACCAGTGATTCTCATTATTGTCCTCTGGACAATCTCCAAATGATCTTCACCTTTCTTGAAGGGCAGTGCCTAAAACTATACACAGCAATTCCACAGAGTACATGAGGAGGATTGTTCAAAACCAGCAGTGATCACACAGACATGATCTGAATTCAGAGCAATGTAGAGGGAAGGCCATGCTCCAGTGAATTTAAGTGAGCTACATTCTCAGTAAAAATTCATAATGTACAAAGCACATAACTTGAATGATTGATTAGCAAAAATGTCAACAGATTTTTTTTTGAGGGAAAAGACCAGATAAACTATCTGGAGATTCAATACACTAAATTGCTAACACTTAATCTGCAATGAAAAAAGCCAAATCAAACCAAACAAACCAACCAAACAAACAAACAAACAAAACAAGGAAGAACAAAAAAACTTGTATTATTGAAATGGCCAAACTTAACCAGACAATGACTGCCCTTTAAAACATTTAGCACAACTTTCGACATTAAAAATTTTGTTTAGTTAAAAAACTAAACAAAAAACTTTATATTTATTAAAAATATATAACACTTTCTTTTCTTCCTTGTCTTCTTTTTTCATCTTCTAAATTTTTTTTGTTTGAAAAAAAATCTAATTATCTAAATCTAGGCATGCTAAATTAAAGTGCTAGTGATGTGCATGTCAATTTAAAATCAATATTTTCAGAATGGATTGCTATTCAGAGGCAAGCATGCTTTACCCAAGATTTCTTACAAAATGCAGAAGATCTTAGACAATCTGCATAACAGCCTGTTTTTTTCACTATTGCTGCTGTAAGGATAGATGTATTTAGTCTCCAGAAACAGAAACATCTCCAACCTGATGGGAAGCAAACACAGAAAGGCAACTGGTAAATAAATAAGTCCATTTTTATTCCAGTGTCTATTAAAATGAAGGTTGAAATCAGGGCAGTTTATTTTGCAAAGCACCTTTGATAATATCATGCCTGAGGCAGATGTTTGAAATGCCTTTCTTTTCATTAAAAGTATTTACATCAGATTTGAAGCATGAAAAATATGATTTGTGATGGTCATAGAGCAAGACACAGATGGATCATGGATATTAGGCTATTGAATTTAATTACAGAAAATACAAAGCAAGAGATATCTACTAAGAAAGCTTAACTGAATGACAAATATCTTGCTTCAGTTATTCTGCATAGAGGTCCCCAGAACATGATGAAGGGAAGAGACTTCTCTATTGCTCTTCCACAGACTCAGAGAATCAGAGAATAGTTTGGATTGGAAGGAACATTACAGATCATCTAGTTCCAACTCTCCTGCCATGGACAGGAATACCTTCCACTAGATCAGGTTGCTTATGGCCTCATCTAACCTGGCTTTGAACACTTTCAGGAATGGGACGTTCCCAGCTTCTCTGGGAAACCTGCTCCAGTGCCTCACCACCCTCATAGTAAAGAATTTCTAATCTAAACTCACTCTCTTTAAATGTGAAACCATTACTCCTTCTCCTGTCATGTGCTCTTGTGAAAAGTCCCTCTCCATCTCTCTTTCAGCCCCTTTTAGGCACTGGAAGGCTTCTCTAAGGTCTCCCAGGAGCCTACTTTGCTCCAGGCTGAATGACACCAACTCCCTCAGCCTGTCATCATCAGAGGTGCTCAAGCCCATTGACCATCTTTTTTGCCTTCTCTGGATTCACTCCAATGTCCTTCCACATCCTTCTTTTGTTGGGGGCCCTAGAACTGGACACAGTAATCCAGATGGGTTCTCACAAGAGCAGCAGATGGGAAAAATCACCTCTCTCAACCTGCTGGTCACAATTCTTTCAATGCAGCCCAGAATATGGTTGGCCTTCTCTGCAAGTGCACATTGCTGGCTCATGTCCAGCTTCTCATCAACCAACACCCCCAGTCCTTCTCCTCAGGGCTGCTCTCAATTTATTCTGTTCCCAGCCTGTATCATGATTCAGATTACACTGACCCATGGGCAGGACCTTTCGCTTGGCCTTGTTGAACTTCACATGGTTCACCTTTATCCGTTGATTTGTCTGCTTGTCAAATCCGTGTCTCTCTGGCCTTTGCTCTCACTGCTTTCCTTTTCATAGATGCATAACCTAGAATATTGAGTTTATAGTCCATTCTTTTAAGATTTTAATTGGCTAAGATAGGCCCTATAACTGCATAACTTTATTGCTCTTTTACACTATTCTTTTAATACATTTATTCAAAGATTTAAATCAGGTCCTTGACTGTTTTATGCTAATTCATCTGGCATCAAATATTTTAAGGAACAGCTAATGGCACTTTTCCATAATCTTCACATTGCAGATTTTGCTGTAGATATTTTGTTTGAAGGTGTGGTGTCCTGAGCTGTTACTGAGCTGTAACAGTGATGGTTCAGGCATCTTTTTTTTTTTTTTTTATTTTTCCCTAGAAATTGATTGAAAAATAATTACAAATTTTATAATTTATAAGTTTATAAATTAGTCTTTTAATAATTTTCAATATGTTTGGAAAATACCTAGTTATAGAACTAAGAATCACAAATAGTTCTAGAATAAAACATTAGGTGTAGTATAGAGGCAAAACCAAATGTGCTAAGATAAACAGGCAAATGTTCACCATCAACTCATTGTAAATATTGTGCTGGTGGTTTTTATTTGCTAAGAGATTCAGAACATCATACCCATTTTCATTAATAAATCCTAAGGTCAGTAATTATTTTTGAAGTATTTTGTCAGTATTTGGTATGTAAGATAGAGTACTTATTCAGTGAACAGTTCACAAATTAAGCAATTTTTAATTAGTCCAGATACATTAGACTGATTACAGATTGGCTTGATATAGCTGACTGGATTGACAGACTGATGCTGAGTACCATATGATTTTTTCATTTATCTGTTTTGAGGTTTTGAAGCCTTTCCTGTTTGAATATATTGACCAACATGAACAGCTTAATGTTTTTTTCCTTTCTATCAGCATAGTGATACTATCAACTTGCTCAAGTGATCCTATTTTCTTCTTAGGTCTTTGTTCATAGATACTGTGATGTATAGGATTACTTGGTTTTCTAATGTCTTCTAATTTTACTAATGCTTGTGAATTTAAAACACACTAGTATCTCAGATATAATGCTCATGACTTCACCTTAATATTGCACTTATTTTTAAGCTAATAGTGAAGTCATTCAAAAGGTTATATTTGAAAAATATACGTGACATTACTGCATTAAGTTCACCAAATAGTAAGTCCAAACTGCCCTTTTTCTTTTTTTGTGGCTGTTAACTACCAGCCAAAGAATGGCAATCAAGTATTATGTGCTCCTTGAAAATAATAATAGCAAATATTGCTAAATAGCAAGGTCCTGTAATTGAGATACTTTTCCATCATGAACATTGTAATTTTTTTTTTCTTTGTAAAAGATAATTGCACTCAGAATCACAATATTCAAGATACACTTCAGGAGCAACCTTCAGATGTTTTTCAACACTTCCCAGAATATTCATTTCCATTAAGATAAGCTCTCACTTTTGATGTTTAGAGCAGTAAATGAGTAAAAATTTTTGCTGAAGTGCAACTGATAGGCCTGTAGTTTCCGGGGTCCTCCTTCTTGACTTTCTTGAAAATTGGGACTATGTTATCCAGCTTCCAGTTGACTGGGACCTCTCCAGACTCCCAAGACTTCTCAAAAATACTAGAGAGATGTTTTGCAGTTACATCAACCAGCTCTCTGAGGATTCTTCAATGAATCCTATCAGGCCCCATAGATCTGTAGAGATCCAGCTGGAGCAGCAGATCGCACACAATTTCAGGGTTGACTGGGAGTTGCTCATTCTTGTCGTCATGGTCCTCCAGCTCAGGGGGTTGAGACCCCCTTGGTGCATCATCCATGTTGAAGCAGAGACAAGGAATGCATTAAGCACCTCTGCCTTGTCCATGTCCCTGCTTGTGAGGTGACCATCTGAGGATGTAGTGGGCCAATGTTATTTCTACATTGACTTTTGCCATTAATTAATTAACTCTTTTTAAATTTTGTCCCCCATGTTTCTGTTCAGCTTTAACAATCCAGTTGAGTTTTGACTGGACAAGTTTTCTCCTTATAGTAGTGCTGGAACTCTGGACACAGGGGATTTCAGGCTTTCTGTGCTGACAGGGAATGATCCTCAAAAATACACTACATTTTACTGGAGGCCATGGAAAAGGCTTCCAAAACTGAGTGGTAGCACTAAAATTGTGAGTGTGTAGTTGAATAGAAGTGTGTTATATCACAGGGTGAAAAAAATTAGAATTTAAGGTTGTGGGTTATAATAATATATATGTCACAAGCTGGAGGGTTTAGAGTGTAGGGTCTAGTCTCCTTCTCCTCTTTCTCCTTCTCCTTCTTTATCTTTTCCTCCTTCTTTATCTTCTTTATCTTCTCTATCTTCTTCTTCGTCTTCATCTTCTCATGAGTTGGCATCTCATAATTGGGTAATTTAGGCTTAAAAAGACCTCGAAGACATAACTCTGGATTCCATTTTTACTCCGTTAACTTAGCATGTAGAAGCACTAATGATCACTGAGGCTGTAACATTGATAAGAAATAAACATCCAAGTCTGAACAAGAATTCTGTCTCCCATGCTTTTAATCCTGACCCTGAGAAAAAGAACTAGATAAAGCCAAGAGGTTCACTGCACAGTGGAAAGCAGCATCCCTGTATTGTTCCAGGACACCTTATCTTGCTTCCACAGGGCATACATCTTCCTTTTTTGCCCTGTTTCCAAGAGATCCCCATTCAGCCAAGCTGGCCTTTTCCTCACCTGCTTGACTTTTGACATTCCTGTGCCCTTAGGGAAGCAGTGTTTAAAAAGTAACCAGCACCAAGGGATCCCAACACCTGCGAAAACGTTTTCAGTGGGGATTTTACTTACTAGCTCCTTAAGAAATTTGAAGTCTGCTCTCCTCATTCCAGAGTTGATGTTTTTCTGGTTTTTCCCTCCTGTCAACAGAAATTTCAAACTCAGAGCTTTATGGCCATTGCGGCCAAGACAGCCACCAATCTCCACTTTGCTTATGAGAACCTCCCTGTTGAGAAGCTATAGATCAAGGAGGACATCTTTCTGAGCCAGCTCCCCTAGGACCTGTTCTATAAAGTTGTCATTCAGGATTTTTAGGAATCTTCTGGGCTGGGTTGTAGCAGATGTGTGGTTCTCCCAGGTAATTTCTGGCAAGTAGAAGTCCCCCATAAGGACAAGAGCAGTTGACTTGGAAGCATCCCTTAGTTGCTCAGAGAATAATTCATTGGCAGCATCTTCCTAGCTGTAGGTTCCTACCATGACATTCATGTGATTTGTTTGTCCCTTGATTCTTATCCAGAAACTCTCAACTGAGTCATTGCCAACTGCATATATTCTACCCCTTTTATTACTTCAGTGCCACCCTCTCACCACCTGTTGCCTTTTCTGCCATGCCTATCCCTTCTAAAAGGCCTGTAACCATCCAAGAGGGCACTCCAGTCACAGGACTCATCCCACTGTGTTTAACTTATGCCAGTGATACCAGACTGGGACTGGGGCAAAGCTTCGAGCTCATTTTGTTTTACTTATGCTGTGCACATGTGTAGAAACATTTTAAGTGTGATACTTTGTGACCAGTACCTTGTGAAACAGTTTGAGGGATTAGTGCTTTTTCCTCAAGTTTTGGCACACCATACCATCAGTCATCACTAACAAGCCTGGTATTTTCCTTTTCCCCATTCCAAACTACTTTAAAGTTCTGTCCATGAGCCCACTAACTCCTGAGTTAGAGCTTTTTCCCTTCCAAGAAAGGTGCATCAGGTGTCAGTAGACCAGTTGTTAAGTAGGTCATCCCATAGTCAACAAACCTCAAATTTTTCCACTTACACCAGCCTCAAAGTGATGCGACAGATCTGCTGCCTATTTGGACTTTATAACAACTTTTTTTAATGGCAATTATATGACATTATGAATTCCTTGCTGTTGAGTCTATTCAGAATTATCAATATATGGAGATTGTCATGTCATTAAAATAATCATTATTTCAAATTATAATTATGTTTTCTGACCCATATTTTATGTAAGTCAGTATTATTAATATATTTTTGTATAAAAGTGCCTGGAGAAGTAAGAGAACATCTTCACATCTGGAAGAAGTTTAGATAACCCCTTGCAGAGTTTCATCTATGTAAATGAGAATTTGATAGTGCCCAGACCATAATTTCATGGAGTTTGACAGTAAGAGGCAAATTGATGCAAATTCATTCACCAACCATGTACACAAATTCAAGCATCTGTTAATAGTCACATTTTTGTTTCTTGAAGGTTGAGAAATTTTATAAATCAAAATCAGTCCCTGTAAAATTAAAATTTTTCAAGCAGCAGGTTTGGTTGACTACATCAACACAGCCTAGAAGTATATTCTGTATTGAGGAACATCTTGAATTTGAAATTGTACATTTATGCATTAGAATCTGATAGTTGTTTGTAAAGTGTACTTGCAAATCTCAGTGTATCTATAGATAAATAAAGAATACATTGCATACTGACCTCAGTATGTAGAGGTAACATATATGCAGCTTATTTACATATTCTGAAATAGCTGAGCCTGTCTTGAAATGTCCTATGGTTAAGACTAAAATGTTTGCTATTGGACTAAATAAATAAGAAGCTTGCTTTCATATTTAAAAGAACCAATAAAACTATTGCTTGAAAGGAGGAGTGATAAAAATGTTAACATTGATAGGCATTAAGTTCCTATATAGAATATCTTTTGTTTTGTGAAAGACTTATATGATTTTCACTACAAGGTGTTAAGTAGGGTGCTTCAATATGTATATTTTATTTAACAAGTATGGAAAAATGTTTCTTGGCTGATAGTTCGTAATCTTTCCATAGCTATGAAACACTGTTCAGTATCAATACCAAAATAAATTAAATTAGGAAGTCCTCCATTAACCTGGGATACCATTCTTCAGTAGTCAAAATATTGTTTTAAAGGCCAAAGTGAAGACCTCTTAAGTTTCAAAGTGATTGTACACTGGCAGTCCTTCCTAAGATATTAAAAAACCCCAAAAAAACCTAAGAAAATATTCTACAGTTTCAACTCAATACAACATTATCATCTGTCATTTGGATGTTCTTCAAATTATTTCTCCTTTGTAAATATTTAGACATCTTCATAGATATGCTGTGTTCAGTTCTGATTTTCCTGGATGCCAGAATTTGCCATGGGTAAGTGGAAAAAGTAGATATATATAGCATTATAGGTAGAAATATAGCATTAACATCTAAATTTTTACAGGAATTTTGATTCTTTCCCTTTAGTTCAGTGATTGCCTGAACTAGTCTCTTCCATCACACATTCATATTTGTGATGAAACTTCATTATTCCTCTCAGACAGTGTGAAGTCTACAGAATATGTAATTATTTATTCATGTATTTATTTTGCAAACTTTCCTGCTGGAATGGTATGAAGTTATTGTAGCATAAATGAGAACCAGACTCTTCATTTCTTCATTTGTGATTTTTACACACTTCCTTCTAATGCTTTTGTCTTCCACTGAGCAACATATGAAGAAACTAAATATCTGCTACTTCTTGGTTTTGGTTGATTTTCCTTGGAAAGTATAGCTTTTCTCAACTGTTTCTGGGGTAGTTTTTTCTAAAATATTCACTTAATGAATCTCACTTAGTGACATA
Source organism: Sitta carolinensis (assembly GCA_032173965.1). Taxonomy (NCBI): domain Eukaryota; kingdom Metazoa; phylum Chordata; class Aves; order Passeriformes; family Sittidae; genus Sitta; species Sitta carolinensis. The sequence goes on along the minus strand of JAVUNC010000004.1, from coordinate 21,479,309 downwards.
AACAATCAGTAATTCACACAGACTTTTTCTATAGCAGGAAAATTCTGAATAACATAGTAAAAGATAACAAATATAGCTATTTTAAATAGTCATAAATACTTTCATAATGCTAGTCTAGAGTCATAGGTACATTAAGATAGAATTTATGTCGATATCATAAATATTGTAAGCATTCTGTGGACTTAAATTGCAGAGCATCAAATTGAAACTGAAAAAAGAACATAAACTATGCTGCATTCTCTTACAAAATATGAAATACTAAAAACAGAACTGAAATAGCTCTTAAGATCTTCCTAAACATCATCAGTTTTTTATAACTTTTCTAAACTGGAATGAAATAATTTTCCTGTATACCCACAGTATATAGTTTTATAGTAATTAGCATTTCAATGTGTGCCAGCAGCTTTTATGGCAACCTGTTTTAAGAACTTCAAGTTTTGCAAATATTACATAGCAATATTTGCTTTCCCTTTTACATCCACCATAGTCTGTGATGTGTTTTGTCTCTGAAATCTTTGAATAAATATTATTAGAGAGCATAACTGTATGTCATTATTCCACTACCTCCACTAAATGAAAATATACTACAAATTCCAGTTCAATTTGTAATACTCACTGTATGAAAATTATTTTTCTTAGAACTTGTATTTCCAAAATGACTATGGTATTCTAAGTCTTAGATTGTGAAACATCTGTCAGTAAGACAAGACATACACCTATAAAGAAATTTAGGGTCACAATGCTAATATGTACATGTCCTTTCTTCTCAGCTGTAACCTGCCCCAGCATAGAGACTCTTCTGTCAGAACACGTTGTCTGGAGACTGATTTCTGGGTCATTGAATGAGTATGGAGCTCAAGTTATGCTCAGCTGCAGTCCTGGGTATTATTTATTGGGTCAAAGACTCATCCAGTGCAGGACTAATGGAACCTGGAGCGTAGGCAATGAGAGGCCAACTTGTAAGGGTAAGGAATATACTTGTTTACAGAACATCCTGTGCATTTTAATAAATATATTTTCTTTTATAAATAAAGGCTTTAATAAACTATTTTGCTCTCACATTCCAATAAGTAAGAAAGTGTGAAATTCTCATTAACTTGAAATTAATTTATTCCAACTCATTAGGTGTTAAGTACATGTTTCATAACATGAACCAGTGAAGAAATCAATCCGTATTTATTCTACATAACCTCTTGTTTTGACCTCTTGGATGAAGCATTAAAACTGTAGTGTTGGAGAAACATTCCTATGAGCTTTTATAGTGTCTTCATACAAAAAATGTCATAAATTACATCAATCCTGACTTTGGATCTTTAAAGTTTTAGAGAAACTTGGCAATCTCAGTGGAATCATACAGATACCAAGGGTTACAGTGCCAAAGTCTTAATGAATTTCTCCAAAACTTATTTTTTTCTTTTAAAATATGTTATTTTTTAATTCTCTTAACTGCAATTGTGTCCCCTTCTTTTTTTACACACAAACTAAAAAATGTAATTTTGATATGCTGCCTAATATGCAGCTACTGTTAAGTTGATGACAAGTCTTTGAAAAGATAGTTCTTGCCCACCCTCTACAATTGCAGAAATTTTATGTGAGTAGAAAATGGGGTGATCCACGTCAAATAGAGTTAACCAAAAGAAAAGTATTACATAGAGAAACACAGGGAGCTACTGATTGAAGAGATATTACTTAATTTATAAGAAAGGTACATTATTTTGCCCTCTGCTAGAGGACTGATTAAGATTTAATTATAGCAAACTTCATCCCCTGAGAGATACTCAGTAGTATTTCCATTCGACATGGATCATTAAGATCCAGAAACACACTGCAGAGTATTTTTGTGGAGTCTAGTTTACTTTCTCTGTGTCTTTCACATGTCAAGAATAGATTATATATGTATATTCTAGTTGGGTTTTTTTCCTGAAGTTGTAGGAAAGCTAATTGAAACACTGATGATAAGGAGTTTAGATTAGATTTATCAATGTCTAATCGTCCATAGTATCTCTAAAGGAATTGCAAAGCTTCAAATTAGAGGTCATTCTGGATTACGAGAAATCTAATTAGTAAATCAGGGGTCTTTTTATATGTGCTTAACAGATGCCTAAAAATCATGATATAGCTCATTATTCATGTAGTTTATGTATTTTTAACTGTAATCTCTGTAATTAAAGCCAATAAAGCATTTGTAATATGTTTAGAGCAGTTCATTCTATTAAGTCAAACTCTTCAAAAAGAGTTTGATTTATTTTTAAACATAAATGTACTTAATATTCAGAATTAAAATTAGAAATTATAATGCTAGGCTAATCCAAAAATTACATTAATGTGACTTGATTATGGTCAAAATGAGTCTTACTCATCTCTGGGCAAATTATGTACATAAGAAACTATGATCATATATTTTCTGGTTATGATAACTGAGTTAGTTAACTGTACAGTAGCTGGTACTTGATTTTACCCAAATTCTACCCAATTCTATGTTGTTTTCTATAGCAAACATTTAAAAATATATGAGTGGGGCCTTGGGATTTCAAATAGGAAGTTTAGTTGTGATCAAGATGCTTTTGAAAGTAAATGTATGATTTATGCTAGCATATAAATACCGTTGAAGCTCTTGAAGACATTGGTCTGCATCTTAAATTGCAATATTATTGATATACTCTTCTAGAAAGAACAGAAACAACAGAATGGCTTTAATTAATTTAGAGTTTGATACAGTCTTGAAGGATGATTTTTCATGTGGTGCGCAATAGCTGTGGGTTGCAGCTGATGCTACAGAAAGTTTCTGCGATAATTGGTCAAATACAGTCTTCGGCAAAATCAGATGATTTATTGTTTTATCAAGCAGAGTATCATATATGCTATATGCTTATGAATAGTCATGGAAAAGAAGAAAAAAGTTCATAATAATTCGGAATACTAAATGTTAAAAAGATTTATAATACCTATAAAATGACACAACACTTAAAATAGCCAGAGAAAGTATATTTGAGGAGTAGCCATGGATACGTACATATGGAATATAACCACAACCTTCTCAGGAATTCATGTAATTCCCTTGTTTCAGAAATAGAAATATGGATTGGCTGCTGTCAAGATATGCAGGTATGCCAAAGAATTTTTAGATTTAGAACATATGTTGCCAACTCAAGCATAATTTTAAGCCCTTTCTATGGAATACAACTGTTGTATTTATTCCTATTATGTTTACTTTAAAAAAAAAACCCAAGGTGATGTATTGTCTTCTGGTACAAAAAATTATGAAAAGCATTTTCATATTTCAGTATGTTCTGTTAATTATTTTTTCCTAGTTATCTCCTGTGGTGGTCTTCCATCTCCACCAAATGGAAATAAGATTGGAACCTTAACCGTGTATGGAGCCACTGCAATATTCACTTGTAACACAGGATACACATTAGTTGGTTCGCATGTGAGAGAGTGCTTGGCAAATGGTCTCTGGAGTGGTACTGAAACCCAATGCCTAGGTAAAACCCCCAAATTTCTGTTCTTTGTTTTGTTTTGTCTTAAACAGTATCAAGAACTGGAATTCAGCTCTTACAAAGCAACATTTTTGAATCAATGAAAAATAAATATGGAATAATTGTGTACTGAATATGATTTTGTGCTATTCTACCAGCATCTCTTTCCATTAGAAATTAAATTACCTTTTATGTTGTTCTAATTCTTTTCAAACAAGTATGATTTTTTAAGTGACTCAAATAATTGCCCACATTCACAGAGCTTTTCTTTGTGTGGAGTAGAGTGTGTGATGAAATTAAGCTTCAAGATAATCTTCAATTAGGACTATTCCTGATGCAGTCCAACTACAATTGAGCATTCAGCACATTGACCATTTGGTCAGGGAAAGCAGACAAGAGCAAGTAAAAAAGTGAAGCAAAACCAATTTCAGTTTCAAATCCTGAGATTTATATAGTTTGGGCATTCTCACCCCAACTCTTGCTTTATTCAGATCCACTCATATAGGTTCACATTCCTAATACAGACATAAGAAAAAGGTTCTCTTTTTGGGTAGCATTTGGGGCTCAGCATTGGGTTTATTCTTGGTTGTGAACAGGATATTTATTTCTTTAATCTGTTATTTGCTTTGTCTGCCCTCACTTTGCAGATTTTTTTTTTCTTTTTTTTTTTTTTTTTTCTTTTTTTTTTCCTTATAGTAGAATGTACTCAGTTGCTCTCAGGAAAGGAGGAATTCTGCTTTCCTCTTCAAAGCTCAGCCTCACGTAAAACACATCTTTCTTCTCTGCTGCGTCACTATGTCATTTTAGCAGAACACATAGTGTTCCATGTTTATCTTTATATTCAGGTATCCATGGGAATGTCCCACCTCTACTGGGTGGTGAGGGAGTTGTACAGTGGATCTGTTGCAACACCGTGGATAATGTGCAGTCCCCTGTTGGAAGGCCTCAGAAATGAGGCTGTGGGCTATGGCTTCCCTGTGCTGGCCCCAAGGCTTGAACACAGCTGCTGAGTTGGCTTTCCTCATGGATACATTCTTCTCCCCTGTTTACTTCTTAGACCCAAGATAATTGGGCAATAGAACCGCCTTTATCTTATCTCAAGCTCCCTTCAGGTGGCTTAACTTTATGTCCAGATTTCCAGGAATTCGCAGAGGCTTATTCAGTGTGGGGTGGGGATTTGGTTACCGCACATGAGCAGTGGCTTCTTTATACAGCTTGCCATAGTTGGCAAAGTCCTACAGTGATCTTAGCAATGTTTGAGCCATTAACCATTAATATCTGAATTTCTCACAGATACTAGTCTGCAGCAGAAAGAAAATTAAACCCAGAATATAATCAGAAGAAAAAGCAGCACAGAATCATGTAATAGAGATCAGAATTAAGATTTTATAAGCTTTTGTTATATATTCCTGATTGACTCCATTTTGCAACAGGAATGTTTGTAGTTCAACTTTTTGAATATAGTGTTTATACTATCTTGTCACTTAAGACACAGGGTGGTCAAAAGTAGTGAGCATTGTCTCATAGAACTAATGTACCTTCATGTCAGTTCATTTTTAAGTGACTTCACAGCAAGATGCAGTTGTTTCGGGCAAATTTTATGAAAAAAAGAACACTCCTCTGGCTTGATATATTTTCACACCTTATTGTTCAATTTGAAATATGCTGTATTAAGAAAGATGTCATTTTGATTCTGGAAATAAGCATAGGATAGAATATGCATAGGATATAGGCATAAGCAGAGTACACAAATTGCTACTTCTGATATTTAGAGCAGTAAAGAAGTAAAATGAACTTTTTTTGCCTGGGAAAGAAATTGCACTGAGGTGCTGCTTAGGGGAATGCTATGATTCAGCATTACTTTTTCACATATGTAAGTTCATCCGTTCCACAGTGAAAGTGTACAGAAGGTTTGTATCTAGAACCACATCAGCCATCTACTGGTGTCAGGTTATCCTTGGACTGAGGCTGACTGACATTTAAATATATTGGAACTGAAGATCCGAAAGCAAAAAAACTTGTATGTTTGTAGGAGTGTTTTCCACAGTCCTTTCTTCTGTTCCAAATATGCAAACTCTATTGCAAAAGAAAGAGCTATTACCCCTGTAGGTTTTTCCAGTGTGTTGCACCACTCATTGCTAGGGTATTGCCTGACACCCGCATGTAATGAATTCAAGCATAAAGATATGTATTAGTATTCATTCATTTTGAATAACCTGAAACACCACTTCGTAATCTGATCAATAATAACAGTATTTAGTACATATGTACTACTTTTCTTTTTTGAAAGGCTATATGCAAGATAAATTGGCTGCCAACATAAGCAAACTAAACAATACACAAGTCACAATAGATTGCTTGTATTATAAATCACTCTTGCCCATGAAAGGCTGGAAAAGAGGTTTGTTTTTTATTTTTTATTCTGACTATTGAGAAATAACGTTTACACTGAACATCCCAGAATATTAACTGTCTATGGTAGTCATGAGTTTAAATTCAAATAGTGTAGATTTTCAGTAAAAATTCAAATAGTGTAGATTTTTCATGACTTATTTATATATATATATATATATATATATATACACACACACATATATATATATACACACACATATATATATATAATATATGTAAGTACGTATATAACAATATTACATTATTCTGAATGTCAGTTTAGAAACAATACCTGGTGAACTCTTTGGAAAACAGTTAATAAGTTTATTAGATCTCATGTTTATGAAAGAATGTGTCTATATGCTGCCTGAATTCAATTTATGTGAAGTCATCCTTTTCTTCTCCATGAGTAATTTTGGATTTTGTCTAATTCAATTTTATACAAATCCCTATCGAAATTGTTATTCGTTACTATTATCTCTTTATAGCTAATAACTTTTTTCCCCACCTGACTATCTGCATTCTGCGTTTTAAATTATTTTTACAGATCTATTTCCACTTGTAATGAACACAGAAACTCTTGCAGGAACTATTATTGTAGTAAAAGCATTGCTTGCTTTATGTTTTTTCCCAATTCTTTTTCTAAAAACTTAGATGGACTTTAGTTCCTATTTGATGGATTTCATTGCTGCATGAAGGTCTGTACTTGGAACTGTTAAATACATGGATCTATCTCACCAGACAAAAAAAGATCACATTTAGAGCTGGCAGGTTAATCATTACTTAGTCTTTGCTATTTCAAAATCAGACAGACTCTATAGCGCTAAAAATATCATACAGCTTTGAGTGTGAAAGTCTAAATTCGAGTTACCCCATGTATGCTGCAGAAAATTTTATTTCTGCTACTAAACCTCTTCCTGTCTCTCTTACACTCTTTCACATAAGGTATATTAATACCATGTTCTGCAGACACTTAATTTAGATGCAATTAAGAATATAATCCAAGGTCAATGGAATCATGTAGGCTTCTCCAGAGAGCAATTCAGGAAAGGTAAATTCTTAAATTTTAAAGCTAGATGATGTGAATACTTCTGGTTGAATATTCCTAAATTTCAAGGACAACATGCCCCAAATTTATTTCAGAGGTGCCTTTAAGACTTACCTGAAGCCTGTGAAAATCAGAACGCAAACACCCAGGGAGCTCTGAATGAGCCTTTCCATTTCAAAGGAATTATAATGAGTTAGAGATGCTTTTTATCTACACTGTACTTACATGAATATAATTCAAGACATCTATAGATGTAAATAGATAACACTTTATGCTACCCACTAATATGTGTAAAATTAATTTATGACTTCAGGTTAAATGAGTACACTAATTCATGTATCTTAGGAAAGGGTTTGTCAATTCCTTATTATTTGTCTCTAAAGAAAGCTAAAATCAAGGACTGTAGTTAATAAGTCTAAGGCTCAATAGAAGACCTAAGTCTTCAGTTTGTTAGTATTACATATATATTTTAATTAGTTATACAAGCATAAGTATGAATTGTTAGACAAGATTTCTTTCAATTTCACTCACTTAAACCGTTGATAATATATCTCTTTCCCTTTTTTCCCTCCAAGAATATTTGCAACTATAAGTCACAAAACCTATGTGTTTTATGCATGCTTTGTGTGTATGGCTGACCATAGATTCATAAAGGGAATAGGACAAATTGGAAACATTTAAATTTGCCTTACTCCATCTGCAAAATCAGTGACACTTAATTATGGATCAGTCTGTTTTCCTGAAAAGATATTTTTCCCTGTGTTTTTATGCCTTTCAGGTACAAAACTGCACATTAACAAGTCAAGGACATACTTAAAATCTAAAGTTACATACAGTCTACTCCATTCCATCTTTTAATTATATGATATATAGTGCCTTAGATTTGTCAGTATGAAAATATGCTGCTGTGGACTGTAGTTGCATAAAAATATCTGATCTTTTAATTGATAACTCATAAGTAAATTGCAGTATAGTATTATGATATTGGCTTATATTTTAAATTCTTATTAAAATAAAATAGAATTATTTGTATCTTGCTTTCCAAGTGTTTTAGAATTAAACTGCTGAACCAACTTGGATGCATATGAATAATTTTCTAAATTCTTAAGGGCATATTTTACTAAAAAAATCCCCTCACAGCCTTCTTAATTTTCTTTAATTTTAGTTGATGAGGAAATTACATACATTTTCTGTCATTGCAGTGCTCTTTCAGTTCTTGATATGTTGTAATAGTTAATTTAAATGAGTCAAAATTCCCTGAAAAATCATTAAATACAGTAGGTGGAATGATCTGTAAATGAAATTACTCACATAACAAGTCCAGCAACTTGTTAAATACCCATTTAAGAGAAAGTGCATAATATTTTTCTTTATGCCAGGTGGCACATTTCATCTGTCTTTCTTCTTGAAATTCCCTGCAGTCCCATGTTTGTCTTCTGTGCAGCTACTGCTTTTCAATTCTCCACTATTTAGATCTAGAAAATGAAAAATACCCAAATGTATTCCTTTCTATTTCACCTCACTCCCTGGGGAAAAAAATAGCTAGAAAATATTAGGAACTAATTTCTAGGCTAGAGACAATAAGATGATAATTGGGAACAGGCAGGATGGAAGAATCAAAAGCAAACCTTGATAATCATACTGCCTTTTCCAGTGACTCTCTCATGAGATGTAGATTTCATCAGTAGATTTCTTTCACTTTGTGGTGTAGCAAAACTTCTGAAACAGTCTCCCCTTGAATCCTTGTCGCCAAATTGAGAAGACAGGGACTGTATGAGGGGACTGCTACTGAGGCAGCAAACTCTAAGGATATTGTTTCTCGATTCAAAGTGTGACTAGGAGTGAGTAGATACTAGGGATGAATTCAAAGGCCCATACCATCCAACCTCCGTTGGTCACTTGGATAACAAATTGGGATTCAGCTGCAGCAAGTTTGAGGATGACACAAAGTGATGGGAGAACAGTTGATGTGTGAAGTACTGCTAGACAGAGAGACCTTTAGAATCTGGGGGAACAGGCCAACAAGAAACTCTTAAAGTTCAGGGAAGACAATACAGAATCGTGCACTTTGCCTTTTATAATGCCATTTAGGAGTATTCTTAGAACTAACTGGGTAAAACAAACTTTACAGAAAGCATCCAGGTGACTGAGTGGAGAGGCTGACTAAGAGTTAAAAGTATGGCCTTGCAGTAAAAATACCACAGACTGGAGTGTATGAGCACTGTGTAGTCAGCAGGTCATGGTTATTATTTCCTCTTCAGCACTTATGTGGAAAATTGTGTGTAGTTTTTGTGTCCTCCACTATACAGGAGAGATATTGCAAAATGAAGCAAGTTCAGGGGAAGGACCCATTAAGGGGCCAGGGGCTGGAGTATCTTTTAGACAAGGAGAGGCTGAGTGAGGCTGGAGGAGAGAGACGGGTAAAAGGGATCATATTACCAATTTGGACAGAGAACAATAAGATAAATTATTCCATGACACATTTCAAGGAAAAAAATAGGCTTTCAATGTCCTCTGTTGCCATATTCACTGTTGTAAGGGGAAAAGTAGCTATATAACGAGTGAAGAGCTTGCATTCATACTTTCTTCCTCAAATTTGCAGAATAATATCACAATGTCTTCTTAGACACATCAGCAATCCCACAATAAAGATTTTTATAATAATCCTGCATGTATGAAAAACCTAATCAAGTAGTGTATATTTTGTCCTTCTGGTGTTTTAGAGGAGCCATTAGGGATGGATGAACTATAATGTCTAGCATAATAAAGGGGCTTTATTAGAATGGAGATTGAATACCAAAGAAAAGTTACAAATGAGTTGCTGTTGATGGATACAGCCTGCATGAAACAGAAGCGATCACACACACACAACACATTGTCACTGCAGTCTTGAGCTTCAGGTCCCGGTCCTCACCTCTCAAAATGAGGACTTAGTGCAGTTTCAGATGAAATTACTGCAGTTGTAATTAATCACTGTCACTAAAAAAAAAGCCCCAAACAAACCTTTTTTCTTCTCCTTAATCAGTAAAGAGAAATAGTTTTTTGCTCAGCAACTCTGTTTTCAAACAGAATGAAAAATCCAGAATTAATTAAATCATTACTTGGCTTCCTCACTGCCAAGACTGCTATTATCTTGAAATAATGGATTCTGTAATGTTTTAACAGCTGCTGAAATAAGGAGGAAACAGTGCTGGCAGACATTCCTTTCTGTTCATGCCTTCTATCTGGAAAATGCTAATAAATTCATATTCATGTCAAAATTATAGTAAGCTCTTCTTTATATTGCTTTGCAATTTGGTCAGTACCAACAATAATACCCTACTGCTTTTTATTATGTGAAGTACCTTAGGAAGGTTGCCTTTTTCCTCATTGAAGTGTGAGATCTTTAACTCTCAAACCCATACTATTATTTCATATTAGAATTCTCATTTCTCTAATTCATTATTCTTCAAAGAAGTAGAAGAAATATCATCTGTAGGTTTTGCACCTGAGAACTAGTTCTGCACAGTGTAGTAGCTGACTCTAAATATCTTTTTTATTGAAATGAATGTTGAAATGTTGTGGTCTTTTCTTGTAAATTTTGGCAAGTCTTATCAAAATATGCTTTTTTGATGGGTTGTTCTTTTTTTGTAGCTGGTCACTGTGGCTCCCCGGACCCAATTGTAAATGGTCATATTAGTGGAGACGGTTTCAGTTATCGCGACACTGTGGTGTACCAGTGTAATCCTGGCTTTCGCCTTGTTGGTACATCTGTCAGAATTTGCCTACAGGACCACAAGTGGTCTGGACAAACTCCTGTTTGTGTCCGTAAGTACAGTTAATTTTTCACTGAATTGTTGCTACTATTTTAAACATAATTGAATATTAACAGTGGATTGGATGTTCAAAAATGTTTGGGCTCAGACAAGATCTTTATTGGACCTATTGTCAGTTGGACCCAATTGTCAAAGGGTTATTATGATCCACTTTCTAACCTAGCAAGGACTAGTTAATATTTTCAGTAACTCCTAATTTTTGTTTCAGAAACAGGATGGCATAGACACTGAAAGAGTTTGAATAGCAGGCTGCAACTGTGTAACTTAATCTATCACTTTCTCTTTGTCCAGGCATAGTACTTATGTCAAGTATGAACTTGCTGAGCATCTCCCCTATTTTCTTCACCAAGAGTAAAAAATTTCCTTTGTATATTTTCATTGCTTGGAGGAAAAACGTGGGCTAGTGTTCACCTATGCAGTTCTGATGGTGACTGCCTGTCTTTTCAAAACTGGCCTCAAGTTGACTTACCAGTGCAAGCCAGGCCATGGCATTGGATTATGCTACATCTTTTAGATAAGATGTTAACTTTTTTATAGTCTTTAATATTTTCTCAATTCACCTGTTTTTGAAAATCCCATAATTAAGTCTAGAATTGCAGATTCTTTCCTTCTCTAGTTCCTTCTTCATTTGTGGCAGATTATCTGACATTTTCTGAACCATCAGCCATTTTATCAGTCAAGTCCAATTTATCTTTTTTTTTTTTACTACTTTATGTAGTTAGTTTTATTTCCTTTTAATTTTGGTTTTATTAAAAAGACCCATTTTTAGGTATATTTTTTTCTATTTTTAATGGAGAATTTATATAAACTCTTTCAGTGCTGCATTTTTGAAGATATCTCCAATTCAGACAAAAGTGTTGTCTACACAGAGAAAGTCACTGAGATGTCCAGCTTTTCTATTCAATACATATTAGATTTCTAAATATTCAGTATTTTCTTTCTTAGGGTAAAATGAAATTTTTTACTTGTATACAGTGGGAGGAAATATCTGCCAGGTTTCATTGTCCTTTTAAAATCCTTTTTATATCTTCAAGTGATCTTTATTCATCAAAGGAGAAATGTCACAACTAACACTGTCACTGTTAGTGCATTCATTTGTCTGTGCAGTGAATAAAATCCCTTCAAAAGAAAGGGGCAAAGCTAGGAGGACATGGGAGGGGCAGGAGGCTGCTTCTTCCTAGAGGGATGTTATCATTACTGTTATGAGTAGAACTGGCATCAGTTTCTGTTATTAAGGGTTTCCATGTTATTAATGCTTTCCATTATGACGTGGTATTCTTTTGCTTAGAACACTGCCAGACTAAAAAGCCATGCAAGATGATTTGGTTTATGTCAGCATCCAAAAGGGGATTTTCCTCCTTTGATTAATTTATTTAAGAAATTCCCATACGAATGAGACTATTATTTCTGAGATGTAAAGTGAAAACATACTCTTCACCAATGCTAGAAATGTGTTCTGCTGAAATACTCTTCTGACTGAGCATTGTCAGATTGTCACCTGATGTCAGGTGACGACCGAGCTACTCTCACTCCCCTCCTCAGAAAGTCAGGGGAAGAAAATAAGATGGCAGTTTACTGAAACAAAAAGGAATAGTTGCATAGAAATAAAGATTTTCATTTTCTACTTCCCATGAACAAGCAATGTCTGGCTGCTTCCCGAGTAAGAGGACTTCAGCATGTGTAATGGTTGCTCCAAAACACACATGTAAATAATGGATGATACATCTTCTTCCCTGCTGCCACCCTGCCTTTCCCCTTCCTTCTCCTTCCTGTTAGCTTTTATATCTGAGCAAACATAATATGATATGGAACAACCCTTTGGTCAGCTGACCTGGTTTCTATCCCCTTGTGGGATTGTGACCACTCCCAGCCTACTGATAGAAGGTGGACTCTTGGGGAGATAGCAGTGGTGCTGTGCAGTGCTGTTCAGCAGCAGCAAAACAGCAGGCTGTTATCAACACCTTCTAGCTAAGGACACGAAGCACAGCACTATAAGACATCCATCTCAGGTAGATCCAATACGATGGCAGAGATATTAAAATAATATTAGGGGCTGTGCCCCTGAAAATTTCCCAAAATTTGTCTTTATTTTATGAGATTTTTACAGAAGATCACATCTTTTTATATTTTTAATTTACCTTGAAAGGACTTTTAGATTTGCAAAGTACCAGGCATTGTAATCTTAAAAAAAAATACCTAAGGAAGCACTTGTAGTTCTCCATCCAGGACAACTTAAGATTCTTAGTTTCATATAAAGGTCAGCCTCCTTCATCTTGCAAAATTTGTGACACACAGGTCTTTCTCATCTCTTTATTGGATAACCAGTTGGCCCACACTTTAGCCAAGTATTTTCTGAAAGGTCTTTTCTCTTGCTTCTAATTGAAAGTTAATAGGAAATAAGAATATTTCTTAGTTCCCGCTTAGTTCCTTGGAAGTAGCAGCACGACAGAATCAAAAGAAAAAATTAAATCTGTCTATAGATTATTTATTTGCGTACAATAAACATCACTAGTAGAGTTGAGAAGTTCTGTGTTTGTGCATGTGTGTATATGTACATTCTGATTTTACATTATTGGTATCTATGCTTTTCTAGCTTTTTCTATAATATTTTAATATCTCATAACATGGAAAATTAGAGCTTGGCCAAAATAAGCTTATTTTATAAGTTCTGTTTTTAGCAAAACCAACACATATTATATCTAATGGGAAAGATTTACTCCCAAAAATTATTTCTTTATAGTCATAAGAAAATCAGATTAAAAGAATTACTGCTTCAGCAGAGCAATGCAAGATCTTTGAAACTGGAATGCTTCAGAACTCTGGAATGATCTGAAATAGTGCATTAAATTTGTTTGGCTCTACTAAATGTTTAGGCTTGCTGAGTAAGAATATTTTCTTTTATTTGTATTAGTAGGAATTTTTAAATGCATTTTTAAAAGTTTAATATATATCAGATGTGTGTGAAAATGCATATATTAAATTTAGATTTAGATTTATTATAACTTTCCACATAAGGTAAAAAGTAGGACCAAGTGTTTTATTGAAAAAATAAGATTGTTCTCCTGGCAGTTAAGAATTCTCAATAAATATATCCTATTCTTTTTGTTATATGTCTTTTATAAATGTCAAAAACAAATTCAGAAGGGGAAAAAGAAAAACAAGGTCAAAAACCAAAATGCCAAAAGAGCTCCAAGCTGCAAGTGGTTCCATGGATCAGTACCTTTCACCTAGATGCTAACCTGCCTATTTTTCTTCTAACAGCAATCACATGTGGACATCCTGGGAATCCAGCTCATGGAATGACTAATGGCAGTGAGTTCAATTTAAACGATGTGGTAAATTTTACCTGCAACACTGGATACTTACTTCAGGGTGCTTCTCGAGCACAGTGTCGAAGCAGTGGGCAGTGGAGTAGCCCTTTACCCAGCTGCCGAGGTAAGAGTTTTACCCTGCCTCAGAATACTGGGATATAATTCACAAGCCTATTCTTTAGGAACTTATTCTCACCTTAATTTAAGTTTCTGCATTTCTATATATATTGGAGATTGTTACGGCTGAGTATTGGGGAAGCCTAGACTTTTCAGTATTTTACCTCAAAGTTCTCAGACTGCAATCACCAGCATTTAGTTTATAGACATATAAAGTACCCTTTGTATCACAAAAGTTATATTACACCAATAAATAACAGTAGCCTGTCTGGCCTGAATTAGGTGCCTTTTAATACAGTTTCCATAAGTGATTGTTATGAAATGGAGTATTTATGTATCAAAACTATATTAATTCTTTTGTTTCCTAACAGTACTTGAGAGGTGTGAAACATTATTTTTCTTACCCCACAAAAAAAAAGGGGGGATAAAGTAAGATTTAATTTTGCTTGGGTTTTTTTGTAAAGACATCTGAGTTTGATTCCTGGTGTGCTATGCGTAAGATGGATATGTTTGAGAGATGAGAATGAAGCAAAGGTTTGTGTTTTGAGAAAATCTGTATCAAATGTACATATTAGTAAAGGACAAAGAAAAAACATTTTAAACACAATCTACAATTCTAAGATTGAATTCTTAATCTTAATTAGTGTAATTAAGATTAAAACTCTCTGAAGTTAACCAGCTTTTACTCCTTCCATTTTTGACCAGTTTTTATTTATTTTCTTTATCTTTGGCTATTGTTGCAGAACATGGAGCTAATATCTCATCTGTGGTCTGTTCTACCAATGTCTTGATCAGACGCCTAAAATCTGTTCACTAGTTTAGCGTATTTATGTTATATGCCCCAAAATAACTTCTACTGGTATAGTACATGCTTTCTCAATGCTGAATCCATTAAGACACTGATATTTAATGATATCGTGAAACATTTTCTTTTGAATTGCTGAGGCAGACTGAATATCTTCTGATCAAATGACAGATACAACCTGATAGAGAAGTGAAAGGCAGGACATGAGGTAAATCATGTAATATATACTGGAAGATCTCAAAGGCCTGGGAAAAACTTTTTGAGATACTCTATAACCTTCAGTGCCCTTTTCGTGAAGACTCTGGAAGGAAATGTGTTTTAATGGCTCTAATTTACAGGTGTTTTTCCCTGGTCATATTCAAAGATGGAATTATCTGGGTTCATATATCAATGTTAATAACAGTGCTAATTTCCAAATACGCAAACCAAAAACAAATTAAAAAAAAAAAACTTCATGTCTGGAAAGAATCTGATGGCCATGTCTGTTATGGAACATGCAGAGAAATAGAACACAAAAATTTCTCCAGAGATGCAATGGTTACTAAGTTTTTCTTGCGTATTTTCTTTCACTTGAAAAATGGTAAAACAGTGTAAGTACTTGCATTTTGTTCTTTGTATCTTGTCTTTTGTGGAAAAAAGGAAATTGCAGTCAGCAAAGTCATTCTAAGGATATAACACTGGGACTAAAGATCATGTAATGAGAACTTTGGCTATTGTGGCTTTATTATCTCCACCTGTTGGTTTATTAAACATCTTATTGTATTACATTGTTTCTAAGAATAATAATTATCTTTGGTGATTAGCTCATCATAATGTTTCACAGACAGCTGATGCAATTTCAGGCTCAGTGTGTGTGGAATTAGATCTTTCATTCTCATTAAAACAATAGAGATGGCAATTCCCTCAGTCACTACCCTCAGAATTTATTCAAGTGAGTTAACTAACATAGCAATATAATTATTGGAACAGAGATACAAGAATTAGCAAACTATTCCTATTTAGGTTCCTAGGTTTTTTTTCCTTTTATTCGGTTTTCTTCTGCTAGACCTAAGTGAACAAACTCGTCTGTCTCATCTGTGAATCATTTAAGTAAGGTTTTATTTGTTGGAAAAACATACTTTTTCACTTAAACTGTAGATGCAGTCAGAATCTGCTCTATTTGACTGTCAGAGGCAGAGATAGAACAGCTTTACTGAGGTTCAGCCCCATTTACAAGCTGAGTTACTCAGCTATTTACATTGAACTCCATTACATTTATTCAAAGGAAAACAAATCGAAAGGAAAACAAGGAAAAATAATGCAAGAACTGAGAAGATTTGTTAAAAAGAACATAAGAATTAGGAGGGTTACAGTTGCTACAACATTATTTCAGTTGTCTCTCCTGTTTACTTTCTTTGTCCTTTTAAAATTTATTCACATGAATTTGAGTTTGATCCAGGCCAATTTATGGTCTGAAACCTTATTTAATTATTATTGGTTTTCTGAAACAAGTATTATAGATGCAACTCTGCCAAGATCCATTACCATTAAGAATGGTAAACTCCTACCAGAATGGAGTGGCCCTGAGCTCTCTTTGCTGAGGATCTACAGTTTTGTCTCTGCTCATTCAGGTGCCGTTCACTCAGTGTTTCTTCATTCTTCTCTTCACTTAGTATTTCTTTCTCTATAGCAACTTATATTTTTCAGTGACTGTCTTGTATCTCTTCCATCAAGAACTGCAAGGATCCACCTAATTTAGTCACCTGCTTGGTGCACCCCATTAAAACTGTGGGCACTTTGCTGCTAATCATACCACTGTAGCTGCTCACCTCTGTGACTGAGTTTAACTCATTTAAAGGGTTTGAAAAAGTTGTCCTGAAGTTTGCAAATTCTCCAAGACACCTCTCCTCCTGGTGAGGAATATACTACCTAAAGTAACAATAGCTGTTGTAAATGTATTTTTGCACCAGAAGATGTTTAGTTGTACTGTAAAGAGAATATTCATACACTTCAGCTAAGCATATGGGTTAGAGTAGTTCTTTACCATTTTCCTAGCACATGCATCTGTGATCTAGAAATGTGGGGGATTCTTATTTCAATTTTATGAGACTTTAAATTGTTATAATATAATTGCCTTGATAATTGGTATTGTTTCTTATTTTAGGTTAGGGTGGTAAGTTGATCTTACAGTTAGTATGTAGCAGTTTCTCTCTGCTGTTCCTTAATTCTCTGGCGTGTTTTCTCCACAGGCTGCCGAATGTATCTACTCCCTCATGCACTGCCTTCTCCTCTAAACTCAGTGTTCCCTTTTCTGCTTCTCACTCTTGTGTGTTTGTGTGCTTGTGTCTGTATGTCTGTGTGTGTCTGTGTAGGTGTGTACGTGTGTCTGTGTGTCTGTGTGTTTCTGTGTGTCTGTGTAGGTGTGTGTGTGTGTGTCTGTGTGTGTGTGTCTGTGTGTGTGTGTGTGTGTGTGTGTGTGTGTGTGTGTCTGTGTCTGTGTCTGTGTGTGTGTGTGTGTGTGTGTGTGTGTGTGTGTGTGTGTGTGTGTCTGTGTGTGTGTGTCTGTGTGTGTGTGTCTGTGTGTGTCTGTGTGTGTGTGTGTGTCTGTGTCTGTGTCTGTGTCTGTGTCTGTGTGTCTGTGTCTGTGTCTGTGTGTGTGTGTCCTCCTCTTTCTGGTGTATTCTTCCTAAATATTCTTCAGAGAAACACACTTTATCATGGCTCGCCTCTGATTTGAAGAGAGACTGAGAGTTGGGGTTGTTCAGCTTAGGGGGAGAGAAGGCTCAGGGAAATGTTTCTTATCGTTTATACTTATCTAAGGGACAGTGTTAAAAAAGAGGGCCAGACTTCTCAGTGGTGCTCGCTATAGGTACATGATGCAAAGGGTACAAAATCAAACATAAGAAAAAGTTTTTTAAATGTGAGGGTGGTAAAACACCTGAATAAATTTCCCAGAGATATTGTGGATTTTCCATTCTTATAGCTATTCAAAACCTAATTGGACAAAGCCCTGACAAACTGTTTAGTTGTCACTTCCAAGTACATGTATTCTTATATACAGTTTATGACTAAAGACTATATTTAGACCCCAACTATAGCCCTATGTAAAATGTGGTCTTAATGAATTGATTAGAACTTACCTAAAGCAAGTAAGAGCACTTTTTTCTGACATAAGCCTTTACTTCTAAAACTTTTATCTAGTGGATGGAAAACATTTGTTTTAAAGTTCATTGTTAGCAATGAATTATGAATTTGTTTACAATGAAAATAAATCTTCCAGCTATTTAAATATCCTGCTGGGAAAGGATTGATTCCTGGCAAACCTGCATCATTTAATTCAACAGAGGTTTTACATTTGACCTTTCTTTCAAACCTTGGTTGAGTTCACCTGAGTCAATAATGAACTTGGCTTAATTTGGATGAGACTGCACAGAAAGTGTTACAAATTAAAGACTGCTGTTTGAAGCTATTGTATTATTTTATTTTATTTTATTTTATTGTATTTTATTTTATTTTATTCTATTTTATTTATGTTGAAATTGAGCTGTTATGTATTCATAGGAAACCTTGATATTTTTTGAAAATAAAGCTGGGGCAGTTCTTAGGCACTCTTTTGCAATGATACATTGCTTCTTTCTGTTATGTCAACAGCAGGTTAACTAAGTAATCAGTGACAGGAAATTTAGTAAGGAAATTAAATGGGGGGGTTTAGCCAAGAAAAAATTAATTCACACAAAAGATCATATTGCTATTTAAGAGCTGTATGATAAAAACTTCTATGAAATAAAAGGATTTTAATATGTTCACATATCCTAAATGCACTGCAAGTACTTTGACATGATATTTCCCCTGCTCCAGAATACTTTTCTCTGTTCTGGTTAACTGTTTTGGCTCAGCAAGTAAATCCTTTTATCTCTGAAAATCTATATATATATTAGTATTTTATTTGACCTGTGTTCTGAGGTAATATAATTCTTAAAATACCCAGGCCTTGGGAAAACTGTGTTCCCACTGTTTCTGTCACAAGTAAAAAAACATGATGTTCAGGTACTTTGTGAGATAGAAACCCCAAATTATTTGAATTATTTAAACATTAGTATCTGTTAAAAAAATTATATTTAATCTTTTTTATGTATTTAGTAGTTTCTAAAGATTTCTTTTCTGGAATATGAAGGTCTCTGAAGTATGACTTTAAATTCATCATTTGTAATTCTCCACATGGACTCTATCTTTACTTTTGTTTATTTGATAAAGAACAGCTGAAGTAGTTGGTTTACTTGCCTTTCAACTGGAACCAAATGGCATCAGAAAAATTGCAATACATAGATCTCTGTTCTTTGCTGCAAACCTGCCTGAGTAGAGCTTGGTGCAACCTGGATGTGCTACTCCAGTAGTTATGACTATATCAAATCCAGAACCAAGTATGTTCACTGGATTTTCTTTTTTTCCATTAGCAGTTTAGAACCACTTTCCATTTACTCTTTGGAAGTACAGAAAGCTAATCTCCATGCTTTCTACTTTTCATAATAACTCCTAACCACCAAAATGAGAACTGAATCAGATGGTATCATCAGGGCTCTGCACTCCTGATTGCACTACAGGTCATTTTTCCATATATTATGCTTGAAGCAAGAACTGCTGTATTAAACAACACCTGTATTAAGGCAGACTCATATTCATAATCTGTACCAGGATTATCCTTTGCTACTGTTTCCTTCAGAATTCCTTTTTATAAATGAGATTTAGGAACTTTTCTCCTGTTAGAAATATGTGTCTTAAGACCAGAAACAGTTTGATTGGAAGATCCATTTGGCAAAGTTGCAGTGGTTGGAGTTGGCTCATGTTCTTCAGCCTGTATCAGTAAGTCTAGGCTGTTTGTTAGTAAAAAAGAATTCAGATGTCTATTTGTAGAGGACCAGAAGGAACAGGTAGTTCAGCCCTGGAAGGGAAAATTCAGTCCAGGAGAAATCCCCCTCTGAGACCTAGGGGGAAAGGGCCATCTGCCCTAAGGTCTCTGTAAGCACGAGTTCATTTGTTGAACTTTATTGGTTGTTGTAGTTGGTGCCACTCGAAGTGGCTTGGTTCATCCCTGCTCACCTTAGTTCAACCCCCATTGTCTTATATGTACCTTCCCCTGGAATGTTCTCCCCTTCCCTGAGCCCAGTTGGTCCCAGTTTGCCGCAGTATCCCACCCCTTGTCCTGCCCCTGCTAACCCTTTGGTCAGCCAGCTGGCTGCCCCTCCTCTGCACCAGTTTTACCTGCCCCCATTGGCCCTTGACCCTCAACCCCCGCATTCCCATATAAAATCCCATGTTCTCCCCTTCACTTTGTCTTTTTCCCTGGATTTCCATGTGGCCAGTACAGTGCTCTTGGATTTCTATATTGAGACCTGTCCTTTTTGCCTTTATCATCGGCCACCTTAAAAGCGCCCGTTGAATTCTGCACCTGCGGGTCGCTCGCAAGGTTCACTGAAGCCGACAGCGCTTTATCTATTTATACTGGATTTGTACTGAATTTCTAACTTGATAGGTTTATCTTTCTTTATCTCATTTGTCATAGATATTTGAAAAGTTTAATTAGGCTTTTATGTTTTATCAGGAATCTGGTATCTACAAAGAATTGTTAATTTTATGTTCTCTTTAGTGGCTATGTCATTTGAACCAGTGGTAATATGTTCCACTCCTTCACTGACAAGAAAAATAACATTTCTGATGGCAGATGATAGAAAGTTGGGAGAGATTGAGACTGGTAACCAATTCTTCTCATCCAAAGATAAAGCAGCTCTGAATTTAAGCAATTTTCCATCTATGGTGGAGTTAAGGATTCTTATAAGCTGAGAAATGCCTTTGCTTTTTCCAAAGTCAGAGGCCTTTGTTGTGACTTATTTATACTTAAATGTCAGATATAACTGTCATATATCTGTTCATATTGACAGCATGTTAATATTCTTCAGAAGGATTAACTTGAACTTGAGTAAGTTTCCTAAATAAGGAGGTGAGGTGCAATGGGAGATGCCATACAGTGTCTGAGATATTTACCTGATCTGGCAGAGATGCCCCTCTCTGGAGTGAAACCAGCTGGGAGATCAGGCAAAGACACTTCAAAAGGTAGTAGAAACATCTTTTGAGGCAACCAAGGAGTTCCTCATCCAGGTGAAAAACAATGCTCAGATTAAAAAAAATCTGAAGAAAAATACTTTAAATCATGATCTCGGAGTTTGTACTAGTCTGACAAAAGCTATTGTGTTAGTACTACTTGTACATAGATGCCCAAAAATGAATTTTACATACAGAGAACACAAGAGAAAAATAGCAGCCAAATACTTTATCTTTCTGGTCAATTTGCTATTCTAATACCTGGCAAAATCTGAGAAGTTTTAATTCTTGTTTATTGTTGACTTTGCATTGACCTTTACTAAAATTCCATTTACTGGCAATTTTGTCATCATGTTTTCACAAGCAGAGCTTTCTTTATTTTTATAGGCAATATTTTTAAAAACTTGTCATAAAAACACAGTGTATTCTCTACGCTTTATTCACTCTAGAGTGTCAGTCCCTAAACATATTCTAGACACCAATATTAATGCAATACTTTTCACATAAAAAATGTTTAAAAATACTGTTGATCAGATATGAAAGTTTCTAAAAGAAGCTTAAGATTGTTTCTGTCAAGAAAAAAAAAAGAGAGAGTGAGAACAAAAACCAAAATAATGTGAATGATGTGCTTTTGATGATCATTCAACTTTTTAACAGAAAGCTGCCCTAAAGGACTCTGACATGGTCTTTTAACTTCTTTGTCCTCAAGGGTTTGAATCTACTCAGTGTGAGGTTCCAAAGTTATCACAGCAGACTTGGAGTGCTCTCCAGCTTTTCTCAGAAGACTAAACCAAGACTGACAGAATTCATTTCCCATGCAACTCTTGACAGGTGTCATTGAGAGAAAGCAATCTCCATCTACCCTCACTGTGATTTACAATTGAGTCCCCAGGGTGAAAGGCAATTGGGGAAAATACTGCCTTCAGTTCTGTCTGCCAGCCAACTCAAATTCTTTTCGAAAGTGCTCCTTGCTGCAGCCCTTCTTAGCAACAGCACACTTGTGTATATATTTAAAGACTGATAGCTGATCTTAAGTGGCACTGCAGACTTAATTGTGGCTACTTTTTAACTTGAGGGATTGTATTCTCTTGTGCATTCATTTGATAGGTCTTCATGTATGATGCAAGAATTTTTTTCACAAAGCACATGCTTAAATTATGTATTTGGTGACTGTTTTGTATTTCATTCATCACTGAGCTCTCTAAACAGATACTACTGGTATTGGAGTGAAAGCCCTGCATCACAGAAAATTTGATACTTTGGGACTGCAATACATTCCTTGAACATTCCATATTTCTGGTCTGCTTGGAGACTTAACATTTTCTGTCCTCCCTATTGACTTGCAAAAATAGTTCAGTTAGAATTGCTTTTGGGTAGCTTTGGGCCAGCATATATATATTCATGAAACAAAGTTCCTTTTAATTTCTAATACTGAATTTCAATAAGCAAATTTGGCACAATTACCCATTAAACCAAAGATTTAATTTTAAGCAGTTATATTTGATTTTGTTTTATGTTAATATTCTCAACTTCACTAAAAAAAGGAGACAGCTCTTGTGAATGCTTGTTAAAAATTAAACTTAGGGAAAGAATTGAGTAATCCATATAATGAGAAGAATATTTGAAAATAATTGTGTTCATCAATCTACGAAACCTTCAAAAATGCGAGAATTTTGCAACATGCATCACATTTTTCTGATGAAACATTCTGAGATTAAAACTGAAATAATTTGAACTGTTACTTTCAATGTTCTCTTTCAACTAATCTAGTCCATATTTGAGTTCAATAGCAATGATTTTCTCTAAACTTCAGTGAAAAATAAACACTTTTTGGTTTTTCTTTTGAACAAATTAAAAAATGGTATTTCATTGTTTATTTTACTGGTTTTTTTCCTTTAAATAATTTTTATCTGTACAATATTTCACTCTTTATCACTTTGATCTAGAAATAAAATAAGCATTCAATATTATAGTAAAAATATTGGTTCTTTCTGGAGAGTTAATTCTGGAGTTCCCATAACTTCCAAATGAGATTTCTATGCAACTGATAGTCTGTGATTCCATGACAAGTTGTCTACATTTTTGCTCTGAAAGGCACTTTCTTTTAAAGGTTTGCGTGTGTAGATTTTTATTGTTTTCTCCATTCCATCAAAGAGAATACCAGACCCTCTGCAACTTCTTTCTCAGACAAAACAGTAACAGCAATAAAACCCAAAACCAAACCAAATAAACAAACAAAAGCCCCCAAACAAACAAATCCAAATCCCCTAAAACCACCAAGCAAAACCACCTAAAATTCCCACCAGAAAAAAGCCTAAAAATATAGATTGCATGGAGAAAGATTCTTTTGACATTGTAAGAAACTTAATCTGATAAACAATATGAATCTTGCTCTAGAACTTGGGAAAAATTCAGTAGTATATGTTCTCATGCAAATTTCCACTAGTTTCGTGTATTCATTAATGAAATTTTACTGTAAAAGTGTATGTCCTGCTTAGGCTGTGTATGCCCAGTTTTTTGTGCTATATTCCTGAGCTAAAGCAAATTTGGAGTATATTAAATGCAGTCTACTAAACATGCATCTGTACTGTGGATCTCTGTGAGTACAACAAGGAGTTCTGTTTATACCAGGATAAAATTTCTAACACATAAAAATTTTAAATATGATTGATATATTGGCAAACTTATGTAAATTCTCCTTTGTACTATTGGCAGAGGAATGTAATTATTAGTTTTCCACTGGATTTTACATATATTGTTACAGCCATAAAGCACAATTTCATCTTTTTTATCTATATCACTTAAGGGAGGAGCTGTTCTTGAAGGTGTAGTTGCTAAAACAGGTAGGTATCCGTGGAATGGAAAAGTATTAATTTACTGTAGTTACTTTTTGATACGCAGTTTCATTGCAGAACTGCATACTGATTAGAACATGGATATAGGTCTCAAGAAGACCTGAATTCTGTTCTCTACCAGTATAATTATTTCATACAACCCTGGACTTCATTTTTTGATATGATGGATAACAGTAGTGGTATTGTGTGGTTGTGAAGTTGGGAATCAAACCACCACAAAAAGTAGTTTTAGCTAAAAAGAAAGATTTTGAAATATTCACTTCTGTGTTTGAAATTAAATTTATCTGTATTTTTAAATTAAATAGTGCTTGTCATGGGAGATTAATTGCTTCTACGTATTTAGATGGTTTTTCATTTTAACCAAGTGGCACATTCACAGGAATTGTTTGGAGCATGGCTCAGGCGTTAGTATGGTCAGGAGAATCATTCTTCATGAGCAGTTCAGAGAAATTCACCCTGTTCTGGAGGGTAGCAGTGCACAATGGCACAGACTGAGCCACCATCTACTGGCCTCATGCCAGAAAACAAATGCTGGCTTTTTTGATACAGATGTGTGTTCAAGTGTTTAGGAAAGTGTATACATTTATGTGGAAAAATTAAGTTTAAGGATGTGTTTGTGCAAGGCAACTTATAACTATGCAGAGGATGCAGGCTAATTCCAAAAGCAGAAACTTTACAGCAGCATCTACCCAGCACTAAGCGCTACCCCGTGTCTAATTACCCAGGAAACAGGGTTAATTAGGATGCAGCATGTGTTGCTTCTGGGAACTGTGCTAGTTTCTGTAAGAAAGGATTGCACTGTCAGTACAGATACATGAGCTCCTTCAGATCTAGCTTAATGTTTTGGTGAGGCACCCTGTCAGTGGACTGTACATTTTACAGACTTCCACATGTCCCTGTTCTACAATGATAGTTATATTGCCAGTGCAAGAATTAGACTTAGCTGACAAAGATGAGTAACCATGGGAAAAATACAGTAACAAAGAATGTGTCATGTAAAAGAAAAAAGCATTTTCTCTTGATAATACTCTTAAATAGAGATTCCCAGAAGAAAGAATTTTTGGAGTTCTTCAAAGCAAGTACAGAGACACAGAGCTCCATTACAAATTTGTCACAGCTTTCAAAGAGAAGTGAGATTAAGACTTGATATTTTTCTCTGAAACAGAAAAAAAAAGTCAAGAACTAAAGAGATAAAAAAATAAAGATATTTGTTTCTGTCAATGAAATCTCATGTAAACACATTTATTCAACCTTCATATATCTGATTTCTGTATAAAATGTTATGGTCATAACACTGTTTAAATAAGAGTTGTTAGTATAAAATATAAGCTTAACTATTATAATGTAAGCTGAATGTAACTTCTCTAGTGAATTATTTCATAAAATTCACTACAAAACAAATAGGAATAGTTTCAGTTAGGAGACTAAAGTTTTATTAGTGCTCAGGAACAAAAAAAGAACATAATCATTTTACAAAATACCTTTCTAATGCTTTATGTAAATCATTGTGATACCTAATTTTTAAAAATATATTTGAATTTTCTGTGGAATTATATTGTCAGTGTTTCTAATAACAATTGGTACATGAAAAATAGGATTCTTTATGGTAAAAATGGGTTCTTTCCCCCAAATATTACTTCTAAAATAATTTTTATGAAGGAAAACTTCAGATTCATATGAGACGTTCTTTACACACAGGTATATGTTTGTTTAGAATTGTGAGGTTAAAACTATGAACATTTAACACTTTTAATAAGCAAAACAGGCTTTAAAAGATAGGATAAATAAATTTTAACTGTATTTTGCTTCAGATTATACTTTAGAATGTTAAACTGGTTCTAAAATCCTTATACTTTGTAGCTGGTTGAATGAAATGTCTCTTCAATGACTGCACAAGCTGACTGTTCTAATGTATTATCTAATCGGCACATTTAAATTTTATGTATGATAAAACTTAAGCTTTTGAATAAAAGTTATTCAAAAGTAAAAAGCAGTCCATTAGGGACTATGCATAGCTTACCTCTAAAATGATAATCTTATAATTTTACCCACTGATTTCTTTTTCATGAAAATTGCTTTGAACTAGATGACATACTTGAAAGGTAGATTCCTGTGGTTCTTTGATGAGTTTTAATTTATAATAATAATATTTTAAGTTTTTCTTTTTTTTTTTTTCTTTTTTTTTTTTTTTAATTTTATTTATACTGTTATCTTTAGAATGAAGGCAGGGGAGGGGTGGAGTAGCTGTTTGTAACTTCTCATATTTTCAGATTAACAGACAGTAAAATTGG
This sequence comes from Sitta carolinensis, assembly GCA_032173965.1. Taxonomy (NCBI): domain Eukaryota; kingdom Metazoa; phylum Chordata; class Aves; order Passeriformes; family Sittidae; genus Sitta; species Sitta carolinensis. The sequence goes on along the minus strand of JAVUNC010000004.1, from coordinate 21,453,119 downwards.
GTGTTTGAAAAAGTTCCTTCCAAACCAAGCTGTTAAATGATTCTATGACCGTGCAGTCACTGTGGAGTATAAAATGAAGGAGTGGGGAGGGTATCTATACTTTATATAAAAATTAAACAGTTATGAAAAAACCCATCATTCTTTAAAATATTAATGGCTATCTGAAAAAATTACTTCTTGCTTTCTGGTGCTTACCCTCCCTCTTGCTCCCCTATCAAGTATTTGATTTCTCACTGTCTTCCTTTTCTTGTTCTACACATTAATAGCAGAAAATTTCCTTAATATTTGAAGACATTTTTCTCATTAGAGGAAATAAAAAAAAAATTTAAAAAATGTCAAAGTGTTATTTAAGCTATGTACTGTTCCTTGACATAAAAATTATGTAGAAGACCAAACTAAGCCTACGAAGGGAATGATAAAAAATTCCTCCAATTTCATCTTTGAACCACGTGTATGCTTGATACTATGTATCTTGTCCAAGACTTAAAAGAACTGGAGTAAAACTGTAGTATTACTTTCAAAGCAAAAATACGTGGTCTTACTTAGGAGTCAATATTTCAATTTATTGAGTTGAATAAAACCTGTCAAGTTCTTTAGGGTTTTTCAGATGGACGAGAGCTGCAGTTGGTGCTATAAAGTTGTTCATTGTATGAATACATCAGTCTGAAAGCGAAAGTTTGGAATGGTAAAGGTCCATTTTGAAGTTTTTCGGCCGTGCCTCGAGCATGGGTTATTGAGGCTTCTTTGGGACAGAGCCCCAAGCAAAAGCAAGTGGGCAAACAGGCCCCAGATGAGGATTTTTATTCATAAATCATCCAATTTACTAAAAACACAATTCTAAAACATTCTCTTTACACCTCTTAAAATTTAACTTGAAAATGTGAAAAGCAGTGTCAATTCTTACGCATTTTTGTGCATATTTACATATATTGTTCTATCTACCTATGTACATGGTTCTATCTAGGAATGTAAAACAATATTCTGCTATGTTTTAGTTATGTCTAGAACTAAGCATTGAACTTTTAACTAGGACTTAGAGTACTTCACCCTTCTAAGGCACTTAAGATATATAAAATATATTTCTACTTACTTAACTTTAACTTACTTAACACTAAAACTTATACTTCTATTTCATATTTATATGGCTTAATATATTTTAATTTCTCTAAAGGCTTTAACTCAACTTCTACATTCTTTTCTCCCTCTGAGAACCTCAGAGGGAGTCTACTTTCTTGCAATCCAACAAAACACACAAAGGAATTGTAGATGAACCACGGTCATGAGCTGCTAGTGAAGTAGTGAAAATCATTGCTGCAGTTATGAAATTGCTGTTGTGCATAAGCAATTGATACTGCCTGTGTTACAGTGGTGAACTGTTCTGATCCTGGCTTTGTGGAGAATGCGATTCGTCACGGACAGCAGAATTATCCGGAAAGTTTCAAATACGGAACAAGCGTGGCATACCATTGCAAGAAGGGCTTTTATCTCCTGGGCTCGTCTGCGCTGACCTGTAAAGCTAATGGGTTATGGGATAGATCATTACCAAAGTGTTTGTGTAAGTATCCATTTGGTTAAATCAGTATTAAAGAGTTGTGCATGATTTTAAATCATGATAGAAATAAAGATGTGTAGCCATCTATTAAGAAACAACATGGACTTTAGGATCAATAAATTGCAAATTGTACATCTCAGTAAGGAATCATTAAGATAAAATATCATGCAACTTACCATTATTAAAAATGTGTTTCCAGGGAACTGGATCTATTATTTCAAATGCCTGAAAGTCAATATTAATTTCCCCTAACAGTGAATTGTTAAGGTATCTGGATACAGCTAGGGAAATCTAAAATTATTATTTACTTGTTATAATTTAGAATGATAGTCTGAGACCATTAATGCCTATGTCAGATTTTTTTTTCAGATTCATTGTAGTGTATATGTGAAAACACATCTGTGAAATATTGTGTTGTAAAATTTTGCTCAAGAGGATCTTTTCATAATGTATTTCCTCCATCACTTTCCCTTCAGAGAGGGAGGAAATCTGGTATTTTCTGTGATCAGTAAGCTTCATATCTTTACAAAATAAAAGTTTGACTTGAGTTTAATTTCCATTGAAATATTTTCCTTCTCTGATAACTAATAATTTGCTGAGATGATTTCTGATTTGCAATGCAATTACAAGTAGTAAATGAAATGAAATGAAAGTATATTTTAATTTGAAACATATCAGATGTTTTAAAAGGTTTTGCTTTACAGAATTGTAATTTTTTACTAAAATTATTTAGTTCATCAATTTACACTTATATACCAGAGCAATAAATGTCACTAGGTTGGTGAATTTATTTTGCTTTATTATGCTTTTCATACTGTTACATATCTAATATTCACATGACCCAAGCAGTTTTCTTTTGGCTTTTTCACAACAATCTATGCTTTCAATGTCTGTCAATAAGAACTATAACCTGAAAAAGTGGTTTATTCACATTTTAGTAGTAAAATAATTAGGGAAAATGCGCCATTTTAAACACAAAGTAGCTGCATTTTTTTTTTTTTTTTTAGTTTGGCAAGAATATTTATTGGTGCAAGAATGTTCCTTACTTCTTTGTATCTTAGAAAAATAAGTGTGATTTAAAATTATAAAAATTATCAGTAATCCATTTTACTCTAGCTCACTCTAGTTCATCATATTGCTATAATAATATTACAGAATAAATATTTTATTTCACTAAGCTGCTTAAACTGTACCTACTTGTAGATACAATAAAGCTACTTACATTATCATATCTGCAATATATAAGCACATTACAGGAATAGACTTATTTGGTGTCTACCTTCCTATTGATAACCAAAATAAGGTGCACTATTTGTTGAGAAAGATCATGAACAGAAATGAATGAGGAAAGAGATCCGTACATTTTTAGAGAAAGGCTAAACTGGATAGGCTAGTTTTATACATAGTTTTGTGTTTAATCTTACAAATGACCAATAAATCATCTATAGCAACAAGAAAACTGAAGCTATGTAAGGGCTGAAGTCCAGTCAGACATATATGTTTTGTGGAACCAGCCCTGTATTTAAAGGTTATAAGAGATTTTTTCTGTGCTATAAAAACATCTCATAATGTTGTGTCTTCCCTTTGTTAGCCATTTCTTGTGGACATCCTGGGGTACCTGCAAATGCAATTCTTTCAGGAGACAAATTTACGTATGGCTCCATAATTCACTATTCTTGCACAGCGGGTCGAAGGCTCATAGGAAATTCTACGAGGGAGTGCCAAGAAGATAGCCACTGGAGTGGGACTCTCCCTCACTGTTCAGGTACTTGTATCAGCCATTATCTGAATGTCACCTTGTCATAAGAAAAAGGCTATTCTCACACATATTTTTGCCAAATATTTGTTTTTTTTTATTTCTGAGTTATATTTTAATTTCACCAATACCACTCCACTGTATCACACCCATTTACTGAAATATTTTCATAATCATCTCATTCTCTTTGTCATTACTTCACAACCTCACTCCTCAGCCAGGTGCTCTCATTGTATACTACAGTGTATACAAAGTATGGCAAAACAGTGTTTCAAACCTGGTCAAGTTTTTCATAAAAAGGTTACATGTGTTACATTATATTTTCATGAACACTCTTTTGTGTAAATAAAGGTGGTTACATCAGAAAATTCTGATTAAGAAACTCCACAGCAAAGGTATTAAACTTTGTACATTTTGCTCCTCTTTTCTCTTACAGAAATAAAATGTATTATTGTCACAATGTGCAAACACCAAAAACGTCTGACGTGTTCGTGGTGCAGTCAGGAAGTACAGGAACAGTTTATTCTCCCCTAGACTATGCAAGTCTAGAATAAGCCATAAAACATCACACAGTTTTGTTGAAGAGTTCTGGCGAGGACCGACTACTAAGGACACCCACAGAATATAAATAGCTTTTGTAAGAGAGACAGGTGTACACACTTTGGTATATAAAAATCAAATACCTGAATTGTTAAGGTAGAAAATTTCCTAGTGAGAAAATTGTTCATAAGTACCCATTATACAATTGTAGAACTTCCCTTGAACTACTGGACATGCCCACTGTTGGGCCGATGTGATTTAATGTGGTTCAATTCAGATTTGACCTAATTTAAATAGGTGTAAGGTACTTTGAATTATTTTCAGTACTTTGAAAAAGCTTTGAGTAAGCATTCATTGAAAACAGTCCTTTTATGAGCTGCAAGGATGATGCTGCAAGGATGCTGACCAGAATCTGAAATACAGAGAAAAGGAAGTGAATTTTATTCATTACTGTTTCTTTTCTGGTCTTGAGGAGGAAAAAGTTTAGATTCTTCTCACATTGCTAGATCTCACTGCCATCCTGGTCTCTATGTCTAGACCTGAAAGGCATCACTGAACAAGAAATTTTTTCTTGCTTATCTTTAGTTCACATTTATATAACTTCCACCTTTTTATCCAGCATAACATCCCAAATCTGAAATTGCACCAAGACTTGAATCTAGCACTGTTATCCAACATTTTTCACCACAAGGAAAACTCTCATGTTGGTGGTGGAAAATTTGAATTGCTAATAATTGAGACTTCAGACATCTTCATTCATGAATATGACAGTATTTTTATAGACTCATATAGACTCATAGATTTTGAAAACATTAAAGAGCCCTGTACTCATGTCTTATAGTGGGGAAAATATGTCCTGTGTAACTAAAATATTGTTACTGATGCAGAATTCAATTTTCTGACTTTGAACACAATGGGTCACCATCTTGCGAGCAAGATGATTCCCTAGGAAAATTAAAATCTATCTCTGTTGGCTCAGTGTAAAAAGCAGCAAAGGAAAACTTCCACTCTGCAAAATAAAACAAACCCAAAAGCCAAAGAAAACCCTAAAAAGGTGTCTCATTTCTCTAAGGTATTTATAATTGTAAAACTAAGTACACTTTCCAAGTTATATATTCAGTAAATTAATCCATGAAAATCCAATATGAATAATCTGTTGTCATAATGTCAGTGAAGGAATGATTGCGCCCAGGATGACTGAGAACTCTACTTGGTTTTGTACTTTGGGTATACAAAAACCAGTCCAAATACAATGTTTAAAATCTGTAGTCTCTTTCAAAATGGGATTCATTTCTTTATGCTATATTAATATATTTTTGAATGCCTGATGTTTTAAATATGTTCTCAGGTTTGTTGTCACCTGGGACCTGTAGCAATGATGGACTTTGGTATCTTATGAATTAAGCAATAATTGACATTTTTGTTTAAAATGACACAGTCATTTTTCAATAATGGATATTGAGTCTTCTATGTTGCTAAATAAAAAGGGGTCTAGACCTTCATATTACTGTAACTGCCTTTGACTATAACATTTCATAGTCCCAGTTCAATTTTTCTCTAATTCAAAACTAGGTATGACCAACAAAAAACAGTATCCAGTCATTCATCTGGAATAATTCCCTCAACAAAATCCCAAAACAACTGAGACATCATCAGATTTTCTGAATCATAGAATCATTCTGCCCTGAAAAAATCCCTTTGCAATTACAAGCCAAAGTGTATGTGATATATCTGTTTCATGCCATAAACATGCCACAGTGGGAGCCTGAATCATGGTCCTCATGTTATTTCACACATTTTAAGCAGGCAGAAATGGCTGTGAAATGGTAATGTCCTAGAGTAAGTGGAAGCAGATAGCATCCAGGGGCCCCATCTGGGCTTTGGCTGTAGCAGTGCCAGGGCATAGATCATAAATGACAGTGAGATCATTGATGACAGTTGATCCCTGAGACCATTATACTCTTTGAATTGTCCCCAGATTGACTTTTACCCATCACACCTGGCAGTCCATCGAACGACACACAAATAATTTACAGGTTTGTGTGCTAGTGATCATTCTCAGCAGTTTGGAGGCAAAGAGTGAGTTTTACTGTATACAGAAAGACAGAATATACCAGCTGACTTTAGACATTCAGACTGTTTATGAGCATGTATTTACACCAGGAAATCTAGGTCCAAGTGCTGTAGGGCAGGGCAACAAAAGCAATCTATTCTAAAATAACCTCATACTAAACAAAGTGAACACAATCAAAGCCCACAAGTTAGTCTTGAATTCAGGAACTGTCTTGACCTCCTTTTAAGTGAAATCATGATTGTATCACTCATATTTGCTATAATTAAAACCTTATGACACACACCTAACTGTGCTTTCGTACATAAGAAATTTTAATTTCTAAATGAACTCTTTGAGTTTTCTCAAAAAAAATTGTTTTAATTGTTTTTTCTCTGCTTAGGATTTTATTTTTTACATGTCAGGGGTGCCTATGAAGAAAAACTCATTTAAGAATATATGGACTTCAAACTATTTAAGTATTTATACATATTTTGAAAAAAAAAAAAAACAACCAAATAAAATCAAAACCTATAGTTTCAACAGAATTTGAGTATAGACATACAATTCAAAAGTGGAGAACAAAGGATAATTTTGCTCTTAACTGCAATGTAGACACAAAAGGATTCAGGAGATATACAATTTTATACCAAAATTTATAATAAACCATTGATACTGTGACCATTCTTCCTTAACCATCTTGTATAGTATCTCCTGTAACAGCCACTTTATGTGATGAAGCACTTGACTGGTTCATCAGACTTACGATGACATCTTGGAGAGCTCTGTCCTGCAACATGTTCTTTCTCTTCTAAATTTGTAACCAATGTTTGCATAGAAATTTAGAGGATAAGGATAATTATGAGATATTTTAATTCTTGACAGACACAGAGGGTAGAAGTATCTTCTGTAGATATTTGTATTTCAAATGCATTTCCTAAAAATTTTAATATGGTTCTCCTCACTCTTGTTGTTATTTAATTCTTGTTATTAGAAAATATCACTGCAAGTTAAACCATAAAACACAGTGTGTAGAAAATATAATTTATATTGAAAAGCACCTAATTTTTTGTACTGACAAGAAGTGACATGGGTACTGTATTGACTGGTACTGTAGTGACTGGGACCTGAATTGGACTGAGAAAAGAAGTAGGGTAAAAAGATGTATATTTTCATCTTTGACTTTAGTTTCACACCATAATACTGAAGAAAAAGGATTGATTATAATAGAACAATGCAGTGGCACTATTCACAGGAGAATAATTTCACTGCCACTACATTTGCACATAATGTCCCTGCTTGTGCTCTGTTGTGTTTTGCAGGAAATAATCCTGGGTTTTGTGATGATCCAGGAGTACCAGCTCACGGGTCTAGACTAGGGGATGAGTTCAAAACAAAAAGTCTGCTACGTTTCTCATGTGAAATGGGTTATCAGCTGCGAGGGTCTGCAGAGCGAACCTGCTTGCTGAATGGTTCCTGGTCAGGTGTACAGCCTGTGTGTGAAGGTAGGTGGCATGGTGCCGGAGGAATTTTCCCAGCTAACCCGTCCTGGTCCATGGCAAGATTGGCCGCTCCCTGCCCACGCTGGGTTAGGGCAGCGCTTTAGCAAGGGCTGCTGAAGTCCCCAGCAGCAGGGCTGCTTTCTACAGCACCAGCTGTAATCAGTGTCAAGGACTGGAGCAAGAATCAGGGAGGGGTCTTCAGTTTGGTTCCAAAAGCGTTTATTGCCCCAAGAGGGTCAGGGACCTGAGCCCCCTGGGCAGGGTGTGCAGGGTTTGTACACAGGGGCGGTCTCAGGGTCAGATACAAATGATCAGCCCGGGAGGGAGGGAGGGAGGGAGGAGGGAGGAGCACAGGGCAGGGCTGGCAGTACATTCACCAATGAGGGAGCACACGGGAGGGACATGGGTCACCTGGGCCAATGGGGCATCGAGGATTAGGGGATTTCCAAAGGGGAGGAACAATCCGGGATTGGCCCAAGGAGGGATTGACAGGGAAGGTACTGGAACAAGGAGCCTGGATACAATGACAGACAGGGAAAGGGGCAGGAATAAGGGCAGGGAATACCACAGAAGGAAAACTCGGGGGTGCATATAACACAAGGACAAAACAACTGGGGAAGAATATAGGGATACACAGAAACATACCAAGTAACAATGAAACTGTCAATAATGAAATAATACAAAAAACAAGGAATCAAAATAAACACACCACGACAGGTAGGTATTGATACATTGGCATTCTGACACTATTGACATACTTCCTAGTGACTTTTATTCTTTGATTGAAAAATTTTTTTAGGCAGAAATATGCTTTCATAACATTATGCAGAAAGGTGATATAAAACAAGTTTACAAGCAATTCATGTTTTGCTTGAAAACTTAAATCCAAACTGTTAACGTTTTGGAATGTATATTTTTAAGAAGTTTGTGAGAAAATAATTTTAGTTAAAAATAATAGGCCTGAAAATAAATAATAGACATCTGAGTTAAATGTAAGACTAAACAAATGCTTTTGATTGAAGATAAGAAAATGAAGTGATAAATAATCCTGTCATCTGTTCTGTAACAATAAAATGCTTTAATCTTCTCTTTCTATGTAATATCTATGCATCAAGGACTGAATAAATGATAAAATAAAGTTGCATAAATGAATATATAAATTAATTCTAAATTAAGAAATCAATTCCTATTTCTCCACAGAAGTTAGACTAATTTCTAATGAGATATTTTCATGCTGCCTCTTTCAGAAGAAATGCAACAGAGAATGTTTCTGAAAATCACATTTTAAAATAAAATAAAAACCAGAATAAATTTTTACTTTTTTTTTGTACAGTTAAAATTGGAAAGCAGTAATAGAAGACTTTAAATTCAGTTTTGTAATGACTTCTCATTTTCCAAGAATGTTTGAAGAATTACTTCATCTAATTCATCAGAGTAGATGGATTCTTTAGTATCTGTTGTAAACTAAATGATAAAATGAAAGATAGGACAAAATTATTTGTAATACTTTTTCTTTTTTTACCTGCACATTTTATTCTGAGAACAATTGGTCTTTTGCAGTATTCTTCAGCACAGAGTAATCTTCTGTCAGTGCAAATATCATCATAACTATATAAAAATGGCAGTGGACACAGGATAAGTATTTGAATCAGTATTTTCAGAGAAAATGGAAGTTTTACAGTATCCTTTCTACTTCCCTTACATGCAGTTATTAAGTTTAGTAGGACAGCAGAAGTCAGTGGCAATTATCAGTATTTTAAATGCTGCTTTTTTCTCCCTTTCATCATAATGTTTGCTTCAACCTTCTCTTTTCAGAAAAAAAAGAAAAATAAGAAAAAAGCCTCTTTTTTGTTTCCATTTTTCTGTAATCTTTCAATTGTTTCCTATTTCATCTAAGTAAGGATGAAATTGGGAGGAGAATGCCTATTAATTCCTGCAAGTTCAAGTTCCAACCTGTTGAATTTTTTCTTCACTATTACAAAATTTTACACTTAAAAAGTGGTTAAAAAATTGATTTTAAAAGGCATTAAGGTATTATTCCAAACACAAAAGGCAGACTATTTTTAATTGGCAAATTGTGTTTGTTTTAATCATAAAACCTAACACTGCTTTATTTTAATTATTAGATTATAACTATTACGTTAGGGGCCATCCAGCAGGTGCACAGGCAGCAGGTCCAAGTCTTTCTTCTGCTGGAGACCCCAGAGGTGGATGAAGAACTCTAGGCGGGGGTCTCAAAAGAGTGGAATTGCTAGAAAAGTTGTTAGGAAAATTCAAAACAAAACCCCAAATTCTTTTAGTGATTGGTTGGCCCACCAGGAAAAAAAACCCTCCTTCCAAAAAACCCCAACATATAATCAAAGTAATCAAGGTAATCTACTCTCATGTCTTGTACATAAGAATTTGAAACATGATTATTGCCTTAAGGGATTGATAGAGATGCCCAAAAGATACAGAGGCCAACACAGAATGTCTGTTCATTTCTTGATTCAAAAAATCATTTTACAGGAAGGTCACAATTTCCTATTAATGCGTTTTTACAATTGAAAAAGGAGATACCAGAAGACAGGAAGAAAATAGAAAGATATGCCAAAAGGCAAACCAGAGGTACAGGTCTGTTAGAAAGTCTTGAATGAGCTTTATTTGATACAGTGACTGTATTGGGTGGAGTAGAACAAAAAGAGCAAACTATCTGAATCAGGAATTGAAAAAAAAAAAAAAAACCAGGGAAAAAACCCAAATACAAGTAATAATATTAACAAAGAGAATTAACATGTTAATTCAAGAATATACCTATTACATATTTTCTCAGTGAAACTTGCTATAGGTGCTTTAAAAGATGAGCTATTAACCTAGTTGTTCTTTTCCTTTTTTTTTTTCATCCCAGTTAGTTACCTATTGTCACAACACTTTTTTTTTTTTTTTTTTTTTTTTTTAAATCTCTTCTTTGCAGCTGTATCTTGTGGGAACCCTGGCACTCCAGCCAATGGTATGATAATATACACTGATGGAATATTGTTCTCCAGCTCAGTCATTTATGCCTGCTGGGAAGGTTATAAAACTTCAGGGCTGACTACTAGACATTGTACTGCTAATGGGACATGGACTGGCACTGCTCCAGACTGCACAGGTCAGAAAGAAATTTTCTTCCTCTAAAGCTTTAAAGGTAGTAAGTCATCCAGCCTTCCTACTGAAAATGATTGTTTCGATAGATAAAACAACACATTTTTCCACATTCACCTGTCATGTAATACATGAATATTTTTATATATCTAAAGGTACGTGCCCTTATAATACATGCTAGATGCTTCCAGAACAATTTTCTTAAGATGACTACATAGGTAACTTCATTGTATTTTTTTTATGTCAGAAATGTCAATTGGATTATATTTTTTAAAATAATGTTATATTTAGCTGTTCCTTTAGCGTTTCCTTTAAATATTTTTTCCTTTTTTTTTTTTTTCTTTTTTTTTTTTTCCTTTTGTTGTGGCTTAAGGTTAGATGAGGAAATTCTGGTAGCTCAAAATCAAATTTTGTGTAATTGGATACATTACTGTGCCATTTTTTATTGTAAGCCAAATGAGTCAGAATTGATCAATCACGATTCTGCTAAAGACCAAGAATCAAGGAGCAGCAAGACTGGGCTATTCCAACAGGGAAGGTGAGCAGGGACCAGCGGAGTGCTACAAGGCAAGTGGGGCTAGTGGCCTCAATGACAAGGCCAGACTCACAGTGCATCAGTAGTTTTATACACACAAAATAAAAGAAATGTAAAAAGGAGGAAAAAAGAGGCACTTCATAACTCTGCTGGGATTGTGTTGCACCATTAACTTCAGGCTTGATGTGCCAAAAATCTCAGTATAAAGGTAAAAAATGTCCTGTAAGAACTAACACCAACAGTCTGCAGCAGCTGTAGAGCATACAGATGAGGCTACTTTGTTAAAGGGAAACGATATTTGGTCCATGCTATTGAAATGCCTCAGATAACTTTTCTTGACAGAAACAAATTTTTTCTTGTATTGTATACTAAAAGAAAGGACATTAGGTAAGTGTGGTTACATGTTTATTGAAAAATAATTCCTTTTTTCTTTTCCTCACTAGTGATTAACTGTGGAGATCCAGGTGCATTAGCAAATGGCGTTCAGTTTGGAAATGATTTTACCTTTAATAAAACAGTCAGCTATCAGTGCAATCCAGGATATCTGATGGAACCTGCAAGTTCATCTACCATGCGTTGTGTGAAAGACAGCACTTGGAACCAGAGTAAACCAATTTGCAAAGGTGAGCTTTTGAATTTAACAGTTTACAAATACTGTTTTGACACATATGTGATATTCAATAACTGGCATCTTTATTTATACAAAAAAAAAATTAAATATTCTCTGGAATAATTACTGTTCCAAATGCAACTAAAACATTTAGATAAGTATTTCTGTGGAATTTATATTTATTTTGCACATATGCTGTGGTAGAATAGCAGTCAAAATAGTGATGTTATTGACTAAAGTAGAACCATATCAATCTTCAAGGAAGATTGTCAGAATGCTCAGCTTGAAAAAATAAAAATGAAGTACCCATTTTCCTTTTTGGCCCATTTCTCTTGGATTAGATGGACAAAAATTCTGTAACAGGATTTTGCAAACCAAGCTTTCTGTAAGAGATTCCCTTGTTGCAGTAGTGTAGTCATCATAAACAGCCAAAAATATGGTTCACGAATAGCTAATTAGAAGTGCTAGCAGGAAGGTCATAGTGGAGATGAGGCTGAAAGACAAATAAGGCAGCCTGGTGAAAAGTCTCAACACAACTTCAGCAGCCCAGGGGGTAAATTTAACAGCCTAGGGCATCTTCTGCTTATAAAAGGCCTAGGCTGCCAACTCACCTAGCACCACTTCACTGCGATATCTAAGTCTAGCCTACTAATTAAATTTTGGCATATATATTCAACTGACTGCATTTTCTGTCATGAAAATTACCGCCTGAGTGATTTTTTGGTTGTGGTCTTTGTTAAAAGAAATTATATGGAAATGTAGACTTGGACATTCCAGATTTCATCATTTTGGGCACTCTTATCAGAAGATGGAAAACATCACAATAATTTTTTAGCCTCTAATTGCCAATAAAGTTAATTACTATTGTGTATGGAAAGCCTTAGAAAATGAGCAGGTGAATAAACAGTCATATTAAATAGTGCTGCAAAATTAGTTCAAAAGAAAATGCAAATATTCAGAAATGTAGAATCATAAAAACTTACTTATTGAATGAAATAATGTTTTTTGAAAGCCTTTCCCTAGCTTAGTAACCTGTTGCCAAAAATAATCAGTAATGAATATGTAGGGAAAAATATAAAACTAGGTAGCTGTGTACTCTTTGGGCTTCTAGCAATCTAGCACTCAGGGACTTCCTAAATCCAGAGCCTTTATTTTTTTTATTTAATTTAGTTTTCTGTCTATTTCAGGCTGCTATGTCAAAACAGGTATGCTCTGCTGGAACAATAGCCTGAAATACCTTTTTATAGATTCAAATGTATGACTGTGTATCATATTATGTACTCCTAAACCCTATAAATTCTTGATACTGTAACTTCTCTTTTCTGACGCAGCTATTACTTGTGGCCCCCCTCCAGCAGTACCGTACGGGAAAGTGGAAGGATCTGATTTCCGCTGGGGTGCTAGTGTGAGTTACAGCTGTGCAGAAGGCTACCAGCTGTCCAACACAGCTATTCTCTCCTGCGAAGGGCGAGGAGTTTGGCGGGGAGACATCCCACAATGTTTGCGTAAGTTTTCAGGGTACAGTTGTGTTGGGCTTCACCAAAGCTACAGTCAGTTGTCTTGGGCTACAGTCACAGAATCACATTTTAAGAAGGACTCAGCTACATCAGGTAATATATTAATTATTTCAGGATTCTCCTACCTTGTACCAAAAAGCTTACCTTGCTATGAAATTTGAGCGGCTGTGCCCATTAAAGGTCACAGTCTTCTTCCTTTCCCCAAAGGTCATCTCCATCTCTTGTTAGCTAATTGGACCCATCACCATTCACCTTACTGGTAATCCTATTGGATGTTCTGTATTTGACTTGTGGTGAGCATGACTTAAATACTCCATTACACTTAGGCTTTTTTTATTCCCTATTTCCATTTCCCTTACACTTTTCCTTTTTTCTTCCCTGTTTCCATTTCCATTTTCAGGTGAAAACAAGGATGCTAACCCTTAAACTCATAGCTCATAGCCTTTCTAAGCAATTTTTTCTTTCTGAAGGTGATATCTTGCTTGTATTTGCTTTTCGGCATTTTCTAAATCTGTCGACTCAAATCTTAGACTGCTTGAAATCTTGTTAGGACCATGATAAACATTTTTCCTTTAATCTAATTAGGGCAAAAATTTCCATCCTCTTCATCTGAGGGTGTCAGATGTGAAAAATGGTTCTATTTTTAAGCATTGCGATATAGCATTGTCTACTTTGGTATTATTTTGTCATCCAAATCTAATCAATACTTAAGTGTATCAATTAAAAAGTCTGTTTTTTCAGGTTGAGTTTTATGCCTGCAGTAGCTATACAGTGACAATTTATTTTAAATTGCTGTCAAGAATTTAGGCAATCTGCAGTGGTACACAGATAAATGAACTTGTCTTTTGCACTCATATCCAGTAATGCTTGCCTTGCAAAACAATGTAGAATACTTCAGGTTAAAGCATGTTCAGATTTTTAATAACTTTTTTTTCTTGTCATTTTTATGGATCAGCTGTGTTTTGTGGTGATCCTGGTACTCCAGCAGAAGGACGCCTCAATGGAAAAAGTTTCACCTACAGATCTGAAGTTAGCTTTCAGTGCAGACCTCCTTTTATTCTGATTGGCTCTTCAAGAAGATTCTGTCAAGCAGATGGTACTTGGAGTGGAATTCAGCCAACATGCATTGGTAATAACTACCACTAATGCATTTTCTACTGAGAATATTCTTGATAAACTATTACACTATCATAAATCTAGCAATTACCTATCCAAGTATAGAAAAGGTAATATGTGTAATATAAAAAGAACTAGTTAAATACGGTTATATTTTGAGTATAAAAACTTTAGGATAAACACAATCACATGTGACATAATTTGTAAATGTACATGGCTGCTTGCCTGCTGGAAATCCAGAACGTAAATATGTGCAAGTGCATAAATTTGTTCCATCTATTTTTAGAATCTCTTGGATGTGCAGAAGACTGTGACAGATTAAAGACCAGATTTTGTCACTGGAGAATTAAAGGCATTTTTCAGACTCGATCCTAAATCAAAGTGTTTTCATCTTTGTGAATATGGCTTGTGCATCTCTGATCTTTTGAAATTCGGATGAACTCCAAATATTCTCAGTTTCTTTTTGACTGTAGTGCAACTGGTAGGCTTTTAGCATGTTACATCAATCAAAGATTGATGACCTTTGACTCCCACTGACATCAGATTTTGATCCTGCTTGGGGCGACTAGCTACAGAAAATTATTTTAGTTTTATAACAAAGAAATTCTCTTTGATATTTCTAAACAAACATATTCAGATGTACATTGTAAGCCATTTATATATTTTGGTGTGGCTGAGATACTGGCTTTGTGAAAGATCTGGGAACTCTGGGAAAAGTTGGTAATTATGATTATTGAAATCAGCCTGTATTTTTAAATGAAGACATTAGCAGTCAACAGAATTCTTTTGTATGAATTCAAAACTTCTCTCCATAGTGTTTGAAAACTGGGCAATCATATTACACCTAAATTTTGCTACAGAGGCAAGAAGGCTTGAAAAAGCTAATTTACAGGTCTATGCAAAGAATCAACTTTAAAAATGTAATAATGACATTTCTGTTTATATTTTATATAGTATAAGATAGAACCAAATGGGAAGTTGTGCATCAAAGATACAAGTTCTTCTTTTACATCATAGTTTTTATGTTATTGTAAAAGGAAAATATTAGATTATCTAACATATTTACAGATAAAACTTCTAAGAAATTTGAAGGTTAAGAGCAGTGAACAATATCTAGAACTAGAGCTAGAAAAAGCATATAGTTGAAGCTTTTCTGTTTCTGGGTAGTAATGATTTCATTAGAATACTTTGAGAAGTCTTGCTTTGGGTTCTTAAGATGAAACCTGTCTTAAAACTTCAGTTTCATATGTCTGTTAAGAGAAATGGAATTGCAGCTGTTGATAATTTCAAAAAAGACCTTCAAGCATCTCAATGTCAGTAGCTTTTTATTCTTACACATCAGGTCAACATCCACCTAACTTATGAAGGCTTTGGTAAATAACAGTCCTGTTGAATTTTTATGCTCTGCTGATTGTGAATATTGAAAATGGGAGTTGACCAAGAGTGAATTGAAATATCACAGTATTGTAAATGATGAGTTCAATTTTTGCTCTACAGAAAACTAAAAGTTGTTACAAGTGAAGTATAGTCACAAGAAGTGTTCTTCATAATTCAGTGTCAGCACACAGCAAACTCAGTTGTGAAGAGAGAATCACATACTACAGAAAAATCCACTGAATGAAATTGTGTGTTGTCCAACTGGTGGATGTCACTGGGCAACTCCAAAGCCACCACCAGAATATGGGCATTACTGAATGAAAAAATACTTTCAGGCTGCTTTAAATTACTCTCATGAAACAGAACGATTCGTTTTACTCTGTTGGCATGTGCTTTTTTCGTGGAGAAAATTTTATTCTCCAGCAACAAGTGATGTGGTGCTACTTTAGAATCTTGTTTTCTTTGTGGCATAGAAAAAAAGCCTATACAAAAATAAAAAGTATTTACTTCCTGTCAGAAAGCAGGCTGATAATGGGTTTGGGCTTTTTAGTTTGTGTGTTTTTTTGGGCTTGAGGAGTTTTGGTTGTGGGTTCTTTTATTATTTTGGGGGTGTTTCTTTTAGAAATATATATCATTAGGCAGTTCATTTGAAACAGAGAAAAGATAAAGATTTCTAAAGATTTCTCTATATATTCCAACTGCATTTTGAACAGTGAAATGTACTATGGATTTAAAAGGGTAAGATTTCTAAAAAAATAATGCCATCCTAACTGTAAAGTCTGCACTACCAGAAATACCTGCAAAAATATTTTTAAATAATGACGATGTACTGAAACAAAATATTGTGATATACTTGGTAATTTAGTTGGAAATATTAGTGTAATATATAGAAAAACACACATTCAATTAAAAATTGAATTCTTGTCATCACTAGATATTGATGAAATTACTTAATCTTTGCAAACAGTTTTAGAGTATTTTGTCCATAGCCTAATATATGTGTTGTGTTTTCACATTTTGCATTAGATCCAGCTCACAATACATGTACAGACCCTGGTACTCCACATTTTGGAATACAAAATAGTTCCAGAGGTTATGAGGTAATTTTTAAATTATTATTTATTTGATTTCTAAAATTAAATAAGAAATTTAATAAGAAATGTTAGCTGTAGTCTCAAATGTCTGATGCAAATCCTGAGAAGTTTCCACCCTCTTTTTTGTAAAAACTTATTTTTCATTACAAGCTTTTTTAAAAAATTTCAGCTTAGAGAAAGAACTTCTAACCCTGAAATATATCATGCATTTAATCCTTTAGGAGACTTCGGTAGGGAGGGCTATTTATAAATTGATTACTTAATATGATATGACATAATATAATTACCTTACTTTATGATAATAATTCTTTCATACATTGATAAATAGTCAGTAAATACCTAATAACTGAAGACCTGTGCGATCCAATGGCCATGTAGTCCTTGACAAAAAAGTCAGCAATCGGCTTTAGTAAATTAGAAATTCATGCTATATTTTATTTAGTCAGAGAAGATAAAATTATTCTGTGTTGTGTCCAGATTCTCTGTGATGAATATGCTTTCTATAATTTCCACATTCCCCACAGATTGTTAGTTTAATGAATGAGAGGCAGAAAAATCACTGAGGAAATAACACTAGGTGCAACAATGACCAATCCACAGTCATTATGTAGATTGTGTGGATAGATTTTTCAGGTATAAATATGAGTGACTGAAATTTAAAATAAGTTCTCTTTGGGTTTGTTGCTTATTTCTGAGCCTAGGGCAATGTTCCCATTGTGACCAAATTAGTAGAAATGTTTTCCAAAAAGTCCTTTCTGTAAGCTCCTCTGGTTATTGGTAGCCTCTCTCTCCTGCAATTTTTCTGGTTGGTTTGTTGGTTGGTTTGTTTGTTTGTTTGTGGGTTTTTTTTTTTGCTATAGCTGTTAGCTCTTTTCTTGCCCTTCTGCTCCTGCCTGGCTCGCAGATACTGAGGCATGTCTCCCTGACCCACATCTTGTGGCCTTACCCAAGGTGGTTCTGCTTCTAGCAATAAGTGCAGTTGCCTTTCTGATGTCTCATCTTGATCCTGTACCTATCCCCATTTTCTCTTCAAAAACAGCTCTAATCTTTGCACCTAATATTATCCAGGGGTTGTTTTCTTTTTTCTCCCTTTTTTATTTGCCTCAAAAATTGTCTTAAATAACAAAATTGTACTGGCCAATTCACTGTTCTACTGGCTGTTGTTTACATATACTGATCTCTTTCTCTTTCACTCCTGGAGGCCGTAGTAAGTCTTCCTCTATTGTGCATTGCCTTTCTCCGGTATGTGTTCACTCTCAGAATGCTATCTTGTGCCAAAATATGGAGATTTTTCTCTAATGGCTATATAACTAGATTGATTGTTTTGGAGTTTTTTCTTGCATTATTCATGTATTATTCATTATTCCTGTTTGTATGACATAGCCAAGCTTCTATAAAACACTTTTCAGCAGTCTTTCCTCATTATAGAACAACATGATGACAGCCAGCAGATCTTTGTAGGGTTTTCCCCTGTCTACCAGCATCCTGTCTTGCCCCATTTATTCTTTGCCTTTTGTGCTTCAATATGCTCTGACTTATGAATGCCTCCAATGTTTTTCATCCAAGTATTATACAAAGAGTGTGCTGCTTTTTTTCTAATTTTTACCAGTAAAATAAAAAAGCAGTATAAATCTTTAACTACCTTGAACCTATGTTACTTTTTGCTTGGTCCTTTGAAGCACTGAGAAAGGATTTGCATCCTGTTATTACTGACAGATACCAGAATTAGGACAAGTAAGATGACTTAGACTCAAGACTAGCCACACACTGTCCTACTCCCTACTCAAGACATGCTGTTTGTCCTTGGCAGGATAGAGAGAATAATATGTTTAAAAATAGTTAGAAAGACATAAGTCTTCCATATCAGTAATGGTTTTCCCAAGCTGCTTCTGGCAGAAATTGTGTGCATTTGGTAAACATCTGTCATGATAAGTAGGTTTTCTGTAATTGAGTGTATAGATAGCAGGTAGCTACTTTTGAAGATACTAAGTTTTTATTTCCATTGAAGTCTTTCTATGAGGTCTGCAGTGCAGAGCTATCTGCCTTTCTATAACTGTAACCTCTTACTAATACACATTGATCACTACTTATTTGCAACTTGTGTGATATGCTACTTAATTAAAGTAATATAATTTCCAATAAAGTTGATTTTGTCTAATTTATTTATTTATTTATTATTACCAACAAACCAAAACAAAAAGTAATGCTTTGCTGATTAGCTCTGTGCCATTAAATAATTTGGCCTGGAGTTACCTGCTGGTTACTTTTGTCAGTACCATCATTAAGTTCATTTTACTAGAACTGTCCACACAATCTCTCTCATCTCTTAAGAAAATACTTTCTGACCTGAAATTCTGTATGAAGTTTTCATGCATTTCTATGTGTAGTTGAAATCTAAAGAGCATTTTCTTACTTATTTTACCTTTTCCTTTGAGGAAGGACATATCATATTTGACCATAGGAAAGATTTCCCTGACTTCATGCTGCTAGTTGAACATCTCAAATAAAACTTAATAGTAATGAATGCATTATGAGAAGTTTTCACCTGGAGTTTTCTCTAGTGAATGTATTTGTAAATGAAACAGTTCTTCATAGTCTATTTTCTTTTCACTCTAAAAAAAACCCATATTTAGTCAAATCCCATAATGAAAAAACTTTGAAAGTGACTTTATGGTCAAATTCTATTGAATATATGCAGTGATGTTCAGGAAAGAGACATCTCAGGCATTTTGTTTTCTTCTCTCACACTGAAAAACTAATCAGCAGAAATGTATGAATATCGTACTTTTCCATACAAACAGCTTTGTTGATATTTTTCCACATTTTGCTTTTACATAAGATCACAAAATAATTAATTATTCAACAATTTCATCACATAAAAAAAATTATAACTCTATAAACTGTAAAAAGCAGACATTTTTGTTTTGGCAAAAAAAAACTGTATTAACTTATCACTGTCTTGATATCTGAATACACATGATGGGTACTTCTGTCTAACATTCTTGTTTGATCCTTAGGTTGGGAGCACAGTCTATTTCAGATGCAGAAAAGGTTATCACATTCAGGGATCTACCACTCGTTCTTGTCTTGCTAACCTAACTTGGAGTGGCATACAATCTGAATGCATTCGTAAGTCTGGTTTCTATTCTAATGACTTAGAACAGTGTGCAGTTTTAAGAGTTACAAAGTGATACATGTGGAAATTCATGAGAAATTATCTTCTACAAAGATGGGAAGCTTTATTTAAAACAGATTTTTAAATTTGTTTTTTGTGTTGCTTCCTATTCAAAGACCAGAGATGTATTTGGGGTAATTTGAAGGAAGATTTTTCAGGGTTTTTTTTAATGAAGTTTGCAATAATTCTATCAGTTTTACTGAAAAATCTGTTATAGTTAACCTACTGCATTAGCTACTTCAATTAAGCAAGATTTTGTGTGTGTGTATGTAGTGGATTAATAAAGAATGGAAAGTGACCTGAAATATGCATGGAACTATTTTGTTGCCTAGTATTTTGTGAATCATAAACTAGAACTCAGCAAAACCAATCTTTTCTGGGTTATGCATGGCTATACAAATTACTTATAGCTCTGTGTGAGTTGGAGGACATCAAATAACTATTGTATTAAAATACACTGACCTAAGCTAAAAGTAATTAATTACAATGACCTTAGATTCTTGTCCTGTTTTAAATTATCTTTGGGTTTTTATAAATGAACACCATGTGGCAGAGAGAAAGAAGCATACCGAGTAACTAAATCTGTTATAGTCAATGTTCTATGACAAAACATTCTTGTGGATCCTTTATTTCAATTGAAATACATTTATTTATCCCAATAACCACTCTGATATTTAGAACATGGAGTGGAAGTGATGCTTGAAGCTGTGACAGTACAATAAGTCACGAGACCAATCATTGTACCATGTACAATGGCATGTGTTTCCTCTCATTTTAACTGTTTTCTGATTCCTAGCATGATTTGATTTTGCTATATTCTTTAAAAATACATAATAGTATAATTTCCATCCCACAATAACATAACCATACACTCTGAGTGGTACTTTTCCAAGTAATAGCTACTTGACATTGCTAAAATCTTTCTAGAGTTGTCATGCATTTATTTCAAATTGCATACTCTAATTCTAAGGAAACTGCTTACCGCTACGTTTTCTAACTGTAAAAACCCCTTTGCAGCTCATGCTTGCAGGCAGCCAGAAACACCGGCACACGTAGATGTGAAAGCAATAGATCTTCCTACCTTAGGGTACACTTTGGTGTATACCTGTCAGCCAGGATTTTTTCTTGCTGGTGGATCAGAGCATCGGACATGTAAACCAGATATGAAATGGACAGGAAAATCACCTATTTGTAAAAGTAAGTCATTACTTGAGTGATTTGTTGGATCCTATTGGGTTTGAATTCATTTTCCCTGACATTTTTGTTTTATTTAATAGTATTATTTTTTTCCACTTACTATTTAATGACACGCATGGAGCAACAGCTTTTATTTTATGAAAGAAATAGCAAAGAAATCAAAGTGAAAATAACATCTAAAACTCATGGAGGAAGAAAAGGGGATATATGTGTGCAAGACCACAGGCACACACATAAAAAAACAAAACAAAACAAAACAAAACAAACAAACAAAAAACAAACAAACAACAAAAAAAACAAAAAACAAAACCAAAAAAAGACAAACAAAAAAAATCAAAAAACCCTAAACAACATAATGTACTACTTTTAAGTGCTTTTCTCTTTATGTCACATTTTAAAATAATATTTCAATGTATTCAGTGCTTAATATATGATTTTGTAAAAGAACAAGAAAAGTTATTTCATATCCTAGCTTTTAGATTCATGCAGGTATGCTTTTAGTGTAAAAAGATCTTATAAAATAAAAATTAAGAATAAAGTAAGAAAAAAAAATCTTTTCACTATTGCCCACCTTTATATCAGTGAAACTTTCATATAGTTTTCTAGGGTAGATCTAAGTATACAGTTATGAGGTCTGAATTTGCTCTTCACATGAAAATCACCATGGCTCTTAGTTCTCAATTCAGAAAAATAAAATAAAATTATATTTAGAATATAAATAGAGGAAAAAATAGTCAGATGTCATGGGAAAGATTTTTCAGTGTGATTTTTAATTTTAATATATCAAAGTGTGCTGAATAGTTTTGATGTTTTAGCAATATTTATTTTTCTTTAATGTAAGGGCAGACTTCTTTGATTCAGCATTGACATATGATCTACATACTAGAATTTATCTTTATGTTTTGTCCCTGAAGGATGATTTTTCATAGATACTGTATAATTCGTAATTTGAGATAAATGATCTTTTTTTGGGGTGTTTTTTTTTTGTTGTTTTTTTGGGGTATTTTTTCCCTGTTTTTTCTTTTTGTTGTTGTTTTTTGTTGTTGTTTAATTTATTGAAGATAAAATTCAGTAAAGATTTCTATAAGATTGGGTTGTAGTCTTTAGATATAATTCTCATAGAGTGTCCTACACTTTTTGTGCTTTCACAGTATTTGATCAGTCTATTTAGTGAATTTCTGCTCCTAAAGAGAAAGAAAAAACAATATGCAAGACCAAATCTTCCAGTAGGACACTATCTTTCTAATGTGCCAAATGATGAATCCAGAACTTGATTGGGATCAATGGAAATAACTTTGCTGAGTATACCAGAAATATAGCAAATTACACCTTTATAATTCTCAAATTGTGACCCTTTCCCATGGTATCTGATCCTGTTATATGAATCAAGCTATCTACCTGGCTCTTGCTGGTTTGTGTCATAAATGCATCAGTCTTTCTTAACACAATTTTTACTATATTTAATATATTATTATTCATAATTAGAGATTTGTCCCCTCTATAAGGCTCTCTTTTATAGCACTGGGACTGATATAAACATTTTAGCCCTAAATGTATGATCTTCTTAGCTAGCCAGAAAACTTTCCACAATAAAAATGTTGTTTACCTAAATTATTTTCTGACATTTTTGTGCAAGTGGATAGGTTTAAACATGTAAAGTATTCAAGATGAGTTATTTCTGTTTTAAAAGTGACTCTATTGGATAAAAGGTTATTGCATCCAACAGGTATTGTATTAATATTTTATTTTTAAAAAAACAAACATACAAAAACCACACAAATATGTTCATGAAAATGATAATTTGTCTTTTTACTTGTAGGTAAAGGAGTGAGAGAAGTTAATGAAACAATAACTAAAACTCCAGGTTTGTATACAAGAAGAGTTTTAGATCTAAATAAATTAAATTGATTTATACCTGAGATTGTTATGGATAATAAAACTATTTCAAATATTTTAGTGAAATATTTGTTACTAATTTCCAAGGAATATAAATGTTGAGGTCTTTCATAATAACAGGTGACATTTGAAACCAATTCTATGAAATTCTTTCACAAAGAACTTACTTTAAAATTTCTGTAGTGCCAATTTTGTGAGTGGCACAAAATCCTTTCTCAGACAAAAGAAATTTATATATGCAAACTTCAGATTTGTTGTAGTTTTATATCAGAGAGATTGCTATAATGGAGAGCCTTATAATGAGTATATACTATAATTGCAGGGATTGTGTTTAGTCAAAGTTCTGCCCTTTACATTGCAAGTGTTGTAAGAAGTATAAAACCTCCCACCCCAAAAACAGATTTGGAAATACTCTTGGCCATCATTTCACAGAAACTCTCCATGGACTCCAAGACAGGGTTTCCAAACAGTGTGGACCAGCAGGCAGGTGGCAAGGCAAGCAGTCAATACTGTTACATTTCTGTGCCACCTCATGAACATGTGCAGTTAACCCATTCCTCCTGCCAGTGACAAAATAGACAAAAGTACCTGAGAAATCTTCATTCAGAAAATGAAAGTCCTGGTTTTTTTTCATTAACTTACTTAGAAATAAGCAGAGTTGTCACCAAATAAATGAGTTTGTAATTCTGTATTTTGACTTTTAGCAAAGCTGCAGGGAAAATAAGATTAATGGTTCACACTCATGGCAATTCACAGAAGGACTCTCTGTAGAGTAGATGGGATAAAAAGGTATTTCTGCTAATAATTAACTTTCCTGGAGAGTTTATTAATGAGAGTGTCAGGCGAATCCATAAACGAGTTCTTCTGAAATGCATTACTTCTACAGACTCACAATAAAACAGGATATAGTGTTTATTCATTATAATTAATATACAGTCTTCATTTATTGGAGGCTTCACCTCACCAAACACCTAAGGTATGCATTAATCTGCTACCACACAGGTTTTGAAGTTTCAATGCCAAATTAAATTGTAAACTTAGTTTCCAGATATATTCACTATGCAGTGTCAGTATCAATTCACAAAATATTTTGTCCTTTATAACTAGTTTTGATAAGTAATATTTAAAAGCTATTAAAAAAATTAAATGCTGTGATTGAAAGTGCAAATAATAAACAAAAAAGTGAAACTGTAACGAATGACAGTAATTAAAAGAAAAAGTTATAAGTGTTTTTCCAAAAACCGCTCTGCACTATTATGTGTTTTAAAATGTTAATTCTCTTTGTTATAGAACGTTATGTATTTTGAAACACTTTCTTTACATTGTTATCTTGACTTTTGTTAGAATTCAATTTGCTGCTATCTGTATTTTGGACAGAATTAAGCTAATATTGGCAGACTAGTGTCTGTAACAGAATAGATTCATGTTCTGATTTTTTTACCTTTAGACAACTGAATGCAAGGTTATTTGATTTTTTTTTTCAGAGTCAATGTCTTCATAAGCAATAGTAAACATTTTTTAAATTGTTGAGTGTAAGTTTCAACTAAAGAATTCTTACAATATCCATGTGAGAATTAAGAACTATCTTACTCTCTTTGGTTTCCATGGTTCTCACTGCTTTGTATATTTAACAAAAATAGTTAGGAAGCTGCTTTTATGAGTAGCCATGGATTTTCCCAATTCTCATGTTCTGAGAACAATCAGTGCAGTCAGTGCAGTGTTGGAATAGTAATAGCCAGTTCATTTTTCTCATTTTTCATTTGTCCACAGGGCCTGGGAAAGGCAGGGAGGGACCTTGTAAGGGTTCAGCACAATTGTCTCAGAGCCTCTCCAGAGAAGCGTCACTGGGGACTGCAGCACTTGTGTTTTAATGTTTAAAAAAACCATGACTGATTCTGCAAGTTCATCTGCAAGTGCAAAATCTGTATATACTGAGTCAGTGGTACTATTTTGCAAAGTATTATTGATAGAGTTAGAAAAACTATGTACTGAAGATGCTGGAATGTGGTGAAAGTATGGAGTTCTTTCTAAAAGTATGGTGTCCTTTATAAAAGTCTTACATAGTACCTCTCTGGTTCATACCACTAATAATAGATGTTCACCTTCATGGGAATATGTCAGACACACAATTTTGATTAAAAACATAGCCAAATAAAAATAATTGCAATATTTCTTTTTAGAATACCAACTTTCAAATTTAGCTATGTCACTATTGTAGCAAAAAATGAGAAATACATAGGGAAAAATAATCTGAAAGACTCTTTACAGAATCCATTTATTTGCAGAAATTATATACATTCTAAGAACTGTGACATACCAATTGAAATGTAGTGCTTCAGATTTTTGATAGTAAGTTGAGGTAACCTTGTGAAAAGCCCCACTGACTTTTACTTTGGAAATGGAACACTTCCAGTTAATTAAAGCTGTTACACTCAAAGCCATTTAATAGGTCTCTGCTCATTTGGAAT
Organism: Sitta carolinensis; assembly: GCA_032173965.1. NCBI lineage: Eukaryota > Metazoa > Chordata > Aves > Passeriformes > Sittidae > Sitta > Sitta carolinensis. Next base: position 21,427,611 of record JAVUNC010000004.1, on the reverse strand, counting down.
ACAGAGAAAGAACCAATAGCATACTAATGATGTTTTCAAATCATTCCACACTGAGCTTGAACATTTGCTTGTGACTTTTGCACAATTTAAAGAAAAAAGAAGTTTTTTATTCTTTAGTCAACAGCTAATCAGGACTCTGATTTTCAGATGTATTGCATGTCAAGTATTATTGCCCTGGATTTCTTTTTTGATTTGTTTTTGCAATGATGATTAGGTAGAGGAGGAAATAGCCATAGATTTTTTTTTTTTAAATGGATACAGAGAATACCTGAACTGATACATTTCCTTCAGTAAAGACAGCTGCCTTTATATGTGCTCATAGTTGCACAAAGTGCAAAAAAAAAATCTAATTATTTAATTTAAGATTTTAATTACAAGAGCGTGAAACACATCTAATGTCAGTCTTTAGCTATTTTGAAAGTATCATTTTCAGTGGTCATGGGTAGTAAGGGTGAATTTTAATACTTGCTAGAGCTGTCATTTTGTTAAGATATAAGGGATGGCCTAAGACTGTTTCCTTCCAAGAATCTCTGGTTTCAGAATAATATTATATTTCTTTTCCTTGTACCTTAGAAGTACAGGGCTTTAGGGGAAGAGTCCATTGTTTTTCATAGTCTTGAGGACATTCACTGAATCACACAAGCTGTAAAGTGTGAGGTTGAGAACATATACCATGATGGACACATGTAGTATATTATAGACAATTGTGTGGAAGGTTAGTAGATATATTGTCTTTATTGTTAAAATTTTTACTATAATACCTCACTTAGAACAAGTGATTGATTGTCTAAAAAGATTATGAGCAAACATATGGCTAGAAAGATTGTTATTTCATTGTAGTTTACTTCTTCTTTTGTTTCTCTCCCTCCGACTGCTTTAATTTAGTTCCTTCAGATGTGTTTTTTATAAATTCACTGTGGAAAGGGTTTTATGAATATTTAGGAAAAAGACAACCTGCTACTCTCACTGTTGATTGGTTCAATACTACAAGCAGCAAAGTGAATGCCACATTCATTGAGGCATCCAACATACAACTCAAACTATCAGGTAGGCTCAGAATTTGGTGTTAAAGATGCTGTTTTTATAATTTTTTTTAATCTGTTCAGTTTTGTTGCATTTTAATTCAAGTGAAAAATGAAACTTTATATTTTTATTTAAAATAATTTTCTTTTGCAAAAGGAAATGTTTTAACAAAATGGTCTGCACAGGCTTCTGTCACTTCATATGCAGTCACCCATCTATTTAAGCCAATATATTTCAAATAGATATTGAGGTAGGGTTTATTTATCTCAGATTATTGGATAGTATTGGTGTGTTGAACTCACAGGAAATACTGAAGTGGCAGACAACATGTATATAGGCATATTAAGAATTGTACCATTGGAAAGCTCAATCAATCAATAGTGATTAATATCTACCTTAAAACAATGTGGTATTAATGATGGCATAACATAAAATAGGCACAAATAATTAAATAGCATCATAAATTATGCATACCTTATAATCGACATCGTGCATTCCTTTCTGCAAATCTAACTGTGAAGTTCAGATTTAGCCTCTCATCACAGTTATATTGAAAAGAACATTATCAGCTATCACTATCTTTTAAGGTCAAGAGTTCAGCGAGAACTGCAGTAGTTGGTTGCCAAATAGGAATTTGGTTTCACTGCATTACTGATACCTACTGTAGTGATATACTGTTGTTGTGTCAGTAAAATCCATTTTTTTCCAGGTCAAGGAGATTTCGGGAAAGGAGTTCTATCTGTATCCAGAATTATTGAAATACTATAAAAGACATACATAAAAAGACAACAATCCTTGTCCTATTATGTAAAAAATTAAACAATACAAGCCTGCCTTTGCATACTCTTATCAAGTATGATGAGGCAAAGGCTGAGTTAAATAAGATCCAGCTATTGCAGTACTTTAAATCTTGAGGTTTTCCATGTTCTGAAATTCTTTTATTAAAGAATGTTTTCTACAAATTCTTTTAGTTCTAAAGCAATATACTTAGATTTGGAGGGATATTTGAAAAAACTGGTTGAAAATTTGTTTAAAAGATATGTCTTGCCTCCTTTTTTTTTAATAGGTGTTTATAAGAAGGAAGAAGCCCATTTACTCTTGAAAGCTTTTCAAATTAAAGGACCAAGTGACATTTTTGTAAGCAAGTATGAAAACGACAACTGGGCACTAGATGGTTACGTAAGTACTCAGGTTGCTGTGGATAAAGATGGCTTAGATTAAATTCTGAAGCAATTTGTGACTATAATATTTTTTTATGTAACTATATCCATTTTTTTGTATTGCAAATGTGTAATCCAGCACTCTGGATTTCAGTGTAGAAATTGGATTACCTTTTTCATGCAAAAATATGTATATGGAATTCTGTGTGCTGTACTCTGATTAGAATTTTTAGTTTATGAAAGGAAAGGAGGAGCGAAACAGCATATTTTGCCATTGTTTCCTTAGATGGGAGTGGGAATTTTACCTTTAGTAATACTGGGTTCTTTTGGTTTGGTAAATAGTTCACTGTCATAAAAGTACACCTAATCTTGGAAGAAAACAGCATTGTTTTACTTTTTGCATTTCTTCTTTCTGCCTCATGATACTTTCTATGGAAAACAGTTTTAAATCTGACAATTCAGCAGGCATGTATTTCTGCATACTAATTCAGTTATGAGTATAGCATTTCAAAAATCTTAAAACCCAGCAATATACATTAGATATTTTTAAATCATTCTAGGTTTATTTTTAAACTTTGTTTAATACCATTACAAATAAATAAAATATTTGACAGAATAAATATTGTATAACCATAGAAAAGTCACTAATATTTTAAAGGCTAAAAGTGAAAATCTGTGTTCCATATTATCTACTCTAAGTCAGAAAAACAAATAGCTAAACATTGTTATTTATTAATTTCAGAAATCCCCTTTTCTGTTTCAACATATTCTAGGTATCCTCAGGGCTTGAAAGAGGAGTTTTTACCTATCAAGGTGATATACATGGAAAAGACTTTGGAAAATTTATGCTCCAAAGACAAGGTACATGCTTTCATAGGTCTTTAATATGTATCATCGTTTGGGCTCTTGCAAGAATGAATTCAAAGAATTACTCAGCTATCTAGCTTAAGTGGGCACATTTATTTTACACTACTACTATTACAAAACATAACCAAATATGCATTTTTTAAATATGCACATTTTAACTCTGCTTAACATGTTAGTATCACAGGTTTTCTAGTGGAGCAACCTAATAAGTGCAGGGTGCTCTTAAAGAGAATGCCATTACAAGCACTTGCATTTCTTATTGAAAGTACCTGGGATATCAAGCAATGCAAACACATTTCCTGCTTAAATATAAAAATTGTAGTCAGAATTATGTAAGAAATTAAAAGGACAAAACCAACCGTAATTTTGAGTGTCATTTGGAGAGTGCCTGTTGCTGGTGGATGTTTTCAGAATGTATATGTATTTGGACAGAATTTTACTTTACTGTCAAAAATATTAAATGAGTGTCTGAGGTATGTATTACAGCTATGGCCTCAAGTGCTCTAGCAGCTGGTATAAGACTAGTTATTTTACTCTTAAAATAGTTTTATCATAAAAACTAAAGTATTTACTTATGAAATATTCACTCATAAAATATTTTTGGCAAATACCAAGTGTAGGCATCTCCATTTCCTGATCCTGTAACTACTGCAAAGTGGTCAAAGCACGGTATATACACAAAAAGTACTGGTCTAGGAAGAGGAGACAGCCTAGCCAATATCTCTATCGCAGACTGTATGTACATTTTATAAATTGCCCTGGTTCTATTAACTTCACTGGTGCTGTACCCAGTGCTTTTTAGAGCTCCGTGGAATCTCTCTTGTACTTCTTTGCTCTGTTGAGTACTGTAACAGCAGTTATGCTGTGGATTTGCTCGTCTTGGCCATCTCTCAAATTGCTAAGTAGGTTTAGTGACTAGGGGCAGAAGCCCTTCTCTTCAGAGTCCCATCTAAAGAACTTCCAATTATTGAATATAAGTTCTTTCTTCAGAGTAAACTCTTGTGTGGGACAGATTATTTGTCTGCCTCCACTCTGTGTAATCTTCACTACTGTAATATCTAAGCAACTTTTGCTTTCTGATTTTAGCTATCACACTGTAAAAGTAGAGCATCAACATTTGTTCAAACATCTGTCTGTTAAGCAGCCTTTGGTTTCTTGAAACAGTAAGAATGTGGTTTGTTGTTTTGGGGGATGTATATTTGTATTTCCTGTTTTCTTAAACAAGGTCGAAAAATATATCCATGGTTTGCCAGCTACCTAAAATGAAAGTTTGAATCTATGTGAAATTGATAATTCATGGCAATAAATGAAGAATAAGAAAAAAGTTAAACAGTTACAGAATTTTCCAGTGGACGTATTCTACAGTAGTGGAAAATAATATCCATATCACTCTTTAGAGTGTGATACAAGAGGTTAGTTTGTATAAGGCTAGTAAGGCTCTGGAATGTCCAAGTCCTGCATTCCTGGACTGAGGACCTCTCATCTTCATCTTTGACATCTTGGTAAAGAGCTTACTGCAAATGCAATATACCATTTCTTTTACAAGATTGCTAAATAGACACTGATTTTCTATAAATTGCTTATTCTCTATTAAGTAATCAACAATTAAAAGGAAACAGCAAATATCCATCCAATATTTGGTCATATTTGTCAATACCCTCTTACATTCAAGTGTAATTTGCTTTGTTTTTTTTTAATCTATTGTGTTCATGAATATTCTGCTGAGATTATGATCTAGTATATCCTCTGTCTGAAGACTTGATATATTTCTGTTTTTTAAGTTAAACTATTTGCTGCCTTTACAGTAAGTCAAAAGTATACATAAACCGGTGCATATATAAAGCAATATGAAATTCTTCATTCGCAAGCATGCTCAAAGACAGCATTTATGCAGAACTGCTTGGTTAAGTGGGAAAGACCAATGCATCTGATGAATAATTTTCTATAACACAATGCTAGAAAAAGACTCGTCTCAGTGGGCATCACAGAATCACAGAATATTCTGAGTTGGAAGGGACCCACAAGGGAAATCATCTCCAACTCTTGAATGAATGACTCATACAGCAATCAAACCCACACGTTGGCATTATTAGAACTGTGCTCAAACAACTGAGTATGCTCAGTCTTGGAACTTAATCATGTGAAAACAGAAAGAACTTTTCTTTCTTAGTACCTTTTATCCTTTCACAGAAGCAATTTTGGTTGTAGCTTAGAAAACAACCCAAAGGACAAAGAGATTCGTTATAAGTCTGTTTTGATAACTAGAACTGTACTTGAGTGACACCAAATTATTTAACCTCTTTTGCCAAGTAATCAGTAATTTCTGAGGATGTTTTGTCTGTTAGGTTATAGCAACTTGGTTTGTAAAGGCTGCCAATCTGTGGCTTAGTTCAGTTTCAGCGATTTTGAGTTCCTGTGCCTCAACACAACTTCTAGAAGAAGTTTATTCTGAAATAATGTTCATTTCATCTGGACATTTCTTTTAAAATTGTATAAAAAGGTGCCTTTGTGAGAAGAGAAATTTTCTTCACAAAATTATAATTTTCCTGTATTTATTTCCTCTGGAGAAATACAATGACTCACCTCTCTTTCATTTTTTTCTTTCCTCAAAGTACTTTTTAACTTGTCTAGGTTGACATAACATATTAACAAAAAATGAAATATGCATAATTAATTTACATCTCTGTTATATTAGATCAATGGTTGTGGAATACAAATCCATTACTGGAAATTTATCAACTCTTAAAAGTGTTGAATATCATGAAACATATGAATTTTAAATTTCACTCTATAAATCATCCTTCCTCTCAAGATCATTCCACACAATTTCCATCATTCACAAGGAAACTCTACATCTAAACAGAGTACTGAAAGCTCCAGAGTACAGAGTTGTTGTGTGTTAGGAAAAGCATAAAAATATCTGGAGTAATGAGCTATGAAACTGTATTGTAACATACGTCTACACCCAGTGAGGCACCTATCCAAAGAATCTTTGCTGTCCAGCAGGTTCAGTCAGATGAAGTTCCTTGAAAACTGCAAATTTGCTTTCTGTGTTGGTATATTTTTTCTCATAAATCCTTGACCTGCTAACAATCTTTGTCTCGGAAATTGCTCTTAGGCATGTAATTCTACTTTTCTTAATCTTTCATAACTTTTCATAGCTTTTGTCACTTTCTCTGACTTGAACAGCATTTATCTTAGTAAAACTGAGCCATGCTGTACAGATGCCAGTCAACTGAAACCCCAAGCTAGGAGTCAAAGGAGAAATGCATATGATAGTTCCAAACAATGATAAGAAAATGTTTTAATCACAGAATCATAGAATGGCTTGGGTCAGAAGGGCAGGGTTGCCACCATGAGATCAGGTTGCACAGGATTTTCTTTAAAAATTTATTATTTCTATTAGATATAAATGACAATACTTTTCAATCACCTCAAAAATAAAAGTACACAGGTTGTACATTAATGAATTCACTGTGTATTGCTCTCAAAATTTGATTTCACCTGACTGCTGCTGTTTTAGGAAACTAAAGTCCTGTTATTATATGAACTGTTTAAAAAAAAACCCAAAAACGTTTATAACCTTACTGAAAATCCCTCTATTAAATAACACATTTCCCAGTGACAAAGCCTGAGTATTTTAATGAAAAGTAAATCAAATTATCTTTTGCATACATTTTTGTGTGTGTGTTTGTGTGTATATTTAGGTATTTCCACTTTTCTGTTTTCAGATGTGGTAGAAATCACTACCTTAATTTGGGAAGTACAATATGCTTCCCATTTCTTATCATGATAATGTCATGAAGAATGACAAAGTTCACATCAGGATATGTTTAATCACAAACAGCTCTGAAAATTATTATAATAAGTAGACCAGACCATGTTGAAGTTATACTGAGTCTCATAGATGACTAAAATTCAGATTATAGAAAACTGCAGTGAAGTTTCTTTTCCTAATGAAAAGCACATGCAATGCAGTCTGAACCTGGCCAACTCCAGGTTGAAATTCTCCAGTTAAGGATTGTAAACTTCAGTCAAAAATGTCAAGTTTTGTTACCTTCAATGTGATACTTCAAAAACTGTAGAGATATAAAATGTGTGATTATTACCACCATTAGAAGTTTTAAGTATTAAATGTGAATCAGTTATCCAACATAGATAACTTGAAAGAAACTCTTTAAGTATAAATTTGTGTTTATATCTGTTTTTAAATCTTGAGCTACACAACACTTTTTTTATTTAAATAAATAAACAAACTAAAAAGTTCATACGAAGAATTGTTTATTATGAATTTTATAATTTTTCTGCTACTTGTACATTAAAATGTATCTATCATATGTGGCATGATAATAGCTTTGAAATATAAGTTAAGACTTCAGTGATCTGAATATTTCTATTTTGAAATTTGTATAAGAGTTTGAATATTAATTCCAGGTTTGTATTGACATCAGTTGCCTTCAACGAATTTGATCATTACCGTATTTTTTATTAATTACTCCAAATTAATTACTCCAGAAAAACAGCTGGAGATTGTGGTAGTAAAGGATGAAGAAAGTGATAACTGAATGTAGGTTTGTTGGTTTGGGTTTTTTTTTTTAAGAGACTGTCACTTTTCTAACCAATAAAAAACATTTAAATTAGTACTTCTAAAACTTCTATTGACTGTTGGAACTACTACAGTTTGTCATCAATTTAGATAAGCTGGAGTATGTACAGTACATGTACAATGCAGTACAAATATATAAATTTACTCCAAGCGTATTTCCACAGCTTGAGTTTTGGGTCAAGTACTGGATTACTAAATCCCAAAAATGTTTTATAAAATGATGGTATTCTAAAACAGTTCAATGATAAGAGTAGTGTGATGAAGAACATAATCCCAACTACCACAATAATAGGTTTATTAATTTGAAAAGGTTTCCCTTCGCCAGTTCTGCAGAGAAATACATAGAGAAATCTAAACCATGACAGAAGATTAAGACAGTGAAAAAGATTGTAGTGCAATGTTTTGTTGTATTTTAAGTGATCAATGTAGCAATAATGAAATTCCTAGGGAGGTTGACTTCATTTTAAATACAACTTTGTTGCTTCCTAAAATTTAATACATTTTTTAAAATTAAATGTGCAAAAGATATTTTAATATTGAAAGTTAAAACATCTACAGTTTAAAGATCTCTTACAGAAAAAAAACTTATTTCACCTTTGAATTGAGCTTGAACTGCAGGAAATCATAGAATCATAGAATGGTTTGGGTTGGAAGAGACCATAGAGATCATCCAGTTCTAAACCACCTGCCTTGAGCGGGATGCTCCTCACTAGATCAGATTGCCAGTGCCCCATCCAATCTGACCAGGAACATTTCATGGGATCATAGGAGAATTATTAATTTTTTCTATTTTTTTTTTTTTTTTTTTTTTTTTGTTTGTTTGTTTTTTTTTTGTTTTGTTTTTTGTTTTCTCAGTTTTTTAACTTATTTAAATGTTTTACTAGATTGGTGAAATTAGCATATTGGCCATGTCTCTGCTGTATAACTGGTTTGCACTAGAGTCCTAAAAAGACTGATTGATGCTGCTTCTATCAATTAGGGAATTGTGGTATCTGAAACATTCTGTACTGGTGGTTTGGAGCATTTCTGAGAGGTAAACAGTAGTGTCTCCCATTCTTCTCAACTCTCAACAGCAATAATACCCCAGAATATCAAGCACAGCTATCTGTCCAAGACCAGTCCTCTCTGTATATTCCCTCTGTTCTGGTCTTTATTTCTTTCTTGAATGGAATCTGTATTTCTTTCTGAGGAGCCATGAGTTCAAACTGGCAACATGGAGTTGGATCTCAAGACCCATTTTTTTCTATAAGATTTTCTGTATTTTTCATCATAAAATTGTTTTTCATCCTTGTCAGTTTGAATTACCAAGGTAGTCCACTATTTAAGCAATTTAGCGATGTCTCTTTTTATACTGATGAAAAAATGTGTTTTGCAAAATGCTTTACAGTCCAGGTAGTCTGCCTGTCCACAGCAGGAGACCAGTGAGGCCGTGCCACAGGCCACTGCATTCTCTGCACTGTTCTATCGCAGTGCAGACACCGCTGCCAGAGGGACGTGGACACAGGTGCAGACTTGGGAGGGCTCCTGAGCCAAGCAGAACATCTGTGGTTTACTGCAGTCACCTCAGTTTTCCCTCCTTGTTCTTGTCTGTTGTGGTCCTTCATTGCTTGTTGTTTCCAAGCTGAATATTAAGACTGATGGAATATAGTATTTTTGCAGAATTAATTTGTTTTTCAGAAGTTATATGGCTTAACTTTATGAAATATTAGTCAAGATCAGTGCATTTAATAATTATTTTACTTGCTGAATACTATTTTCAAATCATTTTGATAGTTACTACATCACAAAGTGGTATTAACAATATTTATACTATTATTGTGCATGCTGTTTAAGTTTTTAAATAGAATTATTTTATCAAGACACCATTTTCTTTAACTCTTGAATAAAAAGCTTGTTAGCTAGATAAACATGGGAATTTTATTTCTCCCCATAGATAATGTGAAAATTTTATTTCTGCCCCTTTTGTTTCATTTCAGGTCCATTAAGTGCAGAAACAGACCTTTCAAATCACTATTATGGTACAAACAGCAGTTCAGTTGCAGCTGCCATCCTGGTACCATTCTTTGCTCTAATATTATCAGGGTTTGCATTTTACCTCTACAAACACAGGTATTGTAAATGTTATTTATTCAATAATTTAATAAGTTTTTTGGTTTGATTTTGATGGGTAACTAGAGAACACAGTGCTAAAAGCTTTTAAGAATATCTTTTCTCTAGAAAGACAAATATTTCTAGGCATTCCCATAAAGGACTTCAGTGCAGGGCAGTTCTTAATGGTGTAAATTTTGAAAAATTAGTTGTTCTGTTAAGGAGCAAAGATCTATCAACCTTCTCGGTTCGTTAGGCTGAATCAGATTGAAATCCAAGGTCACATGTTCTCTTTTTTTCATTTTAATGCTTTATTAAATTAAATGTATGCTGCTTCTTTCAAAAAGCTTATTAGTATTAATTTTACAAGCTGAAAAATCCATAAATCCCATGAGGGAACAGCTCATAATGCGACTACTTACAGTATGTGCTGAGTCAGCTAGTGATGACTGTAAGAATTGGCACCACTTCAGGTCACATGAAACTTATTTATATGTCACTAGATAATAGAATAAATCCAACAATATTGTCTGAAATCTGTTTTGAAGGCTGATATCCATGTATCTTCTGAAAATTTGTTCATTCTGAGATCTATTTGCAAACTAGTAATTAAGAGGAATGTGCTTTTTAAACTTTTGTTCTATAATCACGATACCAAGAGTATTTTGCGATTGCAAGATATCACACAAACAATCTGAGGTCCACCAGTACCCTGCGATGCAATAGACTGTCTGCCTACCTCAGTATTAGATGACTTGGGAAAAAAAAATTGCCACAATGCTTGAACTTGGGAGCTCCAGTTAAAATGATCCATGTCCTGAGATGTAGTACAGTCTTTTGTTGCCAAAAACTGCTCGGGAAGAGCTGTCAACAGTGTCTTCAAACTTGATATTGTAAGATGCTTTTCTGATGCCTACAAGTCTACATTTTCAGAGAGCCCTGTTCTGCAGTGGTGGTGGGAGCTTTAAGAGCATCACGAATGCACAGGCATTCGGATCTGGAGAAGAGATGGAATGAAAAGGGGATATTGCTTAGAAAGAGGAGGCAAACTCATAAAAAGATATATTGTGACATAGGGGTACATTTTGTAGTTTATCCTATGAAATCTTTAATGCCCTACCCAAGCAATAGGAATATGTAAGTATTTTAGAGAGATAAAATTCATTCTTTAGACAAGCAGCTATAATCTCTCTGTTAATGGTATGGCTGGTACAGCATTGCAGTTCTGCCTAATTTAAATGCATTGTATTGAGATATCTCCTTTCTTGCCTTATTACAATTATATGTATAAAACAATATACTGAACTTCCTTATTATATTTCTTTAGATACTTGTAGATACTAAGAGATTTAAGATTAAAATAGTAAAATATCATAGGATATCACTTTACTAGATATATCAGAAAATCTGCACAAATCTGGTTTATTTTTCGTTTAATTATTTGCTTAATATGTTCTAACAGAGCTTTGCATAAAAATGTGAACATTCTTGAAATTTTGATACCTCTTTTATAGTGAGAAAACACTATAAAAAATAAAAGACTGGTTACTTTCAGTATCATTTGATGCTAAATTGTCAACATTTATGTGAATATCAGTTAGGATTTGATCAATCTGATTACAGGTGTTTGGACAAGGTATTTAGCAGTGTTTATTGTTGGAAGCATTTATGGAGGTAGAAAGACATGCTGTGGGATATCTACCTGGAATACTTGGAATTGCAGATACTCACCTGAAGGTTACTACCACTAGCAGTGCAAGATATTTCAGATACTTGCTGTTACATGTAGACAGAGTGGAAATACTAGAATGTTTATTATTGCTAATGATAATTTCCTGTCTTTTTTTTTTTTTCCCCAGAACAAGACCAAAAGTACAGTACAATGGATATGCTGGACATGAAAACAGTAATGGACAAGCTTCATTTGAAAATCCCATGTATGACACAAACTTAAAACCCACAGAGGCAAAGGCTGTGAGGTTTGATACGACTCTGAACACAGTTTGTACAGTGGTATAGCCTTCAGTGCCCAATATGACTGATTCATAGCCATACCTCTGATGGACAAGCAGTAATTCCTTTGGTGCCATATACCAGTTTCCCTTCTCTTGGCTTTGCTGCTGTAATCTTTAACATCTTCTGTCAGCCTACATGCAGCTAAAATTTCTGGTAAAAACGTGTCAGTCTTCGGGGGATCAGACAAAGAATATTTTTTCATCTTAAAGTTGGATCAAAATGCCTGGCTGCATCTGCTTCAAACCAAGGCACACTTTAAGGAAGACTGCCAAGTCATGCCAATTTGTCATATTTAATGCCTCAGACTTTCATATTTGTATGCAGCTGGATGCCTTTCAATGCGTTCTTCTGGGCACTTGGATAAATCCTTTGAGTACTGTGACAAATGATAGCACCACAGATTATCCCTGGGAATATTCTGAAGAAATAAAGCTCTCTTGAAGGAGGAGACAGCCTTCCTTGAGGTTGCATACACTTGCAAATGCTTTACCATTGAAATCTTGCTAAAATTAGGAAAACTTAAAGTATATTTTATTCATAGGGCAGATTTGCCAATTCCCCAATCAGCCGTTAATATCACAAAATACTAATGCACAATTTTTTTGCACTAAGGTGTAATGGCTGACTGAGTAAGATACTGGTAAAAATATACAGGGTTTCTACACACTGTCCATTGTATATAGACATTCACTCACTCTTTGCCAAGCAAAATATTCCACAATAAATTTACTTGGAATATTAAATTGACCCCCATGCTTAGCACCAGTTAAAGTCATGTGCTATAGAGGATAATGTTTCTTTTGTCAATTTTTGACTAAATTTGATTGTAAACATGATTACAAGTCACTGGAGACTTTCAGCCAGAGCAAGACGCCATTTCTAAGAAATTTCCATTGCCACTATTGTTTTCTTCTGAAATCAGTCATCAATCACCACTGTCAGTATCATACTATTTAACAGCAGGGGGGTTAGCAGCTATTGCTGCTTGCCATGTACAAATGTGAATAGTAATTTATTTTAGATAGCTCATAAAGCCTGTGAGCCTGTGCTCATAATGCAGTCTTCCCTTTAGCATTTTTTTTTCCATTTTTCCTTTAATATGACATCATTTTTTGATGTTACATGAAACTAAACCACATTACAGTAGCATAAACACAGTGCAAATTGTCCATAAAAAGTGGTCATTCAGTTTCTACTTTGAACAAAGAGAAGTATTCAACTATATTTGCCTTCTGTTTAATTTTTTTAAACACTCTGCTTACTGCTTTTGTACTTACACAGTTTGACAGACATTTATACATGTAAAGGTTGTGTAATCATTAACATTTACATAGAATTAGAGGTTTTATTGAGTGAAAATAAAAATGCCATTGGGCAGATTAATTAAATTGAGTTTTAAAATTAGGAAATGATGGTAAATAATGAAGCAAAATCTGGTTTTAGTCAGACACATTGAGTTCAAAAAACAGGAAAGTTGTTTTGCTTTTCTTCTAATTCAGGGCTGTTTTTTTGATGCTGGGGTTTTTTTTAGTTTTCTGAATTTCAAAATATTGGAATCTCCAGTTGCTGGTGACAAGCCTAGTGAAAAGTTTTTCTGAACTCCTTGTGTGTGTAGGTCTGGCTGTTATACACAAACCAAAAAGGTAAATTTCAAAGGTTACCCTTGGTCAGCTGAACAACTACATTTGTTGGATGAAAAATACCAGCAATATAATACATAATAATTGTAGGGCCTGCAGCTGTTATGTTCTTCATATGAGCAAGAAACTCTGAAGAAAATTTAATAAATAATCCTTTTCAGTCAGTTCCTTGTTCATTTTGTTAGTAGTTTTTTGCTTTCTTTTTGTTATTTCTGAAGTTATTGTGAAGTAAGTTTCATTTAGCTATTCCATCTCTGAGCCCTTCGCATTTCCTGAGAATTACAGTCATCAGATAAAAGTTGTTGTCCTGATCCTCCCCCGTGTAGAGGAAGTTGCTTGGCAAATGAAGAGCTTCTGTAGGAACAGTAGGCCAGGAAGGGAAGATGTTGTCTAAGTTTCTGACAGGTGTTCAAAATTGACATTACTGCATTAAAAGTCTTTCTGTAGTGGCAATGACAGAAAAAAAAATGGAGTTTCAGAAACAAAATACATAGCTATTATTGATGTTTTCTAGTCCTGTCATTACAGTGTATGCTTCGATGCCCTGTCTCACTACAGCCACTGAGGAATGTTTTGGAGGATAAAAGAGAACAGTTAAATGGTTTGATCTTTTGTATTAGAGAGCCCAGATTCCATGAATCCATTATTCAGTAGTTCATTTTGGGAGGTAATGTAATGATTGCTTATCCTGAGTGAGTGCTCTTTGATCAGGGACACTCAAAAGGAACACACTAACTAATTATCCTAAGAAGTTTGCTTAGAGTGCTGATTAAACAGGAGCTTCACGCTTGAACCCAAGTAAAACAAAATTGTAGTTTAATCAGTTCTACCCACACCTTTCAAATTCCTCTCCTTCTCTGATATGTTTGAGTCTTCTGTTCGGGTTGGATCTCCTTCTCCTGAAGTTATTATACAGAGGGCTGTGTATGCATGCATTTAGATATGGTGCTTCTTCAGAGTGAGACTCTTAAGATGATGTGCAGTGGCTGGGTAACGGCAGCCAGGAAATCTGTTTTTTTGAGATATATGCAGAAGACTTTTCCCCCAGCGTTGACCAGATCATTATGACAGGCTAATAATACATGCTATATTTTTTTTAAAAAAACAGGTTATGTGCTTCAAAGCTGTTAAAAACTGCTGCTTGTATCACACATCTTGCCTTTCTCCAGGCTAGCTGCAATAATTTTTTTTCTTGTGTAAAATATTTTGTAAACAAAAAAAGTTGTTATTAAAAAAAAAAAAAAAATGGGAGGGTGGGGGTGGAGGGAATGGGAAGAACGCCCGCATAATGACCAAGTCAACCTAATTTTCATTCCCATTATTCCCTTTGCCATTTCACTACATGCTGCTGTGACATGAAGTAGGTGCAAAAGAACTTTTTGTACAGAGATATATTTTTTATGAAGAATTTGTAAAATTATTAAATATGCTGTACTTTTTTGATTAATGTAGGTAAATTGTTAAAAATAAATGTTTTTACAATACAAAAAAAAATTGTAATTTTCCCAGTAATGTAAAATTTACCATCTTTAACTGATTTTCAGTTCTGATCCTATTACACTTGTATTAATAGTAAAGTGGCCTGTTAAAAATAAACAGTATTCTCTTTTGAAAAAAAAAAAAAAAACAAACATAAACAACTGTAATATAGCCTGTGCAATGCCACCTACCTTGAAAACAAAATCAGAGTTCTAATTAAATATTTCATTTTAGATTTTCATCTATTGTGTGACCTGTTCTTATCAACTTTGTTCCTTCTATTTCATTTTATGCTTTTAAATCTCAGATACTGATTTCTCATTGCATAACGAATAGAATCTCAGTCTTATCATTTTGTTTCCAAGCATTTTGTAAGTTGGGAAAAAAAATCAGGTTCTGTCTAGGGAGGTGGGATTTATGTCCTGTTAGGTTATAGATACAGATTTTAAAATGGGACTTAAGCTATTTGGTTGTTTTATAAAAAAAATAACTGATTTATTCTTTCACAAGCCTGCATCCTTCCCACGGAATTGGTGGATCACATGGAGCCAGAGGTATTTCCAGTTTTAACATTTGAGAGCCAGTTCTTCAAATGTACACACTTTGAATGAAATAAAACTGCTTTTTAAAATGCTTTTATATATAAAGCTAGCCATATATATTAATGTTTTCAGAATCAATATGTGAAATTCTAAATATATTTTTAAATATTTTAGTGTGTATTCATGTTAAAAAAAGAATTTATTTACTTGGTGACAGCTTAAGAAGAATATTCTACCCATTATTCCTCTGGGACTCAGTGGTAGTATATGAGTGTGGTTCACTTTTAGAAAAAACCAAGATGTGTGCATGTCCTTGCTGCCTTTCTCATCCTCACAATCCATTTTTCTGGCAATATGGTATCTTGCAAACAGGCGTTAAAAGTTCCCATCTCTCACAACGATCTGACCATCCTGACACTAAGCTGTAAACTGTAATCACTAACACTGTCAGAGCAGATATTGAGGCTCTGTCTGACAGGGAGTCATGATTTTTATCTCTTCCACAAACAGGAGTCTAAATATGCTAAACAAATGAGCTATTGTTCTTTTCACTATTGCCAAATTGCAGTGGCAGTTTTTAAAAATTATTTCCCCTTATGATCTGTTGGAAAACACAGCATAGTATATCTAATTTCAGATTCTACAGAAACCATTTATAGAAACGAGATATTTTCTGTGTGTTGAGGATAGTTATGTAAGAGCCACTTTCAACTGAATCTGTAAAGAATGAACATACTCGTTCTCCAGCTGTCATCTACTATCTTTGTAGCAGCAGTGAGTTCATAAACAGTATCAAAGCATAGCAATTGGTATGATTTACTCAAAATGGAAAATGCTTTTTTTTAAAGCTGCATTTAATTTCAAAATCCAGTAAACTGTGTTAAATATTCTGCTGCCTGCTCCGGCATGATTACTAACTTACTGAAATCACAGGACCTTGACCTCATATGGCTCAGTGCTTGAGAGAGCTGGGGTTGAAAGGTGAAAGAAGAAGGTCTTCTGCAGGATGCTGCCTTTAAATAAGTCAAATAAATTGCTTTTAAGCATGCATCTGTAATGCACAAAAAGGAAACCAAGAAAGCAATCATAGAATAAGAGAATCTTAGAAGGGCCTGGGTTGGAAGGGCCCTTAAAGATCATCTAGACCATGCCATATGCGGGGATGCCTTATCTTCTTCAGAGATTCAGTCATAAAGCCTTTATATTTTTTAGTGTAAAGCAGTATTACAGTTTCAAAACATTATTGGTGACAGTTTCAAACACAAAATGGTTTCCACCAGAGCACAGGATTATAATTTGAACCTCACTTAAAAAAAAATCAGAAAAAAGGTTGACATATGCCTATACATATGTCTAGTGATTAGTTACCAGGACTTGATTATATATTATATGAGGAATTAGAAGGTCCTCCTAAGCAGTTATACATATATTTGTTTATATAATACTATAATTATACTAAATTACAGATATATGTGGTAAGTATATAGAAATGTGAATAAGCTTGGAACCTAGTCCACTGGGAAATTCGGGCTCAGTTTTTCAGTGTTTAACTTCCAGGAGTGTTTGTTGATAGACAGAAGCTTCAGCAACAAATTGTGAACCTACAGTCTATGAAAAAATAAGAGCTGTAAGATTTTGCATTTAAGTTCCACAGAGCCCAGCAAGCTGAGTAGAGCTAGCTGAACTAAACAATAGGAAATACTAAGGCAAGAAGAATGCTTAAGCATCTCAGCTTTGGCCTGAGGAACAGATATCTTTTCACTAGGATTCATGATAGAAATCACTGAAAGCTGAGCAGATTAGTCATATTAGTTGTTTGGGTTTTTTTTGCCTGGAAGCCCCAAAATACAATGGAGAGTTAAGTGTTCCTTTTCCCTTTACACCCAGGAGTGTACTGGTTAAAGTGGTCAAATTAGGCATTTAGGGTCAGAGGTCAAAAGCTTCTTTAGCTTGAGGAGAAACACAGTGGTTAATCATAACTGAGATTGCTGTAAGGACTCAGCTGTTAAAGCAAGTCCTGGAAAATTATC
Organism: Sitta carolinensis; assembly: GCA_032173965.1. NCBI lineage: Eukaryota > Metazoa > Chordata > Aves > Passeriformes > Sittidae > Sitta > Sitta carolinensis. Next base: position 21,410,160 of record JAVUNC010000004.1, on the reverse strand, counting down.
AATACCTCTCTCCCTGCGGTGCAGTATTTGACAGAGTAAAAATTTTGAAGAATTCCTTTTGGATTGTGCCTTGCAGACTAAATATGGGAGGAGGAAGAATCCTTTTAACTAAGAACCAACTCCCATGCTCAGGAACATTCTCTGACACTGTTATATTCTCTAGAATAAATACAGTCTTAAAAATTCAATAGACTTTAGAAACAGATTTTCTCATCAAAAATGCTCATCAAAATGAGCTTTATTGTTATCCTCCTATAAAAGCTAATGTTGTTATCCTCCTATAAAAGCTAATAACTATCATATTTGGCAACTGTAACTAAAATAGAATAGGTGGTGTATCTTAGGTGAGGAAACTTTTCCCGTCAGTGTGTAATAAGCATGGGCAGAATGTGTCCAGCAGACTGAAGATTTTGACATACCCATTGGAAGATCATGCACTCAAGTTTGGGTATAGGTTAGGTAAGAAGCTGCTTATTCCAAAACAGATCTAGACAAATCCAACAGATCTAGACAAATCTAGACATGGTCCAGAGAAATGCACTAAGATGGTGTTGAAGAGAGATGTACTAAGTTGTACCTCCATGCATGTAGTATCTGTGTAGAAACTGTCGGGACAGTGCTGAGACAATCTGCAACTTAGCACAGTTCTGTTGAAATCCTTTAGTTGCACTTTCCTCTTATATGTCTTGATTATCCATACCCATAATATCCACATAAATAGAGTTAAACAGTACAGGAATCTAGGCTGAAGGTAAAGGCTTAATCTAGATATAATTTAGCAGGCTACTGAAAAAGAATGTGTTCTCCATCTGACATTCTGGAAGAAGCTGTCTGTTGATCTAGGTCATTGGTTAGGAAAAACAGGTTTTGGAAAGGAAACAAGTAAATTTGAATCGGAAGAGGGAGACATGGAAGAAGAGTCTTCTATTATTCATCTCAAGGTTTCCACAGGACACACCATTTAAACTGGGTTACAGGGGTCATGGGCTTCAGGGTGTACTCCATGTAGATACACTTCTACAGCAGTAATCCATGCATGAGCATACCAAGGCACAGAGAACAGACCTGGCTGAATTATTCATAGGCCACAGCACAGCAGTAGTATGGCAACCTGATATAGAACTCTTCCACTAATGTGAAGAGTTGCTTTTTTCTAGATGGACTTGAGAGAAGACTCTGGATCCCTGTTCATACAAAGTGGCTTGCAATAACAAAGAGAAGACAATTAGAGGGATTAACATATTCTGATACACTTCTTTCAAGATACAATGAAGATATCTTTGTCATAAGAGGGGGTTGACCTGAGAAACTGTGCAGAGATGGGGTGTCAGGTTTGGTTATTATGAGAGGACAGAAGGATGAGGTTCTGTTTAGAACTCTGGAAGAAGAAAAGTAGTCAGGAAAAGTGATAAGGGGTCAGCTGTGGTAAGGGGGTCAACTGTCAGTCCTGATGGTTTTGTTAATAGAGTCATAAGGAAGACAAGGTGGAGGAATGCACCAACGAGCATGAGAACAAAGTTCCCTTTGGTCTGGAAAGGTTAGATGAAGAAATCTTCCGAGCTCCTGAATCCTTGAGAGAGACTGAGGATCCCTCAAAACAGCCAGGTTTATGCTGATCATCTTGACATTGCTGAAAAAATGAAATTAACAAACAGGAGTTCACTTCCCTACCTCCCCCTTCCAGCCCCAGCTGTGCTTTTTCTAGCTCATGACAATCGACTTTTGTTTGTTTTCTGAATATTATCCATCACACCCTCTTGATCCCTTTTTTTTTTACTTTTCTCTCTATTTCCTCTGTAACTCACTCTCTAGCTTTCTATGACTTGATGAATAAAATATGTAATTCATAAGGATTTTGCTTGTGACTTTTCATTTCAGGGAACAGCAAAGGTGGGAGATGTATCTGAGTGTTTGGGAGGGGATTTCAGAACTTGATATAGTTAGGTAAGGGTGAAAAACAAGAGGGAATTCAAGTAGGTTGGCAACTGATGCGGTGCCGGAGAAATCCCTAGATAGCCCTTATCCGGACCGTGCTGAGTGTGGCCACTCCCAGCCCAAGATGGGGCTGGGGAGCAGTAGAGCAGGGCTGCCAGGCTCTTTAGCACAAAGCTGCTCTCAACATCTGTCAGTGCTGTGGATCAGAGTAAAAACCAGGGAGGGATCTTCCATATGGCTTCCAAAAGAATTTATTCCAGGAAGGTTCAGGGACAAAAGACCAAGAATAAGGGTGTACAGGGGCTTTGTATATAGGGGAGGTCTCAGGGGCAGATAAAACTCATCAACCAGTCAGCATAGGAGTGGGGAGGAGCATGAGGCGGGGTTTAATCTTACCAATGAAGGGAGATATGGATGGAGAATAGGTCACATGGGCCAATGGGACATCAAGGATTAGGGGATTTCCAAAGGGGTGGTGCCACCAGGGATTGGCCCAAGGTCGGAATGACAGGGAAGGTACTGGAACAAGGGGCAAGGATACAATGACGGACAGGGAAGGGGCTGGAATAAAGGGCTGGTACTTAGGTCTCGGGTTTTTGTTACTGTGATGACTCTAAGACACTAGAAAGTCTCTTTTCTCTCAGCCCCATGATAGAAGAAGTCAAGATTTGTTGGTTCTGCTTTTCAAGTTTGTTTTTATTTTTTTTTTGCTTATCTATTACATTATTTCTCTGACTTGTTGAGATTTGTTTTGCAGTTCAGGTTGTGGCAGATTGCCTGTCCTTGGGGCGGTGTTTACTTTTTTTATACTAAAAACTACTTTATTTACAATAATATTTCCAATACTTATCAGTTATGTTGGACAGTCTGTCTCTAAACCAATCAAGAAGTGTCACTATCACAGCAGAAGATGGAGGGTAAGAAGATGGAGAAGGACAGGACTTATTTAGATTCTTTTATCTTTTCTCTTGAGCCCCCATTCTAAAACCTTACAATTATACTTTTTCATCTTGTGACAAAATAACTATCATTCTATTCAAACTCTTGTGGTTTGTAAATTTTCATACAAAGTTGGTAATTTTTTCCATGGACTCAAATCAAAGGCACAGGTGTTTTTGATCTGTGCCAAGGTCTCTGAGTTCCCTGCCAGGGTCTTGAGTCATCCAGGGCAGTCAGAGGAATGTCCTGAGTTCTGACACTTAAGTGGATGGACAATAGAAGTGGGAGGAACAAAGAACATTCCACAAGGTAGGAGGGTATAACTTAGGATAAATCAACAATATAGGGGGAAACAGGAACAAACCATTGTAGAGGAAAAATTTAAACTCTTAAAAGAAAAGCATGCTACAACAGGAAATGATTTGCATATAAGGAAACTAAAGGAAAAATGAATTGTTTCATCTATTTCAGGGATTTGTTTGTTGTTTTTAACTACTGCTGTAATGGGACAGGCTTAATGCACTGCAGCTGTCATGCTTGGGAAATGAACAAGTGATCAAGCATGACTTTCCCATTGTGACTCCATAGTGACTACTTCCAATCACTTTCCTGTCCTTCATGTCCTGGCAATGTTTTGCTGAAAACACTTGTCCTTTCTATTAGCTGATCCTTCCATCTATTTGTTTCATCATTCTGATTTAATGCTGCCTTAGAAAAAAATGTATTAATAACCTTTCCTTTGGTCTCTCAGGATTTTATGCTTTGTCTTTTTTATTTCTTCTACTTTCTTTGAAGTCTAAAGGATGATGAGAATATGACAGCCCTTCATTTCCTGACTACTGTGTCTTCTCAAGTTTGCTTGAAGTTCACTGCCTCTACTGTATTTTTTTCATATCAATAACCTGCTCAAATTGTGATATTTTCTTATTAACTTTCATTCAAAGAAAGCATTTATGTGTGTGTAGTCATTCTCTCTTGCTTTGTCCTGCTCACATACATATACGTGCACATAAACTTTTCATTTTCTTTAGAGAAAAAAAGTCCAAGCATTTTTCCTTCTTCCTGTGAACTCGCATAGTAACAAGAAAGCATATATAATGGTAGTAAGGAAGTAAATAATTTTTTTGCTTTAATAAATTGCATTTAATTAAAATTTCTTCTTGCCCTACAGAAATTGTTTATCTAAAATTATCATTGAAGGAGGTCCTTCAAGTAAGGCATAGTAAATAGCTTATTGTCCTATTTGCACCTCCTGCAACTTTTTTTCTGAGAATCTTAAAATTATACTTCATTTAAAAGTTTATTCCTAAAGCCAGGAATGAAATGAGAAATTGAATTAAAGAAAATCTAGTTTCCCCATAGTCTTTCCCATTTTCTTTTGGTCATGTTTTTAAATCAATAAATTCTTTCTTTTCAGGAAATTTCTACAATACTGCTGTTGTTAATGTTCCGACCTTTTGAAAAAGGCTTGTGCAAGACTCAAGAAGTTAGTATCATTTCCTAAAGATTCAAATCTTTCATAAGAAAGGTATCATTGGGCTTTTACTTATTTAATTTCTTTTAGAAGTTTATTTTCAGGTGAGCATCTGCCCATATTAGTATGGGATGTATGCATGTTAATCCAAAGAATGGCAGACTGATGTAGGTTCGAGGAGACTCCAGAGGCCAAACTCCACCTTTAAGCAAGTCCATTCCTCATACTGGATCAAAATTTCCCATGTTCCAACTGATGTCCGTTGTTCCTTGTCCTTCCATTGTGAGGAGATTCTGGCTTGGTACATAGCAGAGAGAGCTCCCTTTATACCTCCTTAGGGCTCCTATGTTCTCCTGGCCCCTCCTCATGTTGTGATGTGCCCCAGATAGTTACTGAACGTAAAACAAAAGGCTTCACCTGTGCACCAAAGACTGTTTTTTGCTGTTTTAGCAAGGATTGTACCTACATAGCTGGAAATCAGAAAACCAAATTAAAATCTAAATGAAAAAGAAATACCTGGAAGGTTCTTAAGGATTTCTCTCAAAAATATTAAGCTAATTTATTGCTAATGAAAACCCACCTGTGAACTAGGAAACATTCAGAAGAGATAAGACTTCAAAAAGCTATTCCTTGTCAAAAAAACACTTCTGATCTTTGGTTATAGCATCACTTTTTTTTCCCTCCAGGGGCATTAAATGGTAGTAAGTTGAATCCACTGCTTCATTTCTCACAAATCTCGTACAAGTACTATTTTTATACTCATAAGCAAAGATGATTTTAAAGGTCATGTTAAGCTGAATCATTAATCAACAAAAATCCAGAAATGTCTAATATTTAGTGTACTTGCTGCATTTTATTTCAGGTTTTCTCTACCTACACTAGCTAACTGATATTGCACAGACCAGCATTTTCACGAGATACTGCAACTGATGAAGCTATGATTTGTACTTTACAAGCTTTGCAGCATATACTGATCACCACAGACAATATAGAAAACCCTTTCAATTTTAGAAATCTTTAGAGCACAGCTTTCTTTATGCTCTCTTTACTTTTAATTATTTTTACTACATAAGTTATTACACTCCATAAGTTTCAATTTCTCATTCTTTTAGTTCTTGTGCTCTCTGCTTTGTTACATAGATTCTATATAAAGTTACTAAACTTTAGTAGCAGAAATATTTCACCTTCAGATTTATTCTGTCTTTTTTTCAGTAATAAAGAATAAATTTTCATTTTGAGGAAGTTTTAACAAAAAGTTGCTGTGAAATACTTAATATATGCTTGCATCTTTCTGATTTTTAATTATGTTAAAGTAGCTGAGCCACATATGTAGAGATCTTATGCTTGCTTTGAATACTAAGTTTTCATATGAATTATATGGTTTTGTCCTCACTTTGTGTCAAGCTTTTCCATGAAATGGATTCTTTTCTGTTACTAACAACAGATTTGCACCTGCCTGACAACTTAGATTAATCCAGGCACTTTTTGGCAAGATACAAAAATGCTTCCATCATTATTACATTGTCAGCTTCCCAACAACTTCAAGCAATTAATTCTGAGAACTTTTTGACTGTATTTATATAAATAAATTGCTTCTATATTTCTCTGTAAGAGAAATTCCTTTATTTTTATGTTGCATTGAGGCATGCCTCATAATGTAGAAATATCAGGCAACTGGATTTACTGTGTTTTATGCAGGTCTTTTTATATTTTTCTATTTTTAAGTTTTATATAGATTTATTAAGAGAATGATCCACAAACTGTATTTCATCTTCAGAAACTTACTGATCTTCCTAGGAAAGTAATATTTTGGAACTGAAAATATTAAATATTTTGAAGTGCTGTGTTAAATATATGTTAGAAACTTGTCAAGAGAGATAATACTAGATTTAGGCAAAACTCATCTGCCGCACTTTAGTTTTTAAAATTAATATACTTTAATAATGATTTCCTATAACTATTAGTTATATATGCTTTTTGTGACCACAAAATCTAACTATATTCTAAGACCAGGAGGATAGAATTTATCTTTCAAACAAGACAAATACTTTTTGTTCTAGAGACAATGTAAAGGACCTAGCTGAATTTTGGTTTATGTCTTAAAAGTTATTACGTAGGCAGGATAATTGTTGAATAATTGAATTATTTAATACCATATATTTTGTCAAAATCTACTGGCATGGAAATATTCATCTTTACAGATTTCATGTGACATTAGCAGGCCTTATTGACATTAACCAACATGTAAACCTCCATGTTCTTTCATATAAAACATATAAAATACACAGTTCTCAGTCACAAAAACCTCACTCACACAATCCTGAATCAGATATTTACACTTGTTTTGTGTAAAATGTTTTCCTAAGATAAAGGGCAAAAAATAACCAAATCTCATGTTTAATTGGGATCAGTTATTTGCACTAGAGTTTCTTTTTGAAGGAGTAGATCCTTGTTTAAAATTATGTTGATGTCCAGTGTGTGTGTTTCCTCTCCATCAAACTTTATTTTACATACAGCTGATACTTGAGCAAATATCAAGTTACATTTAAATGAAAGAATTCATGGTATATTTATAGTCATATTTAAATTGAAAGAATCATGAACTTTTGAACATAACAGGGTGGTTTTTTCCCTTATACTGAATTTCTGATTTCTATAGTTCTTGCATGCCAAGTAGAAGTAAACCCTATTTAAAATTTGTGTTTCACTTCACCATAGAGAGTTGCTTTGGGAAGCTCGTTCTAGCCTGACACTTAGAAGAATAACTTATCCTCATAATGACACAGTGAGGGACAGAAACTCATGCGAACCAATATCAATAGTTACTTTGTGTGTAATTATCTCTGAGACTTGAGCTGATTGTATGTATTATTTCAAAGTTTTTCAAACAAAATTTTAATTTCCCTGAAATGTAGGAATGCTGTACCCACCTGCAACAGAAAAAACTATAATTGTCCTATCTTCAAAAAGGCTTGCTTCTTAGACTTAGTTTTGGGGTTGTGTATTAGATAACATCACTTGGATTGTTTAGAAGGTGAGAGTCTTGTATTCCTGTGAGGGGGGTGTGAGATTTGAAAAGTTTTTGAAGCAATTGTGTTAGGGAAAGTGGTAATGGGACTTGGCTTTGTGAACATTTAAAAGTGCTGGTACATTGTTTTCATTATTGAGTGTGAAATATAAGGCCTAATGGAAATCTCAAAGTTTCTGTTGCTGTATCTGTCAATATGTCAGCTTCAGGAGCAGTCATGCCTTGCTTTCCTTGCACTGCAGAAGTACAATTTGAACTTGTGGTTACAGGTGGGTGAATGCAACCTCTAAATCCCATCATTCTGACTCACATAATATTCAAGCTCACAACTTTGAAATACAAACAGTCTAAGCTCTTGGGCTTAGATTCTGTGCAACCTAAGGCCTTTTAGTTGTGAGGTCTAGGTAATAAAAAAACATAGCTTTTCTGCCTTTGAATCCTGCACGAGTGAACATTTTTGTTTTGTATATTTCTGTACAAAACAAACCAAAACACAATCCAAATAGAATAATTTTGATGTGATGTGAACACTTGAAGCAAATCCTCTTTCATCACAAAGAATTATTATGTAAATTGAGCTTAAATTAGTCTTTTCTTTTAAAATATAGAAATTTAAGTCGTGTGTAACTGTATTAGCTTATTTATTTTTTCTTGTTATTTTCTTTTCCTTAAGAATTGCCATACAAATTCAACTGGAAATGTGGAACTATGTAAGTGACATAACATCACAAATATTCACAATTAATTGTTTCAAAGTGTGTTTGTAAAAAGAATACAAGAGTATTGAAAGGAATATGCTGGATACAGCTTTATCATAAAAAGCCCAGTGAACATTACTAATTTAAAAAAATAGCAGAAATTAATTTTTTAGGCAAAAAAAGTGTGATTTTTATTTTTCTACCATGAGCTGTCTCAAATGGGTCAAAGAACTACTGACTAGTCTGTTTTAGACATTGTTTAGCTGCAATTCAATTAGTGTAAGTTTAGGACAGATATTCTCTCCTTAGAGGAAGGTAAGGCATTTGGTAGATGAGGCCCTGCATGTCTCAGTTGAGGAACTCAAGTATTTCCCATTCTCTGGCATGCCCAGAGGAGTCTGTTCTGATGATTTGCTGACTGCCAAATCCCTGCGTCCATTAGGAGAATGTGCAGTGCTGCATCCAGTGCTGCAGTGTGAGGAAGGTAATTCTTCATCTCTGCTCAGCACCACTGTGATGCTCAAGGAGAGACAGGACCAATTCCAGGTTCCACACTACAGGACAGAAATGCAATCACAACAGCCCACTTAAGGGCCATGAATACTGTAATGGGACAGGAGCGTCTCTCATACAGAGAGATCCTGAGAGACGTGGGAATGTTTAGGTGGAGGAAAGAAGATGTGAAGGAATGTTATTGATGAGGATAAATACCTGATAGTATTTATCCTCAGTGATTCAGGACAACAGTGAATGGGTACAAATTGTGTTTAAACACTGTAACAGGTTGCTCAATGATTCTGTGGAGTGTCCATCCTTGCAGGTATTAAAAAAATAATTGGACACCATTCCAGGAGCCTACCGTAATTGTCCCTCCTCTGATCAGTGGTTTGGACTGGCTTACCTTCAGAGGTGCTTTCCATCCTCATTCTATCAGTCTGTGATTTTGTGTTATCTCAGAACAGAGATAACACAACTTCAGAGAGCAGGGCTGGAAGGCACTCTGAAGACCAACATCTTCCCTTCAATGTATCTCTACACTTATGTTGCTCCAATAGATGCCTACAGTTAACTGGCATGCAACCCAGCACCCACAAAAGTAAAATCTAGAGTTTTATGTGATATATATATATATATGTATCCCATAAGTATGGGAGATATATATATGGGATATATGTAGGTCTGAAATCAATCTGGTCATGGTGTATTTCCTCATGACCAGCTCAATTTTGATACTTATTGGTTCTGTGAAAGACAGAATCATCAGTCTGGTTTTGCTAGTTTTTATTGCATACTACTTATGCTATGCTGTAGTTGGAAGAAGTGTGTGTGTGTGTTTACTTACAACTGAAGAGTGTGGAGTTCAGAGTAGCTATCTAAAGACCTGTAAGTCAGGTATATGAATGAAAGTTCTGGTTTTTTCTGTTTGGTTGGGGTTTTTTTGGTTTGTTTTTTTTTTTGTTTGTTTTGTTTTGTTTTGTTTTGTTTTTTTTTTTAATTCATTGCATACTGCTTCCTTCTAAAATAGTGTGCTGTGAATTCACAGTCTTATCATGTGCTAGTCTTTGCTCTCTTGATTCAGTGGCTCAGTCACCTATTGATCTTCACTCTATTGGTATGGATGAGACAGTAAAACTACCTGTTTGATCTGATGAAAACTACTGAATTCTACTCCTTCATTTCCTCCAACAAAAGCCTATCTGAGACATTTTGCAGTCTTTAAATAAAATGGTTGATACCATACTCACTAGGAAGTAAATGAAGTAAACAAAATTAAAGACATACTCTTTTTCTGATTTTTGTTTGATGTTTCACAGGGACTGCTGGTGCTATAAACTGGGCATCAGGTAGCTTTGTGTGTAATGGGACTGTAAAAGACTCCTGTATAAACACAGAAATTCTATATTTTCTATATAATAATTCTATATTTGTGGTTTGCTATATGTTCCAGACATCTGGTGCTTAAAACTAAGCTCTTGCAGGCTTTCCTCAACTTGTCAGTCCAAAGAATAGCTCATTCTTCCTTCCCATTACCTTCATTAATTCTACGAACAGTTGGAGAGAAAAAAAAGCAAAGTTGTCTTTGTACATTTCAGTTTACTTCTACTCAAAATGAAGAAGAGCATTCTGAAAATGATGAAGCCACATTGGAAGATACTTCCCCTCCACGGTACTGACTTTTCATTCAAATCATAACCTCTGGTACCGCACAAAAATCTGTGCACAAAGGTTAGCAACACTGTCATTTACAGGCGCTGTTAAAGTAAGCATTCCTGCTTTAAGCACAGAATAAATCACAGACCTCAATGGTTGAACTCAAAATGAAAGACAAGACATTCTATCTGCTCATAAGTAAACATTTCCTTTCTGTCCTATCAGGTATTTTTCAAATGTCTGTTCACTTTGAGGATGTATCTCAATAGTGGTTTTTACATCTCTCATTCTCCCTCTTCTATTTGATCTCATGATAATGTATCCATGTCATCATCTGGCTGTATAGAGTGGCTCTTTCTTTGCTTTTCCTTAGTTCTGTTTGTTTTCTTTCATCATCATGCAGGTGCTATTCCATCTTTCTCTCCTTTCACAGCAGTGGTGCTTCCCTCCACTCTTTCAGCCATAACTAACTGCCTTTTTAACAACTATTTTGACCTGAGCTACTTTACTGATAATTACCTTGTTGTGATCTAGTATTAAATTTTTCTTCTTGTTTTTTAAATTTTGTCCAGTGGTCTAAAAATAAATATTTATTTCCTATTGAAAAAAAAAAATTGTTAGCATCCACAAGGTCAGCAGGTCCCTGTCAATCAGTGTTGACTAAACAGTCATTGACTTCTTTTGATCTTAGTCTTTCCTGACAGTCACCAAAAAAGTGAAGAGCAGTCAGGACCTCTGATCACATGCTAAACTCATTTTCACTTCTGTTATTTTGGAATTTCTGTTATCTTGGAATATTACTTAGTGAAGCTTCTGTTTCATTTAGATATGAATCTTCCTTAGGCAATTTAACTCGATCCTGCTGAAATTAATGGGAAAATTATCATGAAGTTGCTCATTTTCAAAGTGGTTTATATACAAATGTCTGCTTATAAATATCAAAAATGAAAAAGTGTACAGGTGCACAGATATGCATGGTATGTCTAAACTTGCACAGCTGAATATTAATGTTTACATATGTAAAAAAAGTCTCTTATGAAATGAAATAGATTCATTATTTTTAGACTTAGTAAGAGTTCAAATGGTCTTCTTTAGCATCTGCAGATAAAAATTTTTACTTTTTCCTTTATTTACCATTTTAGTGTTTCTTAATTTTATACTATGAATGTTAATATGACATATTTCAATAACATTGTTTCATCATGCTCTAAGACATGATGAAAAGGGAACAAAGCACATCAAGCCCTTCTGGTTAAAACTGGAACTAGGACATTGACCAAGGTATAAAGTTAATTTCTCTCTGGGGAAGATAAAGATTTTTATAATATAGTTTTCCAAAAAGCCATATTTCTGTAAAAATCGATGCAGGTGCAGAAATATAAGAATTATCACTTTCCACAAGAAGTTTAATTTAGTATTTAGAATATTAGTTTCAAAAGTGACATCCTTAGCTTTATCTGCTTCCTCCACAGGCTCAACAATGTTGAATTCCCAAATCAGGCATCCTTGGCAAATGACATAGTCTTCCTGCTATAGGCCCTCTGTCTTCCATGACAATATTAGACACAGATACCGAAAAGAAAGAAAATAATTAAGGAAAGAGAATGATCAGTGAAAGAGAATACATGGAAGTCTTAAATATTCACTCTGTGTATTCAACAACTTTCACAAAATCATTCAGTGGAAAGCAGTACTTATTGCTCCACTAAAGAAAAAAGGGTAGCACGTACTCCTTCACAATTTTTTTTCTCACTCTTTTAGTAGCTTCTATTTCTGCCAACAAAAGGGCAAAAAATGCAGAAAGAATATCATAGAATCATAGAATTGTATAATCATTGAGGCTGGAAAATACCTCCAAGATCATCAAGTCTAACCTTTGACCAAACAAACCCATGCCAAGTATAGCACCAAATGCTATGTCCAGTCATTGCTTGAACACTTCCAGGGATGGTGACCCCTTTTCTCCAGATGAAACACCTCCATTTCCCTCAGCTGCTCCTCATCAAACTTGTGCTCCAACCTCTTCCCCAGCTCCATTGCCCTTCTCTGGACTTTCCCCAGCCCATCAGTGTCTTTCTTGTAGGGGCCAGAACTGGCCACAGCTCTTGAGCTCTGGCCTCAGGAGTGCTGGGCACAGGGGACAATCACTGCCCTGGTCCTGCTGGTCACACTGTTTCTGTTATAATATTGCATTTTTTGGAAGGACAACTTTAAAATTCTAGTTGTCCAAGATGGCATCTTACTCATCTTTTCCCCTTTTTATGGCCCATTTCTTCTTAGAGGTCTGTTTCAACATGATTTGGTTCCACAAAACAATACTTTTAAAGCACCAGAACAAGATCATGATTTAAAAATATAATGAAAATGTTTACAGCTGCAGTAACCCAAGGAAAAAGTTGAGTAATGAGTAGCAGATAAAATCTTTGACAGTTTCAGAGTTAATGTTCTTGTTTATACAATAAACATATCAAAAGTTAATAATTTTTCACTGTCTACACTAGATATTAAAATTATCTGATGATTCTTCTTAATCTTAAAGTTTGAAACAAGAGCAGAAAATTACACTAATTCATTTTCAGGAGAATTAATGTAACAAAAGATAAAGGTATGTCTTGGCAGTGAAAACAATAATAAAATTTGTGTCCTTGATTTCTAGGGCTTTAAATAAATTGAATGCTCATTAGGCAATGAGTTAGACCTTGTCCCTATTCAAGTCCATAAAATAATAAATAAACTGAGTTATTAACCAAATAATATTTTTTTCAGTATCCCATATTTTTGTTCAAAATTGCACTTTCATTCTGTTCACTGCGTTGAAGATTTAAAAATCTCTCGGCCAATTAAGAAGAATAAATTTTCTGACTAGTTAGAAGCCATTCAAGCAAGATGAGTCATCTTCCATTTCTGTCTCCTTCCTAATTTTGATAGGCCTTCTATAGTTTGAACATGCAACATTTTAGGTAAAGCTCTTATGAAGTGATAATGAGTAAAACTGTGACAGAGCACAGACATGCTCATTCATTATCTCTTAGTTTGATGTATAATTTATTTTACTTGTATATAACCATTATCTCTAAAAAATTAACTTGTGTATGGAGGAAATACTATCTTTCACTTTCTGCTGCTTTTCAGAAGAGGCTGTCTTTCTGTGGGCTGTGGCTTCCTCCACCCCAAACCAGCCAGAGCTGATATTCAGGACAGCTGCTGGGCTTGGTTTTCCTTGTGGATTCATTCCTCTCCTTAGACCTGATATAATTAGACAATAGTACCACCCTTATTTCAAGTTCATGTTAGGTGGCTTAACTCACAGTCCAGTTAGTCAGGAGGAATACTTAGATGAGGAGTGGGCTTTGGTACTTGCAATTTATACAATTTTGCCATAATGGCCAAGGTCCTTTTTCAACAATATCTAAGCCATTACCCATAGCATTTTAGTTTCTCACAAGGTTTTAATTCAAATTTATGTCCAAAACTTAGTATTCTTGCATTATAAGAATAAAGGTACTGTTGGGTCTAAATGTGGGGTCATAATAGTGATGATCGTATATTAGTGAGCAGGATCTCCTTGCCTTGGAAATGTGAATTTATAATTCAATGTCTGGGCTATAGTCACTTCCCAAGATTGATTTCTTTCTTCTTCTTCAGATCATTCTTTCATGATACTATTTAAGACAACCAGAAAAGGAGAAAGTGAAAATAAGAGCTGATGAGTTAACATTTTACCCTGAACATCAATCCCTGAAGAATGCAAGGAACATCCACAAAGGCATAAGAAGGCATAAGAAGTTTTTCTGTTGTAATATATCTCATCAGGAATGAAGGCAATAAACACACTTAACTGCCAAGCTAAGGAAATGTAATCATTAGCTGAAGTGCTTAACAAATGGACCGTTTTAAGTGTTTCAGTTCACAAGTCACTTAGGGATGACAACACAGTAGCAAATGCAGGAGGGATTGGGTAGTCTAATCAGGAGAAAAATGATCAGTGATACTTAATGGAGGAAAACCGATACAATAATGAATCCTTAGTAAATGGACCCTAAATGCAACAATACCTGCATATGTTATGAGAAACCTCATGAATAGCATCCTCACTGTTTGCATATCAAGATTCAATGTTTATTTGGTTTTACATTCTAGTTCTGACTTTATACAGCAACAGAAAATTCACTCTTAAAAAATGTGAAAGTATTGTCTGGTTAAGTTATGGACTGTTTTGTTCTCTAACAGCATTAATTTTCTTTGTATTAGCTTATATGTGTTGGTTTTGATTTGTAATAAAACCAGTACTGGTGATATGGGGATGTTTTATTTATTTATTGCTGAACTCACGCTCACATTGTGTGTTGGGTTTGCTTGGTCAGGTTTAGTAGCAGCAGGGCTGTAGGGGTAGCTTTTGTGAGAAGCTGCTATAAGTTTCCCCATGTCCAACAGAGCCAATGTCTGCTGGCTTCCAGATGCACCACTGTTGGCCAAGCCAAGCCCATCAGTGATGGTGGTAGAGCCTTTGGGATAACATCAACAGAAGCATGGAAAACACCTGTGCAACGGCAATTGAAGCCAGAAAGAGGAGTTTGAACATGTGACAGCTACAGCTCTAGACATCAAGGTCAGCGCAGAAATAGGGGGAGAAGGTAATCAAGGAGCCAGAGCAGAGATTCCCCTGCAGCTCATGGTGAAGACCATGGTGAGGCAGCTCTGCTCCTGCTGTGCTTTAGGAATGATACTCCTCAGTTGGGTGCCCTCACCAAGACTCTCCAAAACCATGCATTGGTCTCTTTCACACTCTCCCACAACCTGTGGTGAGGGTGGAAGGAGTTGAGAATTGAAGGCACAAAAGGCAAAGATCGCAGGTGGAAATAAAAACAGTTTATGGAAACAGCAAAGAGATAAGAAAAAGAAACAATAGTTATGATAAACAACAGCAATGATATTAATAACGAAAATATACAAAAGAAAGAGTGATCCACATGCAAATATGCTTGCCCCAGGAATTCCTCCTGGGCAATGACATAAGGTGGTATCAAATAACATACAGCCCTGGCCAAGCTCCCTCACAGCTAGGGAAAAAAATTAACCCTGTCCTGGGCAAAATCAGGACACCCCTGCAGCCATGGAGGTCCACAGTGGGTAGATATTCACCTGCAACCAGTGGAGGACCCCACATTGGAGCAGGAGAAGAGTGGGACGAATTCTCCCCCAGAAGGGGAAGGAGCTACAGATATGATGAACTGACTGCAGCCCCCATTCCCTGTCCCGTGAACAATGGTGGGAGAACACATAGAGAAAACTGGAAGTAAAGTTAATCCCAGGGGGAAGGGAGCAGTGAAGGGAAGGTGTTTTGATGATTTGGTTTTGGTTCTCATTCTTCTACTGTGATTTGATTGATAATAAATTAAACGACTTCTCCAAGTCAAGTCTGTTTTGCCCAGGGGCTGGTGAGTGATTTTTCCCTGTCCTTATCTTGACCCATGAGCCTTTATTTATATTTTCTCTCATCTGCCCAGCTCAGGAGGGGGTATAATAGAGTTGCTTTGGTGGGCACCTGGCATCAACCACTGTAAATCCACCTCCCAGTGTCCAGGATATCTCTGTTTCTTGTAGTGCCCATCCTAGAAAGTAAGCTGGGGATTCACAGGTTGGAAGGAGTCACAGATGACCCAAATCAATCAAACAGATATAAGACTTTAAGAAGGACATGGATCTGTTAGAGTCCAGAGGGGGCCACAAAGATGATCAGAGGTTTGGAGCACCTCTACTATGAACACAGGCTGAGAGAGTTGGGGTTCAGCCTGCAGAAGAAAAGGCTCAGAGCAGACTTTACAGAAACCTTCCAGTGCCTAAGAGAGGCCTATGAGGAAGCTGGAGAGAGACTTTTACCAAGGGCATGGAGGGATGGGACAAGAGGGAATGGTTTTAAACTGAAAGAGGGTATGTTTTGATTAGATATTAGGGTGAATCTTTTCATCCTGAGTGGGGTGAGACACTGGAATAGGTTATCCAGAGAAGCTGTAGATGTCCCATCTCTGGAAGTGCTCAAGGCCAGTGTTCTGGTTTGGGTTTGCCAATTGGAAATTTCCCAATCAAGAGCAAAGCAGGCTTAAGCTTAAAAGTAATAAGACTTTATTAACTAACATCAAAAGGGAAAAAAACAAGAATGAGAATGAAACCTTCAAAACACTCTTCCTCCCTCCCCAACCCTTCTTTTCTTCCAACAACAATGTAAAGAAAAAAACACTTAGAAATCTCAGTCAGTTTTCCACCTCTAAACCAGTCTTTCTTCAGTTCACTTAGGGAGGGAAGCACCTCTTGTTCACTATGGAAAATTCCCCACAAGAAAAAAGTTCTCTCATGGTTCCAGTCTTTCATGAACAACAGCCACCCAGATCCTTTGTGTTCATGAAACTCCTCCCATGTTCACAGTTGTGTGTCTGGGCCACATTGATGTATGGAGTTTTATTTTAAAGATAACTGTTCAAAACAAAGGTTCTCTTTGTCTTTGGGATCACCTTCACCTCCAAGGAACAGAGATTCACGTCTTCTTCAAGGGCAAAGAGTCTTTATCACTTTATCTCTCCGTTCAACTTCTCATGAAATCAACAGTCCCCTCAACATTTCACTCCTTTGCTCTGGTCTACAATTTGAACTCTTTTATTTCCCCCATACTTCTTTATGGTTCAAAGAAAAAATCTCAATATGTTATAGCCAACCACCAGAGCTTGCAAGAGTCTTTTACAGCTCAAAAGCAACTTCCCACACTCCTTCCATCTGGACTTTCACTCCTTCTTGACTGACTTTGATGCTTCATGTGGTCTTTACACATCTGCACTCAAATTTTCTCTCATTGGAGAGAGGATGGAGGGTTTCTTAGGTCTCATCTGAGCACAGATGCACTGAAAGGCAGTGTCTTAGCCAAGCCATTCCATGAAGGATTGGGACTGAGCTGGAGCTGTGCCAGGATCTCAGCCAGGCTGCAGTCCATGGTGTTAGATTACAAAGCCGTGCTGAGCAGGGGCAGATCTCAGAGGGACAGTGACAAAAGCAGCCGCTCACTGGTCTTTTGCAGCTGGGGACAAGAGTTGAACAGATCCTCACATCCTCTTTTCCACCCTTGGTCTTATCAGGGTGGCCCAGCCCGAAGCATTGCTTCTCTCTCTCTGTCTCCCTCTCTGCCAGGGCTACAACAGAGGCAGTGCCCAGCCCGGGCCAGCAACAGAGGAAACTGTGCCGGCAGATGTTCCCAAAATCAGCTGGCCCGTGTGGTCTTCCAGGGGGCTGGAACTAGATCATCTTTAAGGTCCTTTCCAATCCAAAACATTGTATGATTTTATGACATTCCATGCCATAGGTTGTCACATTCTACAGTCAGAGCTCTGGGCAGGGAGACATTCAGAGTTCAGAAATTTGTCTTCCCAGGTTACCTCTTTTCCAGCAACTGGCTAAACACTGCCTGTGGTTATGAAGTACTGAGTGAATTCCCTTTTTTTTTTCTTTGGCTGCATGAACATCTTTCTGTCATTTATTAAATATTTATTATTGCTTGTTACATTATCTCAAGCCATGAGTTTTCTCACTTTTGCCTTTGAAATCACTTCCCACTCCCACTACAGAGAGTGAGCAAACAGCTGTGTAGATCTTAGCTGCCTACCAGGCTTAACTCACAAGGCCCTAAAATGGGCACCTGTTAACAGCACTACAATGTATACATTTATATAAAGCTGACAGGTTGCCTATATTGTTAATGGTGTTTATGAAGGCATTCCAGAAGACCTCTGAACTTTCCAGTCTTTACAACTTGGCTGCTTCAAGGGAAATACAGGTTGGATATCAGGAAAAAGTTTTTCACAGAAAGAATAATAAAGTACTGGGATTGTCTGCCTGCAGATGTGGCGGAGTCACCATCCCTGGATGTGTTTAAAAAAAGACTGGATGTGGCACTCGGTGCCATGGTTTAGTTGAGGTGTCAGCGCATGTTGATGATCACTCAATGATCATGAAGGTCTCTTCCAGCCTAGTGAGTCTATGATTCTGTGATTCTGTAACAGCTGATTTGTGAAAGCTGGGTGCAAGGGAGTAACCAATTACCCACACTCCTGTTCTAGCTTTGGACAGTCATTTGAGTCCCACTTCACCAATGGTAAAACCTGGTTTTCTGCTTAAAGTACCTTTTAATATTTCAATTAACTTTTGAAAATACTTATTATTCTTAAGCAGACTGCCACATGTACCTTTTGATCTCAAAGGTCAAAACTCTGCCATTTATGTGGATTTAAGGCACTGCAATCATTATCATTGTTGAGACATGATCAGATTTGACATGTTTATTTTCTCACAAACATGCATGCACATTTGCAACATGGTTTCAGTCTTAAATTCTTGTATGACTTATATAACACCATCTATTTCTTATACGGTTCAGAATGAAAATGGGTAAAAAAATTAAGGGAAAGGGGGGAACAGACAGGGGGGGAGAGAGAGAGAGGTGGGGGTTGGTGGGGGAGAGAGATAATAGAAGAAAATCCAAACCCACATGTGTAGTCTTAGGCTCCTTGGCCTGAAGTTTCTAAGTTTCTAGACTCAGTTTCTTCTTGATGTTTTGGCTCAGGAAGACCTGGTTCTCACAGGCTTGACATAAATATTGCAAATGTTGTTGTAACAAGAGTGATGTTTTGGATTCCTTTCTGTGGGATGGACTTTTCTCTGTCTTTCAGTTTTGGGCCAATGGGATGAAGAGTTCTGGCACTCTTCTGACCAATGAGATGGCCTGCTCGAGAAGATATATAAAGGGGGTCAGTTTTTGAATAAAGATTGGAGTCAGATGAATTTGCCAAAGCAGGTTTTTGTTGTTTGTTGCTCACCCACAGCAACACACATGTACAAATGATCAAATGGTGGATTTTGTATTTTTTCTTTCTCTGTCCAAAAATACTATTGCTAGACTATTTTATAACAAAACAAAGTTCTATGCTCCAAAATGTAACCTTTCTGTCAAGTCTTTTGGAGTCTGAAGAAAGATACTGATGTAAATGAAAGCAGAGGGTATTCAATTCCATGTAAGACTATTCACAGTAGAAAATGTTATTAATTTCCTTTACTTTTTATATATAGGAAATGAAAAGTTTATTTAATTATTATATTTGAAGGAAGTATCCCTATTTTACTTATGGGGGGGAATTTTTCACTAGCATTAAGTGATCAGAAAAAAATAAAACATCCTATTAAGGTATGATTTTAGTGCACAAATTAGTCTCATGCAAAATGAATAGTTTAGGAAATGTCTAATTAGCTGAATACCTAAAATATGAACCAGTTAACGGTCCAGAACGTGTTTAATTGTCTATTTAGGATTAAAGACAATTACAATGCCAATTAGTTATGGATAATTGGACACTGCTTGCTACCATATGTAACACTTTGAATTAGATGTCACAGATACAATTATTTTGGTTCATCAGAACTTCCTATTTTTATATATTTATTTTTCAATGCACTGTAAATAACTGTTTCCTAAATGTTACTCTGCACTTCTCTTATTTAAATACAAATTTTTTCTACCAAGAAAACAAGCAGGTGTTCTTCAATGGTTGATTGAAATTGTTTGGAAATTTCAATCTTCAGTGATTTTGTGACACTTTCAAAGTGGGAAATAGTAGAAAATGTCACTGAAGTGATTATAGATATTGTTATTGCTGGAGGGAAAACAAAATGTGGCATAAAGAGAATTCAAAAGGGAAGATAAACACCAGTAAAAGAAATGGGAAAATGTATTTAAAAACATAAGAAACATATGGGTTGAAGCTGTAAGCAAATAATCTTTTGGGATGTGGGGTGTTTGTACTTAACTCTGAACACAAGATATTTAAAAACATTTTTTTACTTACTGAATTGAGATTTCTCATCATCTCTATTTTTCTTTAAAACTACCTTGTCATGCTGCCAAAAATACCAGGTTTGTAATTGAATGACAACCTGTTTCTCTAAAAGTTACTTTCACAGAATCACTGAATATACTACTGAGTTGGAAAGAACACAAAATGAACATGGAGTCTGACTCTAAGTCCTGCACTGGACAGCCCCAGGAGTCATACTGCGTGCCTGAGAGCATTTTCCAAACACTTAACTGTGTCAGGCTTGGTGCTGTGACCATTTTCCTGAGGACCACATTCCAGTGCCCAACAGCTCTTTGGGTTCAAAGCCTTTCCCTGATACCCAACCTAAACCTCCCCTGACACAGCTTCAGTCCCTTCCCTCGGGTCCTGTCACTGTCACCACAGAGCAGAGATCAGTGCCTGCCCCTCCTCTTCCCCTCACAAGAAGCTGTAACTGCAGTGAGGTCTCCCCTCAGTCTTCTCCAGGCAGAACAGACCAAGTGATCTCAGCCATTCCTCACATGGCTTCCCATCAAGGCCCTTCACCATCTTTGTTGCCCTTCTTTGGACTGTCTCTAATTATTTAAAATCTTTTTTATATTGTAGTACTTCAAACTGCACACCATATTCATAGTGAGGCCACCTCAGTGCAGAATAGAGCAGGACAATCCCCTCCCTTGCCCAGCTGGCAATGCTGAGCCTGATGCCCTCAGGACAGGTTTACCCTCCTGGCTGCCAGGACACTGCTAAGTCATGTTCAACTTTCAATCAGCCAGGATCCCCAGGTCACTTTCAGTGGTACTGCTTTCCAGCATCTCATTCCTCAGTCTGTCCATACACCCAAGGTTGCCCCACCCCAGGTGCAGAATCTGGCACTTTCCCCTGTTGAAATTCATATAATTGATCTTCTGATTTGTCAAGCTCTCTTTGCAGGTCATAATCATCCCAAAAGGACTAGAACTCCAATAAAGAAAAGGGAAAAGATTAGAGTCTTTGGCTGCATGAATCTCTTGTTTTAACAAAACCATTTTTACTGCACCAATACTTATATGTACAGTACAGAGGCTCAGCTATCTTAGATCAAAAGCTGTCCTCACCATGTCTGGTCCTACTCTCACTTGTAGGCCCACAGTATAGCACATCCACAGGAAGGTGCCAGATCCTTGGGCTGCCTCGGTGTCCCCCTGGCTGCCCTGCTTTGGGCTGGGGAGGTAGGACCAGCCCTGGCTGCCCAGACACCCCACTAAAACCCTGATGCTCTCAGATTCCAGGAAGCTGCCAGCCCCTGCTCCAAACCCTTCTCCCTGGTCTCTAACTGTTGTCAAGATGTAAGGAAGTATGTGAGTTAAAGGCATGCAAGAACTTTAAAATTAGAGACAGAATTGTAATTACTGAAAAGAGAATAGTTAGCAGCTCAAGTTATTTAAGAGGAATAGTTGCATAAAAGGTTACAAACCCATAAGAATAAAACCCCAGGGCACCAGACAATGGCAACTCAGAAACCTTGAGGATGTGCCTGACATAAAGAGCCTTCATAGAGCTTGGCTTGTCTTCATTTGATTGAACACTGCCTGAACATTAAAGGCTCATTGTGTCTCCCATCAGGGGTTTTGAGCATATTAATATTACACTAACTCATTAGGCCGCGCTGTCAGCTGTGTGCATTAGCTGATAAATAATTGATTTGCACATTTAAATTGTATATCTCCAGTTTATTGACAGTCTGGTAAAGTGGTATAAATAACCAAAAAAGTGATTGAGAAATGTAGTATTAAAATATTTCTAAATCCTTAGGCATAGATTGAGCACAATTGATGGTGCTGTTCTAATTTCTATCAGCATAGTTGTTTTCATTACAACTAATAATGCTTTTTATCAGTGGAGAACTTTCAATCATTAGTTATCATTAATTCCAGTTTTTGTTTGTTTTCTTGAGGTTTTTTGGGGTTTTTGTGTTTGCCAGGAATATTAAATTTCAATTTCCTTTCTCATCAATTTATTAGAGATAAAAATATTTCATTTTTTCAAAATTTTAAGATTTAAATATGACTGATTTTTGTGGTGTTTTTATTAAGTCCATATAGAGTGAAGTTATTATGTCTCTTCTGTGTGAATATTCATAGTAAGTTATGTAACAGTTTTGACTTTGCCCAAAAATTATTTTTATCTTAACAAAAAACCCTATATTGCTTAGGAAACTTAGATATTTCAGAAGGTCTTATCCTGCTGGAAATTTTTCATCAGAACACACAATTGATTTGGTCAGTCTGGAAAAGTGAATTAATTCCCTTCAAAGTATATGAATTTTTTTTAATAGTAATGTGATCAATAAGTAAATTAAGCTCACAGAGCAAAAGTTCTTTCTGTCAGTGCTCTAAAACTGAGATAGTAAATTAATCAAGGATAACAACATGGAACTGTGCAATCCATTTCAGAAATTTGTTTAGATATAGAAAATACCTTGCTTCTACTGAAGTGGACAATAAATACTACCTTAACAAGAAGTATGAAATTTTGACTATAAGAAAACTAATGAAGAAAAATGAAAATTAACTTTTCCTATGAAAAGTTTTATTTTTCTCCAAAGTTCAACAATAATTTAAAAATGTGAACAAAAATGACACTGGCTTCTTGTAATCAGAACCAAGGAAAGTACTGACTTCTGAGAATCAGTCAAATAACAAGAGGATTGGGAAAGTGTTTACTAAAACTTGTCTTAGGGGTGCAAGTGATTGAATTGATCTAATTGCTTAGTTAATTTATTTTTGTTTTATCAGTCAGTATATTAATTTTCTCCTCTGAGGATTAATTAATTTATTTTAAAACTGTGATTCTTGGAAATAAATTAAATTTTAAAAACCCCAAAAAACTCAACCAAAACCGCCCTTTTTCCCAGAAAAGAAAATGTCTCTCTCACTTCTTCTCTCTGAAAGAGTGCATGACAGGATTTATGACCCTTCTATATTTAAAAAAGCTGAGGAATCAATGGTTAACAGTCATACAAATAAAATGCAAATATGACATTTGACATCTTAGGGAAAGATATAAGAATGGTTGAGTAACTGTGGACTAGGAAAAGATCTACAAGAAATCTTTCTGCAGCAAACATAAATCTTTGCCAAACAAATGCTAACCCAAATCTCAACATTTTTATTCTCACCAAGATAAAAGTTAATGTCATTTGAAGTAATTTCCTGTTTTTATTTCAGACAGACATTTTTATGTAGGCTTCATCTGACTGCTAGAAGACTGAACTGTGATTTCTAGTGACACAGCTAATAGCATTACTGAGGTTAACAGCCCTGGCTCCTGAAGGGCTGATTTGTCTATAGCACAGCAGCGTGATCCATGCCAGCTCCCAACTGAGTGTGGGGCTTTGTGAGCACATCAGCATGGGAATGGATGTCTGGGAGCACGTGAGGCTGTGAGATGCCAATTCAGGATTACAAAAACTCAGGACATCTAACTTTGTCAGACTCACAAATACTTAAGGAGACACCATACACAGAAATTTGAACTGCATTTTTTCTCAATTTAAAATAGAAACATTGTAATCTGATCAAAGCTTGGTGTTGTTTGGTGATTATACTTTATATAGAGAAAGGACCAAACACTGAGGGATCATTTACTGATCTATTGCTATTATTTGCTATGATGCTGTTACTTTATATTTCTATCTCTATTTGAATAAATCCATAATTTTTTCCTTGAAGAGTCATGGATAGTTCTTAGTTTTCTAAGTTATTTACAGAGAGTTCAGCCCTCAGGTGGCCTCTCTCTGATAGCATATGCATGCAATTCTTACACTGCATCTATCTTTGATGGAAGCTATTCTTAAAGCTGAACTTAAATTTGATATGCAATCATGTTTCTTGACTTGCAGAGACTTAATCATCAGTGCCTCTCATCTCCTATAGAGATTTACAAAACAAAGGTTTAATAACTGGTGTATCTTAGCTTTGCAGGATTAGTAAATTGATGGGGCATCATCAGTCTGCAGTAGATGAAGACCAGGACTGCTAGGTTTTGGAATTATGATGTCATTGTAAATATCTAGAACAAGGGAGGAACAGTAAAAAGTCTGGTTCTATACAATTTACATTTTTTTCATTTTCCTAATGTGTTTGTCATTTTTCTAAATATTTAAATTCATTCTATACTGTAGTTTTAAGCATTTTTTACCTGACGTATCAGTTTTCTTTTGCAACATAGTTATTTCTACAGAACTATTGAAATACTTTCTCCTAATGGAACAATACATGCAAAGCAATGTTAAACATGTATTTTAATTTTATGCCCATGAAGGGTTTACCAAGTTCATTATATTTAAAAATTATATTAATCATTAATTACTACTTTTTCTCGACTACAATATATTTTTTTATTCTGAGTTTCACTTATATCTGAATTGAGGTTGATTTGGTACAAGTACCAACATTGTTTTTCTGCCCATTTGCTTTCAGTTGTTAAACGTCTTCCCATGTATCAGATCTGGTAAATATTAGTAAATTACACAGCAATTTAATTACTCAGATGAAGGCTTATTCATTTTGGTTAACATTTGGGAACTAACGAAAATACCTAAACTGACATAGGTGGTCCTTATATCCCTGCTATAATCAGTGGAATGAGACAGGAAATTCAAAGGCAGATTGTCATTCCTTTGCAGAGTGCTTTACTCAACCAAAACAGGAGCTTTTAGCTACTGACTCTGCCACTGGCATCTTTCCCTTTAATTGTTTCCTCTGTCAAAATAGTCTTTGTAAGGGCTCCTAATTGATATCCTTTTTCCTCTTTCTGACCAGTCTTCAAATGCTTTGTTACAACATCTCCAAAAAGAACTTTCAGGACCTCACAAGCAAACAGCACAGGGAAAATGCCCTATAATCCCAGTAATTCTTCCATCACTGGGAAACTGAGAAGCAGGCATGTACTTTAATCAGACCCTTTAGTTCAGGGAGATACAAAACTCTTCAGAGAAGTTAGATAAACTACCCAGGTACAGATCATGTTGTACCATATTTTGAATTCACTTGTCACATAAAATGTCATAGCTCTGCTGTTTCTATCTATCCAGAATATAGGTAATTCACTACTGATGAACCTTTCAAAGAGGGGAAACACTTGAAACTTGGCTGTCCTATGTCCCAAAAGACTCCAGTAAGCACTGGGTGCAGATTTCCTACAGGTATAAATTTAAATATCTGTTGTATTTGTGGAGAACCATAACCAGCTTTTGCCTGGAATGTAGTGCCACTGAGCACAACCCTCCAGCTGCATTCATCCAGCCAATTGCTAATCCACCAAATGGCCCACCCTTCAAATCCATCTCTCTCCAATTTCGTGCCCTATTGCAATACAGTCTAAGAGTGTGAGGGGAAGAAACTACCTACTTCTGCACTGTGCATTATCAGGGAATGTCAGGGAAGCTGATGGTTCATTTATGTAGATATTATATATTTGTTTCCTTTAGAAGTCATCTTGCATAGAACTCTGTCCTGGATCAGGATGTGCTGGTATACGTCCATGTGTAGGCTGCAATTTTGTAGCTATTGCTTTGTTACTATAATTATCAAATCCCCATTCAATTTCAAGGAGACTGGAGGTCACAATGATCATAAACGTACTCTAATGAATTCCAGTTTCTTATTTTAACAAATGTAAATGGGAAATAATATTTCCCAAGAACATATGAGCCAGTGATTTTCAGGGGAATATGTATTTTATTTTTTCCTTTGTTTTTTCACCTCCATTTTGAAATACAATCCAGAAGTTTTTTCCAGGAAAATTGTGCCTTATTTCTCCTCTTCTATGCTCCCCTTATTTTTGCCTCTTCAGTATTCAATGACTGACAAATACCCTAATTCTTATAATGTTTTAGGAAAGATAGCTTTTGCTAGTCAAAGGAATGAGGTGCTTTCCTTTCATCCACTTGACCCTATTAGAAAAAAAAAAAAACTAAATCTGAATAAAGAAAAGCACATAAACAATAAAGATAACTAAAAATGTGGTTTTCTAAGGAACTCTGAAAGGTCCAACATCCAGTAGGGAGTAAAAGAAGCACTCACTAAACTCGGCCTTCCTTTGGGCTAGTTCTGCCCTGCCAGACTTGCAGGACCTTTGCAGAAATTGTATGTACTTTTCATTTGTCTTCAATGTAACTGGCAGCAGTTCTGTCAGGGCTTTCACTGATTTGTATTCATTTATAATCAGAAGGTTTGCCTTCTGGCTATATAGGGAAGCCATAATATTCACACACAAAATAGGTTTTTCCTTAGGACAAAGTGAATGTGTTCTTGAAGGGAATGTATGTTGTCCCTGAAAATAAGCCTTCTGATTTGTTTTAGTATAGTGGAGTCAGTTCTCATGAATTTTAAGATAAACAAGAATCATGTTTGCATTCCTTTGTAAAAGATATCACCTGATGGACTTCTCAAGTGACCAGTGAAGATGGAGAGGTGGTAACCTCTCTGTCCAATCTCTGATCACTGTCCAGAAACTTATATAAACGAGGTCAACAATAAACTAGAGACTTCCTTTCTTTTTCTCTACCTGAACACCTGTTGTGTGTGTTACTGTGTGTTTCTATCTGTGTCACAGTAACAAATGTATACTAATATCTACAGGCACTGCAACTGACTGAGGGTGCTTTAAATTCTCTCTCATGGAAAGGTGTATTGCACATGAAAACTACAGTTGTAAGCAATCAAATATTTTAAGACTGCTTAAAAAGAGTGTATCCACATAAGAAATCCTTTCTTTATTATTTGAAATGTTTATTATATACTGATATGAGGAAAAGAGTATATTCTAGAGGAAATTTAAAATAAGTATGTGGATATTTGGATGGATTTGAAAATGAAGAAAAATTTTCTTTGGGGATATTTTCACAAGATTATTTTCTGAGTAGCCATTTCTAATTATTAGCAATGTTCCAGCTCTTCAAATTAAAACCACTAATTCTTTTGAAGGAGACAGATTTTTTTTTTTTTTCAGGTTTTCAAAGAAATACTTGAATTAAAATCCTATCTGGAACAAACCATTAATTAATAATTGTACATTTCATTAAAAAGTAAAATAACTAAATATGTCATGACACAAATACAGTAATGAAGATTTTTTCAAGGACGATGTGATGCATATGAACTTAAAATTAACAAAGCTGAAGTAAAGTAAAAATGTTTATATACAGTTTGACACAAAAGATAAAAAATAGTCAGTA
The DNA here is from genome assembly GCA_032173965.1 of Sitta carolinensis. NCBI lineage: Eukaryota > Metazoa > Chordata > Aves > Passeriformes > Sittidae > Sitta > Sitta carolinensis. The sequence goes on along the minus strand of JAVUNC010000004.1, from coordinate 21,382,844 downwards.
AATGAAAAAACCCTGATCTTTATTCTATTTTTTTAACACTGTTTTCTGTTAAGACACATATATTTTGGTCTCTGAGTACTAATACTATATAAATGAATCAAAGACTTTTAACAAATGTTAAACATGTTAAACAGATGTTACAACAGATGTTGAGAGACATATATAATGTCACTCCTACTTTATTCTCTTTGAACACTTTGAACTCTTCAGACTTTTTAGCTCGTAACAATGGTCTAGATCCCAAACTAACTAGGGGCAATTGCAATACATTCTCTTCCAGTTGTGTACACAAAGATACAAATTCTATGAAAGAATAATTTTAAGAAAGACTCTTCTAATATCTTTTGTTTTCTAATATTTATTTATAGAACAGTTACCAGCAATAGCAGATATGTTTAACAAGGGCAACACAAGACCAAGAAATAAGGTCTTAAAAGGGGTGGTTTATGTACTACTCACATTTTACATTTCTGATATTTTTTTCTTGTTCTTTTTGCAAAGAAGTGATGGAAGATTTAAATTCTCTGTCTCCATCTCCTGGCAGACAAGAACTAAACAAAAAATGTGGACTAGAATACATGAAGCTGAGGAATAAAAATTATGAGGAATTAAATTTCTGTTTCTTGACTTATTTGCAGATTTTCCCCATGACTAAAATCATTTCAAGCTACTATAACATAGAAAAACAAAAAGCAGAGTAATGGCAATCTTATGCAGACTGACTCAAATTACATTGAAAATAACCCATAAGAGCTCTTCAACACCAATTTTCCATCAGAATCAAAAAGTGTTACACCTGTTAATGTACAAGCCAGCAATAAATGAGGATTTGAAGATTTGATAATTTTAAAAAAACATGATTTCACTTGCATTTGTTGATATTTCTAAAACCAGCAATGTTTTTGCTCCAACTCGTTTATTTGAAATAATGTACTTTTTCCTGATGCTTACTGTAAAATGAATTGCATTTACTTTAAACAATTACCATGTGATTTTGAGGATTTTTCTTTTACCTACCCACCCCCTCAGTATTATAGGTAGTATTGCATATCATGCTTTAAAACACTGTTTAAGGGTTTTGTTTTGTTTTGTTTTGTTTTGTTTTGTTTTGTTTTGTTTTGTTTTAAATAAACAGTGAAATAAAGTTTAGAGGTAATTACAGCAGGTGTGTGTGTCATTTTTCATTAAAAACAAACTTTTATACTGGCTGATACTTAATATACTGATATAACTGACTCTTAGTTAAGATAACAAACAATGTCCCTGGTGATTTAATGTTTTGTCAATAGGCAAATTATGAATTTTTAAAATTTATTCACATTGTATGTCTCCAGTCTTTTTCCAAGTACTCTCTACTAATTTTCATTATTAGCTTTATTTCAGAACACAGTATAAAAAAGGTGAAAAGAATAAGGAGTAAATAATTTACTACATTAAAGACCAGAACATGATTATCTTTATTAATATGCAGATTAACATTTATATTTGTATGTAAGGTTAGAAAAACAGCAGAATGGGAAAAAGATCCTGTTATGTTTTTTTTTTCATTTATAAAATATTTCTTATTAAGAAAAAAGAAAATGGAAATTAATTCTGTAACTAACCTTTACCAATAAAAATGTGGAGTTTGTTGTCTTTGGAGAGTATTTAATAAAACAGAAAAAAACATGAAAATGTCACCTTATGACTTAGTTTTCTAGGATGTGTTTAACTCATCTCATTTGATATTCCTCTAGAGGGTAAAAAAACCACTCAACAAAGTTAGAACTAGTATTTTACTCATATAGAAAGGAAGAATTATACTAGCATTGGTTTTACTACTGCCTATCTCAGTTCCAGCTTACACACAGAGTGATAAATAAGATTTATAGAGACAGAGTCCCCAGTTTAATGAGTGCTTTGAGATACATGGTACTAGAGGAACAGTTGCCTTTAGAAACATGCACTACTGATATTTATTTAAGAAACACAATATACTTTAAAAATTATAAATAAGAGCAAGAAAACATTGAAGTTTTCCACAGACAGAAGTTCTGAGTTCATGTTTTCTTTAATATTTAGTCAGTATGGCAACACTGAAGTTTACCATGTCATCAAATAGAAAATAAGTTTCCAAATTCACATTTCTATTTATCATAGATAAACATATTCATGGAAACATATTATACAAGACTGTCACTATCAGACCACTAATTACAAAATATTAGGGATCAATTTTCCACATTAACATTAATGAAAACTCTACACAGTAATTGAACAAAGTGTTATTGTGTGATAATAATGCACTAAGGAAGACTGTAAATCATCTCAGTGAAAGCCTATTCACACCTGCAGTAGGTGCATCATTACTCTCTAACACCTGAACACCTTCAGTGGGATTCTGAAACACATTTCAACTATATGAAATACAAGGAATTATTATTAACTCATTAAGAATATTAGAACATTTTCTTACTACCTACCTTAGAAACTTACTAAAAAATTTCCCCTTTAGTCATTTAATCAAAATGAATATGTGAAATGTTTGCAGAATATAAATTAGTGTATGGTTCTTTTAGCCTACTGTTTTTTTACAGACTTACGAATGTTTGTTATATTATTCTGTGTTTTGCTGGCATACTTTTAACTTTCCATATGCCCCCACTAAAAAAATAAAATGTATCAATCAACAGTGCAAGGTTTGTGATTGCAATGTAAAGAGAAATAAGAGTAGCTGGAGCTCAACTGTGTTATTTCTTGCTCAAGAGATCAATGAGACTAGAATGAGCATGAAGCACAGCTATTCCATGTAGTTTTCTATGAATATATATATGAACATAAATCTCTCCTATGAGTTGTGAAAAAGAAAATAAATTTGGATGCTTATTTAAAGTATAAATTGATTGCTTAGTATGTGACTTTCAAAGTTTTCACCTTAAAACTTGAAAATAGTTGTTACTTCTGTAGCACTTCTGTATCAGCAAGGAACATGCTTTGCTTGCAGAACTGCACTAGGAAATGTAAAATCCTTTTTTTCTTGTTTTCGTTCCAGATTCAGGAACCCTGGGGCAAAAGAAGAACAATAAAGATCCTCTTTGCTAAGAGAAATTAATATTTGTACTTAATATAGCTAGTATATTTAATACACATATGTGGCAGTGTTTTTTTAAGTTTTTGGAATTATTATATTGTTATACGGTTCGTTCTATGTACCCCCTATGTTCTTTCCCTGTTTGATTCATCACCCCGGTTACTGTTGTCTGTCAATCTTGTTATGTAACTCCCAGACCCTGTCTGTCACTCTGAGACCTCGCCTTCAGTCTGGAAAGTTCTGACAGGATCACAGAGTGATTGGACAGAATTCCTGTTTCCCCCCCCCACTGTATCCTGGTTTGTTCCCCTCCATGTCACTCAGTTACAGAGCCGTCCCCTGCCTGTCCCTAATTGGTCCCAGGTTCGACCCTATCCCGAGTTCCTCCCCCTTTATCAGCTGCTGTATTCAGGTGCTCGGGGACTTTGCCTGAGCTGTCACCTGTGACTGAGGTGTCCCCGCAGTGGGACAAATACAGTCAGTGGTTTAACCCCAGCAGAGTCTCCCTCTCTCTGTTCTGCCATCGTCGCTCACTGCCCGCAGCCAAGCCGAGACCCACGGGATCGGCAAAGTTCATTCTGCTACTGAGCCGAGCCCGCGCTGCCGCGGTGCCAGGGCTGGCCGAGGCAGAGATCACGCTGACACCACCACACACATATTTTTCTGCTGGGTCAGCCTCTGCTGTATTTTTATGTTCAATTTAATGGGAGTTTTCAAATTTTATTTTTCATCTACCTTCAGAAATATATATCGTGTAGTAAGCAAATTGGGCAGTCACCTCTCCAGCTTCATAACTCTAGAAGATTTAGACTGGATTTACACAATTTATCAGAAACAGACCTTGTTTGACCCCGTGTTTCTTATACCTAGTTACAGCCTCATTAAGACAGTATAAGTGAATTTTAAATTTGTGCATCAAAGCATCAATTTGTACTGAGTTTGTCACTGAACATGCAAGGTGACATATGTCACCTGTCACATGCAAGGATGAATTTAACATGGGACCACAACACAATTCCCTCTGATATGCAAGAAGTTTCACTTTGCTACTCCCTCCGTACTTTATTTCACACTGTAACTGAGCCTAGTCTTAATATGCTGGGATAAGTGTCTCCGCCTGGGAAAGATTCATTCCCTTTTTTGCCTGAGAAGATCATGGAATAGATCCTTCTAGGAGCTGTGCTAAGACCCATGGTGGACAAGGAGATATTTTGAGAGAGCCAGCACAGCAGCTCCACCGAGGGTAATACCTGCCTGACCACCCCAGTGGCCTTCTGTGATGGAGTGACTGCCTCAGTGGACTGGGTCAGAATAGTGTTACAGATGTTATTTATCTGGACTTCGCAAAGCCTTTGACACTGTCCCCCACAACATCCTTCTCTCTGCATTGGTAAGAGATGGATTCAGTGGGTGGACTGTTAAGTGCATTAGGAATTGGTTGGATGGTCACATCCAGAGGGTAGTGGTCAATGGTTCAGAGTCCTGATGGACATCAGTGACAAGTGGTGTCCCTCAGGAGTCCATAAATGACACAGATAAAGGGGTGCTACCTCAGCAATTTTGCAATGTTTTGAGTGTTGTGGTGACACTTCTGAAAGACAGGATGCCATCCAGAGGGACCCTGACAAGCTCGAGAAGTGACCCATGGGAATCTCATGATGTGTGTCATGACCAAGTGCAAGGTGTTGCACCTGGATTGGGGCAACCCCCATTATCAGTCCAGGCTAGGGCATGAACAGATCAAGAGCAGCCCTGCCAAGAAGGACTTGGAAGTGCTGGTGGGTGATAGCCTGGATATGAGCTGGCATCATGTGGGCCAGAAAGCAAATTGTGTCTTGGGCTATATCAAAAGCATTGTGGCCATCAGGGCAAGGGAGGGAAATCTGCCCCATTACTCCATTCTGGTAAGACCCCATCTGCAGTGCAGCATCTAGCTCTGGGGTCCTCAGAAGAAAAAGGACATTGACCTCTTGGAGCTAGTCCAGAGTTAGCCAATGAGATGGTCAGGGGGATGGAACACCTCTCCTTTGAGGGGAGGCTAAGAAAATTTGGATTGTTCAGCCTGGAGAAGAGATGGCCTTTGGGTGACCTAATTACAGCCTTCCAGTACCTGAAGGGAGCTTACAAAAAATGGAGACTTTTTATTAGGGCATATAGTGACAGGAGAATGGAGAATGGCTTTAAATTAGAAAAAATAGGTTTAGATGTTTAGATTATATATTAAGAAGTTTTTTACTATGAGGGTGATGAGGCACTGGAACAGTTTGCTGAGCAAAGATGTGGATGCCCTATCCCTGGCCATGTTTAAGGCCAGGCTGGATTGTGCTTTAACCTAGTCTATCAGAAAGTGTCTCTTCACATGGCAAGGGGCTAGAACTACATGATTTTTAAGGTTCTTTTCAATGCAAACCTTTCTATTATTATGTGATGATTCTGTGATCATCACCATTAACAAGTCCATGTTTTTATTTGTGTTTTATATGAGCAGGTTCCTTCATCAATTTGACAGCTGATGACTGGAGGATGGCATCAATATTTGATGTAGTTTCAAGTGGACTTAAGTTCCAACAGACCTATGTAGGAACTGAGTAATGACTTCAATAACATTAATGTTTCCCAAATTATGGGCATATACCTTTAAAGAGAAAAATAACACTCTTGAGTATTTCAGGATCTGAACCTTAGTTATATCTAGGAAAGGCAGATGCCAATAATGAGTCCCTGAGCATCTTGCATAGTATCTAGATAAAAGTAACATATTGCCCAAGACTGAAGATAACATGCTGTCTTTTTTTCTTCAATACACATCTGTTCTGTAAATCCAAAACTAATGCTTTGAAAATAGTTTCTACATAAAAATAAAATAACCTTAGTTATTATATTTATGAATATAATAAATACTTATGGAGTCATTTTATGTTAATTATATTTTGTCCTGATTCTTTTCCAAGGCATTGAGTTTACAGGGATTCTTACTGGTTTTATTTAAAAGGTGGCACTTCAATTCTTACTTCTCTGCTTTCATTATAGGCTCTGGCACCCCTCATTACAACACGTCCCTTTGAAAAGATGTGCAACAGACTTTCTAGCTAGAGCTTCTATTCAGGGTCCATAAAGCTGTCAGAGCTGCACAAAACATACAGTATTAGGGTACTTATCTCAGTAACAGAAAACATGAGAAAATGTTGGTCACATGACTGTATGAAAAATGACTGTGATAGATTTTCCTTCATTTTATTCTGATGGTAGTAGGGATATGAAGGTTGTACAGCCAGGTGACTGCTTACTCATTGTATAATGCAGTTAATGAGCTGCCTTTCTGACATTAGTATAGTCTGTCTGGTTCATGATGTACTATAGCACATGCATTATTTCACTGAATGATTTATGGGATCTCTATTATGTTGTAATGCATTTTCTCAGGTAATAGATGAGATGGATCATCTTGTGTTTCCTAGCATATTGTAGTTTTGTATATCAAAAATGTAGTTTTCTTATAAGACATCATATTTCACTAACCAATGAGAACAATTTTGACGAAAGGTATACCTTCATTAATTAAATGTATCCTTTTCCTTGTTATACTCTCCTAAGTACCTCCAAAACTTTTGTATTATTTGAAGTCTTTCTTGTTACTTAATTTCTATGCATGATTCTATAGTATGGTATTCAAATATCAGCTCATAAGGATAAAATGTTAGTTTTTGAAAGAAAAAGAATTAGTCAATTGTTGACCGACCTTCCTTCCTTCCTTCCAACACTTCCTTCCTTCCTTCCTTCCGACACTTCCTTCCTTCCCGCCTGCCTGCCTGCCTTCCACTTAGCATAATGGAAAAAAATAATTTCGGCCAGTTGTATTGTTTTGATGAACCACTACACACAGTTCTTGCAATATAATCTACAATGCTGTTGAAATTTGGTCTTTCTTAGCTCTGCTGCTTCTAGGTTTCCATTCTTCTGCAATGTACAGCAAGCTGATAGGTAATATTTCAAATTATTATAAGATTCCCATACTACTTAGTCAAAAGGAGGGTCCTTTGGGGTGCACTATCAGTTTAAATTTACAGAAACCAAATCTTTTGCCATAGTGTAAGTATAAAGGAGAATAAGTGTAGAGTGTTAAAATATTTGGTAAGTTGTTTAAATTATGTATGAAAAATGAGTTTTACACCCAGCATGAGACCAACAAAGCTAATCTAGTAAAAAATGTCTCTGACCATGGCAGGGTAATGCAGAACCAGATGAATTCTGAAGGTCTCTTCCAACCTAAGCCATTCAATGATTCAACAATTGTGTTATTCTATTAATCATAAGTCAATATCTAAGCCATGATTTATCATATAAATGGCCTGATGGCTAAACAAGCATAATCAGCTTTCATTTTGAGCACAGAAAAAAAGTACAGCTGTGCAATGTTTAATTAACAGTTGGACTCAATGATTGTAGAGGTCTTTTGCAAACTTAAGAATTTTGCGATTCCATTAGTCTACAAATATATTTGGTAAACAGAATGCATGAAAATTAGATACCTCAAGTTCTCTCATGTTTTTGTCTGTGCTTAACAAAACACTTCTAGAAATTCCTACTGAGAGACATTAGAAACAGCAAAATACCAGAATTTATGCTCTTAATCTTGTTCTGCTGCTTAGACTGGGATTTTTTTAATTAGAAATTTCCTGAACTGATACCATTTGGGGAAAAATGCACAGTATCCTTAAATGTGGGGACTATACAAGTTAAAAATATTTTACAATAAGTATTTAATCTACTAATTTGCAGTGATATGCACTTCTGAAGGAAATATAGTCTAAGTTTATGCAATAATAGAAATACTTTCAGATTTTAACTATTACCTCTCTTTGATAAGACATAAATTTTAAATAAGATAATAGAATAATTTGATTTCCACAACAGTTTCAATTTATCTTACAGAAGCAGGAAAAAAGTAATACAGTAAACTCACCATAGATATATGTAAATTACATATCTATCATTAGCAAAGAAAGACCAAAAATTTACTTACATTTTTTTCCTTGCAAATTGAAAATTATGATAATAATTACAGTTTATCCAAAATACCATGTATATCAAGAAATGAGATTCCATTTGATTATGACAGATTTTCTTGTATATTTATGGACTGTGAAATCTTTTGAATCCAAGTCCCAAAAAAAAAGACACAAATATTCATCTATTTAGACAGCAGGTAAATCCAACCTTCCCCTTAGTTTCCTCAGTAAAGTAGACAGAAAATAAGTTTAATAGAATTTCCAGAGGTTAACATACTCATACCCTTCATGAACAGTTATAAAGTGAATGAGTTCCAGAATAAAGAACACTCACAGAGAATTGGTCTTTCACTTTAGTTCTCTTAGAAAAACCTTTCATTTGGGGAGAAGCAAGTGGGGACGATTTTACTGCAAAGAAAGAGGAGTCCAAGTTAGACTTCAGAAGCAACTTACTATCTGATTTGGCCTAAGAAATTTTATTTTTAGATCTTAAACCTCTGGGAGAAGGTACTAACTTCTGTTACACATTTTCAAAATAAAAAGGTCTTATGCTTTAATGGAGACACTGTGGGCTTAAACTCCCAGGTGAAGTAAAGTCTTCCATTCTCCCACAAAAAGCTACCCTTCTCCTCAGCAGTATCTGTTCATTTTCTATTGGCATATCTATGTGATTCTTCTGCTATTATATTGGCTTTTATGTATTCAACTCTGAGGAACCCCACTTTTTCTTTTCTTAACGATATGATTTGTTCAGAGAAGTTGGATAGTTACCAGTGATTTGTTGTGATGGTTGATTTTTTGTTGTTTTGGAGCTTTTTATTAAGTAAATTTTGCTTTTGATTTCTTTTTCTAGATACATCTTTTCTCAGATACATCTTTTTCCAGGAAAAACCAAAGTGAGATAAAAAGAGGAAAAACCTACATTTTTGAAATGGTTTTCTCTATTTTTTAATCCTCTGTCTATAGACAGAATGATTTTTCTGAAAGACTTCTTGAAATGAACTTTTTTGAAATGTTTTTAAAATGCAATTCCTTTATGAAACCACTGTAACTGGCATGCTAAAATGTCAACACTTATTTACAGAAAAAAAATTGCTGTGGGTTTTTTTTTCTATTCAGTAAGAAGTCTGAGAATTTTTGAACTTGATATCTATTTGATTGAATTTTGTGATCAAAATTTTATTGGTCTTGCAATTGGTAGGCTATTTTTCTATGTGATGATGAATGGTTTATTATCTTTGTTAAATGAGTTTCTCTGATATTACCATTAAGGAAAATCCCCCATAATTGTATTAATTGTCTGAAATAAAATCAGAATTTTTTGATTTTCAAACAGCAATTGACACATACCAAGTTAATAGTAAAGGGCAATATACTAGCCTGATGTTGGGTAAAAAAAAAGTTACAATGATAATAATATTTTAGTCATTAAAAGACAGAAATAGGAATTTGCCGAATTTCATTATATGCCATCCACTTCTGGAAGACTCATGCCTAAATAATTGGTAACTATTTTGTTGCAAAAGATGTCTTTTGACTCAGCCTCGTGGACATGGTTCTGAGAGAATTTCTTTGCCTTTAAAAAGATTCATATTCAAAATTGGCTTTCAGCTTTTCAATAGGACTTAATTTCTATAAGTCCAGTTCCTGTATGCTATGTAGTGGACATTTAATATATGAGCTTTCTGTGCTTTCTAGAAATAATTTTTTATTTCTTAGTGGAATCTATAGATTCTTCTTGCAAAGTAGGAAGCAGAATAGTTAGATAAAAACAAAGGTTCTCATCTTCGGATGTGACTTTGGCATTATTGGAAGATTATTTTTTCTTCTTCTATGTTAGGTGTAGATGATTTATAATATTCGTAATATATATACCATTAACACTTAGCCAGAGTGACAAATCCACTAGTTAACTTGTCTTCTTTACCTTCAGTGGATTGAATGTTCTTCCTTGCAGATTTCCTGAAAAGTACGTGGCAGATCTAATTCACAGGATTGAAGTTTTTAAATCCACAGAAAATTCACTGGCATGCCCAGTCAATTGAAATATCATTAAGGAAAGAGACATTAGAAGGCACCTTCTACAGGAAATTTTGTGTGCAGTCTTCCAAGGTCACAACTAAAGGAAAGCTTCAACTGCTGCAGTCACAATTGAATTGTTCATGTGTGTGCAGAGATCAGGAGCAATGGGAAGACAGGGAAACTCAGAAACTGAATTCCTTAAAACCCCGAAGATTAGATAGAACCCAAGATTTTTCTTTTTTCTTATATTTTTATATTCACTTTTCTCTTATATTCTTCATCTTACTCTAAATAGTACATACAGGCGTTCCTTTCTTGCCAGAATTTCAGTTAATACCATTATTCTGCATTGGTATTCACTTGTATGCTGCTATAATTGTCTTCACACTTTATTCCAAAAGAAGAGTTAAAACTAGCCAGATGGACCAAGACATTGAATACTGTTGTGATGTGTTTGTTTTAATTTCCTAGTTTTTATTTACAGTTCAATTGTTAATGGCTCATTCCAATGTACCCCTATGTTTTCCCAAGTTAGTCTATCCCTATGTTGTGCCCACCCCTAAAGTTTCCTAAAATGCCAAACCCCACCCTATGTTCCAGCTCCTTCCCTGTCAGGCAGTGTTTCCCTGCCCAGCTCCTTCCCATCCATCACAGCTGTCCCATCCCCTGTTCCAGACCCTTCCTTGTCAATCCTCCCTCCAGTCTGTCCTTCCCCTTGGGGTGTCACCCAAACCTCGATGCCCCATTGGCCCCTGTGACCCCAGTCCTCTCTCATTAGTTCAGGATGTTGTCAATCCCACCTTGTCCTCCTCCCCTCTCCCTACCTTCTTGGTTGTAAGTTTGTGTCCGTCCTTGGGATCCTCCCCCTATAAAACCCCCTGCACACCCCAGTTCTGGGTCTCTTCATCCCTGACCCTCTCTGAGGAAATAAACCTTTGGGAATCACACGAAGGATCCCTCTCTGGTTTTTGTCCTAATCCTCGATGCCTTTCCCACCTTGGTGCTACAGAGAGCAGTCTTGCTGCCAGGGGATCTGGCAGCCACTGCCTTATCTCTACCTGGGTCTATTCCAGACCAGAGAGACCACACTCGGCACAGTCTGAGACCAGGGCTAGCTGGGGAACCCTCTCGAGCACTGTGTCAGAATACATTGAACTTCGAACTCACACTGACAGCATTCTGTGGAAACTACTGAAATATAAAACATCTCATTGTCTCACAGATCTTTAAAAGTTTGAGGTTCTGATTCTCAATCACATTAACAGTCACTTTTAGATTAGTGAGATATTTTATATCATTAAGGCTCTGTGGAGTACTAGGCTCTAGAGATGTACTTGGATCAATGTTTCACAGAAACTTTTTTTGGTTTTATATCCATTACTTAGGCAATGATACTGAGAATGACATTTCTTACTTTTTAAAAGACAGAAAAGGAAGGGACCAGTAAACAAGGGTAAGATGCATTATTAAGGAGCTGGAGGAAATGAGAAATGCTCTTTCAATGTCCAAAACTACAGAATAATGAATCACAAGACTACAAAACAAATCGAAGTGTGAATGAAAGATAAATGGAAAGATACTGCAGCATCTGACCTTGAGAAAATTTGTGTGCAGTGGTTGAGAAATCCCTAAAATCTTCGTCTCAACTTGTCACTGCACAAAGTAAAACATGAGAGACACTAAACTGCATTGATCAAGAAACACAAAAAGTAGAGGAAATGATGAACGAAGCTCTGACTACACCCCAGAAAAGATTTTCTGTGCTGGTCATCAGAAATACTTTTTAGTTTAATCAGAGTTGTCTGTTTTTTAATTTTGATTTTAGAAGACTATCATGGAAAACAGATAAAGCTGATAGAAATAAAAGTAAGTTTTGGCTATGAACATAAATTGAAAATACAGTGTGCTTAAAAAGAGACCAAGCTAAAATAATGCTTTAAATAACTGAAGGAATATGCTATTTCTTTTGGTCTGACAGCAACTTTGTAAGTGATCAAAGGAAATTTTCAGCAAAAAGAATAAAATTAAAAGTTAAAAAATGAGAGTGTATGAAGCACAATGAAGGTACATTACTGGCAAAAAAAGGATTAGAATTCTTCTGTAGCATGCCTATTCCAATTAAGCTCTGTGGCTTAACTATTTTTTTAATAATGACAATTTATTCTAAATATACCATCAAAGACCACCTCTTCTGGAAGTGCTTATCTGCCAAAATCAGTGACAACTAAGTCTATTATTCCTACATTATAGATGTCTGAAGTGAGAAATTGTCTTTGCAGTTTGAGTTTAGTACCTAATTTGACAATGAAAGAAATTCTGACGGAGATATTACTTAAATGTAGGACAAGATACAGTGAAGAAACTTTCTCTGAAGTCCTGCTATGTTGGGTTTGCATGACAAAGTTTGGATACTGGGGTGGTTTCTGAGAGCAGCTCCCAGAAAATTCCCTATGTCAGATGGAGCCAATGCCAGCCAGCTCCAGGTTGAACAGGCTGCTGGCCAAGGCTGAGTCCATCAGTTACACATCTGCTGTTTTATACATCTGAATATTCATTTGTTGCTAGAAATTCAGAGTGCATTTCCTTCTTGCTGAGGTATTTGGCCTGCTCCCTTCAGCAAAACCCTATGTGAAAGTTTATTTTCTTAAATATGTTTTCTCAGTTGTGAATGAAATTATACATTGTGGACACTGTGTACATGTATAACCGTGAAGAGTTTTGCAATTGGCATGAAAATCACATTTAAAATGATTAATTGTTCCTATCTCTTTTATTTTGATATCTCAATAGCACATGCAAAGCATGATTGGGATGGGTCTGCTTCTACCAGCTAAACACCATATTCCTTACTCTAAAGGGATTATCAACAAAAAGAGAAGGGTAACAAAAAATAACACTTTTGACTAAAACAGTGATCTGTTAGTACTTCTGATCAATTACACAGAAGAACTTAAACTTCAAGCTGTCAGGGGACAGCTTCTACATAGTTGTTCTTTTCATATTTCATATGAATTTAATAAAAGTCATAATTAAATGATCAAGTCCTTTTTAATTCAACAAAATTCTTTATTATATTCTTTATTATACTCAAGTGCCACAAATTAGGAGAGCAAAACCCAACTGACCAAAAAAAACCCCCAAGCATAAAGAAAAATCAGTCAAACCTTCTCCACCCCTCAAAAGAAAAACAAAAATAAAACACCTAAAATTTTTAGAGGAAAGCAGCTTTAAAGAATGGATAGTGGATCAACTAGAATTTTGCTCTCATTTCTGATAAATAACCCAGTTTCAGAAAATGTTTTTCCTAAATTATCAAATGTGAGTACCCTCCTTATTTTTCTTTGCTGCAAAGCACAACTGAGCATGTCGCTCAAGAACTAAAAAAAAGAAAGTTTTCTTCAGAGCATAATAGATATCTGCATGGTATATTCACATTGTTCACATACACACACACACACACACACACACACACACACACACACACACACACACAATATTAACTGCGGCAATAATGTTTAAATCAAAAATGAAATAATATGGATCTCTCTTTAAAAGTCTTGCCTTTGTGATAGCAAGATAAATATTTCACTCTTTTGGCAGTTATTTCATGACATTTTCTTTGGGTAGATGGAAAAAATATTTTCTGCTCCACAAACATTAACTTTTTATTGCCCAAGTAAAAGGTAATCCATATCATTGAAAGGAACATGTTTTACAGTCTAGTAATAATGCACATTGTTTGCATTCAGGACTTAGAGAATTCTTGTGCAGCACAAAAAAATCCAGAAGAAAACTTAAGCCTTTGAGGGATCATCTTCAACTGTGTTTCAAGGGATACAGAAAGAAAATGGTGAAGTGAGAAAATTTAGAAGAGTGTTGATTTCAATAACCAGAAATTAAGAAACATAACAAAAGTGGAATGCTTTGTAATCTTTTAGTCTTTCCTGACCCCTCACCTTGGGTCTTTGTGCACCTGAGTAGCCCCATGTTGCAATCCTGGTTTGCTGTGCTGCATGCATTCTTTTTCAGATTTCAGAGACCTGACTCCTGATCCACATCGCAGTACAGTGACTTCAGGTCTGGCCTATTACAACACCATGGTTCTTACTGTCATGCAGCCTCAGCTACAGACAGCAGAGTTTGTTCTGGTTCTCCTCAATATAAGAGCTGATTTCCTTCATAGCTTTGCTAACGCTGTGTGCCTTTGCTTTCAGAGCTCAGTGAAATACTTTGCCTGCCATAGGTTTGTATGCAAGTGTGTATTGTGTTTTGTCAAGTTACACTAGGTTTCAAATATCTGCAAGGTATTAAAGTACTTAATATGGATTTTAAGTGTTTCTTTACAAAATAAACTAAAGTATGGTCATAACTATATCCAAAGGAACACGTTAAAAGAGTTAGGAACAATTTGTTATATAAATATGAAATAAATGTGGGAAAAGCACATAACAAAAGGCTATATTATAGTAACAAATACAACTTACATAATTACCATTCTCTGTCACTCAGGTAAAAAAATTTGGAAAGGTCCATGTGCATGCTACTAAATTCTCCTGTCTTCTGGATCAAAGCTATACCCAAAATGCATAGTAAGAATAATCTCTGAGGTAAGCTACCTTGATTGTGCCTTGTAACTTTTTGTGTGAATGCTATCTGGTCAACACCAAATCCAGGTCAACCAAAGAATATAAGAAGATAAGTTATTGGTTCCAGTGTTTTTGGAAATTCCAAGGAATGTTTGTTTTATTGTGATAAACTGTCTCTTAGCTATACACAACATAGTGAACCAAAATAATTATTTAAGTTCAAGATGTTCTGGCTCTTTTATTGGCTATGTTTCCTTCATATGAAAGAAAACTCCAACCGATAGTATAGTTAAAAGACAAAGAATTTGTGTAGAGGAAATTTTGGTAGAAAACAGACACATGACACACAATCCATGCTAAGAGGGAATTGGCAAGTCAGCATAAATATAAATACGTTAGCTAAGAGTCCTTGACACACTGGTGACTCTGCTGAGTAGGGAGAAAAAGCTGGCTTATGCTATACGAAGAGAGGATGCATTAACCAAACAAGGAGTAAATCTCTGGTTTACCATATCCAATTTAGTGAGGTATATTCGCCTGCTTGTCGCATGGAAAATGTATTGTAGCCTATCATATAATAATTTGAATTGCATGAACCTTGTTTTTATCTATATAAACAGTGTAATTTGTGCAATAAACGAGCAATGATCATATCTCCATGAGAAACATATCATTGACTCTGGAGGCTGTCCTTTAAGTTTGTTTACCAGCATCAGAAAGAAATAATAAGTTGAAAATGTAAAACACAGTGCAGGGAAATTTTGCATGCTATTGCCATATTTGGCATACAGTATTTTTCAGGTACTGTAATTATTACCTCTTTGCCAGATATACAGGAAAAGAGCCCCCCATCTTTTCTGTAGAATATATAATACAGAAAACAATGATCTGTCATAATAGTCCATCTATGACTGAATAAAAATATTTCACTAAGCTAGCCTATGTATGCAAGTCCATATACTGTGTCCTGCACATGCATCTGTGTAATTTCTCTTGTATCCTTTCTCCCATATAAAAAAGTTAGTTTTAAATCACCATTTTTATAGAGATAACATCTCCTAGGACATCTCATCTTACACAAATAGCTCCAGCACATATGAAACACTGACCTATAGTGTCATCTTTTCGTTTGCAATTTAACAGCAATTTTAGACTGTATCCCACTACTGCAAAAGCCTTCCTTTGAAAATCCCTCTGACTCATGGTTATCCTGCTATCAAAATGCAACTAATGCTTCAGCTGGCACAGACTTACTGAGCTACTTTTGACCTAGAACTGATACTGTCACAACTATGGGGAAAGCTCCACAAAGCAGAAGAAATAAATCATTTTTCTCTTTGTTGTTGCTCTGAGGCTGACTTTGAGCAGCTTAAAACAGACAGGAAAACAGCCTGCCTAAAATTCAGTATTGTCTGAGCTTTTTTGAAAATTTTTTCAGTATTGCAGCCAGAGGTCCTTGGTGAAAGTGGAAGCAGGCATCCAAAAGTCTTGTTCCTTTTTTTTTGTCAGTAGTTCATGGAATTTATTAATATTATTCCCAACCAAGAAAAAAATTGAATTTTAAAATTTATTTGACACATGATTCTTTTAGTTGTTTCATTGTATTTATTCAAGCCTGTTGTCTTGATTTTTTTCTTTTTGCAGAGACTTATCTGAACTTTTATATTTACTAGTACCTTGTCAACACTTTTATTTACTGAATTAGTCAAGAAGAATAAGATTCTTCTTTTTCAGTCTCAGGGTTTGTAGACATTTTACTTCTTTACATGCCCTTTAAAATGGCTCAAAAATAAAGGTAAGGCTTGGTCTGTATTTTAAGAATGTCATTAATTTTGCTTTTGTGCTTATCTTGTAAGCAGATGGAGATAAAACTGTGTATCATAAATTGGTTGAATCTACTACAGTCTCTGAGTGAAGCAGCATTACTCTTTTTGAAATTGTATACTTTTAATATCTTCATGATTTTTTGAGATAAAATCTCAGTTTCTGTTAAAATCTTAATAAATATCACCTAAGATCATGCTTCAAGGTAAATGTTGCTATATCAAGACTTTTTTTAGAAAAAAAAAGAAGAGAATATTTCTGAACATTAAATCCCAGATGAATCCTAAATCACTAGCAATGATATCACTTCATGTGATAAAATTGCAGCTTAAAAAATTGTTAGTAAAAAAAAATTGGACAAAAATAATAAAAAAAGGGACTCCAAATAATAAGTGACTTAGAAAACAGGTAAAAGATACAAAAGCAAGAGGGTCTCATTTGACTTAGAAATGTAAATTTAACATTGTCTGTCAGGAATAAGATAATAAGATCAGAAGAACTGCAGAAGTGTGAATTACAGGCCCCCACAAAATGAATTTCTACTTTAGCAAGTAGGCAAATTAAACAGTTCAGATATGTTGAGAAAAAAATATCTGAATGTGATAAGAAAGATGACTCCCAGCTACCAATTAAGGGAGAAATAGGCAGACAGAGTTGTAATGAAAATAAAACATTCAAAATGCATGAAGACATTAAATAACCTTTTGAAGCATGTGATGCATTCTAGAAAAATAAATTTGCAGAACAGGAAGATTCAGATAAGCGCAATAAAAAGTCAACATTTGTGAATAACCTCCAAAGTATTTCAAAGTTAGACAGAACTTAAAACTCCCATAGAAAACTTCAGAAATATTGGCTTTTATCCTGTAGCTGAAAATCATACTGATACTGGAGATTTTTTCCTTCCCTCTTCTTTTCTTTCCCTTTTCCTTTATCTTGCTTTTCCTTATTTCTTAGCTACTTTCCTTTCTGTTTTCTCTCCCTGATTTTAAAAGAAATTATCACCAAAACAATGCATTCCTCAGTATATAGAAATGAATAACATTCTACTTGATCTAAAGGATCTTGGTTGATGTGAGATACTCATCAATTGAATGAAGTATTTAACTATGAATTTTAAGCTCCAGCTTTTATTCTGCTACTAATTAGTGCTAATTTAATGACCACACAGCAAACACCCTCATTAATGCAGGATCAGCTACTCTTGAGCTCCTTATCTTATTACTTCTTGCGTAATGCTTATATGCATAGAACAAGAGCTGTATTTAACTAATGGAAACCCACTTACATACCAAGATATAGATATAGATTGAACTAGAAGACTTTATAAGTGCAGTATAACTGGGAATTGTTTTATCATTTGTAAATTTCTTCCTTGGAAGAAATGAAGTTAAGTGAAGATGAAGTTAGGACTTCATCTCACTCTTTTCAATAAAAGCTGGTGCTTTTCCATTCTTTTTTAAATTATTCTGTTTTTACACACACCTAAGTATTTAAAGCAGACTCGTAAGCTTTTTTTTTTTCCTACTAACTCTGTGGGAAAATGTTACAAGTCATATGTCCTCGCTTATCATCTCTTCCTCTATTCACACATGTCCATGTCACTATCTCCCATAATTATAGCAGATATTTAACAAATACAAATGTAACATATATTTCTAAAGTGTCCTGTAAACAGAACTGTAATCATATTGCTTATTGTTCTGTCTGAGCATAAACAGAGGTGGATAAATAGCTAAAAGTAAACAGTTGTCAATATAACTCTGTCAAAAAGATGAGACTATCATCATGTAAGCTGGAAGAAGTTTTACTATTGGCACTGTCAGCTTAATATTTTCTCTGATAGGACATCATTACAGATTTTAGCGGTGATTTGAGCTTTTGTACAGAAATACTGGGGAAGATCAGTCAGTCCCCAATAACATTTAGGACTCAGTTTTTTCTAATGAGCCCTCTGTCTGTGTCTCCATCATCAGATGAGTAGGATCTGATGTATTTGTACGAATGCATTTGTTCCTACATGCATTTGTAGGAACAGAACTAGAGTGGGGGAATCTACTCTATTTGAACTCTTTTTGGAATTACAAAGGAAGACTGACACAAAATAAGTTTTCTTCAGGCTAAGTCTGATGCAGGTGCTCTGAAAGTCTTAGGTTTATTGGAAATGCCTGTGAGAATAAAACAGAGATGTACAATTCTAATAGGAGGAAGCAAAGCTAACAATCTTTATTTTGGCACTGCCTGCCAAATTAGAGAAAGCATCATTCAAGTAAGGTTTTTGAAAAGAATAGAGATGTATTTTTTTTCAACTAAACTGTCAGTCTTGTACAAAAAGAGAACATGATTCAGAATAAATGTAATGGAAGAACAAATAAGGCTAGACAGTTACAGTATAACTCTCTGGAAAAGAATATTCAGAGTTTAGGGAGAGGTAGAAGCATGCTGGAAACACTGACAGTTCCTAGAGAAAGCAAAGCCAACAAGGGAAAAGTCACAAAGAAGAAGCAGCAGTTGAGGTAAGAAAAGGTCAGAAGTTCTGACATTTGCCCTTAAATGAGCATACCTGGAAGGAAATTTCCTTTGATACTAAAACAGATTGATTAGAGTTTGTCAGAATGTATGCAACAAAGCATTGAAGACACAATGATGTTTTATAAGAAGGACTTTTGAGGTCAGCCATTACAATACTACCTCTTTGTGCTATATACCTGACTGGAGAAATACAGAAACTGCTTTAAGCATGGACAGGCACTTTGGCTGACTTAAAAGAAAAACAGAGGGAATACATGATAAAAACCCTTAGGATTTATGGTATTAATATTCTCAGGAAATATGTGCTTAATAAAGTAATACAAAATTATTGCAGGTTTTTCATATAAATACTTTGATAAAATTTGACAGTGATACTTTATATTTATATTCTATATTTTTTCAGATAATGTCTCTCTAGCCATTCCTGAAATCAATAAAAATCAGGCTGTATTTCAGCTTAAAATATTTTTGTCAGAACTCAATGCATATCAACTTTAATTTTATTTTCATATTGTTGAAAACTATATCTTAATCTGAAAAATTTTAAAAATCCTGAGACACTTAACAGTTGCTGTAATTTTTGCTTTACATGTTTCTATGGGCAGCCTGTCTTTTCCCACATTACCAGCACAGCAGCCATGTGGATGAAAAGCAAAGAGAGGATTACAATGCTCTCGGGTACTGCTCTTTTAGAACAGCAGAGACATAGTCTTCACAATTCTAATTAAAAGAAAGAAAATACTTCAATGCTATGCTCAATTTTTTTTTTTAATTTTTTTTTTTTTTTTTTAAGATTTTAAGTCCTTGACTCTTAGGACACTTCTAAGTCCATATCTGTTTCCTAGCACAGACTTGCCAACATTCAGGATGCTGAAATACAGGCAAGTGACGAAGTCATAGACTTGGCTGTACTTTCTTAGGAGGCAGGTTTCATTTCATTTGAGCAGAGCCAGTTAAGCGAAGTTAAGTTAAGCGAAGACTGCATGAAATACATACGTGGAAAACAAGTATATTTTTACTTTACATTAATAGAGGAAAGAATATTCCAATACAGTTTTGGCTAATAATAAAAATATAATGGTAAAATAATTATATTATATAAAATATATCCGTGGTTGTTACAACTGAAAATGTTCCTATTTCCCTTGCTCTTCAATATGGAGAATAAATACCTTAAGAACAAAGAATGCTACTGATGGTGATATTTAAATAACACGAAAGGTGAATAGAGTGAATCTGCAAATGTTACAACATTCTATCTAGATGAAATAATGTTGGTTTTGTCATTTGAAAAGCAAAAGGTAGTTTCTAAGACTACCTTGTATCAAAACTCAGAAGGTCAGCCTTTGTTGTTTGCCTCAAAAAGACCCTAAAGTGTTTGTTTTGCTTGGGTGGCAAAAGTTCTGGTGCTTTTTACTAAACAATTTCTAGATACTTCTTAGTAGCTCTCCACATCCACAGCTGTCCTTTGGTTTAATTAAGCACATTCTCTTTAGACTTACATGGTCAAATAAATTATCACTGCGATTATAATCTGAGTGATCTCTATTGAAAAATAATTATTTTATTCTCTATCATAATCTATGCATAAACTTGCATCTCTTTGTCAGAGCACTAAATATTGACGACTGTTTGCACCCTCACAAATTATACTGTATGTTATGATTTGTTATACTTGAATTCTAACAAGACTTGAATGCTTTTGTAACTAAAATATATTTTAAAATTATCATCTGTGTTTTGTATTGCTTATTGGCACATTGATTAACTGTACTAATTTAAAAACGTCAGATGTTGCGTAGATTAAGCATATTTTACTCTTCCTGTTCTAGACCCCAGGTTCAGATCTACCAAAAATTCAAATGTATGTAGAACAATGAAAAAAAAATCTGTCATATCATACACTCAAAAGAAAAGTAAATTGAAATGAGGAGTGAATAGTTGCATTGCGTATGTGGACGAGAGTTGAAGTTTGTCAAGTAATGACTGCATTTACAGGGAATGTTGCACATAGACTCCTATACACCAAGACAAACCCAAACCACCTTTTCAAGGAATGTATTCATGACATTAATAAATTATAACTTTCCATTTAATTTTGACACATGGAAATAGACAAGGTTATTAACGGATAGGGACATAATATCTGTATTAGCTGATTAATAGTAACACTTTAAGATTCTTTATATTTTTGTTTGAGTTCTTAAAGATAAAAGACACTAACAGGAAAAAAATATCTCTCATTAAAAATTATCTATGTATTTAAAATTAAATGTAACAACAGAGAACAGGCAAGAATATCTGTAGTTTGCAAACATCTGACTGTGGTATTGCTATAGGCAGTACCTACAGGGCCTTGGGAAACAGCTCTAGTTTTGTTTTTTTTTTATTTGAGAGAAGAGGTACATTGGGAGTTGCTGAACCTTATAATTCAATAGCCATAAGGCTACCACAACACCATGAGTCATCAGCAGTCATGGCAATGGTAAGCTTGAATAGAATACCTGTACAAATATCTATCTACATGTGGTCAGACATACAGGTGAACACTGGCAGCAAACAGATCACTCACACAGACATGAAAACTACTGATGGCCTCATCCCGTTCCTGTCTGGTCGCTAAGGATGAAAGCCCATTAATCAAAAAGATGTACAGTGTGGCTCCCTGTGGAAGGAGAGCTCAGATTCTCTGTGTCCCTGGTTGATGGGCTCCCAGGCATACCAGCCACCAAGGCCAGAGCCCTTTCTTCTTGCTGGTGCTCACTCCTGCACACAAGCCATGGACACGCTCAGTAACCGGCTGTACTGTCAGTCTACCCAGTAGGTGTCCCTTAGACCTACAGGGGCTCCAAAAAACACATGTGCAAATGTGTCTGGTAGCTGGACCTATGATTGTATGAACTTCCTCATGAGGGGAAGACAAGGGACAGGTACCAATTTTTTCACTCTTGTAACCAGTGACAGGATCTGAGAGAATGGCAAGAAGCTGAGTCAGAGGAAGTTTAGGTCAGTTATCAGGACATGATTCTTCAGCCAGAGGGTGGTTGGGCACTGGAATGGCTCCCCAGGGAAGTGCTCACACCCTCAAAGCTGACAGGGTTCAAGAAGCATTTGGAAAATGCTCTCAGACACATGGTGTGATTCTTGGGGTGCAGGACCAGGAGTTGGACTTGATGATCATTTCAGCATATTCTATGATTCTATGGTTTATTAATGTAAATTTTATGTTGTGTACCTGTTCCATGAAAAATGAATTCAAACAATTATTTTATGTTTAAAGAGCTAAGATCTAAGTATATTGTGAATTTCTTTTTAATCAATTATTATATCATGTGTATCATTATCAGTTATTAGTTTATAATTTTACTGTTAATTAAAATATTATTTGACACACAGATAGATTTTCATTTGTCTTCTGATGCTATCCTGTATTTATGCTGGACCTGAATTTGATCCCATATTTATAATCCATCTGAGGAACACAAGCTCCTCTAATGTCCACAAAAAAGTGCATTAACTTCTGAGAGATGATAGAAACACTGGTGAGAAAAGGATGATTCATAAACCCTTGGCTACTTTTCATCTAAGTAATGTTCTTGGCAGGATGAACACTTGTCTGACTTGGAGAAACAACAAATGACTTTGAAAATTAACCAGGGTCTAGACTGCTCAATGAAGCATATATTATTCCTTCCTTTTCTCTATAATGGAGAATTGCTGCTTCAATGGTTTCCTCAGCTTAATCAGCAAATCTATCTTCCGTACTTTCCTAGTGGCAGAAAAATTTACGTTTATACTTTAACTTTCACTGTTCTCCAAAATTTAGATGCAGCCTTGATTTTCTTTGTTACCATCATGACATGACGAATTAATATAAATTATTAGTGCTTACAACCACTTTCATTTTGATTTAAAACTTGAGATATTTTTTAAAAGTAACTATGGACATGATTTTATAGATAAACAAAATCGTGCACTTCAAAATAGAAACATTTGTGCAACAACAATATATTTTTTAAATATATTCATGTGTTTTGGATAAACCATATCTTTAAACAAATAATCTCAGGAAAAATAGATGCTTTGCTGGGTCTAAAAAGAAAAGAAATCTCAGACATTAGTTTGCAACAGCAGCTTAGACAGCTGGCCATTTTACAATTTCAGTGACAATGTCTTAATTGACCATAAAGTCAATTAAGATTTGACTTCTGAAAAATCTTTCTAGGCTCTGTACATAGGCCTTTGCTCATGGTACATCTATGACCACACACATCTATATTAAACGTTCCTGTAATGGTTTCAGTAATTGATTGCTGCAGTACTGTTTCTAAAGAACATATTTTCTTGTTGGAAATCATCATGCTCCAGCTCCCATCATTGGATATTTTCATATCTCTTTCTGATACACTAACAATACCTTTATCTGAAAGCTCTTTCTCAGTACAGTGAATGCACCAAGTGACAGAAACAGTAATTATACCCCACAGCAATTTTGTGTTTAGACTTATCAACACAAAAAATTAATTTTTAAAATAAATGTTAATAAAAAATGTGATTTGTATAAACTATGAAGTGATTCTTGTCAATTAAAGAACATTAAAATATTATCCTAAATACAAAAATGGTGAGAATACTTGCATCACAAATATCTAGACTTCCTCACTCCCTAGTGAACAAAACAAAAGGTCAGAAAGAACAGTCTAATTTAATTTCAAGAAATTGGTTATTCAATGAGTTTTTTCAAGGGCTCTATCTTTGCTTCATAAAAAATCAGAGAAGGGGATCCTTTCTATTTAATTCTTTAAAGATTGTGCTATACTCTTCCTTATATTTTTGTTTTGAATTCTAAATATGAACAATTCAAACTGAAGACACCCCACACGCATGCCCAGTATCCATATATAGCCCATAAAATTACATTTTTTAAGAAAACTGTTAGTGATTAAGATAATAAGACTGAGGAATCAAAATAGATGTGCTGAAGAAACCCATGTTAAATGTCTCATGGTTGCCTCTTCAGCTATGATTAAATGGAATAAGCTCTGAAATCCTTAGTACATGGAAGTTCTTCACCTGTTGCAGCAGGTCCAGAGGAGGGCCACAAAAGATATTAGAGGGATGGACCACCTGTCCTCAGAAGATAGACTGAGAATGCTGGGGCTGTTCAGCCTGGAGAAAAGGCTCTGGGAAGACTTTGCTGCAACCTTTCTAACTTAAAGGGGAATTATAAGAAATGTGGGGATAGATTTTTTTAGTAGGACCTCTAGAAATAGGACAAGGGGTAATGGTTTATAATTAATAATGGTAGATTCAGACTGGATATAAGAAAGAAATTTTTAATGATGAATGTGGAAAAGCATTGGAATAGCTTGCCCAGAGAGATAGTGATTGCCTCACTCCTGGAAACATTCAAGATCAAGAGCCCCATCTGAGCAACCTTATCAGGTCCAAGATGTCCCTGCTCATTGCAGAGAGAGGTGAACTAGAGAACCTTCAAGGATTTCTTCTGACCCAAACTATTCTATGATTCTATAATTCTATGAAGATGACCAGGGTCAAACAGGTTTTGTTTGGGTTTTTTCTTTGTTTCTCTTAAATTTTTTAATCTGTTTTGGGAGACCCTAGTCTATTTCACCTGAATTGTAAGTAAGTAAAATGCACATTTAGCATACTTACCACCACACTTAAGTATTTCTCAAACAGCATTGTCTGGATTGCCCTTCCTAAACTATAAAAGATTCTGATCACTATGAGATATGCAATAAATTTTTAGTACTTCTACAACCATATTGAAATTTGTTATAATATGCAAACTGATCAGTAGAATGAGTCCTTTCTTCTTGCCTTTCCTTGAAAACCGTGAAGTGTTCACAGAAGAATGACTAACAAAAATGCATCTTGATTCTTGTGATTCTTATTCTTATTAGATTACTACTTTAAGTTACAGCGAAGATATAATTGTATTCTTTCCATATAGTTAGACTCATTAGAACAGAATTTTAAAACAAGGAAATTATGACAAATCTGCTTACTATGTGAGATATTTCAGACACACTCTGTTGATAAATTCAAACTGAATACAATTCTATTAGTCTGCAGCCTTGGAGAACACCTCTTGTCATGCAGGAAGAAAAAGTTTGTTACTCCCCAAGCAAATTATTTTTTGCCTTGAACCCTCATATTCTGTAATTTATGATAATAAGTGTTGGTCAGAGCACTGGGGACTGGCTCTAGGAAGATGCTTAAAGAGAATCAAAAGATAATCAAAGAAAAAAAAAACAAAACATATTCTTTTCTGTCCACATATTGGCAACTCAGTACAGCATTTGCAAAGACAACATGCAATATCTTACTCATCACAAAATTTGACAGTATGAGGTTTACTTGTGTCCTTGTTTCAGTTAGGATAGAGTAAATATCTTCTCAGAAGCTGTTACAGTCAAGACATTTTCAACATATATGAACATCTTAAATCCAGCATGAGATTCTTAAAAAAAATTCTAATAACATCTTCCAGTAATATACATGAACTTAGTTTGTTATGGTTCTAACACATCTAAATGTAGATTCCGGGACCACTTATAGTAGGAGAATTAGAATCATCAGAAATAACTGAAGAATTTATTAATTATTTTATTTTCCTTTTTATGATATTGAGAACATAGACGTATGTTAAGACATTCACCATTTGTGCTGTAGAGAAATCTGACAGAAATAGCTATATATAAAAAGGGGCCTATAATTTAGGTGGAGGAAAAAGCCCACACCTTCTTATAAGCAAATTCATTTTTCCTCAACAATGCAACTGTTCTTTCTTCTCCTGCAAATGGCATATCCTTTTCTGCTATTATGCATGAGCTGTATGACTTTTCCACTGCTTTGTGACTGTATGATTAAATCAGTCTTGAAACTAAATGTTAATGAGGCAAAATGAATTCCTGACTGTTATAAAGATATTCTTATATACAAAATATTTACTAAACTATACTGATCAAATCTCACCATATAATTTTACATCTTCTTATTTTATTTTTAAGAAAGAACTGCATCATCCACATTCTACTGAAAAGCAGCACTTGTGTTGTATAGTTATAATAACAAAGAGAAATCCATACAATTATTCTGAACTGGACCTAATATAATTACTCTCAGAAATTAGAGCTGCTACAGGGTAATCAGTAGTGTACTCAAGAGTGTTGAGATCTTTCATTTTCACCGACAGTATTAACCAATTTTTTCTCTGGTCTACTTCCCCTAATGAAGTCACATTCACCCATTCCTTTCTTATACTGTAGCCTGGCACAGTAAAGTGACTTCTAAATTTGGCATTTAAATATTTTTGTTGTATGCCTCCAACTCAAACTTCCAGTTGCAGAACCAAGCACTGAAACTCGGTTCCATTCATAGTGCATGAGCTTAAAAGCCCAGACATGAGAGAGAATGCATACAACAAGGGTAAAGACGTTCCAGGCATAGGACGTTTCTGATCCATAGCTGTTTTGCATCTTCAAGATTTGCTTTATGGTCTAGGACTCAGAATAGATTTTGGCAGAGACACTTTTGTTAGATGGCTGTGGGATTGCCTGACATTATTTAAAAAGGTAAGGTAAGCTTACCTTACTGTCAAGGTAAGAAAACAATTAGAAGGGCTGCTTAGTAACTGTTTTCTTCCTATTTTAATATGTGATTATTTTCTTCATACAATTCTTAAAATATGTCCACAGGTAGACTTAACATATAAATTTAAATCTAAATCCTGTGTTAGGATTTATATCATTAAGAGGTGTGTGAGTTACCCTGAAGACACACAAGTCTCACAGCAATTAGGTTTCCAAACCCTGAAGTGTCCAGCTTCCTGTTTTTTGGCCATATAAACAAAAATTAAATGCTGTGATACCTAATTAGGCAAGTATCCTCCTCATACCTGAGCCTGTTTGGAACTCACAAAATATTCATTTACTGATTCATCTCAGCTGTGGTGTTCAAGAAAATAATTGTGCTTAGATCATGATTTCATGATTTTTAGCTACTAGATATAGGTTTCACCTGAGATGCAGATTGCCTTTCTGACATGTTTTTAAAAAACAACATTCAATAATGCTATTATACCGAAAAATGGAAACAGTACAAAGAAAGGGAGTATCTTAACTAATTACAGACATAAATAAGAATTTGAAAATCTCCTGTGTAATACTTCTCAGGGAATTACTATGCATTCATGAATGACTTAACCAAGCTATTTAGTAGAGAAGCATTGACTTGCTTCTTGGTAACATTTGTGAAATGAATTTATATGAAATTTCATATATATTAGATATTTCCCCAGGTCCTTTTTAGTTTTGTACTGAAATACAGGATTTCATAACCACTTGAGTTTCATTTCTCAAGTCAAGCACGGCAGCATGGGATTTTCTATATCATATTTTCAAAAGTCTATGGATCAACTTCTTGATTATACCAAAGTATTAAGTTACAAACACTTTTGCCTTATGTATTATTCCAAATTATTTAAACAGCTAACTTCCAATAACATAATATAAATTTAGTGCAAATGACTTCCTGAATAGTCCAGTAAAAGTTTCTTTCAATACGAGACTAGAGTTTCAAACCTGCTCCAATTTTATTTAAGAAATGAGTTCTCACTGATTTTAATGAGATTAAGAAATGGTAACTCTTCCTTTATGCAGGATGATTATCTTTAATAACTAAAAATAAGATAATTCATATAGAACAAGTTCTTCAGTGCCTGTTTTCTTAATGATAATTTTCTGATCCTCCATTTTTGGAAGATGTCTAATGAAAAGAAACTTTAGTCTAAAGTAAGAAAAAGTAAACATTTTCATATATCTCTGAACAATCAGAGAAAGATATTTTAGTAGAAAAAAAAGAGAAGTTTTAGTTTAGGAAATAAAAAGTGAGGGTGAGTAAATAAATGAATATTGAATGCTTTCTTCATTTGGCTTTGCTGCCCCACATATTTGTTAAAATATTGCTAAAATCTGCAAAATATTTTCAATTTATAATATTTTTTCAAGCATTTATTGTAAATACAGAACTTCAGTCTGGATTTGATGACTTCCTTGTCTAATAAGATCCAGTATATTGCCACCTTTGAGTATCTTTCACTGTCAGTTTTCAGATTCTCTTGACTTTCACTCCCTCCTCTCATCTCTGATGCAATTTAATCTATCAGAAATTCAAGCTGTCTCCTTTCCTCTCTCCTTCCCTCTCCTCATTCCCTTGTTGCTCTTCAGCTTTAGATCAGTCACAAACACTTTGATGATATCACCTTCCTTCTGTATTCTCTGATAAAAACCATTTCTTTTATGTGCATTTAATTTTCTAATGTAGTGCAGCAATGTTCTAATTTCTATAACATGCTCTTGCAGTTCAGCTTCATCTGCTTGATTTGATTGGAAACTATTAAACACATCAAGTGTTTCAGGGCTAGACATTGTGAGACATGATATTATCTGCTGAGTTTTACAACCTTGCCACACATTCCTACTTCAGACATGGAATACATTGCTGTTTAAATCTTCTGCATGTATTTTTTTATACTACCATAATGCTCTGGCCTTTGAATATTTTCATTACTTTATTTTTCCACTCAGGATGTTTATAAAACAGTAGCCATTCTGCTAATGCCTTGTGATTGTTGAGAATATGTTACATCAGCAGGATTGCAGTAATAGGATAAGATCCTTCCCATTACACCTCTTCAACCTTGTCTGCCTTGTACCCATGCTAACAGGCTTTGCTGATATGTCATGTTCTTCATTGATATGAACTGACCTGGGAAAAGGTCCACTTACCATACTGCACAGTTCCAGAAATTCACCTCCTAGTTGATCAAAGAGGAATCAATTTAGGGTGAATAAGTCAATTTATGTTGCAGTCAGACATTTAGCCTTTTTATTCAGATCATCTACATACTACTATTTTCAAAATTTAAAAAAAAAATGTGGGGATTCTTCAGTGCCAATTTAAGATCCAGCTAAGAGACAGAGTGAATCTATGCTTATTTAAATTCTAAGACAGGACTAACAACAATAACCTAGTCCATGATGACTGTATTTTTTTGTCCAGTTGTGTTTCTTTCAGTAGAACAGCCTTCACTTTCTCCTAGACAAAAGTACTGTGATAAAGGGTCCATCTACATTGTAGCTACTGGTGCCTGTGCTTCCAGTCCTTCCTTATCGGTAGATAAGTAGAATTCCTCAAATTTCAGATGGCTTCTGTTCTTATGCCATGATGATCTGGTTGTCTCAGTGTCCCACAGTCTGCGAGAAGTTGCTTGGTAGGACCTTTGTTTCTTATGGGATAGCTGACTGTAAATGTGGCCCTTTCTGCACAGGTAGTGTCTGTGACTGCAGGAAAGGAGAGAGATTCAAAAAATCATCTGCTTTTATGCATTTTAAATACACATAACTATATACACTAATTTTTTCATTCATCAGCAATCATAGGCCCTTTATATTCCCATCTCACAGTGTTTAATTCCTCCTTTTCCTACCAAATTTAGTTTCTATGATGCAGATTCCAAGAAATAGTTATATCCTAAATCTTGGGGTCTGGAATGCTCAGAAGCTTCTTCCTCTGCAATGCTACAGGCTGGGGACAGAGTAGCTGGACAGTGCCCAGGCAGAAAGGGCCCTGGGGGTGCTGGTGGCAGCAGCTGAACATGAGCCAGCAGTGTGCCCTGGTGGGCAGGAAGGCCAAAGGCATCCTGGCCTGTGTCAGGAATGGTGTGGCCAGCAGGAGCAGGGAGGTCATTCTGCCCCTGTACTGGGCACTGGTGAGGCAGCACCTTGAGTGCTGTGTCCAGTTCTGGGCCCCTCAGTTTGGGAAGGACGTGGAGACGCTGGAGTGCGTCCAGAGGAGGCAATGAGGCTGGAGAGGGGCTGGGAACACAAGCCCTGTGAGGAACAGCTGAGGGAGCTGGGGGCATTAAGCCTGGAGAAAAGGAGAAAGGTCAGAGGTGACCTCATCACTCTACAGCTCTCTGAAAAGTGGCTGTAGTCAGGTGGGGGACGGCCTCTTCTCCCAGGCAACCACTGGCAAAACAAGAGGATACAGTTTTAAACTGCACCAGGGGATGTTTAGGTTGGACATCAGGAAAAAATTCTTCACTTCCCCAAGAGGGATTTGGCACTGGAATCATCTGCCTAGGAAGGTGGTGGAGTCACCGTTGCTGGTGACTATTTAAAAAAAGACTGGACATGGCACTCAGTGCCATGGTTTAGTTGATGAGGAATTAAGTCATAGGTTGGACTTGATGATCTCAAACATCTTTTCCAACATAGTTCATTGTGTGATTCTGTGAAAAATACCTTTATTATTTCTACCATTTTAAAACCCCTATAATTCTAACTTGTGGATCTTTCACATGACCTTTTCTGTCCAGACTTGTTTTCCTGATGCTACCTGCATTGTCTATACACTGTCATTTCTGGAGCTAGGTAAAATTCTATAGACATGAAGTGTCAAAGTTTTAAAAAATTTCTAAATACTAATGTCTCTCATTTTTAACAAAAAGCTCCAAAATGCCTGAATTAAGTTATATTTCATAGAATCATAGTGTGGTTTGGGCTATAAGGTATCATAGTTCAAAGTCCCCTGCCATGGATTGGTACAGCTTCCATTTGTTTAAAGTTTACTCCAACCTGACCTTGAACACTTCCAGGCGTGTTGTATCCACAGCTTGTCTCATCAACTGCTTCTGCTGCCTCACCATTCACATAGTGAAGAAGTTCCTTATTATACCTAATAGATATCCGCTACCTTACAGCAAAGTACTGGAAGGTTGTTCTCAGGTTTCTCTGGTGTTCATATGAGGAGTGATCCAGCCATCTGACCATCTTCATGAAATTGTCTTGACCAACTCCAACAGGTCCACATATTTCTTCTGTTGGGGGCCTCAGAGCCAAACATAATACTTACAGTGGAGTCTCACCAGAGCAGAGTAGAGGGTCAGAATCACCTCTCTCACCCTGCTGTCCATACTGCTTTGAATACATCACAGGATAGGGTTGGTTTTCTGGGCCTTGAGCACACATTTCCAGGACACATTATGTGTCTCCAACACTCACTCCCAAGTCCTTCTCCTCTGGGCTACTCTCAATGCATTCTTCATCCAGCCTGTATTTATGCCTGGATTGCCCTGATCCAGGTGCAGGACCTGGCACCTGGCCTTGTTGAACTTCATGATGTTCACACAGGTCCATTTCTCAAGGCTGTCATGGTCCTTCTGGGTGACATTCCTTCCTTTCAGTGGTGTTGATTGCACCACACAAGTTGTTTGGTGTCGTCAGCAAACTTGCTGAGGGTGCACTTGATTCAACTGTCCCTGTTGCTGACAAGATTTCCTACAAAAATATAAAAAATATATTAATTGCTTAAGCAGATCTATGTACACATTGTCCTCTTCCCCTTTCACTGCTACACATCATAACATTTTGGTAGAATTACAATGATATTGTCTTCCTCAATGACTCAGCCTGAGAAGAGGGGTGTTTGAGTCGTAATGCAGTGACTCATATGAAACCCTACTTTGAACAAAGCTGTGGGGGCAATATTCTCCCATTATTCACTCCAATATAAAATATTAAAATAAATGTGAACAATGGTGAACAATCAGCATAATATAGTTTGTTTTCTTTACTTCTTAAATGCTTGTATAGTTAACTATGGTGAAAATCGTTACTGAATTATTATATGTTGATGAAAATGATAGACTTTACGCCAGCAGAAGGATACTAGATTTTGTGAAGGTTATTGTGAAGGTTCCATAGTTCATGTCATTTGAGCTTCTTTCCTCTTAAAAACATTCATTTTGTGAGGTTTTTAATGGTATTGTTTTGGTTTTGTTTTTTTTTTTTATTATGTGTGATTTATCATCTGTTGATCTGGAAAGTGAAATTCAGCAAGCAAGGTCACCATTCAAGCTAATTGGCCTTTGATCTTCATGCTTCCTTTCTACTATGATGTAATGCAGATATTTAATTTTTCTTTTTTGAAATATGTGCATTTGAGTGAAAAATATGTTCTTTTTTTTATCTGTATCAGTTAAGGTTTATTCACAGAAGAGGTATATTTTTGCTATAAATGTGAAATATAGTTTCAAGGTTATAATTCTTTGGTTTCTCCTGTGTGTTTCAGTGTTGCTTTGTGAACAGCATTGTGAATTACCCTGGCTTATATCATCTTTTTCCTCAGAGACACTCCCACAAAAAATAGAAACAAAAAACCCCAAGTAGAATGGAGAAGAATCACAATGTGGATAACCTTGTACATTTTATAGATAATTGCCCCTCTGGGACTGTATAATTCAGAGGCATAAAATGGACTGATCCTCAAACTGTAGGAACTAGAAAGCCTGACGTTTTTAAAAAAAAAATAAGAAAGAAAAAAAAAAAAAAAAGAAGAAAACTCTCATCTACTATGGGCATTCAGCTGTGAAATAATTACTCCACTGACCTCATTTTACCACTGACATCTATGAGAGCAGAGATTTATCAAGGCTGAGTGCTTCTGCAAATCTCACCTTTAGTGTCAGTAAGAAAACCTGCTCATTCCAAATTCTCACTTCACCCGATACTTTAAGGAACTACCATGAGGATCTGTGATAGCCCCTCTGAGGTTGGAGGGGCAAATAATGGAGGACAGAAGAGAAAGGATAAGTAATCTTTTCTTTCCTGCACCTATACAGAAATGTTCTGCAGTAAAAACGTCCCATTCTACTTGTAAAAGTTAATCAGGTCTTTAACTTTATGCCTGAATATTATTTATGATTATTAATTCTACTTCAAACTGGTTTTAATATTTAAATTAAAGCATCACAATCTAACAAAGAAATCAATGGTGGATTTTGCTGAAAATAGTACAATGACTAAATGAATCTATCTTTTTATTACCATTTTAATAATATATTGTGCAAAACTTCTTAATATGTGGTGGATCTATCAAAGGCTTTGTGGCAAGACTCTCACCAGCCAAATGAAAATGTGGCTCTATCTTGAGTACACATGAACAAGACTCTTGCTGAGAATAGTTATAAACATACTAAAAGAATCTGGTAAAAGGTGGTAACAAAAATTCACCTTTACATACCCAGTGCAAAGTGGTACTTGAGTAAATAAGTTGTGAAACTCCTAGTGAAGTGAAGTGAAATGAAAGATAACACGAATTGGATCCATACAGGTAGGCTTCACTCACATTAAACATAAAACCATGTAAAAGTTGTGCTATTTACTGCTGTTTCTGTGAGTGAATTTTCTTTTGTAAAGATATTATATACCAGAACATAATTTTTAAGGGGTCTTACATGTGTTTTTACAACAAAAACTATTAGCATAGTAAGAGAAGAGAATTAAGAGATTTTTGTACAGATTTCAATTTATTTTCCTTACAGTGCATAATTCCATAGAATAGAACATTTTTGCCCACTGTTCTTTAACACCGTATCGTAAGACAGAAATATTAATTCAAAACACTATTATACTAAGCTAATAACACTTAAACATAAATAATGTTTTAATTATAGATTTTCATGTCTTTTCAATGTCAAATCAGAAAAAATCCTTACAGTAAATATTTTTCATATTCCATCTAGTAATATTTTATATAAATATAACCAAAATTTATTAAAGAACAACTAGAATTGTATTTTCTCATATTAGTCTAACTCTTTTATAAATGCTCACTTTTATAAAATAATTGCCTTGCACATGTATGAATTAATTGTCATTGTTTTTCTGGTTTCATTTATTCATTCAATGGTTTGAAATGTCCAAAGATATTGCAATATCTTTTTTAAAGACTGTCAATACTTCTAAATGCCATTTTACAAGTCATACTTTTGGGTCTCCTGTTGTCAGGTTTTTAAAATATAAATATATAAAAATAAAATACTTCTTTCTCTTGTTGTTTTGTTTCCTTGGGTTTCTGGGGCTTTTGAGCTTTGTGTGCTTCTATGAGCTTGGCTTCCACCTGACTTAATTTGTCTCTGTGTCTGTCTCTGTGAAGGCTTTCTGTTTTCCCCCAGCCCTGTGTCTGAAGAAGAGGTCAAGACCATCGTGTTTTTGTGTTCAGGAATTTGTTTATTCTTTGTTATCTCATATTCATTCCCTGGCCTGCCATGCTCTTCTCTGCAGGCCAGGCTGTGCTGAACTCTCTGCCTCTTGGGACGGTGCTATCTTTTATACTAAAAATTACGTATGCTTTATTTACAACAATACTTCAGTGTCTATTAACTATATAGAACATTGTACTTTTGTTCTAGACCAACCAAAATGTGCCACACCACTACAAAAGATGGAGAACAAGAGACAAAGAAGAAGCTCAGGGACGCACCCCATTTCCTCCATCTTTGTCCCCTGATCCCACATTTTTAAATCCTACAATTCTACTTTTTCACCCTGTGACATGCTAATTATCATTCTGTCTAAATTCTTGTGACTTATAAATTTCCCCAGGACAGTCAGAAGAATGTCCTGGTTCCCACATCCTGTCAAAAATATATGGTAGTTTTTAATCTACACGTTAGGAGAGCATTATTTTTTTTCTTAAGTCACAAATACAGGGTCTATTCTTTACTTTACATAGCCTATGTAACCTGTTTCAATTCTATTCCCTCAGCCATGTTATTTACTTCTGCAGCCATCGTTTCAGTCTTATCTTTTGTAGAGGTCATTGGCAGTGGAAGCTTATCACTTCTGGCATGAATTTGTTTGACCATGTCTAAGAGAGTGCTCGTCTTCTGCAAATTTCAGTGGAGGGTCTTCTATACAGAGGTCTCAGACATGACATTCCTGGTTATGAAGTAAGCATTGGTTTGGTTTGAAAGCACTAGTTTCCTTCAGTTTTGATTGGTAGTCTGAACACACTAAGCCAGCAAATAGCATTTTTGCAGCACCCAAAGCACACTAAGTACTATGTGAGACAGGTAGGTCTACAATGGACAGATCTGATCCTTTTTTTCTTTTGTGCAGAACAAGCAAACAGAGTGTGTTTAGTTTCATATTTACTTATGTGAGAAATGTTGTGATCTACTATTTAAAATGAAAATAATATACTGCATGAGTTCTTGTTAACCATAAGTCTTTCATACAGTCATTAAGATTCTTGCTCCTATGTTGTAAAGTTTCTCCTCCCCTTTATAAGATGCATACAAATACCTCACAAAATGAAAAATATTTGCATTAGAGCAATCAAATCTGTACGTGATTTATGTAATCTTATAGCAAAGTGTATTCTAGATATTCAGAATTAGATATACTTTAACACTAACTGATAGAGACCACAGAGTACATACAGTTTGTATAAAGCCTTCTTCCCTTTCAGCCTAGGATTTCAGTAAGAAGTTAAAAATGTATCAAGGGACATGAGGGTGAGTGAAAATGATGAGGCTATGACAGACATGAGGATAAACCAATCATACTTTTCAGAGAGTCAGAATTTCTCATGCTTTGGAAATTTCCCACTTTTCCACTGATCGGCTCTTTGGTTTCTGTTTAACGGTCATGGCAATTTCTAGTTTATTGCTGAAAAATAGATGTGAAAGAAATTGAATTTCACTCTCATTTCTTTCTCTGTGTTCCTTAGGGATTCTAAAACTGTATCCACACTGGATGTTTTAGAAGTATAAAAAAAGAAGCATTCTGATTCCTGTCCATAGCGAGCCTTTTTATAAACTTTAGTTAGTGTAAAATACAAATCTTATTCCATTCCGAAATTAACATGCAGTTCTTTTTTTCCCTCTTTATATCTCTGTTACTCAGATTTAAATGTTCTCTACTGAGGTATCACGAGGAAAAAAACACCTTTCCCTCATAACTGCTTGGAAGAGATGAGACTAGCAACTGAGTAACACTACTGTGATCACCAAGCAATAGTGACACGAAAAAAGCAAACAAAATAAGCTTCTATGTAAAGTAGCAATACAAGATGGGAGCAAAAAAAATGCATTATGTAAATCTGTATTTGCAAACTATTTCCATGTGATTCCTAACTCATATTTTGAGAAGCACAACCCAGCAGGCAAAGTCATAAGCATACAACTCGGTAACTGTTTTCTATTTACTGCAACACTGTGAGTTTAGAAGTTCAGATGAAATGGGAAACTTGTTCAAACTCACTGAGGAAAGGCTAAAGAGGAAACAAGCAGAAAGCAATAATGCAAATGAACCCAGACAAGATTAGGTAAAATGAAAATTGAATTTAGAAAATCAGTGCTAAACAGCAGGAAAAAAAAAAAAAAAAAAAAAAAGTGGGAAATGCATAACAGAAGCTCGCACTCCTGTGGTCTAATTAAATGTGACGTGTATAGCACACTCCAGAATTAAAAGACACTCCAGAATGTCATGTGTCTGGCTCTAAGGGGCCAGTTTCTGATATTGACACAAGATTTAACCAATGAAAAGAGTGGATACGCCTTAGCGAATACACCTTTAAGGACAGGGAGGCCCGGGAGTCGCTCTCTGTCTCCTGACCTGTGGGGAGGCGGCGGGCCGGGTGCGGGCTGGAACCGCTCGGCCCGGCCGGGATTCTCCACTCCTGGAGGGGCGGGAGCGGCTGCCGAGCCCTCCCCGAGGAACCCACCGGGCCCGGCCGGGAGGGGCAAAGGAGCCGGCAGAGCCTGCAGAGCTTTTGTTCCAGTCGAAAACCAAACCACGCTGGCCTGAGGCTGTGTCGGCATCGGGAGCGGCTGAGCATGGGGACAGCACCTGGATGGGCACCAAAGGAGCTGAGCATGGGGACAGCACCTGGATGGGCACCAAAGGAGCTGAGCATGGGGACAGCACCTGGATGGGCACCAAAGGAGCTGAGCATGGGGACAGCACCTGGATGGGCACCAAAGGAGCTGAGCATGGGGACAGCACCTGGATGGGCACCAAAGGAGCTGAGCATGGGGACAGCACCTGGATGGGCACCAAAGGAGCTGAGCATGGGGACAGCACCTGGATGGGCACCAAAGGAGCTGAGCATGGGGACAGCACCTGGATGGGCACCAAAGGAGCTGAGCATGGGGACAGCACCTGTATGGACACCAAAGGAGCTGAGCATGGGGACTGGCGCTGGTGGCCCCTGTGGTTTGTGCTGGAGGCAGCCTTGAAGCCACGAGCAGCCCTGACCCCCGTTCCAGACTGAGAGCGGCTGGCACAGCTCACATGGAGTCAGCAAAAGATCACGTGGCCAGCAGAAAGAAGCAGAGAGCTTGTTTCTAATACAAGACTTAGACGAAATTGACTATTTTTTCAGCATTACAAGACTTTATACTCGAAGAACACTAATTCTCTCTTGGGCTAGTAAGGAAAAAAGAAGGTAAAACTTTGTAAGAACAACCACATGAAATTGAAGTGGGTAAGTAAAGAGATTTTAGATTGAAGGGATTTTGAAAAGTTTGTTATTAATTCTTAAGCTTAGCCTGTAAAATTCTTTTGTGAAACTGTGGTAAAGATATACTTGATATATCAGATATTGGGTTCTCCCCACTAAGTTCATGGAATGCTTTGGGGGGTGGTAGCGTTCTAGCCACAATCATGAGCAGAGGCACCAGTGTTAGAAGTTTGATGAGAAACCTCGGCCCCGGGGATAAAAGGGGAAGACCTCTGTTCCAGAGATGGGTGAAAGGATGCTAGAACGGCTCATCCTTAAAATAACACCCCAATAAGCTGATATGAACTGAAAACACAGTTGTGAGGAGAAACTGTGAAAGATGGGAAAGACTTCACAAAGGCAGATCTCAGACAGCTGTGATTTGTGAAAACTGAAGCCACAAGAGTTCTTTTCTTGTTGGGAGTTTTCCATAGCATTAGCAAAGAATACTTTTCTCTCTAAATGAACTAAAGAAAGACTATTTTAAGAGGTTAAGAACTGACTAAGATTTTTCTGAGTTGTTCTGTACATCAATGAAAAGAGAAAAAGGTGTGGGGGAGGGAAGAAAATGGGTGTTCTAATTTCTGATTATTCTTTTTTTTTTTTTTTTTTTTTTTTTTTTTTTTTTTTTTTTGTCCTGTTAATAAAGTTGTTCTTTGTATCCTCTCAAGTTTAGGCCGGCTTTGTTATTTTCTCCTAATCCTATCTCTCAGTAGAGAATAGACCCACTACATATTTTGGCGAGCCAGCCAGGAGGAGTCTAAAATTGGCAAACCTAAATTGCCAATACATAATTAGTATTTCTGCTTAGTTTCAAACTGGAACTATGACACAGAATTAAAAGACACCCCAGAATTAATTCCTGAAGCTTTGTCTAGGTTACTAAACTAAACAGCGCCAGGGGAAACAGTTAAATATTGCCATATAAGCATTTATAGCACATAGCAGATATAGCAGATCCTCTGCCATAGTTCTGGCTTTGGCTAGAGCTGACTGAGGCTGGGGTGAGCCAAAGCCAAGGATTGTTTCTTCCAGTCCTTTAGAAGGACAATCCTCTCAGTTTCTGGAAGGGAAAAGCAAGGGAGAGAGAAAAGGGATCTCAACTGCATGAGTACAAATAGTGTTTTGCTACTTGCACTCAAGAGAAAACTGTACCACCTGGAAAATCAAGTTTATTAGAAAGATATATTCAATGTCAATGTCTTCAATGACATATTCAGTGTGCTTTGGGAATCTGAATTACT
The DNA here is from genome assembly GCA_032173965.1 of Sitta carolinensis. Classification (NCBI taxonomy): domain Eukaryota; kingdom Metazoa; phylum Chordata; class Aves; order Passeriformes; family Sittidae; genus Sitta; species Sitta carolinensis. The sequence goes on along the minus strand of JAVUNC010000004.1, from coordinate 21,344,179 downwards.
CAAACTTCTGCCCTTCTGCCCTAAAATAACAAAAAAAACTGGCTTTGTATGACTGTAAGAAATCTCAGTGAAGCAACTGGAAAAGCTTGCGTTCACATCTCTTTAATAATATTCCCTTATATTTTGTAAATAGGTCTATTGTATCTGGAGAGTTAATTCAGGAATTGAAGACAGCACAGTCCTTTCGTATTACAGATCCTGATTTTGACAAATTTTGATTATGCTAGGTAAAGCCAGGTTATTACTTATTTCTATACATCATCTGTGAAGTAATACTCTATTACTCTAGTAGCAATCTATTATTATCTAGTACCAGTATTTTCATTATGTGTATTACAGTTTTCAGCATTATTGATGCCAATATTACTAATCCCTATTCTGATCTTAGGGTTCTATATAGCATACAAATATTACTTGTGCTAAAATGTTTTGAGATGAAGGGAAACTTGAAGGCTATTTATGTTAGTAAAAAGTACTGACTGCATTACAGTTCCTTCCTAATGGAAAGGAAGAATGTTACAGACGTAATGGAACATACAATGCTTAGGAATTCATAGCTCAGCATGCTGCCTCTGATCTTGCTGCCTTACTGTGGTGAGAAAGACAAATGAGATGCTTGATGGAAGTGCCCATATATTTATGATTTATAACAGGAGCTACTCTAGAATTTTGAAATTGCCTGCGTGATTTTAACATTCCGTGCTTGTTGTTTTAAGTGTTAATCGAAATTTATTAGGCTACTCTGAAAATTTTATCCACAAACTACAGCAGAACATTTTTAAAACATCTTTAAAATTAGAATTTCTTTGTCTCATTTTGCATTGACATTTGTTATGCTTTAATGCTATTTTAATCTTTCTCATTATCCATGAAATAGAGAGAGTTACTTAGAAATAATGAATACATGAAAAATTTTAAGTCCTTTCTTATCTTTTCATTAAACAGTTTTTTCTTCCTGTAAACACTGCAACATAAGCAAGACTTAAAATTCCAGATTTCCTCAGTACTGGACCATTTCACTAGATAACCAACAAAAAATATAATCAGCCCAACTTCTGTTCAAAAGTGAGAAGAAAGAATGTTGTAGGAATCTTTACTCTTAACAGGAGCTGTGCTGGGTTCAACATGGTGTGGAATGATAAGAGAGCTCCAACTCTTATCATCTGAGGAAGGAGAAGCTGGAGAAAAACTGTGTCTTTTTTCTAGATGGTTGAGTTTCATCCTCACTTTCTTATATTCAACAAATATTATTATTATTTTTGAAAATTATATTTCTAGTTTAATGTTGCTAGGGTAATCTTGCAAAACAAAAGCTCAGGAACACAATCGAAATCTTACAATAATTATTTGTATAGAATACTATTTTCAGGTAAATACGATCTGCTAGTGATGGCAATTGTTGCAGCAAATAAAGGTGGGCTGCAAATTATTTCTGTTAAAAAATTAAAATAACACATATAATGATATATCTAAAATATTTCTAAAACTCTAAATATAAATTAGTCTAAAATGCATGAAGCCATAACACATTGAAAAAATAAAATCATGTACAGAGGATTGGTCAGTGTTCGTTGGTATATGTTTAGAAATTTGAAATGTTAATAAATTTCCCTGCTGTACTTCCTATGCCATTTCCTAATCTTGTAGATAGGTAAGCATACTAATAGCTTTGAATTCTATGAAAGACACTGAACAGGAGCATAATATATAAACTATGTAGAAATTAGAAAATACTTATGCAAATGAGGAGTTTTTGTAACTGTGTATTTAACCCTTGTCCATGTTGGGGTCCAAATTTCCTGAATAAATACAGTTCCTAAATAAATAAACACCCACGTGTACTTGTAAAATGAATTCATACTCTACCAAAGTGCAAAAATGAGAAAAATGAGAGTGAATGAATGAAAGAATGAGCAATCTACAAATCAAAAATATGCTGTAAAATATTTAAGGAGAAAAAAAAGTACCATAACTATGCTCCGTAAAGCTGGTATATTTACAAAATTATCACTGAAGATTTTTGTTGCATTTTATACTGAGTCATTTACTCGAGTTAAATACTGCACTACTGATAATTCAATTCCTTCCATGTGTAAAGCTGTTTTGTCATCATATTGTCATGAAATATTTGAAAATTAATGAAAGTAAGCTACCTAGTTCTGCATGCTACAACTCAGTACCTTACAATGACAACTGAAGGATAAAAACTAGCAAATTCTGAAACTGCTTTTTTATTAATTCTGCTAATCTCAGAATTAACCATTCAAATGCTCATAAATCCAACATCTTTGCATTTCTAAAATAGAAAAAAAAAAAGACAACATAAATATCATAAAGATTTTTTTCCTGTATTTTAAATACATTTTCTTGATAATGGGCAATTAAAAGCTCAACTGTGTTGTTTTTTTAGAGGCAGAACTCCCCTAGGAGAGTCATAAGGGAGCTTTAAAAAATTGCAGTAGGGCACAGAGATCTTAAATGGTGGTTAGTAGGAAATCTATGTTGGAAATCATAACTCAAGTTTTAAGTACAAAGAAGATAAACTAATAAACACTGGGGAAGAGCTCACGAATATGTGAGAATGAGCTGCACAGATCCTGATGGTCAGCAGTTCAGATTTTCTAGAAGACATTGAAGGAAAAGATTGTAAGGAAGAGTAAGAGCTACCTGTTTCTAGGTGTGATGTCAGCAACATCTCTGATAAAGTAATTAGAAACAATTAAAACCAGTGCGAGGAGTGTCATACATTAGCCCAAATCTCAAAAAATCAGGAGACGGCCATTGAGCAACAAAGATGCTTTAGATATAGGAGAAATATGTGATTTTAAGGTATTTTTATGCATTCTGTGATAATTCAGAGCTTTAGAAAAAGACTCTGAAGCCCAAATATTCTTCAGTATCCTCACAAGTGAAATCAGATTTTGGCCCAATTTATTTTTTGACTGAAATGGAGGTTGAACCAGATAGACTCCTCAGATCCCTTCCACCTAAGTCTCATTTTGATATGATGATTTCATGATTTTTAATAACCTGACACCTGGAACAACCATACTGTCCTACTTTTTTAGGTGTGAATTTCTTCAGCCAAATATTATGTAGAGTCCAATTATTTAAATTCTCTTGTATAGAGCAATTGTCTTTAAAAATTAAGAAGTCCAAAGGGAAAATATAAGTACTGGAAGAAAAAGAGATTGTATAAATACAGCAGCAAAAGTGATGTGACAGCTTATATTGTACCGAGTACATGAACAATACTGGGTTTATTATGTAAAGGTGCTAGTCAGGTGCCAGCATCCATGGTGTCATTTTGTGGGCAGTCACCAAGTTCATTGAATTCAGGGGTGGAGTTTAGCCAGCTTTCACTTCTTTCAGGCAGGAAAGAAATTAAATATATAATTTTATTATAATTAAATAATATATTTGTTTAAAAATAGTGAAATAGCACAGTCTACTTTTTGATATATCTGGAAAGTCTGGAACAGAAATATGCCAGGGAAAATAAGCAGAGTTTGTCTGGAGTAGTGCAGAGAGTGGAATTATTGAATTGTAGGATTGTATGTCTGTAAACAACAAGCTGAAAGATAAAAGAAAGAGGCAAAAGGATAAAGAAAGCCAAGCAAAAATAAGACTCATGAGTGACAGTGGTCCAAAAGGGATAAGGCAAAGATTGATACATGTGATCTTGAGAAAGACCAGAAAAGAGGTTGTGAAAGAAATGAAATCTCTTGGAGTGTGCTTTCTGTGCTCAGGACAGCAGAACTGCTCCTGTGCTGCTGTGAGTGGAAAGTGAAATAGTGTTGTAGTTCTATCTCATCATTGCATTCTACTGAAATTTCCAACATACACTTAATAAATCTGCATTCTAATACTACTCAGATATAGAATAGAATTCATAATTATTTGGGTATGAGGGCTTTTACTCATTTTTTATTTATACTTTGTGAAAGAAAAGTCTCCCTGCATTGGAAAGACCTTGTAAACAAGTTACCTATCATACATGAGAAACCCACAACTAAACCTTTGCAGCATCTTGCCATGATGACTACACTTTCTCTTTCAAAGGAGAATTATGCAGAGAGTATATATTTTATTTCAGTGATACTCAGACATCAGTCCATTGAACTGGAACTAGAGTACACTGAACTAAGCACTCTAATTAATGTAAATAAGAAAAACAGATTTTGAATCACAGACTCATGCAGTTATCATGGTTGGAAAAGGTCTCTAAGATTATTGGGTCTAACCATTGACCTAGCAACACTGTACTCTATACTAGACCACACCTGCAAGTTGCACAAGAAAAGCCTTTTGAACACTTCAAGGGATGGCAATTCCACCACATTTAATTTATTATGTTCCATACTTCTGTACTTCAAAATTATTTAGTTCTATAAAATAAAAGTTTGAAAAGAAGTGCTCTAACTTAAGTATATGATTTTACAAATATGTTGAACTTATTGGAAATCTTGAATAAATTTTCCAGAAATTAGTATATGACAGAACTCTTCAGTAGGCATATTTTATTCTGTATTTTATTATATTATCATCTATTTAAATACCTACAGTGGTTCCTCTTAATAACCTGGAATTTCATTAGTGATCAGTGCTGCATGTTTCAACAGATACATTTATTTGAAGAAAGGAAAATTGTGAATTAAATATTTACTTCCATTGTTTATTAGTATTGTCTTCTAAAGGTCTTGGAAACATGCTAAGGTTCTTTGATCTGAAACATTAGAATCTTGTATTTCAATACAATAAAAAGATGAAAACCTTGAAAGGCTGGAGTATGAATAAAAAAGTGATATAAAATTTTATGTAAGCATACCCATGTACAGCATGTGTTTCTGTGAAGCACCCACCTCATTATGATTTGACCATGGTGATCAAAATGAGTGTCTAGGCACTTTTTCATTATAAATACTAAATAAATGTGTGCACATATAGTCATGTCTCAGTGATGGCACATTAGGAGACAACACAAGTCAGTTCCTTCTTCTTTTGTTGCTAATCTGGTTAATATAAACCCTCCTCTTCATCAATCCTGCACCCTACTGTGGCACAGGAAGGTTTAAACTTTAAGGTAAGTATTTACATTTTTCCTTCAAAAAGAACAGGACTGTATCAACCACATGTCTAAATACAGAGCTTTGAAGTATTCCCTGCAGCCCTTGAAAATGTAATGCATTCTCTCAGACCTCAGGACAAAATAAATATTGGCTGGAATCCAAGTTTAGGATTTTAGGCACCTTACTTGGCAACTATATTAGCAGACATTTCATCTAATTTTTGCCAGCTAAAAGTTAGATTGTATTGTCATCTGGAGTTCTCAGACTTTCAGTGCAGAGAAAAAGATAACCTTGAGAAGGCTAATGGATTTCCATATCCTACATGTCCGTCAGTATTGGATGAAAATTTGATTATGTAAGACTACCTGTGATCTTGGCCTTTCATATGTAAAATGATTTAATTTCTAAAGCCTAGGTCTTTGTTTCTCTTACACAGCATCTCAAGTAGCCTTTCATTCCTGTTCTTATAGTGGCATCTGGAAAGAAGAGAAAATGTTAGACACTGTGCAGTCATATAGCTATTTGTGGTGGTACTGACAGAGCTTGCATTTCAAACAGGCAACACCAAATAAAATGCAGAAAGAGATGTAACCTCCCCTGTTAGGTGACTATGGAAAGGAACAAAATTCAAAGAAGGGCCACAAGAAAGGAAGAAGTTACAGTATAGACAGGATGACTACATGGGAAAAGGAATATCTGTCTGGGAAAGATTTATCTAAGGACAAATACTTAGGATTCTGAGTAGCAAGGATAGATTAATGAGACATAATTGCTTTCAAAAGGAAACTGTAATTTTTGAAAAAAAAAAAAGACTTTGAAGCAATAGTAAATACAAGGACAATAAACATAACAGAATTAGCTCAGTTGTAAGGGATTCTCAAGGACCACTGAGTCCATCTCCTGGCAATTCACATGGCAGACCCAGGAGTCACACTGTGTGTTTGAGTGTTATTCAAATTATTCTTGTACTCTGTCCAGATTGGAGTTGTGACCTGGGGAGCCTGTTCCAGTGCCCAACCACCCTCTGGGTGAAGAATCTTTTTCTAATATCCAGCCTAAACCCTGACACATTGGAACAGGCTGCTCAGTTATGTGGTGGAGTCACAATCCCTGGAAATGTTCAAGAAATGACCAGACATTTCAAACAACCATAGTTCAATGCAATGGTTTAGTTGATATGGTGGTGTTTGGTCAAAAGTTGGTGTCCATCATCCTGGAGGTCATTTCCATTCTTAATTATTCAATGATTCTATGAAAGAGAAGGCAGCTTGGAAACAACAAAAGTACAATGTGCCTGCTCAGTCTCCAACAGCCATGCTTTCTGAGAGTGAGATGTCTCTTTGCACTTATTTTCTTCTCTCTGAGGAGAGTAATTTGCTCCTTATAGTGACTCTTTTAGGACACTATCTCACCAGCTGCACCTGGAAAAGGAAACTGCATGCACATGACATTAACTATTGAGTAATCTCTGGTCCTGGAGCTGTAAGTGGATGTTTTCCAGGAATCAGCATCCCTCAGCTTAGCTCATATTTTGGTACCAAGCCCAAACAGCAAGAAACTTCTGTCCTGTGTGCTTCATGTCAAGACTACTCTGTGCATAGAAAGTGAAATCTGTCGAAATCTATGCTTATGCTGTCTGTACAGGACAGACTCTGGAGAACCTTATTCCTACTGGGTAAAGGTTTCCTGGCTAGGAGATACATCGGCATCATTCCAAATGGCAGCCTTCGAGCAAGGTAGTATGTATGCGCTGGGGAATTGGTGACAAGGTAGCAAACCAAGCTACTTTATCCTTTGAGGTGTTGCTACCTTTTAGTTGTATAAGAATAATTCTTTAAAATATAGTACAATAGAACAATCACATTTTCAATGTTTTATAATGAAATTATTTTTAAATAAATGAAAGTAAAGATGGGTTTGAATACAAAAATGAATATTAATCTAATGTAATGCTATTATGAAATAGAGTGTTATTATGTGGCATAATAACATATGGCATAGAAATGTATGCATTTATAGAAAAATATACACATAAATGTACATATTTATAGAAAAATATAGAATAACAATATACATTTGATTAAAATCAGTACAAAGTGTGTCAATCTGGCTAAGAAAGAAGTAAAAAAATTAACCAACCAAACCAATCCACAAAGATAAAACACTGTAAAAGACAATGAAGTATAATGAGATTATTCAAAGTAAACATGCTTTGACAATACAGTGCTTTCACTAAATCAATACACTTCTTTCCCTAATCACTCCTTACCACTTTGTAGGTTTAATATTTTTTTACTGAAGCCAAACCAATTAGTACACCCTACCTTTCAGATATGACTAGATTAGACAATTTCATGCTACCAAAATGCAGAGAAAGCATATGCTGTATACAAAAAAGCATTTTGCTTGGCTTTGTGAAAAAACCGAGATTAATAGTGTCATTTGTGTTGTTTAGTGATACTTTTAATTTGGATTCTGAAAATAGAATCTTCATGAATGGTTTCCTTGTTGTTGGGTGTTTTGTTTTTTGTTTTTTTGTTTTTTTTTTTTTTTGTTTTTTTTTTTTTGTTTTTTTTTTTTGGTTGCTGTCATTGGAAGGAGTTCCTTTTGAATGCACTTTGGGTAATGAACCAACATAACTTGTAGACACTAAGAGTCTGAAAGTAGCTGTAGGCAATTTCTCTTTTGCGTTTTTCCTTTTTCTTTTTTCTTTATTTTTGTTGTTCCGTTTTATATTTTTTTAAAGACTGAGCAACACTACAGACTAATAGTTTATGGCAGTCAGCTAATGAGTTGAAACTTCTGCAAGATAGAAGGCACACACAATGGAAATGTGTGAAAAATTGAAATGACAAGGTTGTTAAGGTAACTCTATCTTGGTTGTGTATTTGTGAAGCTTATTATAATGCAGTGAAATGAAAACTTAAATATATCTAGTCATTATGGAGAAAAAAATAAGACATATTTTTGAAGAGCAAGATGAACGGATTTGCTGTTGCAGTTGTATTGTAATGGAAATGAAGCGACAAACAGTACCCAATTGCCCCATATGGCTAGCCCACTCCAATATAGAACATTAAAAAGTAATTTTAAGAACTTTCCTTTTCACATTAACTTTTTAAAACCAGCTGACTTAGTGATTTTGCAAATGAGAATTTAAATGAAAATGTTCTGTCCATTGAGAGCATGTGAAGAATGCTAACAGGGATTCGCAATTACTGCCATGATGTGCTTTCAGTGCAGTGTTTTTGCTTATTTAAGTACATAGGGTCATGCTTACACATACTCACAAATCTTAACAGCAAGGAAACTGGATAGAACAAGTGATTCATTATCCTGTCGTACCATGGTTTATTGAATTACCGTTGTCTGTGTGATTCACTAGTACTCACGTATGCTTCTTTTGATGAAGTCAAACTCTGTTTTGATGAATACTGTATTAGGGCAACACTGACCCTGATCTTTACTGTGCTGTTAGTCCTCCTCTAGTTTTCTTAAACTTTCTGTCACTAGCATTTCAGAAAAAGCAGTCAAAGGTGGATCATCAAGAAAAACTTTCAAACTTATAATGCTCATTTGTGGTAGTTAATGAGAAGGTTGATGTGGGGGCACCAAATGTGATTAGTCTCAGACCACCAGTGATGATTCTCAGACATAACAATATAAAATAAAGGTACAGATAATAGACTGCATGAAAAGGATTTGAGTGTCTCCACATGCTACTATTGGACTATTAGTTAAACTACTAAAAGAAGTCAAATAAGAATCTGACAATTTGTTGTTCAATTTTAACCTAGCACCAACATCAAAAATATGGATACTACAATTTCTGTCAGGTGTTTCTTGAGGACAGTAGAACTGAGAATGCCAGCTGCAGTAGCTGAAGAGAGGTTGGAATACTGCTCTCCTGAATTTGGCATCTCATCGGCAACTAAATCCAGCATATGATACTTGAAAAACATGAATGGTTTTCCCACATAGATTTCATGTTGCAATAGCTTTTGAAACCGGACCAAAAATATTTTTTCTGTGCTGGTAGAATTAATCTTCATTTTTGGTAGCGAGATAGGCTGCCAACTGATAATGATAAACAATACTGATAATCTTGATTATCTTTCTAGTGGAAGAACCTGGTGCATGTAGTAACCAAGCCCAAAACTCACAAGAAAATCCTGAGACAATTAGATATATTTTATCATTAGAAAAGATCTAATCATTACACTGCTGGTAGATTCATGAGATGTCCACATGATGCGTCTGTTTCACACTTTTTGGGAACATTTTTGTTTCCAGGGGAAAAATAATGTACTTAACTGATTAGTTTAGGTGCAAGACAGAACACTTTATGTGTATGCTTAGTACCACTTGTATCTAAAGAAAAGTATTCACAAGAATCTGATCTTTTCTTGTCTTTCTGGCAAAGCTGATAGCAACTGAAGACTGTTCTGAAGGTGAGATAGAGTACTTCAAAAACAATTCAAAAATTTGTTCTTTAATTTTAGCTTTACAAAGGAGTAATTATAATATTTAATTCAATAATGCCATTTTGAATTAAGAAGCTCTCTCTATATATATTTAGTCTCCTTAAGAAAAAAATAAAATTGACTTTTTCAAATAACAAATTAACAATACAGTATAGTTCCTGTCACTCACTCTATGGCGTCTGAACAAAGCCATGGCATTTTATGGGTGATTTTAAAAAAAATATATGCTTTCAGTGAGCATTGAATTCAATTCTTTATTTAAATACCACACTTTTTATTCTATTATTTCACACATTAGCTATACTGTACCATGCATATTCAGTACAGAAAAGTTCTTCAACTTGTAGTCATTGCTAAGAACAATTGTGTCAATTTTTATAGAACATACATGATAAACTTTGAATTCATCAAAGGGAGATGATTAATGTAATTCACCTTTTCTTAAAAAAACACTGGTGATGGTATTCCCTGGTATTCTGGTGATGTCAGACTGATTCATCAGATTTCTGGTTCAGACTTCCATTTTCAGAAACAAACTGGGCTCCTTGAACAGTGCATGCTGAATAACAAAGTGTTGAAGAACAGGTAATTTCTCTGATAAGCAATCTTGGGTTAACTTGTTCATCACTGCTAAGAGAAGGTAGTGGGGCTAGTGGGCACCTGAACTATAATTTTCAAGAAAATTTTGAACTCTGGATCAGTTAGGGAGGACTGAAGCATGTATAATACCAATTCAACAGTATCCACATGAAACTTTATTCTTCTAAGACTGTTTTATTTTTTCTGTATTGGTTGTCAAAGGAGACTGAAAAAGAAGCTCAAATACAACAGTGTGTTCCTATGACAGACAACAGAGCGGACGTATGACTAGATCTGACTCATGGCTGATGTCTCCTCACAGGCAGAAAAAAAGGATGACTATTCTGCCTGTATTGATATACAAATGGCCTCACATTTTACAAATTACATATATTTCTTTAACTTTTGAATAAAAACTTCAGGTACCTAGATTAAGCAGAATAATATAATCATGGAATTAATTTTTTCAACTTTTTATAAGTCACATTTCTTTCTCTTTGCATGCTCACACATTCTGGATATTAGCAGTATGGGCTTGAAACGAGTCAAATTTTCTAAATAATTCACTTTGTATTTTTCTTTTGAAATGTTTGACATTGTCTGTGATTCACTCATTTTATGCTGCTGGTCAAATAACTTGTGTTTGTATTCATCTGTAATTCATTCAAAAAATTGTACAAAGTATTTTAAATAAGTACAATGAATTATGTTAGCTGAATTTTTTTATGACAGATGTGATAGATTGTTTATTAAAATGTTTCCCCTCTTCTCCACTTCTGAAAATCCAGTCCAGTCATCTGTGAATATATTTAGAATACAACTAAGTAAATAATTCACTAAGTTTTCTTATTCCTGCTTTTATGGAAAATCCATTATTGTTCATTTTGCCTCTGTAGCAACTGACCCAAAGCTCAATGATATCTCTAACTGTTCTTCCATTACTTCATTAGTATTTGGATCACTGACTTAGCCCAAGCATGGAAAGGGCTTTGCATAGAGGCTGATTCAAATCTCAACACTGCATATCTTATCCCATTAGCCATTGTTAATTTACATGCCTATTTGAAATCAAAATGGAGCATGTCAACTGAAAGGCAGTATGCAACTAGATTAATTTAAGTTTTGAATGCATTTATAAAAAGAATGGTGAATTTACACAATTACAGTATTTATTTTCAAAATGCTAGTAACCAGATGACCTGGGAATAGTTTAACTTTTTTAATTGCACATATAAATGTAAGTAGCTATATAGCTAAATATATCCAAGGTATACTGATGTTTTTTGAAAAAATGAGATGGATGACTTTCATAGTTGTTAGCATTTATGTTGATTTCTACAGAAGACTGAGGTGGGGGTAAATTGAGTCAGACTATGCTATTATATTTCTGCAAGGTCTTGCAGAATATTAAAAGCATCATTTTTGTTATTATACAGTCAATACGAATTCATTCTTCTATTTTCTGACTCTGCAGTTCTGATAGGTTTCACTTGTCAGGGTTATGCATTTTTGTTATGTTAATGAATGAAGAAAGCTCATGCAATTTTAAAATACCTTACTGAAAAGCTCGAAAGGCAAAACCAAAGTGGAAATAGTTGTACATCACAAATATAGATTTAAAAATGTTTGCTGCAAAGAAAAAATATTCAATTTAAATTACACATGCAAATTTATTTCACAACTTCAGTTAGTGCTCAAAGATAATGAAAAACAGAGTTTTACTTAGTATACAAACATTGTTGATATTCACAGTAATATCAATTGCACAGTGATCAGGAAAATGAGGTTAATTACCTCCAAATATTATTTTAAGGCAGACATTATGCCTTCTACCTGCACAGAGGACAAAATTAAAATGCCAGTATCTAAAGTATTTCAGTACTGTTCCATAATGTTTGTAATTATGCTGCACAGTCTTTTCTTTAAAAAAAGTAATTTAATAGCAGTTAAATGGCCTGAGAAAAACAAATAAAAGAGTTCTATATTTTTAATTAATATTTAGTTCCTGATTCTTATACCTATTCTCTTTCAGACCATTTATTCTAGGACCTGAACTAAGGTAGTATAATCACTCTATCATTTTAGTTTAGGGTAATGATGAGGGAATCAGTTTACCTTATCTCTACTGACATATTTTAGCTACTTTCTCCTTTTACAGTCAATGCAGAGATTTTTGATGACCCAGGTTTCTAATACAGACCTGATTAGAAGTATGGGTAGACGTGAACATGTATTAGCATAGCTTTACCTGCTGACAGTTAAAAATATGGCACATACTTATAAAGGATATCCATTTTATGCCAACTTAAAACACCAAAGAAAGTAAATCTGAATACTTAAGATAGCATTTTTTTCCCCCCAGGCATGTGCAGACACATCCACAAACATAGGGGTTCTACTTTGGTTGCTATAAGATCCAAATATATGTTGAGAGTTAGTGTTTCTTTAGTTTAGGACACTGATAAAATAACAGAAACTCTGCTGCTATCATTCTCATCCATATTCTTGCATGCAACTGTGATTACACAATACATTCATGTTAGTAATTTTTATTTTTGACAGATATTAGAAAACTATGTGATTTAATTTTCTTTTATCATGATATTTGTTTTGTAAGTCTGACCATCAGTAGAATGCAGGGAGTAAGAAGTATGATAGAAGAAGAAAATATAAAAGCAAAGACCAAATAAATTTGCTTAGTAAGAGGTTTTAGCCATATTCCTGGTCTTGGTTACACATATGATGTAGAATTAAATGGTGAAACATGAATTTTTCAAAACATATATATGTATATTTGCACATACACAGAGCTGCATATAAGTTATAGCTGCTGTATAAACATTACAAAACTGTAACATATTTTTAATATATTTAAATATTGTGGAAAAATTGTTTTGGTTGATTTAGGGAACATTTTAGACAACAAAACAGAACATCTGTTTACATGGATTCAGAGGTCTTTGTCCTCTTCACTAAAGCTCAATGTGTACCATTGTTTTGTATTTCCCTCTTGACTGTTAGATATGCTCAAATAACAGCCTGTTTTGTGTCTCTTGTCTTCCTAGCCAAATAGAGAATATCTTGTCAAAACTCATGATACTCTTGCTATCAAATTCAGAATGGCTATGGAGGTCCCATGCCTGCTTCTACATTACTGGAAAGAAAACAAGTCTGTCTGTTTTTGAGCAGCCTGGATCTCTAAAAAAAACTTCTGACTGTGTTGGACATTGAGCATCTCATGGAATGACTTGTTCCAATTTGAGTTGCATAGCAGGATTTGATGTAACCCTGACATGATTATAAAAAGTATTGTGCAGAACAAAGAGGATCGTTATTTGACACACACAACCACCCCAGTATCCCCCAGTTCATCCCCTTTGCCCAGTGGCTCTTGTCCAGAACACACAGTAGAAACATCTCAAACAATAGCAGAGACACTTGCATTTTTTACTGGTGCCTAACAAAGTTCATCTTGGGCTTCAGGCATAAGAAAATATGCTTATGCCTTTGTAGCATTTTATGTAAACTATTACTGTTCCACAGAACAGTATACTAATACATTATTAATTATATATATATATATATGTATATATATATATATATATATATATATATATTATTATATATATATGCACACTTATACAATTTTGATTTGCTTATATAAAAATAGGTAACTAAGTCAATATCACCAACCTGAAAGTAAGGTTTTTCAATACCTTGAAATAATTTTCTTTGAAATTTCTCTTTACTTTTTCTATTGCTTTAAAGTACATATTCTCCTATGGTAAATTGTAAGGTTCATTTCAATATTTTGTCAGCTGCAGTACTTTGTTGTAGAAAAGAGCTACATCTCCATATCTCTCTAAGTCATATGGTTGGGCATCTTTTGCCATACCTGAGGACCCTCAGTGAGTGGGATATTTACAAATCAGATGTGCACTGCGTTTACCTGCTGCTAAAGCACAAAAAAACCAGCTGAAATTTAAGTTTCGCCAGGCTAAAATTTTCAACACTGCCAATAAGAAATGCAAGAAATCTTTCTAAGAGGGGCAGATATCAGTCAGGAGGGGAAGATTCTGTTTCTCCCTGATGATTTGTCTTCTTGCACTTTATATTTCTGCTTTAGAATTTTTTCCCTTTCCTTGTTATGCTTCTCTCCTTGGATTTCTGAGCTACTATGTCTTCTCATTTTAATAATTCCTTCAGTAATATTTTTTTTCCTATTTTTTTTGGTTGTGTGTACAAACTTTTTCACAGCTCCTTCTGCCACTTGGTAATTTTTTAGCTACCTCCTTCCCTTCAAGTTCTATAACTCTACAGATGTATCAGCAATGTAAGGCTGCCTATGAGGTACATTGGTTTAATGAATCTGATTTGATTCATATATATAATTTCAGAAAGCCTTTTTAGCAGCCCTTTTCTAACCCCAGCTTTGGTATCATGGTAGGTAAAGCAATTCCACTTTTATGTTTTGGATACCTCAGGCTCTGTCATTTTTGCATCTTGCTGGTAATGTTTGGGTGTAAATCTCTCATGTGATTCTGATCTCCTGGGAGGTTATTTTGAATACTCCAACTTCAACCAATGTAAGTGTATACCGACTGTTCACTTGAGAATTAAGCTCATTTGATTGTCACCAGCTTCTTTTTTCTTTGAAGTTGCACTAACATTAGTGTTTCTAGTCTGTAGAAATAGTTGGATGCTGGAGGGCACACTTGAGTCCAAAGCAACTCTCAATGCTTGCTAGAATCAGAACTTTCAAGGCTGATTCTAGTTTGACCTGACAGGATGTGATTTATGTGTGCTTTGAACATTGCTTGAAAAGACAGTTAGAATATGGACGGACCTTCTATGTCATGTAGACACTAACTGGAGAAGAGCAAGAACAAACATAGTTGGGCATGCATGATTGATTCAAATCTCAAAATTGAGATTTATGTGTGTTTCCATGCATATTTTCCCCCATTGTTACATACTTTTCACTAGAAAAGTAAAGTAGTTTTTTGTGAGATTGTAAAAAAGGTTCTGTGTATTAATTGTGTGTAGCCTTAGCACAGTCAGATTTCACTCAGCCATTTGTTTTTGATAACTGAGTGTGTATTTTTTTGGGTTGTAGATGCTATTTACTCATGCTGAGCATTTTTTAGAGGAGCTATAGCAGTCTTGTGGTAGACTATGCATGCATTACATAGAAGAGATATATGAATAATCTCTGCTTTTTACTGCACAGTGAAAACAATCTGAGAAAATGACATTAAATGTTTCTTTCAAAAACACTGCTGTCATTAAAAAATGCTTTAGGCAATGCACTTATCAAACCATATAGTATTTTACATATGTAAAGATTTTATAACATCTAGAGCAGTGATTTTTTTATTAGTAAGCTTACATTGCAATCAAGGATGTAAACAATAGAAATATTAAAAAGCAATCAAAAAAGGACAACTAAAAATCAGAAAAATTCAGCATTTGTTTTATGGGGTGGTTTACTATAATAGAAGGATAATAAAGGTAAAATAATGTGTTGCAAAACCTATAGTATTATTTTTGAAGGACAAAAAGCCTCTTTCTACTCTGTGTTTATTACTCTGTAAAGATCTCATAGTAGCATATATCTGAATATTGGATTAAAATCATTAATTTTAATTGGTAAAACTTAGATTTTTATAAGCAATGACTTTACAATTAACATATTAATATTATAAAATTCAATACTGTCTTGTTCATTTATTCCATCCCAAGATTGAAGATTAGATATAACTTTGGTTTTATTTCTGACAAAATTAAATGAGCTGCTTTTTATATTTCTTCTAATCATTACAATTGATGAAGACCTTTAAAATTTCTGAAGCAGATTCTGTTATTTGGAAACAATCAAACATGGGGCTTAATTATTTCAGAAAAAGAAGAATGGAGGCTCAAAACAATACAAAAGGAAATTGCATAAGATTTAAGAGTAAATGGGAAACATTCAAAACACATGCAATCCAGTTCACAAAAGATATATGTGATAAAATGACATGGAAATCAAAAAAGTAAGTAAAGAGGCTCCTTTTAACTGTCTCATAGTGAGAGTGATTCCAAAGCAATGAGGTTAGTAAAGGCAAGATCAGACCACAGCACAAAAGCTCAAGAAATAATCAAGCATCAGCAGCTAAGTGAGCCCTAGGAATACTTTGTCCTCTTTGAATGGTAGCTGCAGGGACATGATTAATATGGGGAGAAAATGGAAAATAGCATGAGGAATCAGACCAAAATTGAAAAACATGAACTCAGACAGCAGTCCCAAAGTCATAGCTTAAAGAAAATCAGAATTCAACCTACCCTAGTGCATGCACTTGAGCAGTTAGTTTGTACTTCCTCTCTTTATTTCCAAACATTTTTCAGTTTATTATGATTCACATAATAGTATAATATTATTGTTATATCCATGATATTACTGTAATATTTCTATGATACTTGCTGTATATTAACAATTTAGTTCATCACGTGCAAACTTCTGCTCAGCATACACTCACTCACTATTCCCAAATAACTACAAGTAATATTGCTTAGTCATTTTACTGAAGGTTATATTTGGGTAAGAATGTTTTTCTCCAAAACATGTTTCCTCTTGCATTCACATCATGAAATATTACAATGCCCTACCCTGATACCACTAAAACTCATTGTATGGTTACTAACCACTGCAATAATGTGATCACTGTGTTATAACTCAGCTGTTAACTCTAGCACTTTACTGCAGAAAAAGCATGTCTTATTGTTGAAGAGAATTTTTTCTTGCTATTCCTGGTTTATTCAGTCTCCGTTAGGTTGGAGAAACTGACAACACTGCATTGTCTAAAGAATTGCACAAAGATTTGTTTAATTAATGTGTTTATTTTTTCGCTTCACAATGTTCAGAGAGGCAGTAACCAGATACATTCAAAAGGTACTTGTCACTCAACAAGAATATAGCATATCTCTAACTAGATTTACACAAGGGTATATGCATGTTCATCATTCCAGAAAACAAGGCTTTTTGAACTAAGCAGTTCTTTGACTTAGAATAAGGTTTGTAATACCACATGGATGCCAAATATTCTCTTGCCATCTAAACTCTGAGACTCCCTTCTGTTCAGAGATGTAAAAGTGATACGGTTGAAACATTATATAGAAATATTTTATTGAAAACCTCATCTATATAGTGACCTCTTGGGCTTGAAAATTTTTCTTTTTGACTTCTGTGTTGGTTCTGGGAAAATTTTGCAGGACAAGACATTCAATACACTCTAGCAGAGACTAGTTTTCTGAGCTAAATTTTATGAAATTTATCAGAAGAGATAAACTAATAGATTGAGTATAAGGTACACTTATCTGACCATATATTTTTATTTTTTAAAAATTAAAATCTGGAAAAAAAAGATATTATTTTGTTTCATATCTTGTTGTGATGGTGGTATTTTTTTCCTTGTCATATAAGTATATGAGAGAGAAAGAGAGAGAGAGGGAGAGTATGTGTATGTCACGAATATTATTTTTGTCTTTTGAAGTCAAAAGATCAGGCTTCAGGTAATTCCAAGGCTGGTGAGTAGGTGACATGGCCAGGGAGCTGGGAGGGGACTGTATTTTTTAGAGCAATACTGAATGAGGAGCTGACTTTTAGAAGGCTGGAGAGCCCCAGTTATCTTCTGGAGAGATCACAGGGAACAACCACCTGCTGTGGGTATGTGCATGTGTATTTCTCTGTGTGTAGGTGTGTCTAGTAGGGAGGAATTTGGGGAGAGTGAGGATTCAGGACCACACCACAGATGGCCTGTGTGTCCAAGGACAGATACCATGGGATCTATAGGGTGGATGTGGGGGGAGGATTGAGGCAGAATGGAGTGGGATGGGGAGGTGAGTGAATGGGTCTCTAACAGTAGCTGATGTGAACATGCAGCCACTGGGGCTCACATGCCCAGATGACAATAACTGGAGAGACTGGGATACAGGCACAGCTTCTGGGTGTACCAAGTGTCTAAGCTGAACTTCTACATGGATCCACACTTTACCTCCAGACATTTGCCACTACCAGACCTTCATCATAAAAGATGAGGCACTGGTGTTCTTTATGTTGATGTAAGACCTGATCGAGTCTGTCTCTGTTGTTCTGTGTGGCCAGCTCTGTGGAAATGCATATGTGTTATATACATATATTTGTGTATGGACCTCCTGATAATACATGCTCAGCCTCACTGCTGGTTAGAGCTGGGGCACACAGCTGCAGCAGCATCAGCTCTACCTGACTACAGATGCAGTCTCCTCTTAACTACTTACACCGAGTTAAGAATCAAATTGTGCACGTTTGACATTAAAACAGTATCTAGATATATCCCACAATTTGGGGAAAATCTAGGAAATAAAACAAAAAATAAATGTAGCACTTGAATATAAACCTGTGAATTACATTAAAATTAGTCCTTGGTGTTTTCTGAGAACATATTATATTAAGTCTGTTGCTTAAGGAATTACCCCTTCATGCATTGCTGTATTGCACAAGATAGTTTGTTATAGATGCACACTGGTGACTAATAATTGTTTTTATTATACTCACATGGTATATCCTATGTACCCCCTTTTCCTAGCCTAGTAGTGTAACCTTCCCAGACTGACCCCTTCCCTGAATGTCTCCCATCTGCTGTATTCCCTTCACCCCACACCCCTCTCTTATCTTGATGTTTAAAACCCCCACACTCAGGTGGTGGGGTCTCTCTCTCCCTCCCTGGACCAGCAATAAACCACCGGCTCTGGGTCCCGGAGCAGATGGAGCCTCTTTCCTTTCACCACACCGGGCCCACTCCTGTGGCCTGAGCTAGCCGTAGTTAAGACCATATCAGGACTGGGTCACAGTGTTAATAATTTTTTTCTTCTTTATACTATTATCCCAGCATTTCAATGAGCTAGTTCAGGAAGATACAACAGTAGTAAACTGCTTGGTCTCTAAGGGGCTCTGCTTTCTGCTGGTTTAGCTCTGCTGTTAGATGTGAGCACACTGAGAGGAGCATGAGAACTGTCATAAGCCTTGTGGAAGGAGCCTGTGGAGGAAAAAATCTAGGCAGCTTCCAGCAAAAACTGACATTGCCCCAGCTTTGTTGCAATGCAGTAGTAGGCAGAATTCTTTCTACTTGTTTCCTTTGTGAAGAGAAAATAATTTTTCACTTCTCGAGAGAAAGATTTTCTTCTTTCTTAGTTCTTACGCTCCTCAACTGCTCTGCAAATTTCTTCATAGAAGAAATTTTCTTCTCTGAGAACTTAGGTCAACATCATTGGTCATATCCCTTTACCAGATATCCCATCTAATATTGTTGCAGCAAGAACTGGGACTTATTTTTGTGACCAAGGTGACTATAGAATATCCATAAGAACACTAGAAGTCCTTTGTAAGAACATGCATTGTACACAAATGTAGCCAAACATTACTATAAGAGATATGATGGGGGATTAATACACTCTCTACAAATGTAAATTTTAGACTTCTTTTCTATTACAATGTCAATCAGTAATCTGTTTTACTATGTGTTCATTTTAAGTTAGAACATAAAGAAATAACTTTAAAAACATGTAGACCCAAAAATTTTCAGCAATCATTTCTGTTCTATATATACAGAACTCTTCAGTTTTCTAATCTAGCCTTGTAATTCACTAGTAAAAATTAAACTATTTCCATAAAAGTAAGTGAAATAGGAAAAAATATGATGGTATTAAATAGGAAAAATAAGGAAACTATTTTAAGTATTCAAAGTATGCCTTTATTTAAAAAAAAAAAAAAAACAAAAAAAACCAACAACCAAAAACTATGTATGTCACTGATTCTTTATTGATTGTCTTCCTTCTGTATATTTTTCAGTTGTTTTTTATTTGGTCTGGGAATTGTTGCACTAATCAATCATTATGGCAGACATAAATTGAATAAGATCTGAGAAATACCATAGCATGATCTTAGGAGATCATTTTGTCCTTCAGTCTGCTCCAAGGCAGTATTAGCTCTCCTCCTGACAGATATTTTTGTTTAACCTTTACTTAAAGGATTTTATGACAGACGTCCCTAGGCAATCTATTTCCATCCTTTATAGCCCTCTCCATTGGAAATACTTCCTAATCTGATGCCGCCTTCTCTTTTTCTGCAATTGTATCCTTTGTGGTTTTTTGTTTCTTTGATTGGTTGGTTTTTTACAACATCATTCATTAAATACTATCTGCCCTAGTCCTTTCTCCTTTAGGCTAACCATTATGCTTTGTATGCCTTTCTTTTCTCCAAAGTCTTACCCTTCTAGACTTTCAATGAAAACCAGGGATTGAGATACTTTAGACACCTGATCAACCCTTACCTCATTTATATCTTCCATGAAATGCATTGCTTGCACCTGATTACAAACCTCCATAAGTGGGCTTAATAATGCCAGAAGAAAGTGAAACAACTAAATTTTTTTTTCATTTTGGTATGAGTGCCATTTCTTTTCATAGAACTGTACATAAATACAGTACACAGACATCATATTTACCCTAACTTTAGCTTATGGTCCCCTTATAGCCTCATTAACTGTGCAGATGACACATGTTGGTGTAATTCCTCCTTACAGTGAGGAAACTGCAGTGGTTCTTATTAGATCATTTGCTGTTTTATTTCTTCAATTTCTTAAGACTCTTTTGCACTCTTATCATATTTTTCCATGCTTTCACAGCCCCTCCTATTCTAGTTTCATCTGTCATATTGTCATCACAGAGGTAATTTGTGAAAGTATCATCATACCTTAATGAGGCATATAAGCTACCAGACAAAGAATTCTAGCAGTGATTGTAGCTGTAATAATTTTAATACAAATTCAGTTAGTAGTGATGCATAGTTATGTCCTGTTTGCTGGATTCATCTCATCATAGTGAAGCACAAAGTACAGACATCCTGCATTCTTATTCATACACAGAAATAGAAACAGTAATGGCAAAGAGAGCATGAAATTAGGATTTTGGTAGAAAGAAAAATGCTACAAAAAAACCCCAAATCAAACCAGCCATATATTTTAGACACTAACAAAATTATTGCTTAGAGTGACTTAAAGTTTTAAGCTTGATCTAGCTGCACAGCATTTCTAAGGATGACTGAATAGACACCAAAGCAGATTTATAAATTCGCTTTTAGTCCCACTCTCATTTTGTAAGCTTTCAGTACATTTTTTGGATTGCATCAGACCCCCAGCAAAGCCACAACTGGATCTATATAAAAAGCTTTTTCTTGGTTGTTTTTTTTGGTTTTTTCCTCTTTTGTTTTACTACCTTGGGTACTCAGTCGTGTCTGGTATGCTTCTTCTTGATGAGATCTCTTGTATCACCTGTCACATTTGTTGATGATCTCTCTTGACCATGCCTCGCAGACCCTCAAGAAGGAGCTCTTCTTCAGGAGAAGCACTCAGGACAAGGCAACTAGCAGTAATCTCTCAGCAGCCAGCACAGCCCTGTATTCCTTTAACCTTCTGAGAACTGAAGAGATCTTTTGGGAAAGTGAGAAGAAGAAAATATTAACTTTTTAGACAGTATCTAGTGCAATCTTCAAGAGTAAAAGCATCCAAGATACCAACAGGGAGCTGACAGATATGTTCAAGAAAACATGGGATACTTGGTTTATTTCTTGACTGTGATTAGATGCCAGGAAGAAAACTGTGGCACTAGAGCCTTCTGTTTAGGACCTTGAATTCCACCGAGGTTTTGTGAGTATGCCATTTTGTAGTCTTAGTCTGCTGAGGGAGAAGCTTACCATCAATCAGTTCCAGCTACCAGTAATCAGTTCCCTGATTACAATGATTTAGTTCTTGTTGAAGAAAAATGCTAATAAATATTTATAATATCCAAAACATACACTATAATTCAAAATGCTAATAAGTACTGACATTAATTAAAAAAATAAACCTATTTACATCAACAGTAAATTTGAAATATGACTCTTTAACTTGTATACATAATCTAACTGCATATTGAAATGTTCCTTATATAAAAATCTGTCATATTTTATGTCTTAGATTGCATTAATCTTAGCTTTCATTTATCAGAGAAAACCCTCTGTCTTGTCTGTGAAGCATGTTGTCTTCTATAAGTAATCCATTTTCTTGCATTTTTCAGGAAGGCCAAATTGTTTTTATCTCTCTTATGTCCATCTTTATTTCACCAGTTCTTTGAACGTAAAAATTCCTAATTTATTTGGGAGATATTATTAGACACCCCAATTCAACAATGTTACTTCTTTGGAGATGAAATATTAGATCCCAGATAATTTTTTTCTGTTAGATATGTTGATTCATACCTTGGTGTCTCAAAAAAGAGTGAGACTCCCTTATACTTTTTAGCTTTGCCTTCCCTGCAATCCCTTGATGTTGTTCAAATATTCTGTATAGGCATATAAAGGGATAAATATGTGTAGCTCATTGCTAGCTTTTGACTGAGGTCAGACACGATGGCAATCAGCATTTCTGGGATGATAAAAACTTGAGAGTGATTTTGGTTGCTTTGAATAATTTTGGCTGCTTTTAATATTTTTTTTTCCCTCTATTATAAACATAAATACATTTTTACTGAAATATTCTTGACTGAAATTTTTTACTTATGGCATACCTAAAATCCCCTACAAAGTTTCTGGAATGTTATTTGGAAATCTAAGAGAATGTTTTGATATTTGCCATCCATTCCTGATAGGAAATCCATATGCTTTATCTGGTTGCAGGTCACCATCTTCTGAAACATTTTCATGAATACACAGATGACTCGAATTGCAGTTTCACAGTAAAAAAAAAGTAATTCTGGATGCTCAGGGCTTTTTTGGATGTCCCAGTAAGAACTTTAAAGACAAATTGATTCATTTTACCTACTGATTTCATCTGTTCATCTTAGATTGTAAGAGCTTGAGATGAGAGATGTGGGACTCTGGGTGACTCTTCAAAAATGCTGTTTATTGCATAGAAAAAGTTACAGCAATCTTGAGTGGTAGGTGCAGAGTCATGCCTACAGCCTAAAGGCATGCCTGAAGCCACCACTGTTCTGGTTATAATGCATCATATATTTTTCTTTGTTGAATATCTTAATACATAACACCAAACAGCATCATACACGATACTTTTACCATTACCCATAGCCTATCATAACTACTAATATTACCATAATATGGTAGTAACTAACCAATCACAAGAGTTAATACATTATATTTTAAGCTTTAAACTTGTTTTTCTGCAGAGGAAGATTCTTCTTACTTGGTAAAAACATGCTTTCTGTTTGCCTATGCTTTTTTGAGATTTATCTTTACTTGGTAAAAATATGCTTTTGTTTGTAGTCAACTTATTCTTTGCTCTTAGCCATAAAAATCTCTTTCCAACTCATCTCAACTTTTGTCCAGAGACAACTAGCTCAGCAGTCTTTATTTTCTGACTCTTTTTTTTCCTTCTTTATCAAAACTTACATTCATTTCTAGAGAACCTTCTGCTAAGCATTCATAATTGTAAAACTTCCCTGTTAAACTTTCATCTTCCCCAACATTAGATGTTTCTGGTCTATCAGCCAAATACATTTATAATGACAGAAGAACAATACTTATTTGCATTATAAGGATTTTTTGTCCTTGATGAAGGTTTCTAAGGATCTCCTTCTCCTAATGTATTGGATACTACCATATCTGATTTTGAAATAGGTTAACTTGAAAGGTGTTGCTAGTGAAATTGGATGTTGTTTCTTTGAGATTCTGTCTAATACTGGGTTTTATTTTGCAGGATAGCTTGAAGCCATAGGTGAATTAGTATTTTTGCCAAACAAGACTTTCTCTCAAAGGAGATCGTATGTATACCTGACTGTGAAAACCAGTATATTAAATATGGTCTTCAGGAAAATTTGCTTCAAAGCATCAGCAGGTGATGGATGGTTGTCTTTAGTTGGTAGACTTTTATGAAACCCCCTTCATATTCTTCCAGTCTCACTCTTTTACAAATCCCTTTTAAAACTTGTTGAAAAATAAAATCTTGGTATAGAAGTAAACAGTTCCATTGAAGTCATGAGATTAGGAGTGAGTTAAAGGCAGGCATTCTTTTGAAAGCTGGGACAAAATTAACCACAAGCAAATACCATCACTCACACTGTGCACTGTTCCTCATTCTGATTAAATGTAATGTTAATGTTAATTGCCATGTAAAAACTGTTTCCTAAACTGTTCATTTAGTTGAAGTGTTTCTTCATCTGTTTGTTTGTTCTTAATAGAAATCAAAACCTTTATGAAGAGCTACTTCTTTGAAGCCAACATGTTCTTCCTACCATGAAGATGTAAAATGCTAATTAGGTCCTAAGCTGTTCTGAATTATTCGATTAGACTTCTTCTGTATCCTACTTCTGGTTACACCTTGGATTTTCTTGATGTTTCCCATTGTTATTTTTTTTTTTTTTTTAACTATAAAATTGCAATACTGACATCCAGTGTCTAGCTAAATTAATTGCAATTGAGTAGTCCCTAAGGGTACTCCAGGTGTAAATCCTCTATTCCTTACATATTTTCTAGGTATGTTTAAAGATGAGAGTGCATCCTACAAAGTAATAAAAACAGCCTTCTAGGAGATAATTTGTGCAACTGAAAGACAAGGAAGTGAATAAAAATATCGATAAATATCATCACAATGATGAAATAAGTTACTTCATATGAAGTTACAAGATTGTATTACTACCAAAAGGAATTCCAGTTCAAGTTTTACAGGTCGACAAATTTAATTTTTTTTTCCTCCCCATATTTTCCTTAGTTGACAAAAGCTCTTAAGCTTAGTAAATTTAAGTTTTTAGTTCCACTTTTTCAAACATTCACTTTTTTCCCCTCAAATAGTGTTTATGCATTTTAAAACATTTTCTGGATGTAGGCAATGCTAAAGAAGGCCTATAAGAATAAAAGAAAAATGACAAAACAAAATTATTTTGGCCGTGCTGGGAACTATGTGTAAATCTACTTTGAATCCAAAAAACTATTTCAATTACAAGCAAAAATACTGGGACTCATGAAAACAAAGACCTTGCCATATGTCTATGCATCACAGTTCAGCTTATTTTCCATTTCTTAGAGGAGTGTTTTACTTAATAATTTATTAAAAAATTTGGTTTACATCTCTTTAGCATTCTTTACTATATCTGACTAACATTTTACAAACAGTTTCTTTTTTATTGGAGAAATAATAAGTCATGGGACTGATTCTCTTGTTTGGTGGGTATATATTTCCAGTATAGGGCACAGTTGTATTTTGGACTTTGCTTTAGATAATCAGGCTTCAAAGATTAAGAGTATCAAAAGAAGACAAAGCAAAAAAAAATAGAACAAAATATATTCTAGTCCTTTTTTTGGGGGAATAAATAGAGTAAATTTATTTAGAAAAAAAAAATTTAACTCAAATCTCTCATTCTGGCTCACTGGCGGAAAAGAGAGAATACACACCATGGCCCTGCAATGAATGTGAACTTTTTTTTTCTCTTCAAAAAATGCATGAAAATGAAATGTTTCCTTTTTGGATTAAATAGGAATTTTCAATTCAGATCCTAAAAGAACAAGTTTCACCTTGATTTTTTTCAGAAAATTTCCTTGTTTCCTTGATCCTTGTTTTTCATTGTAGTGTTCATGATAGAGTGCATTGAAATAGCTGTACAGTAGGGATTAAGAGAATTTTTTACTCATTGAAACTAGTCTATATAATGCCAGATTTTTTCAGAGGATATTTATGTTATTTCAGCTGCCGAACCATTTGATTTTGTTAGTTGGATTTTTTTTAATATTCTAGTACATACAATGTTTGATTTATTCATCTAATTCCACAAAGGTTTGAAGACTTCTCTAAGTTAGAACAAAGTGATAGCTTTCAGGAAGCACTTCTTGACATACAAAATGAGGTCCTGAATACTTTTAAAGTTTTAGAGAGAAACTTGGTAACAATAACACTTTATTAACTAGATAAGAGTAATAACATTTAAATACAATGTGTTTATGCATGAAAGGCCTAGAATTGTTAGGAACTTTGTTGTGGTTTAACCCCCCAGCAAGCAACCACAGTCAGAGACAAAGCACCCCACAACTGCTCACTTACTTCCCCACCAGCAGGATCAGGAAGAGAATTGGAAAAGTGAGAAAACTTGTGGATTGAGATAAAGTCAATTTAATAGGTAAGACAAAAGCCATGTACAAAACCAAAGGAAAACAAGGAATTGATTCACTGCTTCCCAAGCCAGGCAGGTGTTCAGCCAGCTCCAGGAGAGCAGGGCCCTGTCACACATCATGGTGACTTGGGAAACCAAACACCACCATTCCAAATATTCCCCTCTTCCTCCTTCTACACCTAGTTTTTTATGCTGAGTATGATGTCATGTGGCATGGGCTATCCCTCGGGTAAATTTGGGCCTGCTGTCCTGGATGTGTCTCTTCCTAGCTTCATATGCACTTGCAGCCCCTTGGCCAGTGTGTCAGAGTAAGGAACGGAAAATGCTCGGATGTTGTACAAGCCCTGATCAGCAACAACAAAAACATCTCTATATTATTGATACTGTTTGACATATCCAAAACACAGCCCAGACGATCTAGTCTGAAGAAAATGAACCCCATACCAACCAGAACTAGCACAAGCTTTTTGCTCACTTATTAACTTACAGTTCCTAAAATCTGTCTGCTTATGCTTGCTAATGTTATATCCCAAGTATTGTAAGAAATGCTTCCAATAAATTATTAAAGAATAATTATAGATCATTCCAGTTAATATCTTGCTTAGTGGCAGAATCAGAATTTTCTAAAGGGAAAAAAAAAGTGAAATTATTGCCCACAATTTACATTCACAACTTGAGATCAAAGTTTTCTTTCACCAAAATTATTGAGTACTAGACATAGCCGGTATTAGTTAATGCATCTAAACACAAAGATTAGATCCTCAAATGCTTCTCAACTGCTGTTTAGAGACACATAAAGCTTTATTCTGGGTTTGTAAAAAACAGTTGCTTAAGAAGTCAAGATCTTGTTAAAAATGTCATCAAGTTACCAGAAATAGTCTTTGTGAAAAGGCACAGTCAGAGAAGTCACCTGTGATCACAGTGGCTTATCTGATATTCTGTTTAGAATGAACAAGTGTTGTCATTCTTTGTCTACCATACTACTCGGGTATCAAAGGGACTGCAAAGTGAGGAGGAAATTGCTCAGTAAGCTAAACTGTTCTTTAGCAGTACAGATGTTATTTCCCAGTAACTCCCTGTGTGGATACCGTGTGGATTCCTCAGCATGAAATGTTTGACTCTGAAAATGCAGGGAATTGCTTCACACCTAGGACACACTGAGTGCCTTTATAAAAAGTTAATTTCTTTCCGTACAATGGAAATGGATAACTCCTAATGCTCTGGGCAGGAATTTCCTCAAATAAGCTACTTAATATACTAGACTATTTCTGACATCTAGGGAAGTGAGGAAACAGTTTTAGAATTGCCCAGTATTTTTCATTCCATTTTAAAAATCAATTTTGACATTCTCTAATCTAAGCTTCAGAGAGAGTTAGGTACTTCAAGACAAGATTTGCAAAATATGTTGGTGCCTTTGGTTGCAAGTGAGAAACACAGCAGGCTAGATGTCAAAGTAAGACATTATCTCTAACTATTAAGTCACAGTATAAATGAACATGGAATACCCAATGCAGCTCTGGAATTCCAGTTCAAAAGACATATAGTAGAAACTGAAAACAAAGAGACCTCACAGTTGATCAAAGGTATAGCTTAGTTTCCATGAGAATATAATCAGGACCAGTAATCTGGAAGAGAGACAAGTACAGAGTGGCAAGGGATATGATAGAAGTTTTTAATATCCTCATATTAAGGTCACCAGACAATAGCTGTATCTATTAAGTAAAAGAACAGGATGCATCAAATAAAATCAATAGACTGCATATTCAAAACAAAAAGAAACATCTTCACACAATGCATAGTAGAAAAATAACATCTGCTGGTGTTTTCTAGATTTTGCAGACTCTCTTGGATGCTGATAAATGATACTGAAGGTGTTTTTTTTAGAATCATTTTTATCTTTAATGTTGGGAATTTTCTCTTTATGTTGTTCCTGAGTTTGGCCTTACTTCTCACTGGCATTTTGGGCAGTGCTGTCCTTCATTGCCCTTGAGTGGAGCTAATGAAAAACATCACAGTTCTGTAATTCCACAATCTTCATTCTTGACAGGCTATGAAGGAGAAGGCTCTGCTATGGCCTTCTGCATTTTACTCTCTATAATCTTGAACATATTTTCCAAGATATGAAGTAAAGATTCTAATTATTTGAACTTCTTTAGAGAAAAAGGGATTTTGAAAGAAATCAAGTTCTCTGCTAGCTGAGTCAGCATTCCAACAAACTACAGTCACTCGATAGACAGCTAATAAGTAGTCTCTATCCCTATGATGAAGAAATACAATTTCAAGTGAAATAGAACTATGTCTAAAAGTCAATAATTAAAAAAAATAACTTCAGGTGTCCTTAAGACCATATGAGGCTGCTGTAAAATCCTGCCATGCCATGCCTCGCCTTACACAATCTCACCAGAAAGCAATCCAGACGGAAAAAAAAAAAAAAAAAAAAATGAAAAAGCTGTTGCATGGATTTAAAGTAATACATAGGAAAAGAAATCACAGGTGAAATATCTTTGCCTGAAATGCAATAATAAAGGCAAGAAGGAAGAATGGGACTCTTCAAAAAGGTACCACTTCTAGGCTCTTTAAATAGGAGCTAATAGTTGCTAGACTTCTAGCCTAAAAGACTGCCTGCAAGGTATAATGTCCTTCCAAGGCTGACGCTCAGTTACATAAAAAACAAAAGGCAGAGAAGACATTACTTTTAATAATTTCATGTTTTAAAGTCCTTAGTGAGATACAAATATTTTTCCATTGTTTTCAGACTGTGAAACAATGAATAGTCACTGCAAATACTAAGATACTAATTGACAGTAGAGAAGATTTTTATGATGGTCTACTCAGAGTTTTGGCCAGCGTGATAACCAAGAAAATTGACTAAAACAAGAAACCTGTTCATTCAACCGTTCAAATCATTGAACTCAACCTGGTAGAAAATTCATTCTTTCCTTCCCTGCCCTAAATTGTCCTGCCCTTACCTCCCCTCCTTTCCTCTTCCCTTCCCTCACCATCCCTTAACACCTCTTCCCATTTTCTTTTCACCAACTTTCTACCCTCCAGACACTTTGAAATGAATCATTATTAACAGAAGACACCCATTAAAAGGAGATACTATTTACGGAGTATAATAACTCTTTTCATTAAATGTAAAATCTATTACTTTTTTAGTCAGTAAGCAAAGAGAAATTTTAATGTCTTTAAAAGAGATTATTTTAAAAATTAGAAAAAAGGAAATTTTAAAATGCAGAAATATTTATTTTTTATAATTATTTTTATTTATGCAATATAAAATAATGAAAATGTTGCAATAAATGTGCAATTAAATACTTTAAAATATTTATGGTGTCTGTTATAATGTATTTTGACCTACAATGAGTGTATATAGATAATGAAAAAATCAAATTTTCTATAAAATTAATTGGCTAAAAACTATGTAATTAGACATTACTGAAGAAATCAAAATCCGAATTACCTGTTCTGACAATTACTCTGTGAAATATAGTGTAAAAATAAACATTTCATAACATTTTTTTGAAGAAAACATTTCCATAAAAAAATTCATTCAGGGTTGTGTCTTTCTGTATCAGGTAAAGGAACTGATAATAACATTTTTTTTCTTCTGTGACATTACTACTCCTATTTAATCTTCAATTTAATCTAAAGTCACAGTCAAAATTTAGTATAATTGACAAGGTTTTTTGAGGAACTAAAGAACAATGTTTTTTGTGAAGCTAGCATTTTTACTAACTTTCTGAAAGCATTCATATAATTTAAATTATAGCTTGGATTAGGTGCATTGCAGAGTTCCACCTAAAGACATTTGTGTGTCTTGAATCTTAACAAAAGTAGATAAACTTCAATCAAGATGTAACATACTCTACCTGCTCCATAGTCACAAGAACTTATGAATCAGCACAAATCAGAATATAGTCACCGGCAGCAGCTGAAAGGGCAATTAGGTTATGTTTCAATATAAAAACTATTAAAGTTTACTGTTGTAAACTTTAACTGCAACAATCTTGTCTTCTGTATAGCAACTTTCAAAATTTCTGGACCTATCTAGGATCAGTTTTCCTTCATACTACTGTCCTTTCATGTACTTTTGATAAGTCTTTTTGAGATCAGTATAAATCTCCTTTTTTCAAATTGTCTTTATCCAAATTATGAATTTTCAGCTACAGATATTACATTTTTCAGACAGCAAGATTAAACTCATATATGGAATTTTATAAAAAAGTTGCATTTTTCTATCATGTTATTCAATTTTTTTCATTCTGTTTTCAGTTGAGAACAGCAGAACAAAAGCTATTAATTTTCATTGACTTATCTTGGGTAATATAAATTTCCTCAGCATTTTCTTTGGTCCCTGGGCAATTATGGCAGTAGAAAAAAAGCTAAAGAATGTTAGAACATATCTTTTATTTCAAAATATCTGGTGTCACCTATTCTAAAACAAACTTAATGAGCTGATACAATTAGCATTCTTTCTTGTCATCCTCAGGATAATGTTATTACATAACTACCTCACAAAGTTAATGGGTGACCTGTAACATTACTGAAAGTAGTCAGGGCCTTTAGATAAATATATTGGAGTCTGCAGACCAAAAACATAAGTAATAACATCAACACTCACTTGAATGAGCTGTGCATTTCTGAAGATTATCTATTACGTTAAAAAAAAAAAAAGATTCTGTGGTCACTGAGTAGCAAGTTATTTGGGCTGGCAACATGCAACCATGCAGTTAAAATTAAAGGGCATTGAGATGGACTTTATAGTATTTGTTTCAGAAATGTATTTCTTGAACTGATTCTCCGACAATACCTATCTACTTAAGACTCCTTGTGATACTGAAAACAGTCTTGCATCTAAGCTCCCCTATATAGGCATAGTTTATATGAATGATCATTCTTCATCTATTTTATATGGATTTTGGTAGGGAACTGTACTGTCTCTGGCAAGAATGGAGTTGTATTTTTTTTACAGCACTGCACTGGTGCTGTTTTGAAAAGACGCTGCTGCAACCCAGAATGTTTTTAGTACTTCTGAGCAGAGCTTGCACAGCATCAAGGACTTCTCTGGTTCTTGCTCTCTGCCTTGCTCACTGAGTAGGATGGGTGTGCTCCAAATTGACCAGAAATATATTCCACACCATGGGATGACATACCAGTAACACAAGCTTAAGAAGGGATGTTTGTGGTTATGATGTTTATCTTCCCAAGAAAATGTTATGTATACTGAGGTCCTGCTAAAGGGGGCTCTTCATTGCCTGACAATGGGAAGTAGTAGTTTTTTTCTTTTTAATTTGATGCCATTATTGAAGCTTGACCGCTGTGCAGCTGTGTTCGAACATTACCAGATGGACACTGTAGCCTAACATTTTCTTATTTTGAAAAATATCAAAAGCTAGTTCACAAAAAAATTAATAAGGACCTACAGTAAGTGTCTTCCACTCTGCATAACTTCAAATAAAACCCTTGGAACACAGAAAAAAAAACCCAAACCCAAAAGAAAAGAAACAAACAAAACAAGAAAATGAATAGTTTGAGGTATGGCAAATAATATTATGCATAGTACCTTGAGATTGGGAGTCAGTTCTCATCTCCAATAAAAACATGTGCAATGTACCATTAGGAAATTCTGAATATGAGTTTAGATGGCAAGAGGAGGCTAACCTTAGTGGAGGGAAATTTTCTGTTGAAACTCATCTTCCAGAATAAACCATCTGAACTATACATATAGCTTAAGTTTTATTTTATATCTTGACTGGTATCCTTTCAGGACTGGTAGAGTTTAAATAATGCTGAAATTGCAGTTGTTTTTTTCTTAAAAACTGAGTCTGTGCAAAGCTAGGAGTGAAGGAAATTATCACCAGTATTTTGTTTTATTTGACAAATGCATACTACATGCTTAATGTCCAGTCTTTTAAATTCCAACCTACAGATGTCAGCCAAGACGCCTTTAAATGAAAGGCAAGAAAAGAACCAGTTCCCCAAGGCATTGTTTCCTTTGTACTATGGGTTGGTTAGGGTTGAAATGTGAGCTTCCTTGTCTTTGGCTCATTTGAAGTTTGAGCCCTAGATCGGTCCCTTCTGCCTTCTCAGTTCCTACTCACTCACTGCTATGTGCCACCTCTGTCATGGGAAGATTTGTTTCATGTTGTTGCCCAGGTTATATCTTTTGCAGATTATACAAGTACATAACTTTCAGACTTTTATGACAATCTGACTATATATTTACATTATTCACTGAATTCTTAAGTTCTGTCTTGAATACATATAAAAATATTTATTTCATTGGTATGTTTTCCACATATCATTTGGGATGGTACAGACTAACTACTTAATTTATTTCTGTAATATTTATGTCCCATGTTCTCAAATTCCTTAACCTTGTGTTTATACCTTATGTTCTTACGACCCACACTTGTCCTTTATAGAAGTAAATACATTGCAAAATCTCATATTTCACATTCTTACATGACCTTTTAGAGAATAGGATGGAATTAATAAGGATTAAGTGCACACTATTTTACTTGAATTTTTTTACGGTGGTCAATTGTATAACCATATGATGGCGAACACTGGGTTAGGGAACTGTTGTTTTGATATTGATCTTAAGCAAATAGATCACAAGCTGAGCACGAGCTACCAATATCATGCCCTGTGCAAAAGCCAAATATCATTCTAACGTATTTAAATACCAGTTTAACTCACATAAAATGTGAATAATCCATCAAAACTTTTCAATATTATTGAGTTTTCAGCTAGCATATGGTGGTCAGTTTGTGTTACTGTGTTTAAGAAAGATGTATACAAATGGGATGCCGGGGACAACTATGAGAATGATCAGTTACAAAAAGGAATGAACTAAGAGGAGAAAAAAAAAAACCCTGAAGATCTTTTTTTTCAATGAATCAGACTTAAAACTTTTTCCAGAGTTAGCATAATAATAGTTTTCATATGATGAACAGGGCCAAAGATTTAGATCACAGTATGAAAGATTCAGGTATAATTATTATTAACCTCTGCAAAGCTGAGTTTTCAGAAGCACTGAATTACCTGGAAAGGCTGAAATCTGATCGTCGTTAAGCTCAGGTTGGACTATTTTCTCTTTAGACTGTCTGACATAGTATGAAATAGATGGACTGGATAAGTTTGCAGGGCCATTCTTTTAAACCCTGATTTTATTAATAAAAATACATTTTGAAGATTTCATTTGAATTGTGAATTTATGGGATATATTTTATCCCATGCTAAGAACAGAGCATAAACTTACCATGAAAAAGGGAAAAACAGCTCTTGTATTTGAAACATTTAGGACATTAGAATTTTCTGATTAGTTCTACTCAAATGAGTGTATGTGTGTTTCTGCTATCATACCGATGACTTCTTTTATTGGTGCTTCCTTTATTAAATATTCCTCATTCTCAGGCAATAGGTAGCCATTGTTATATACAAAACTGTGTTATCAATATAGTTTGCTACATACTTTGCAAGGTCGTGCATACATCAGGATATATAAATGTAATCAACACAGAAAAATGCCTCAGCTAAATAGTTTTTCATCTTTCCTAACATTATCAGTATATTTATATGTTACATGGAATGTTGGGTGATAAAACAAAAGACGGGCTGTGTATTGTCTTAAGGAAGTTATAACTTATAAAAAGTCAACAGGTTTTCATCTGTTCCCAAACAGACCTTTGGTTGCGTAAAGGGATATTTTCCTGTCCATTTCCTGTCTTGATCACTTTCTGTTCTGTCTCTGGCGCTGCTGAAAAAAGTTAAAAAATTATATGGAAGGAAGATGGTTTTCTCTTGGAAACTGAGCAGATTGCTGAATCATTTAAAAATGGTATTTCTGGCCTGACAATCAAACAAACTGAATTCCAAAATCTAAAACAGAGAGCCATAAAAACGAAATTGAAGGATTTATACAGATTAAAATATGCAAGTTATTATCACACAGAGACACACTTGCACACACATACGCAGTTTTCTATCAAAACTTGTGCATATGCATGTATGTATGTATACACATAAACTTCAGCTATTGTATCTCAGGATATTTATGTTCCTAAAACTTCTATTAATAGGAAGCCATCAAGCTGTTTCGTACTTTCATGTCAATATTTTTTTTAACTGGAGTTGCTTCTCTGAAAAAATTTCTTTCATGCGTTTAAATACAAGCATACATTTTCATGCAGCTGTTAAAATCTGAATCATTATTTCTGTTATTATGAAGGCAATATCCCCTTGCATACAAATATGTTCTCTTCCAAATGCTTGACTTAAATGAATTAAAATGAAACTCATTTAAATGAAATATATATATGCATGTATATATCTAACTTATTTGCATTGTGCCATCAATTATTTCTCTTTAAATCTGAACCCACGGAACCTATTTATGCCAGTGATACTATATTAAAAATAAACATATAAAGATAAATATATAATCACAATAGGAGCTTTTTACTGATATACTACACTATTTCATCACTAGAAAATAGTTTTGATGATACGATATTAGCACAATGCCAAAATGATGATGCATTATTTACTGTAAATAGGTTGCAATGCTTCTGAAATTATAATAAAGCACACTTTTCTAAGTGTGTGACTTAAAAAGAGCTATTCATTAAAAAAAAAAAAAAAAAAGAAAAGAAAAGAAAAAGAAAAAGACATATGAAGATGAATTCTACATGCTTCAAACATCCCTTCTCAGTTTGTGGTCTGAGAAACTACTTGAAATCTTTGTCACAAGTACAGACAATTCTGTTTAAACAAAATTACTTTAGGATTTTGAGGTGTCCCTGTCCCAGCTGCAGTGAAATGTGAATTATGAGGATTGAAAAAGTTGACTTCTGATACATAGTTTCTACATGGTGAATATATCAGGAGTAGTTGTGCAAGAATTCCCCAAAATATAATGGCCTCACGGGTCAACTCTGACTTACGTGGAGATCTTTGAAATAGCAATTATTTCATATTTTGCAAGAACAACTAGCACAAAAAAGGAGGGAAGAGGGAAGTTGGTTTCAGGTTTTTTTTTTTTTTCATTATCATTTCTAATCCAGACACTTTCCAAAAGAAAGATGACTAGAGTTTTCAAATTCATTGTGATTATGTGTCGGTAGCTGCGGCAGCTCCGTGGGGGGAGGCCAGGGCTGCCCCAGCCGGACACAGCTGGATCCAACCCAGCACAGAACACGGCTGAGCAACGGCTGGGCAAGGGCAGCACCGGGAATAAAAAAAAATAAAAAAATAAAAAAAAAAAAAAAAAAGAAAATGCTACATAGCAGAGGAGAATGAGGAAAAAAAAGTGAGAAAAAATCTTTGCTGACATGGAGGTGAGAGATGAAGTAGGGGAGGTGTTGCAGGTGTGAGAGCACAGTTTATGTGTTTATGTTTTGTGTTCCCCTGCAGTTTATGGAGGAGCCCATGCAGGGCTGCAGCAGTTATTGAAAAAGACTTGCAGTCTCATGAAATTAATGAAGAAAATAAATTTTTATCAGTTTTTGTTAGAACTGTTGTTAGCTTTGCATATTTTTGAAGGTAACATTGGAAAATGTTGTGTGAGTGAAGCTTGACATGAAGCAGCCAACTAGGCAGCATTTTCTTTGACAGTAGAGAGAAGCCATCCTGGGAAAGTATTACATTCCACTGGAATAATGTTAGGATCCCACTCCTGACACCAATTAAGGTTATGATCCTCTGGAATAATATTAAGATTTAGATATTAAAATATGACTGCCTGAATTAAGAGACCTTATGCTAAAGTCAATAGTATGGGTTGCATTAAACAGTAAATTTGAGAGGTAGAGGTAGAAATAGGAATGGGATGAGGAGAAAGAGAGAGAGAGAGAAAGTGGTTATAGTCACCGCCACATCTCCCCTGGACCTCCTTCTTCTGTTCTTCTCAGTGGTTGGATCCACAGAGTGTTCTTCTGGAGAAACCACTTTTATACAGTCCAAGTCACAGAATCACAGAATCAACTATATTGGAAAAGACTTTTGAGATCATCTAGTCCAAGCCATGACTTAACACCACCTTGTCAACTTAACCATGGCACTGAATGCCACATCCAGTCTTTTCTTAAACACCTCCAGGGATGGTTACTTCAGGGGCATATACACCATTCCCACAACTGGGGATGCCATTTGTGTAAGCAGTTTCTTCCTTCTCCACAGTTTGCCTTGATGGGAATTTTTGTCCAAATAGGTTACCCAGATCTGCCTCACCAGGCCTTGCATCTTCCTGTGGCTGGGTCCCTGCTTTGCCCACCGTCAGCACAGTGGAGTCTTGTCTGGTGTGTTAATTCCAAACATTTCACCTTTTTGTAGGCCTGAAATTAATGTCTTCCTGTTTGCCATCTGTGTCTGTTGTTGTGTCTTTTGAGGACTTCCTCCTATGACACTGCTTTGAGACAAGTTGACTGTGCTCTTTAAGTCCTGACAGAAGGAAACTATAGAGACTAATCTGGAAGGAAAGCCTGTATAAAGGAGAAGAAAAGAGTATGTAAAGTATTCAGACACTGGGAGCTGTGAAAGCAGGAGAATGGATGGAAGCTTAATGCAGCATAGCAATGTCTAAATTACTAGGACAATAGATTTCTTTCTCTCCATAGGGAGATCCTACACTGGGGTTTCTTTGGCTGTAGGAAAGTTTCATAATAGAGGAAGA
Organism: Sitta carolinensis; assembly: GCA_032173965.1. Taxonomy (NCBI): domain Eukaryota; kingdom Metazoa; phylum Chordata; class Aves; order Passeriformes; family Sittidae; genus Sitta; species Sitta carolinensis. The sequence goes on along the minus strand of JAVUNC010000004.1, from coordinate 21,307,199 downwards.
TCACTTTTGTTGATTTTTTTGTGTTTCGGTACATCATCTGCAGTTCTTTTCCACATTTCTACACAGTGTTATATATGGACCAGGAGAGGTCTTAAAAAATATTTATCCTTAGACAGAGACTTCTGTAAGCTAAAACAACTGAAAACTGAGATGGAACTATACTTGAGAGGAAACTTGATTTTATATAAAGGTATCAGGAAGCAGGCCTTATTTTGCTGTGATGTCCATAGTATCTGGATCATTTTGCTTTGCAGTCTTCTTCTTACAGATATTGTGGAGGTAGTCTACACAGCCAGTTTCCATGCCTCTGTGCTTGTCTTCATTATGATGCTCTGAAGTCTGTAAATATTAAGATAGAGTTTAGGCTGTTTTAGGGGAAAGCAAGTCACAAGTTAGAATTTATATGCATGTCTAAAGTTTCAGAAAAGAGACAGTTGCTTCTAATGTGACTATTACCAATATAAACAATTGTTACTTTAAGGGGTTTAAGTCTGGGGTTTGTATTTGGCTTATTTTGATTTTACTTGACAGTGACTGTTGAAAGATTTTGTGTGTGTGTGTGTGTGTGTGTGTGTGTGTGTGTGTGTGTGTGTGTGTGTGTGGTCTTTGGCCCTTTAATAAAATATTACTTTGTCTAAACTAGCCTTTGCCAACATGTGCCTGTGTCAGCTCTCATTGTCCCTCATTGAATCAATTCTAATTTACATCTGCTCTATCATGTCCATAATTTGTCTTTCACAAAGTCATGGCTCATAGCTTCATTAATCATGCCCAAATTTCTAACTTTCAAAGTTTCTGTGGATAGCTTGGGTTCTGATGGGGTGGCTTTTAGTGTTAAGATTCATCACTTGTGTTGTAATGTTTTTGAATTCTGAAGAGGCATGTTTGCTTTTCATCATGCAGACAGTTATTCACTGACTTACTTGGAGAATGTCATGCATATTTACAGAAAGAAATTTCTCATCTAAAGCTTGAATACATTATTTATAATTACTGTTATTATTAATTATGTCAATGTTATATTGTTGCTGTGGCTGTGAGTATGGTTGTTATTTTCCCCTAAAACTGGAATAATAATTTTGGAATTAGAATTGCTATTTTGTACACTTCCAGTGGGTGAGTGTGGACACATTACTTGGAACTTATGGCTCAGTTTTTCCTTTGTTTAGACCCAGTGTCTAAAAAACTATCTGGGCTAAGAAATGAGACCAGGCCACTCAATACAGAACAAACATCCATCCACCATAATGAAAATGGTTAGAAAACTATCTGGTTTGAATATGCAGAGCATAATAGGTCTGTTTCTTAATTTCCCTGTACTTGACTTTGCATGCTTCCAGTACTCTCTGTACCAATTTCAGGAAGTAATTAAATTTTTAAAATGAAATTTGGTTATGCATATCACATCTAAATACATGCAAACCAAAGATATGAGTTCTTTCTCTCCAGCTATCTATTTCAACTGGAAAATATCTTTTCTATGTAATTTCAATAAAATAGTACTATGGAGTAACTTTTCTTCTCCCATAAATATTTAGGAACATTTCATCAAAGGAAATCCTTGTTATTAAAAACAATCCCTAATTTACATATTTGAATGAGACTACTCTTCAAGTTTCTTACTCACCTATCTGAAGGCAGAGGGAAAAATTCTGTTCCATAGAATCTTGACTATTGCATTTACATATGCAGGTGAACAGACAATGGAAGAGTGGAAGTTTGTCAACTAGATGATAGAACACAATTTCTTGATTATATTTATAAAGTCAAATTGAAAATAATTATAAACGTACCAGTGAGAAATACACATGAAACCAAAGGACGATAGATAAAATTTGCAGACATACCTTAAGTTTCTATTCTCTTTTAAGACCTATTTAATGGTTAAACTGTTACTTAAATTTTTAATCTAAGTTTATTTTTCAGGCACATGATCTGAAATAAACCCTATGTCCATTAAATGTGCTTTTCTGCAAATATGTTGTACTGTTCATATTATAAATGGGGAAAGAATAAAAAAACTGGGAAAACTAATAGCTCTCACAATTATTTGTATCATTATCTCATCTGTATTCAGACTAAAACCAGTATAGATCCCATGAGATATTATAATTGATATTATTTAATTTATGAAATAGGAGTTATGTTACAAACCCCAAATTTTTTCACTCTACCTTGCTCACTCATATTGCATTAATTTATTCTTTATCACATCTGAAATCCATTATCATGTTACTCATAGCAAGTATTCATAAATTATATGTTATTTCTCTCTCTGAAAGTTATTAAATGGATATGAGAACTCATCCCAAATTTTAGGTTGAATTCCAGCATTTTTCACATTTTGAAAATTAGGTTTACAAGTTCATCTTATATTTTCTATGGAGACAAAGTTTACGTAAACCATCTCAATAAAATATAACATATTCCAATTTGTATTTCTCTGTAGTATAGCAGGAAAGAATGCAAACAGGTCCTTAAGAATAATTTTAATGTAATGTAAAACACAGTATGGCTGTGTATGATTATGAATTTCTTCAATTAGTTTTGTTTTTGGGAAGTGACCATTCTGAACTACAGCAGTACATTGAAAGTTATAAGGTCTGCCAGATGTTATAAGAAAAGAAAGGGTTTAATCTTTCTTAAGTGATCTTAGATTATTTTAATCTGTCTCACCTAAGATAAGATGACATATTGGGTGGCAAAATTTACCAGGGTGAGTTTCAATGTGGAAAATAATCATAACTAAACAATTCATTTTACATAGATTGCCAATACAATTTCAGAAACTTATTATCCATTCTGATGACATGAACAATTTCTTTGGCACAATTATTTTTTAACATACTTTAATTTTTTTTTAATCTTTTCTTTAAGAAAATGCATTTGATCTTCCTGAGCCAAAAAGAACCTAATTGAAAACAGGAGTGTCTTATAAGTATAATCGAATAATAAAGAACAGTGGATGTGTCAGTACAATTAACAGCTGCTATTGTACTCAAAGAACTAAAACCAGTTATCAGCAAAGAAATCAGTCAAAAAGACAGGTACAGACTGATGCATGAATAACAACTTTTGATTTAGTTGAACACTACAAAGTTCTACTACATAAACTACATAAACTAAAAATGTTTAGTACTTTTCTCAAAAAGAGAGGAGTGTGATAAATGCTAAAGGATTTGTAAAAATTTTAAATGTTTCAAGGAGATACTTCGAAAAGGCTGGTTAAATTCCCAGGAAAGAGATTTCCAAGAATATTCTGAATGGATAGCCTTAGAAACAATGGAAAATAAACTCAAGATTTACTAGAGTTAATCAGAAACTTCTTCTATCTTACTTCAGTTTTAACTAGAAGTAATTATCTAGAATAGATTTATTCTGTCATGCTACTAGAGACTGAAAAGGAGAGATAGGGCCATATATTGCTCCCAGTTTCCACCATTGCAACATGGTAGTATCTCTGCAGAAATTATTTAAATGTCATTGGTTTAATACCAAGTTAACTAAATGGGTTTAGGTAATGGTAAGGAATCACATCTGTGGGCTAATGCATGGGACTTATGTTTGCCAGTTTGGTGAACATCCAGTAGTGGAATACCATCAAAACAGCTTTTCTGAAGAGTAATCTCTTCATTGGACCTACTTGTTGAAAAACACTGAGTTGAATTGTTGCATCCATCATTCTATTGATTATTGAATATTTGATATAGTTGATGTTTACTTTGGGAACACTTTATATGTACTGGTGTCAAGGTTTGACGTTGGCACAAGGCCAGTGCCCCCATGAGGATATACTGTCCCTGGTGTTTGCTGTGAGATGTGACCAAAAACAGAGCAAAACAGCTTCTAATTTAGAAAGCAAAAGAAAAGAACTTTATTACTTATAATATGTAAAGAAGACACATACAGAAGAAAATGAAAACTTTAAAAAACACTCCTCCTCCCCCCTCACCCAAGTTCTCAACACAGTGAAACAAACTAAAAATTCCCAGTCAAGTTACCACTTTTAGATAATTAATCTTCAGTCTATTATTACCCTTCTAATAATCAGCACTCAGTTCATTGAGGAGAGATAGGAGTCCTTCTTGCACCATATCGTGACTTCTTCTTCCATGTGCAGTGCTCTCACCACTGTGCATGGACCAGAACTGCTTCTAGGGTTTCTCTTTTTAAAGATGCTTTGGTTAGTTCCAAAAAACGACAGCCTCTCAAATCTTAGGTCACCAGTCCCCTCCCAGTTTCACCCCCTGGGGCAGAGGGGCCTTGAGAACAGAGCTCTTCCTCTCATCTCTGTTCACACTACTCTTCCACTGTCCACTCTTGGCTCCAAGCCAATGCCTCTCCCCAGATGCAGTCTCTGCATCACAGAAAAGAAATGAGTCCGTCCATGGCTATACAAGAACAGTCCAGCCAAAGGCCACTCCATCATCTCCTCCCACCTAGGATTCTTTTCAGCAATTTCTGACAATCTTCTACTTGCACGAACTTTCATTACCTTTGCTCAGTTCTCTATCTTTCTTCTTCAAATTCAGGAGGATTAGCATTTATAAAGTTTCCATCATCTACGAAAAAGGGTTAAAATCTTGGACTGTGCCTGCCCAGAACTCCCACGGCATCTTTGCTGTTGGGCACTTTTCTCGCGCCACCCCCTCCTTACTCCTTCGGCCGTGCTGCCCGGCTGCCGATATCAAATTTCAAGGTGGCACAGACACAGTCTCTCTCTCTCTCTCTCTCTCTCCAGGGGGGAAAAAGGAGCTGCTTGATACCTCTCAAGGTTCTGGTATTCTCTCCACCCTTCCATCCTGCAGGATCTTCCTCTCCCCCTCTGTGCCCAAGGCTCCAGCCTACCTTGCCCAGGCCGCATGGCTTCCCCTCCCCGCCCAGCTGGGCAGGGGAGATCCGCCCGTCCTCAGGGACCGCAACCAAGAGAGAATTCTCCTGGGAGCCCTCTGCTTTTAACCCCTTGTGTTCTCAGAGGCGGATCCTTGTCCTCAGTGGGCACACCAGGTGCCAATCTTTAAACCTGAGCACTCATTGGTTTGACTACTGAATTTCAAAAAACTTATTTCTTTTTCAAACCACCACAACTGGACAAAATAACACATGCTGTGTTAATGATCTTTATGTGTATTACTGCATGACCAGAACCATTTTATAATTCATGCAGGACTGAAGTCATTATCAAGCATATGCTTTGTCAGTTTGGACAAACAACTAAAAGAGATGAAGTTGTCTGGCTATAACAACCTAATTTCACAAACACAAGTCATGATCCTAATCCAGTTCAATTCCAGATTCAAATTTATATCAACTTAAAAACAAATCAGGAAGCTGACAATTTCTTCAAATAGGAAATAATCAGAAACATAAATAAAAGTAAATTGGAAAAAATAAGAGATAAGAGAAATAAAAAATAAAAAAAAAAATAAAATTTGTAATGGTCTTATACCCTGCCCAAAATATCTCCAGTTTACAATTCTTCAGATAACCAAGGGGCAGAACTGGTAAGGAAAATGAAAGGATAAAAATTTCTCATTAGTAGAACTCTGAAAACAATATGATATATTGAGAATAACTTCAGAAGAGCACAGGTTGGCAAAATATAGCATTGTTATAATTAACATCAAGGATAATAAAAGCAATTTTTAACACCTTGTAGGCTTCTATTGATCATGGAATTCAGCATGATGATACTAAGCAGAAAATACAAATAAAACTTGTTAACAATCATAAATGTTGATCAAATTATAAAATAATGTATGATAGTGCCTGAAGTGTTTACATTCAAGGATGTTAGTATGGTAATATTTATCAAAGTTAATTAGCTTTGTCAGGGAAGAAGCAATATCCAACAAGTTTCTAGAACTAGTTAATAAAATGTCAGCCTTAGTGGGATTTATCTTCATAAAAATTCTTCACTGCTCATATATTAATATTACCCAAACAATCAGTCGAGACAGAGACAGCTCAAGTATAATTAGGTAGAAGTGCTGGATAAATCTGTTAGTCCTAAATCATATTGAGAAACAAGAAATTTTAGGTATCACACACACCACTAGCAGATATTTTCTGAATTGAACCCCAAAACAAGTTCAGCTATAACTATTTAAATACAAATATAATGTAATGGCAAATATGTATTTTTCTTCGTAAGACAAGGCTTTTCATATGAAAGTAGCAATCAAAAATTGGGGAAACTAAAGTAATTCAGTGGATTATTCAATAAATCAAGATACAGCATTTGAAAGCATCTGAGAATCTTGTATATGAAATACCATAAAATTATTATATCAAATTTGTGTATATTTTATTTTCTGATGCAAATAGGGATAATATTACACTGTTGCATAGAGATAAACACAGAGAGTAGGATGTAGATGATGTCTTGTTAGTTAATGTTCTGTTTAAACAAACTCAGGAATTTAATCATAGAATCATAGAATGGTCTGGGTTGGAAGGGACCTTAAATATCATCTAGTTCCAATGCTTCTGCCATGGCAGGGACATGTTTCAATGTATAAGGAAATTTCTTCCTAATCCTTAATCTAAATCTTTTCTCTTGAGGTTAAAGTCATTCTCCCTTGTCCTGTCAGTACATGCTCTTCTATTGTCTCTCTGTCTTTCTTGCAGGTTTTCTTGAGGTACTAAAAGACTACAGTTAGGTCACCCCTAAAAAGCCTTCTACTTTCCTGAATCCCAATTATTTCAGCCTTTCCTGAGTGTTCCATCCCTCTAACCATTTTGATTCCAACTCTGCACTCACTCCAACAGCTCAATATTCTTCCTGTGCTGGGGATCCCAGAGATGGACTCAGTACTAAAGGTGGTGGTCTACCAGAGTGGAGTGGAGGAGCAGAATCCCCTCCCTCATTCTGTTGCCCACAAAGCTTTTGATTTAGTACAGGAAAACTTTACCTATTTGGGCTGTGAATGCACATTTCCGGGTTGTGTCAATTGTCTTCACCCACCAGCAAGCTCAAGTCCTTCTATGCAAGGCCCAGTAGGACCCTAACCTTTAAAACAAATGAACCATGAGTCCATATGTAAAGACAGAATTATTCTCCATGACTTGAGATACAATAAGTAGTATAAAAATACACTATGTGATATTACACATTTACATAGGGTGTAGTAAAATATGCTAACATGTCTCCAAGCAATAAGTGAAGAACACAGAGAAATTAATATTCTAATTTTGTCTCATATAAGAGATGCGAGGAAATTAAAAAGTCACCCAGAGGGAACTAAGAGACTGAAATTATCAAAGAAGCAGTGGAAAGTAGTTGAAACAAATGAGAGAGAAAACAAGGGTGAAAATTAGCATAGAAAAATTTCAGATGGATTTTGGTTTTACTTGCCACTAGACCTTTTGACATCAACTGAAAGGAAAATATCTGTTTTGGCTATGTTTGTAATATATTCTCGTCATAGCATCTTAGATCTTCACCTTGGGCAGTTTCCTTTAAAGGTTTAACCAAGAAGAAACACAATGTGAAGAACAAGCTGCAGTGTATACAGTGCCAAAAAAGAGTTGAATGTGACAATGATAATAATATAGGAAAAGAAAAGCAGTACACTCACTTCCATTTTAAAAGATAGGACAGTACAGTACTTCTTTGGTGTTTTTTTTTCTTTTCCTGGAAGCTTTACACTTTTTTAATTATATAGCAACAACAACGATGATGATAATAATAACAATAATAATAAATCATAAAAAAAACCCAACCTCCTTCTTATCAATTGAAAGAGTATTTACACTAATCCAAAGCAAGTATTTTAGCTTTGCAGATGAATGTTTTCTCAGTAACAGTAAGTTCCAATAGACTGCCATTGTGAAGTGTGAATCTACAAAATATGTCAAAAAGAGAAAAGGTTTAGGTCTTTTATTAGATTATTTCACTTTGCAACTAAGTGAAGATCAGCAGATTCTTTTTTTTTATAAATTCCTGATGAAGAAAAGACTTGCCTAATATAGGATAAGAGGGGAAAAGTGTATGTACAGCTGGGCCTCAGCATTCCCCTGATGAGCTTTCTTCACATTCATTTACATTTTCTCTGTACTACAAAAACTTAATTTCAATTACTGAAGCCAAAATTCAAGTATAGACTAGTAACTACTGATGCTATCTGAAGGAGAATTTGTAGTATCTCACAGGCAATTGACTAATTACGTATGTCAAAGGAATGTTATAACCCATGAAAGAAAGTATTCGGGAAACACTGAGAGTTCAGTTAATCCTTCTTGCTACATAAATCTCATTAAAAAGATGGCTTCATCTGATCCTTGAAGTACAGAAGAAAATAAATAAAATCTCCCCCTTAAGATTAAAAGAGATATCCTATTTTTCCAACTTCAACTTTTATGTAGAGTCCTTCTACAAACAGCATAAGACATTTCAGATATCCATCTTCTATTACTGATAATGGGAATAATAGCAATATTGTATATATACACTTTGGTTTTCATCCATTTTTGAAAGGTGGGGTGAGGAAAATTAAGGTCTTTCATCACATTTTACTTCTAAATCACAGAATAAATTTACAGAAACACTAGTTGTCCAGGTCATATTACAAGGGAAGGATTGTCTGGAAGTGAGTTTTACACTCTCTACTGGTTAGAAAGCTACCTTGTCATGGCTTGCATACGCTGTCTGACACTGGAGAACTACTTTGCAAGCTTTAACCTTGTTCTTTCTTTGTTAGTTATTCTAAATTGCATAGAATGATGTCATACAGATAAAAGTACATCTCTGAGGACAAACTAAGACTGTGATTCATGTTGGAAGAAATGGCTACCATAATTACTGCTAGTGATTTAGGATTAAATGAGGGATAAAAAACATTCAACATAATGCTCATTGCAGTATCTTACTGATATTGCACTCTTTGACAAAATAGTTTGCCAGAGCTGATAAAATCTGAATAAGGCTATCATGCAGAGCAGTGCAGAGCAGAGCAGAGTTTCACCTGCATTGAGCAAGGAAATAATTTCACAGTGAAAATTGTCCAGTGCTACTGTCCAGTGTCAGTTCTAAACTGAGGTACTAGGTTTTAAATCCCACACCAGTATGACAAGGAAGATAGTTAACTTAGCTCTCCTATATTTCAAGTCCTGTCATTATCACTAGCACATAACGTATTAACAAATTGTAATGGAAAATCTGTCCCACAGTCAAAGATTAAAATACGGCAGACAAATAATACACCATAAATCCCAGATGGCAATGACCAGAAAAGAAGTCTCATAAAACTAGATTTTCTTTCTAATGTATCTGACCATTTTCAGTGCTTTCACCCTACTTCACAACTGAACAATATAAGGACTTGGCACTCTTGCATGATTTTACCATATATAATAAAACTGTGCAGTATATTCAACAATTAATTATGATGAGCTGTGCCTTTTTAATACATACTATACATGAATTGCATTAACAAATTACACCCAACTGAACCATAAACTCTATTACTTCTTTCACACAATCTCAATAACTCAGAATCCTAGATTATTGCGATGACTCTTTAGATGGCTAAGTTGATAAAAAGAATATTGTGCCTCTCACAGCTTTTACTGGGGCTTTTTACTGCCCCAAAGTTTAAGTGAAAAAATGTCTAAGCTCAATAAAAGTCCAAAGTTTTGCCAATCACACAGCAATTTCAAAATGTAAGAATTTTTAAAATCAGTAATATTCCACTTTTCCAAATTTCAATATATGAAGAAACTGCTATTTCCAAACAACATAGAAAGCATAAATGGTGTGGTCAATACTGAAATATTAATAGAGAGTAGGACTTATTTTTACATTTCATGTAATTTCTTGCATAAAAATATATGTTCCTAATAGCTCTTACTAATATTTTAAAATTACCGTGTCTGTCCTGAACTATTTAGACCTGCAAAAATACATGAAATATATTACTGATACTCTATGATTTACTGATTTCTTTTATAAAGACTATCCAGACTTTTTAAAAATTAAACTGTACCTTGGATTTTCTTTACTGTATTATGAAACAATTAACAAAGCTATTAATTTTCTAGGGACAACTTATAGAAAATTCTGCCAGCTCAGGCTTTAATCACATCTTTTCTAGTAATAAGGAAATAAATATTTTGTATACTTTCCCTTCAACTCTCTAAAATTTCCAAAATAGAAAAGAAATTGGTTTTGACTGAAATTGCCTTGCAATTTAATCATGACTTTTCCCTTACAAGATCATAAAAATAAAACAAATACACATTTCTAGGTATATGAATTTATTTCTGTAGAAGTTTCAGAAAGAAAGCATAATATGCCATATAGTAAAACCACCTCAAATCAGATCCAACTAAAGCAGGTTGCTCAGGGTTGTCCCAAGTTCTGATCATCTCCAAGAATGTAGATCTCTCCAACATTTCCAGAAAACTCTGAACATTTTCAGGCTAATGTTTTTTTCCTTATGTCTAATCAAAATTTCCTGTGTTGTCACTTGTGCCTGTTACTTTTTGACTTTTCACTATGTGCATTCAAAACAGTCTGCCTTCACCCCCCCTTTACCATTATATACCATACAGAATAACGTCTCTCCTTAGCTTCCTTTTTCTTAAGGCTCAGCAAACTGAATTTCTTCAGTGTCTCCTCACAGGCGCATACACCAGAACCCTAATCTTGATCATACCCAGCAGGATTATTTTAAGTTCATCCAGGGGTTTCTGGTGATGAGGAGGCCAAACTAGGTACAGCTCTTCAAGTACATTCTCACAAATACTCAATCGAGAGAGAGAATCACTCTCCACAACTGTCTAGCTACTTCTCTACTAAGAGAGTATGTGGTGAGCTTTCTTTGCATGTGGTTGACTCACCTTCAATTTGGAACTACCAAATCCCTCTCTGTAATGTTTCTTGCTAGCCAGAGAGCACCTAATCTGTCCTGCTGCACTTAACTACTTCGTACCAGATGAAAGATTGCATTTTCTTTTATTGACACTCATGAGCTTTCTTTTGCTATATCTTCTGCTAGGTTGGGTTCCTCTGAATAGCACTATGTAAACTGCTCCCCCTAGTCTGGTATTGTCTGCTATGTTGCTGAGTACTGCAATCCATTATGTCAGCAATGTTACCGAGCTATATGGGTGTCGTAGTTTGAAAAAAATGAGTTTTTTGAACTTCAGTGGTCAAACCAATGAGTGCTCAGGTTTAAAGACTGGCACCTGGTGTGGCCACTGAGGACAAGGATCCGCCTCTGAGAACACAAGGGGTTAAAAGCAGAGGGCTCCCAGGAGAATTCTCTCTTGGTTGCGGTCCCTGAGGACGGGCGGATCTCCCCTGCCCAGCTGGGCAGGGAGGGGAAGCCATGCGGCCTGGGTGAGGCAGGCTGGAGCCTTGGGCAGAGAGGGGAGAGGAAGATCCTGCAGGATGGAAGGGTGGAGAGAGTACAAGAACTTTGAGAAGCATCAGACAGCCTTCCTTCCCTCCCCCCCCAGAGAGAGAGACTGAGAAACCGTGTCTGTGATCTGTGTCACCTTGAAATTTGATATCAGCAGCCGGGCAGCACGGCCGAAGGAGTATGGAGGGGTGGCGCAAGAAGAGTGCCCAACAGCAAAGATGCCGTGGGAGTTCTGGGCAGGCACAGTCCAAGATTTTAACCCTTTTCGTAAATGATGGAAACTTTATAAATGCTAATCCTCCTGAATTTGAAGAAGAAAGATAGAGAGAACTAAGCAGAGATAATGAAAGTTTGTGCAAGTGGAAGATTGTCAGAGAATGCTGGAAAGAATCCTAGGTGGGAGGAGATGATGGAGTGGCCTTTGGCTAGACTTTTTTTGTATAGCCTAAATGGACTCATTTCTTTTTTATAACACAGAAACTGCATCTGGGGAGAGGCATTGGCTTGGAGCCAAGAGTAGACAGTAGTGTGAACAGAGATGAGAGGAAGATCTCTGTTCTCAAGGCCCCTCGGCCCCAGGGGGTAATATTGGGGGGGACTGGTGTCCCAAAATTGAGAAGCTGTTGTTTCCTGGAACTAACCAAAACATCTTTAAAAAAAGAAACCCTAGAAGCAGCTCTAGTCCATGCACAGTGGTGAGAGCACTGAACATGGAGGAAGAGGCCACGATGTGGTGCAAGAAGGACTCCTATCTCTCCTCAATGAACTGAGTACTGATTATCGAAAGAGTAGTAATAGACTAAGGATTAATTATCTAAAAGGTGGTAACGTGATGGGGAATTTTCAGTTTGTTTTGTTGTGTTGAGAACTGGTGGGGGGGGAGGAAGAGTTTTTTTAAAGTTTTCATGTTCTTCTGTATGTGTCTTCTTTGCATATTATAAGTAATAAAGTTCTTTTCTTTAGCTTTCTAAATTAGAAACTGTTTTACTCTGTTTTTGGTCACATCTCACAACAAATACCAAGGACAGTATATCCTCATAAGGGCACTGGCCTTGTGCCAACGTCAAACCTATGACAATGGGTCTCAGCAGCAATCCCTGAGTAATGCCAGGGATTGGAAACCAGCCAAAAGTTGGAATCATTAATCACACCTCTTTACAACTTATGGCCCAGCCAGTTTTCCATCCACCTCACTGGCCACTTATCCAGTCCCTATGAAGCCAAGTTGACTACAAGCCTTGCTGTCAAAGAGCACATCCACTGCCCTCCTTATACCCACGGTCAACTATCTCATCACAACACACAGTTGGGCTGTCAGGCATATTTTGCCTTTGGTAAACCTGTCCTGTCTGTTCTGAGTCAGCTTGTACAAGTCCTCATGTCATTTATGTTTCCTGTTATGGCTCCCAGGTGGCTGATTAAAGCTACTAAGCCAGATCCTCTTTCTTGATCTTGCTGAAGATGTGTGTGACTTTTGAATTTTTTTTTCCATCACACTATAATAAGAATTTTATAATTTCTTTACATAATATAAAACATATTTTATCAGTTTTAGGAATATGTACTGTTAAAGAAATAATATTTTGGGGGGGTTGTTTTCTTTAAATGTAGGGACTCTGAATTAAATAATTTTTCCTCTCATCTTTAATTCACATCATTAATCACAGTTTATCTTACTGTCTGTGAAAACAAGGATCAATATGATTGTTCAGAGAAATAGACAATAAAATTTTAACACTAGAGCAAATTGCAACATAATGAGCAAATCAGCAAATGCTGGTGAATAAAAGCTATTAATTAAACCATTTTTCCCTGAAATGTTTAGATGATACTTTTCTTGGAATTATGTTTGCCAGTCATTGAAATGCTGTTGTGATTCAGGAAATGCTGTCGTGATTGCAGTTTCTTCTGTTTGTTTTGGTTTATATTATATATTCATGAAGAAAAGGAATATGCTAAATTACACTGAATAAGATGATAGACCAGGATTCAATTTAGAGTTAAGATATTTATGTTAATTTAATTGTTTTTCTCAAAAAAAAAAAAGCAAAAGGCAAAAACCCACAAAAAAACCCACAAACAAACAAAAATACTTGAATGCCTCTTTTTTTTTTATTACTTTTTCTTATACAACACTTCAATTTCATACAACAGGATTTTTTTTCAACTGTTTAATTACTATTATCTACCAGACAGTATCCACAAAGTCTTAAATATTTTTCTTTAACAATTTTTAACAATTCTTTTACTGACCTAGTACATGGTATTGCTACAGTAGATAAAGTATTCAGTCACTCAAAGTCAGACACATTCTTCATGGTATGTCTTCCAGGAAAGTCCTTTACAGAGAGGACACAATGACAATCTCTTCCTACTTCTTACCCTTCAAACTCTGTTTCTTTGATGTTTGTATTATCCTTTTCCCTGTTTTGATAAAAAAAAAAATCCATCCACAGTTCATAATCATAATTATTTTACTAGTACTTATTCCTGGAGTCCTGTAAAGCACAGCCAAGATCTTATTTATTTTAAATAATGAGACCTATATCCTTGGATTGCTTCAAGGAATTCTTTTGACTGAAATTTTGGTAATTTTTCTGTAGCGGTATTTAGAATGTAACAGTATGAAACTGTCTTCAGTACCACGAACACGAGAATACAAAACTGTCTTTGAGATACTTAGCTTGCATTGGATTGCGTTTGTGAAAATGCTTTGGGGACACTTCAGAAATTTTTTCTTCTCTAAAATTATAATAAAGCATATTGAGAGGATTATTTGCTTTAGTTTGATTCATAAACATTTTATTTTCTTCTGTAGAAATAAAAAGGAGTAAAAATGATTTTAAGAACATCTAGCCCTGGAATTCACATCACACTATTCTAGAATTTACATTTTATTTTCTGAAAATCAACAACATCAAACACACTCCTGAATATGTTCAAAAGTTTTTTTAGATAGCAAATCAGTTTCAACGTCATTTAAGAACAGCCTGATGACAGTGAAAAAGGCCTTTACTCTTTGTCTAAAATTCTTAAAACAGAATTATACCCTGTTGTAGTCATTTTGATAGTGCTCTGAATATAAAAAAGAAAAAAAAAAAACAACAAACCAACCAAAAAAACCCCATATTGTTTCATAAGTACGACGTTCATTCTCAAGAAGAAAAAGGAATAGAATTGGAAGTACATAGAAATTTAAGGTCAGAACTGAATCACCTGACTGTGGTTCAGCTCTCAGGAGGGAAGTAAGATGTGAACCTTGATTATATTTTAGAAAATATTAATTGCTTTGAACTTCAATGATTCTTGTGGGTCCCTTCCAACTCAGGACATTCTATGAAATTTTTGTATGATTGTTTTGCAAACAGCAATCATGCATTCAAGTTGAACAGTTGTGGTTGTTTGATTGCTGGTACTTTAAAACACTAAGCTGTCTGTATTTATCTTGGCTGTTGTCCATTCTGTTTTGCACTCTGAAACATAATCATATTACCATATTAAATATTTTAATACCGAAGCACACCTACACTGTGTAGCATTATGTGTATTGGTTATTGTGTTGGAGATCTGCTTTTCAAGTACAAAGTACTGTAGTCATATAAACAGGACAAATATTGCTTCTAATGATCACATTTATCAATATAGCAACAAGGATATTGCATTCCTAAAGTGCCAGTTATAATTAATATATTTATCTGATGATTCGTTTAGTAATTAGTGCTTTTACATATTTTATAACATCCTATTATATATCTATTATTATATACTATTTGTAAACTTCAATATATTCTAGTGAATATTCCCAATGTGCTCTACATGCTTTCATTATAACTCTAAGTGTGGTATAATATACAGCAAAAATATTGTAGTCTAAAAATTCAGTGAGTGATCTGTGGGGAATGCTCTAAATAAGGAATAGCCATTTAATGAATATAATGTTGTTTTCTTTTATTTTTTTCGGGGAGGATGGCAGATCAGAAGCGTAAGAGTATTTTTATGTATACATTATGTATACTTTGTGACAGTAAATGACATTCAGAATGATATATTTTCTTTAAATATTAATATTTTGCTTATAGCTGTTGCTGATTCAGCTGTCAGTAGTTTTAAGATATTTAAATTAAAAATGGTAGCAGGTGGCTTGATTTGTTTACAATTGGAAATATTTATCAATGACATGACATATTGCATAGTCATCTTCGTTGTGCATGTATCACCAAACAACAAAGCACCAAAATTTTAGTTTTCTGAATTTTTCTTCATGTTAGCATTACAGTATCATATTTCCCCCAGTCTTTCTTTATAGAGTACTATTTATGGAAATTTCATAAAAAAGATAACTAATTCATCTGTCACATTAATAGTTTATATGTTTTTCTTCTATTACAGAGCTGCAAAGTCAGCTACTCATAGTAATGCTTTATACTAGAAACAGACAAATATTTATTTTTAAAAAAGTTTTCCAGGGCAATGTCAGTGGGATTTGCAAAACTTTTAGTCTCTGACATACCTAGAACAATGCAAATGTGAAGTATAGATTAGGATCAGTACTCTGAATATTGTGGGAGGAGGAAAATTCAATTCATGTAGAAGGAACTTTCAGTCAAACTTTGCTGGTAGAATGGGTGAACCTTTATGCTGTGCATCATGCCTCTTATGTGGCCACTTTTTACCTTGAATCGTTTGCCTATTGGTAACATAGCTCACAGGTGTAATGACTTCAGGTCAGTTCACAGGGAATCAGAAATACATTCATTTCTAGGTAGACTTTCCATATCTAGCTATATGCCCAAGAGAGAAGAAGAATAGAAACATGAGTCTGTGCAAATAGTTGGTTTGGACAGTGCAGTTTTCACAACTGAAAATTATCTAAAAGATTTAGTGTACAATGCTAAATTTCACAGGCAAAAGATCAGTTTAGTTGGGTGAGATTTTCTCACAAGGATGTTTGGCTTAATACTAATCACAGCATTTCTTTGTCTATCTTAAGCAGTTAAACTCTCCATTAAACTTTACATGATTGTGCCCAGGAGTGATGCTCAGATGGCAAGTGTCCACTTCCTCATAAAATAATCTCCATCCACTTTATGTATTTTATGGCTTTCAGTTTCTTCTTCAACGTTAAAAAGATTTATTGAAAAATAACTTATTCTGGAAAGAGTTCACCTTGTCTAGTGCTTTCAAAGGTGTGGTGAAGATGATCCTGCAGATTTTAAAGTGCATGCTTTCAGAAGTGTTAAATATTCTGCAGGGCTACTAAGAAATGAAGTATCCTCTTTCTTTCTGTTATTTGAACACATAATTGGATTATTTTTAAAACCTAAAAAGTTTTTATTGAGCAATTCCAACTTTGACATAATTATCAGTGATTTGAGGACTTCTATTAGGTAGCAAAAAGTGCTACAAGACAGTTTTCTTTAGGGAGAGTATCTCGATTTGTTTGTTGTAAATGATTTCACCAGTTCATTCTTTCTTATATCAGGAAATTCCTGTGTCATCATTTCACGTGGTTTTATGCCGTTAGTCAGTATAATGCCACTGTTACCTACTTTCTTTGTATAACTTCATTATGCTAAAGGTAGAGGTTACCCGAGTTTTCCTGTGCAGTGTTGCTACATTCACCCAGAATCTCTTCTCAGCTAATTAAATTGTTTCTAAATATTTTGATAATGAAACCAGCAATACCAGTCTATGGTGGCATCTTTATAGAAGCTCCCATTTGCCTTTCATCTTGATAATAACAGTAGAAGATATCAGTTTACAGGTACTTAAGCAATTTCCACCAAAAAAAAAAATGTATTTTTTTCTACCTGTTTTGAGGCAACTACCAATTTTCAGTGCAGTGGTAAGATTACCTCATATTTAGGAGAGTAATTGTACACTTTGGCCATTTTGCATAATTTTAAAAATCATACCTTACTTGTTCTTCACTGCTCACAAACAGTATTTGGGTGTTATTATGAGACTTGCTCTATTTTCTAGAATAAGTTTTTCTTTTCTCATGCATGCCCTAAACTGACCTAAACCTCACAAGTCTAAAAATTTTTAAAAATTCCTATTGTGGTCTGTCAGTTTTGTCCACTAAGGCACTACAGCCTGACTAATGTTGGAAAAGTGAAAACCAGTTTACACTTAGACCACTTAAAAAAAAAAATAATATTTTTCTCTTATGGAATTCACCAGTTCTAGAAGCTGCTGAGATGAAAAGGACCTGGGAGAATTAATCCATCACCAAAAGGCTGTGAAAATCTTCTGCCATACTAACCTGTGACAAGAAAAAGTGGAGTGCTTATGGAATAATGTGAAAGATCTTTCAAAGTATGCTGGTTTTACCTAGAATAGAGTTAGTTCATTTTCTTTATTGTAGCTGGTATTTATTTATTGTAGCTATATTTTGGAATTGTGCTAAAACTGTGCTGATAATTCAGGGATTGTTTTGTTATTGCTGAGCAGTGCTTGCTTCTCATGCCATCCCACCAGCAGGTAGGCTAGAGGGGTACAAGAAGTGCTCTAGCAAGGGATCTGGACAGGCTGGATTGATAGGCTGAGGCAGATTTTATGAGGTTTGACAAGACCATGGTGTAGACATGGTTCTTAAGAGCATGGTTTCATGGTAAATATCCCAGTGCTGGGTCAGCATGTGTATTTGATGATCTTAAAAGTGTTGTCCAGCTTTATGATACTTTTATTCTAAGAAGGCTGTGATGGATGACCCCAACTGACCAAAGGGTTTTTCTATACTGTTTTGACATCATGCTCAGCGATAAAACTAGGAGGGAGGTTGGTGTGAGTGCCACTGCTTGGGGACTGGCTGAGCATCGGTAGCTTGGTAGAGAGGAAATGTTTTCATTTCCATCACTTGTCTATCTTGGGGTTTATTTCTCTCTCTTTAGTATTTTCTTTCCCATTAAAAATTATTATTATTATTATTATTATTATTATTAGTAATAGTAATAGTAATAGTAATAGTAATAGTAATAGTAATAGTAATAATAATAATATCACAGAATTACAGAATCATAAAGGTTAGAAGAGACACTCAAAATCATCTAGTCCAACTGTTAATCTAGCACCATCAAAATCCATGCTAAACCATGTGCGCAAATGGCACATCTAGACACTTCTTGAACACATCCAGAGAGGGTGAGTCTGCCACATCCCTGGGCAACGTATTCAAATGTCTGATTACTCTTTCAGTGACTTTTTTTACAAATATATAATCTAAACCTCCTATTGCACATCTTAAGGCTATTTCCTCTCATCCTGTCACTTAAGACATGTCAGAAGAGACTGACCCTCATCCCACCACAACCCCTTTCAGGTGATTGTAGAGTCCCTGTGAGCCTTCTCTTCTCCATACTAAATAACCCTAGGTTCCCTCAACTTTTCCTCATAGGACATGCTTTCTAGAACCTTCATCAACTTCATTGTTCTTCTTCACTCTTTTATTTTATTTTAATTATTAAACTTCTCATCTCAGCCTCTGAGTTTTCTCATCTTTACCTTTCTGTTTCTCCCCACTCCACTGTGGGAGATTGAGCAGGTGGCTGTATAGTGGTTTTTTTTGCCAGATGGGGTTAAGCTATGACACAAGGGAAGAAGAAAAATATAAGAACCACTGAATAATGGCCTTTCCAAGACTTTGACTTGAAGTAATCAAAATTCTGTTCCATGTTTGCATTTCCTTCATGATCTGTGCTCAGAAAGGATACCACAGAAGTACCTGACATGGGAATAGATGTAGGGAAGAGCCATTAAAATGGATTTAAAAGTATTGTTTTATTGAAGATTGGTAACGCAGTATCATATTAAACAACAGAAGGTTGGTTTCATTTCTGCAATCATCTCACATACATGAAGCTCCGTCCCTTTACTGCTATGTGCCAGTAACCATCTGGACCCAAGTTACAAGCAAATTCCATCTGGTTGAGATTTAGCAATGACATTGTCAAGCATGAAATACTGGACATTTGCAGATATCCACAGAAAATATCTGCTACTAAGCTAGAATGCTTTAACTTTTGAGTTCTGCTGCTGTGTTATTTAGCTATTTGCAATATCAAACCTTTGAAGAGGAAGCCAATTAACATTTTCAGCCTCTGGGCAGTTGCCTCAACTTTTGCAACTGTGAGTTAAAATTGCAGGATGTGATGTGGACCCTGGGCCGTTAAACTTTTACCTACATTGGCCAGAGTAGGGTTTGGTTTGTTTTGTTTTAAGAGACTGACTGTCACAGGAGTATTGTTAGAAATGACCTTTTAACTTCAGTTATATATTCCTTTCATGTTGCATAATATTTGAATCTTTCGGTCCTGTTCAGGCAAAAATTCTTTGTGTAAGTTCTCATAACTTACTGGTACTGAAAAAGGATTTACATTTTATTTAGAATATATCCCACATATCTGCAATGGATTCAGCTGGGATGGAGTTAAATCATCTAAAATAGCAGCTTGTATGCTGCTGTGTTTTAGGTTTTTAACCAAAAGAATGCTGATAACACACTAATGTTTTAGCTCCTGTTGAATAGCATCTGCACAGCATCAAGACCATCTATCTGGCACTCTGCACCTCCCACAAAGTTATTAAATTAGGAGTGTGAAAAAGGTTGGGAGGGACTGGAACTGTGCAGATGGCCCAAACTGCAAAAAGAGTTATTCCATGCCAAATAATATCATGCTTAGTAGTAAAATGCAGGAGAGCCTTTTTAGGGAGTTTAGCTATCTTTCACATGGGAACTGGCTGGGTATCAGCCTATCTGTGGGAGGTGGTGATTGATTGTGTTTGCATCACTTGTCTTGTTCCATCTTCTCTCTCTTTCTTCTTCTACTTTTGTTTTTTAAACTATTTTTATTACTACCCGTGAGTTTTCAGGCTCTTGCTCTTTCTATTCTCTTCTGTCACACTGGAAGTCAGGGTGGGGAAGAATAAGCAAGCAGCTGTGGTAAAGATCTGTCTACTGGGGTGAACCCACAAAAATAGGAAACAGAATATAGTCAGAAAAGTGCCAGAAGGTGCCATATCAATGTTGACTCCTCTGGATGTGGATTTGGGTTTTTTTTTACCGTATAGCAGAACATATATTAATTTCAAGAATTTGAGATAGGCACAGAACATAAATTATCAGCACTGTTGCAGATGAAGAATTTACAGGTGATATCATTAGGAGTTTAGTAATGAAGGTAAGAAGTTTTGATTTGAAAATATGAAACATTGGCCTTAACTTGTGTACTGAATAAGCATACATTTGCATTTATGTTGAAACACCTGAAAATAAAATACTTTTTTAATATATACATCAGTGTTCAGTTAAGCTAAAATTACTTTCCAGTCAAATAAAGAATAAACATATAATTTATTTAGATTAATATATTTCAACTGATTGAATATTCTTTTCAGCAGTTATGAATACTTCATCTAATGGAATTCAATTTTCATGCACAAAAATTTATAAAGAAAAAAATCGAAGAAAATGTTCTACAAAACCTTTTATTTTTGCAAAATACTCTTGATTAACATTCCTGCTATGTAGTATAAATGTAATAGTTCTACTGTACTTGACAGAGATTAACCACAACATACTTAATACAGAAAATCTATGAAAAGGATAGTTTATTCAAATAGGAAACCTTGTTTCACTAAGCACACCCAAATAACTGACAGAAAATTAATTATGTTATTAGTCAAAGAAGCTGCACTTTATTTGTGAATATCTGCTACGAGGCATTTTGTGCAATTGTCACATTTTATAACCCAACTTTTTATACCCTGTAGTAGCCAAAACACTTGTGATTCACTGTGAATGTTTTAAGATCTGATGTCAGTGTACTAACCGAGAGAATACAGTGAGAGTGGAGGCCCTGACAATGCTTAGACAGGCTCTCCACCTGTCTATTCCTGGCCTTGTGCTGCTTTCTAGCACTATATTTATACACATTAAGAAGGTATATTGAATTCATAAATTAAATCCATTGCATGGTGTATATTTTATCCACAAAGATCTCTCAGTTATATAAATTGAAATTAAAGTAAACTTCAGTTGCATCTATTCAAACCTATAGTTATCAATGCTTATAGAAGTTCTACAGCATCATATGTACATCTTTCCTCTATTGTTCCTCTATGGAAAACCAAACAATGAGAATGACACTACCACAGATGAAATTATGAGTTTAAAACTAGTCAATAAAACTCTTCCAGATAAAGTAGTTTATGCCTTTCATAGATGGATGCAACTGGCCATCTGGCAAATAGAATAAATGTTCTGTGAAGTTCATTTTTATCAGTGTGTAGGGAAAATATATTTAGAAGCTTTTAACATTGTGCTATAAAGAGAAATTAAGGGTAATTAATTACTCTGAAGTACTTCAAAGACGTAGGAAGCAGTACAGTACTGGTAAGGCAGGAATGTTTTCACCAAGTCACCCAGGCATATAAGGACAACTTTAAACTAGACTTACTGGGAGAAGGAGATAGAGTTTTAAGTAAAGAAAGAACTAGGGAATAATGGTGCGTTAGGAGCCACAGTGGAAACACCTGTGAAATGCCTTGAACGAATTATGTTGTGTTGCTCTAAAATAGTGACACTATAATAGCTCAACTGAAATGACTTTGCCAATGAAGTAGGATAAGTCAAAAAGTCTGGAGAAGATTGAAGCCACTGTGCATTTAGAAAGCTAGGCTCTAATCACTAATACTGAAACCTGGTGGGATGAATCAAACAGCTTGGAGCACTGCAAACAATCACTATAAACAAGGAATTTATAGGAACAGCCAAAGAAGGAGAGACTGGAATATGGATTACTTTCTATAATATAAAAAATGGATTGATTACACAGACGTATCTTTGAAAAACAATGATGAACAGGTTGAGAGTGGATGAAAATTAAGAGGACAAACCAACAAAGCCTTGTGGTTTGTGTTTACTACCAGCTGCCTGATGAAGAGAAAGATGTTGACAAATCCTTCCTACTTCAACTGCAGAAAGCACCATGTTCATAGAACCTGCTGTGGCATTCACATCTGCTGGAAAAACAGCACAGCAATTTGTAAGCAGTTCTGGAGACTCTTAAGTGCATCAAGGATAACGTTTTAATCCTTGTGATAGTCTGACAAGGAGAAGTGTTACTAGACCTGTTGCTGGCCAACACAGATGAACTAACAAGAGATGTCAAGACCACTGGCAGCCTAGGCTGCAATGACCATGCCCTGGTGATCATGTTCTTAATGGACATGTGAAGAGGAAGAGTATAGTCAAGAGACTGAATTTTAGGACTTTCAGTTCATTAAGGAATTTGTGGATAGACCCCCAGAGAAACTGTCATCAGGGACAAAGAAGGTAAACAAAACTAACAGTTCTTTAAGGAAATCTTAGCATGTGAGACCTCTTGATTATCTTGCGTAAGAGATCACATAAGGAAGGCAGAGGACTGATGCAGCTGGCTGATGTAGTTGCTAAACCTCTCTCTATTGTATTTGAAAAGTCACTGCAGTCAGGCAAAGATCCCAATGACTGCAAAAAGGGAATATTATTTCAATTTTTGTAAACAGTAAAAGGAGAACCTTGGGTACTTCTAATCAGACAACCTTTCACTATATAGAAGGGGGCTTGAAAGCAAAATATAGAAAGGCTCTTGAAAAAGGCCTGTAGTGATAGAACAAGGTGGACTGTCTTTAAACTGAAAGTGAGTACATTTAGATTGGACATAAGAGGTTTTTTTATGATGGGGGTGGTGAGACACTAGAACAGCTTGCCCAGAGAAGTTGTGCAAGCCCTATGCCTGGAAACTTTCAAGGCCAGACTGGACATTGTTACGGTGTCTGCATCGGCCAGCCCTGACACCGCTGCAGTGAGGGCACGACTCAGTAGCGAGATGAACTTTGTGGAATCCGTGGGTCTTGGCTTGGCTGTGGAAGCGAGCAGCGATGGCGGGAACAGAAAGAGGAAGGCTCCACTTGGGCTTAAACCATTGGTTTTATTCGTCCCGCAGTGGGGGCTCCCAGTCACGAATGGCAGCTCAGGCAAAGCCCCCTGAGCACCTGAATACAGCAGCTGATAAAGGGGGAGGAACTCGGGGTAGGGTCAAACCTGGGACCAATTAGGGACAGGCGGGGGACGGCTCTGTAACTGAGTGACATGGAGGGGAACAAACCAGGATACAGTGTGGGGGGGAAACAGGAATTCTGTCCAATCACTCTGTGATCCTGTCAGAACTTTCCAGACTGAAGGCGAGGTCTCAGAGCGACAGACAGGGTCTAGGAGTTACATAACTCAAGACTGACAGGTAACAGTAACCGAGGGGGATGAATCAAATAGGGGAAGAACATAGGGAGTACATAGAACAAACCATATAACAATATAAAAATTCCAAAAACTTAAAAAGCACACTGCTACAGGACAGGATTTAAAACAACCTGGCCTCATGGAAGGTGTCCCTGACCATGACAAGAACTAGATGATCTTTATGTCCCCTTCCCACTCAAACCATTCTGTGATTCTGGATTCCGTAATTCTACGATTTCATTGTTCTGTACTTTTGAGAGTACAACATGCACAATTGCTTTCACTATGGAAGAAAACACTAAGGAAGTTAGCAATGAAAACGGCTAGTTCTTATTGTGTACATGTATAAGTTTGCATATTGATTTTATAGCAGTAAAAAGACAGAAAAAAAAAGCCTATTTTTATCTTAATACTTTTGAATCATTATATTCACGGCTTGAGGAAATTTTTCATACTACTTTTAAGCAATAAATAAATATTGGTTGCATGACTTTTGTTTTCGAGTGCTAAAAGGAAATAGCAGTCTGTAGTATATCTAAATAAATATTTTATGTTGCATACTCATGATAAAAATTTAATAGTAATTACCAAAGTAGTTTTTTGGCAATCAGATGCTTTCAAGAACAAGTTATATAACTAAATTTTTAACTGCCACTAGAAAATGTATTTCAATTAAAATAGAGTATTTTAAATTGTTCATAGCTTTATAATAAACCTAGTATACAGAAAGCAAAATCAATGCTTAAATAAAATGCTTTTTTGAGATCTTTCAATACTAGTGGCAAAGTGTGGAAGACTGGAAGAGCAGCACCGTATTTTGCTTCATTGCTGGTAGTTTTCAAGTAATTTTCAATATATGCCAACTATCAAGAACTGTGCTACAGGATTCTCCAATAAGTTTATAAAAGACACATTACTGTTTCAAATGGCATCTGTAAATTTTGGCTGCCATCAACATCTCTGCATATACACATACTCTTGTTCTTCTTTATTTTTCACTCCAAACACAAAACATTCATCCTCTATCCTACCATGTGTTTTACATATTCTACATTTGAAATCAGGGGTTCATTATGTATAGAGGTTTTTTTTTCTTTACTTCATCTGAGAATAACATCTGACTGCATATCAAGTCTCATACTGAATTATCATAACGATATTTAGAATATAAATTTATTACTTCTTCAGAGTTTAATTTCAAATGTATTATGATTTGCTTCCTTTTGCATATTTAGCATCAAAATGATCAGTCACAAAGAGGTCATGGTTATTCTGTCTCATTCATTCAGGACTTCAAGAGCTAGATCATTTCTCTACTGTCACTGTCTGACAATAACTAGCAGGTCATTTTGTGACATTATAAGCAGCATATATTAATTTTAGGATTTCCTAATTTTTTTACTTAAAAGACAATCACAATAGCACACCTGACATTTGAATGCAATTAGCCTGTAAGCTGATCACATCTAGTTAGTGATCACATCTAGATAGTGTGCCAATGTCAAATTAGGTATCTGAATAGTAGCCTATTGAAAATATAAGCGTACAAAGGAAAAAAACAGCAAGACACTTTATGGAAGTGATTGTCCTGGATTTTTTTCGATTAAAAATTAAAAATAAGTAAATAGTAACAATAAGAAGATTAACAATAACATTTATTGATACAAAGTGTATCAATATATTACTGTGTTGTAAGGGTACTTAATAGCCTAGTGGTAAGTCTCCAATATTAATTTGTATTCTATATCCAAAAAGACTGCAGAAGAAAATTCAATCCTTAGTTAATTCAGCTGAATCAGTGCAGTGGTTTTAAGGGTAAATACTTGCAGTCTTTAGACAGCAACTGTGTATGTAGTTGTAGATCAAATGAATCCATGTTTAGACAAGCCCTAGATACAGAAAATGCTTTTTATTTTTAACTTAAATTCACTCATAATTCAAATTCATATTGTACTACTGTATTGCTAAGATACAAGAATATAGAGAGAATAATAACTGATGATGAAAGAAAAATATTCCAGGTAAAATGGAGTTGACTTAAATTTTTAATGTTCCTATTCTAAAATTCAGTTCTTGTTAACTCATATGTTTTCATTTTCCAATGTTTTTATAGTAAGTATATATAAGCCATATATTGGAGTGATAATTTCTGATTTTAGTGAAATAATACTGCTTCTTTTTCCAATCCCAGCCATACTCTATCCAGTGGATGTAGTACACACTGGGACTTACAATGAACAAATCTACTAAAGACAAATCTTATTTACTGTACCAAGCAGGCTTCAACATACTATTCTAAAATATTAAAATGTGGCTTTTGATTCTATTAATGCTTTTGAAACATGCTGAATGAGCATTGCAGAAAGCAGAAAAAAGTAGCTCCTACTGTTTATTCAGTTTTATGTCAGCAAAAGTAAAAAACACAAGTGAAGAGGTGAAAAACACTAACCAAAGGAAATTTTCAAGTGCAGTAATCAGCATGAAAGACAACTAGAAGTTAAGAGCTGGCAAATCAAATACAAACTTCATTAAGATGACAAGCAAAGATTGAGGTTGAGAAGATGAAAGAAAAAAGAACACAAACTAATGGGGGATAAGGTTGAGTAATACCCAGTTTCTGAAGCCGATTCTTCGGATGATGTCAGTAGAAGTTTTGTTACAAATCCTGATGGGAGAGGGATAGAACTTTCTTTGTACTAACTATAACCTTGACAATTTTATGCATGGCTCATAACATCTGCTTCAGTGAACAGCAGCTGGCTAATAACTTGCCAGAATACCAACTGAATTAGAAAGCTGTGAATCACTGAACTCTACCAATTACACGCTCAAAAGATTCTGTGAACTTCAAAGCTCTGTGTACGCAAGTGAGCATTTGTACCACTGGTTTCCTACAGAAATGAAATGCTAGTAGTGCATTCATCAGTCTTTGCCATAATTCTCTGGTAAAAATGGTAAATGTGTAACTGTGTGCTTTGTATTTGTGATTAGTTTTTGATGGATCAGTTTGGGCAAACTATTGCAATATATTTAGTTCCTGTATTTCATAGACTAGCAATACAGGTTATTAATTTGTTGAAAAGTTGTCTAGTGCTTTGCTGGATGTCTACTGGTAATTCACAAAATTAAATGGATTTGCAAATAAGTGTGACCTTTTTTTGGACTCTTCTACAACTCACGCCTTTGAAGTAGGGGCTAGAAAGCCTTTCTGAAATATTAAGCAACAACTTTTGCATTTGGTTTTGTTTCCAATACAGAATCTTGAGAAATTTGAATAATCGGACTGTTTCTAAACACATTTCATAGGAGCTTTTTGATTTAGAAGAGTAAATAGTTGAATTCTTAGGACTGTAATTTATGACTAAATGTTTGAAATAAGCATCTAGATCAGATGGAGAAGCTCTACTTTGATGTTTCTAATGTAGACACAGTTTCTAAGAAACAGGAGTGTGATTCAGATACAAAATTTATATACTTAGTATTCTACTATGACATATGAGAAGGATGAAGCGATGAAGAGTGATTCAGAAAAATTACATGCTAATCATACAGCAAAATTAATCTATCATTAGAATATTTTAATGCTTTCATCAGAATATTTTAATGCTTTTAAGCCACAATAACTGTAGGAGGATTTGCTGGAACAAAATTTTACAATTGGCCCAAAGACACCAATGGAGTAGCAAATCAATACTCAGTTCCAATCTTAGTTTAAGAAAGCTGGAAGTTATATTTATTCCTTTCTTCTCAGGTAATTGTTTTACTCACTTGACATTGAACTCAGACTCTTTTTCAATTATATTTTAGTCAAGTCACTTATGGAATGCAGGAATACTGGGCCCTCACCTTTTCCGTTTATGCTTTTGAGCTAAACTGCAAAAACCTTCTAGGCTAGTTTACAGTTCTAAATCAGCTCAACATTTTGGAAAAATGTTGGTTGCTCTCTGAATATGAGCCTCCTTGCACAGGTACTGATTTACAGGAGAAAATAACGAAACTATAACCTGCTCATTCCCAGTCACAGTTATTGTGTAGTCAACTAGAGAATTTCTAGCTTTTGGTATCACAAAGTGATGCTTATGCAAAAGCACAACTCAGAATAAAAAAAGTCTGGACTTTATCTGCCCAACTCTACCTGATGCTGGAATAGGAAAGCAGAACAGGTTACATGGAAGATTTGCCCAAATTATCAGGACTGTATTTGTTAAGCTATAATTGGGCACTTTAACATTCAGGACAGTGAAGTCTAGAGGTACTTTTATATCCTTGTAAATTATTTGGTAGGAAGCCGGAAAAGGATAGTAACCCAGCTAATGCCCAACTATCTTCAAATACAGAGGAAACCAGAAAGATTGGTCTAGGGTTGCTTTGGATGAACAAAGCTGTTGACATTTTACAATGGCAATCAAATTCAAAAAGTAATAAATGCATAAAGAGTGGGAATACCCTCATGGGCATCCAACAGCCTGCAGAACATTGTTTTTGTAGTAGAACACAAGTCTTTGTCTAGAAATCGCCATCCAGCCACTATATCTGTGAATATAAGATTTTATGTCAGTGAGTGGTACTGCCTGGTCTCTCAGCCACCTCACCCTAAACTTACCATGACAGTCACAGATGCATGATCTGTCTCATCATGTTCTGAGCACACCTATTATATTTCTGGTAAAACAAAATTTTATTTTTGAAAGTAGTTACACACTGTGAGAATGAAAGCATGAATATTTGCTTGTTGGGTAATCAGTAATGCTTTGTGAATGCAAAAAGAATCATGTACAAGTGTGCATGCAGAAGATCTTCTAAATTAATAGTTCTATGAACATAATTTAGGCCTTGTAATATCAAATATTACTTTTCTTCTTATTTTCTTATATTTCCCCAGAAGACTTGATGCACGTATAGGAATAGTTTTTTGGGTACATAATTTTCAAATCCTGTATTTTGAAAATTATTGTATTTTAAAAATTTCAAAATGTCTTAAGTCTGTTAAGAGGTTTCATTTAGGAGCAATCATTACCACTTGCAATTTAGCAGAATGTGTTTCTGAAAGGTGAGAATGACCTTTCTTGATTGAACAACTCACGGTTATTCCTCTGCCAGTGGGATGAAGAATACTTTATGTGATGCAGCTGTTGAACATTAGAGAATAGTAAATTACTCTAACTACTCTATTTGCCTGAGAGTCCAATGGGTTTCTTTTAATATGTTTGGGTTTTTTAAATAAAAAAATATTGTTCAAACTAGCTGCGGTTGGAAATCTGTTAAAAGCCTTAGAAAATGGAAGCTTCACAGAATAGCTGGTATTAATACAAGCATAATCACTATAACTGTGTCTGAGCCAAGTCAAGGAAGGAGAAAAAGTTATTTAAATTCTGTCTTTGTTCAGTTCTTGGCTGGTTTTTTTAATGCTGTTAATTTGAAAACTGGTAAGTCTGGATAGAAAATGTGCTAGTACTACAAGTAATTTTTATATGGACAGCCCTTGTACTGACAGGACTTTTAATTGCTGTTAGTGAGCCAGGCTGGAATTATTAAGACAAAATTTCCTTTAAATATTTACAAGATTTTAAATAATTTGGTCTCTGAAACAAAGAGCCCAAATCAACCCTTAAAGAAACAGCTGGAAGGATGACGCGGTTAGCCGGAACCCAGGCTGGCTCACGGCACACCGGCACCGCGCCAGGTGCGGGGAACAGCTGAGGCGTGGGGTTTGTGCTCTCAGCTGAACCTTAGGAGCAAAGGTTCCTAAGCACGGACAGTCCCACCGCAGCCAGGGCTCAGGCAAAGAGGTTCTCCAAGGCTGAAGTTCCAATCGGGATGACTTATTACGGTTGAAGGGGACAGACACGAAGAGAGCCCTGTGCAGCTCTGTGCACAGGGTTTTATACGGGTGCAAAACAAGGGGCGGGTGCAACACATTATCCAACGGGGTTAAGTCGGGGCAGAGGTGAAGGGCTGGGTCACGGGTCTCGGGACAAATCAGGGTAAGTGGGAGGAGGGAAAGGGTCACGGGATTGGTTCTGGGGAGGATTGACATAGAAGGGGCTGGAACAGAGGCGGAACGAGGGGTTGGGTAACTGAGATGGATAAGGAAGGGACTGGAACATAGGCGGGGGAAGCCACAGAGGGAAACGGGGAGGACACAACTTCGGGAACAAATCAACTTGGGGATAAACGTAGGGGCGCAGGCTCCGGCGGGCAGCAGGACAGCCGCGCTGGCCCGCAGGGCACAGCCGCCGGCACACAGCCCAGCACTCGCCTGCCCGGAGCGGGAGGCGATGGGGAGGCGGTGGCGCAGGGGGCGGCGGCAGCCGGCGCGGAGCAGCGCCCGGCAGCAGCCGGTGCCCTGCACAGGGTGCGCCGGCGGGCAGGGAGCCCGCGGCCCGCGCCCGCCACCGGCCCCGGCAGCAGCGGCGGGGCCGAGCGCGGGGCGGCAGCGCTGCCCGCGGCCCTGTGCGCCCGCCCGAGCCGCGGGGCGCCCTGCGCAGCGCCACGGCAAGAGACTGAGGTAAACATAAGTTGCAACAGAAGGAGTATAATCAGAAGAAATAAATAAATAAAGAAGAATGTGAGCAGAACCAAAGTCCCCAATAGCATCATTCGGTCCTTTCTTTCTGCCCTTTCCTTTTTTCCTCTGCATTTAGTCCTACATGTGCTTCTGCTATTCTGATAGAATATTCACTTCACTTACCGAAAGTTTGAATGAACCTTTTAAAAATTCCTTCAAACTTACTTTCTGCACAATTCCAGAAACACAATGCTTCAACAGACTATTTACTTCCTTAAGAAGGCACAGGAATTAAGGGAAATAATTCTTACATGATCTTAGGACCCTGGTTTCAGATTGTCCATGATTCCATTCAATAGGATCTGGTAACTTTCAAAATAAAGCCATGTTCATGTGTTTTTAAGAATGATGGTTATGACACTGACCCTAAATAGAGAAGCCATATCTAGGGGTTACAGAACCCTCTCAGAAATGTGTAAACATGGAATAAATTCTTTCCTCAGACCCAGAAGGGTTAAAAGGTGTTTAGAAAATTAAAATTCTATGTAGAATTTCCTTAAACAAAGCTCATTTTTTTGATTCCTATCATTAATTACAAAACATTAATTTTGTAATAGTTATATGACTAAATGTTTATATATTTCATCATCATATTATTATTATTATTTATTTTTCTCGTAACTTTTTATCACCTCTTTTTTGTTCTGTTCCTTTAGGTGGAAAGAAATAATTTCCAAAAATCTAGAAATGGTAGATTCTTCACTTTAAAAAGATAGCTGAAAGTGGGATTTTCAAAGGAGACTAAATTACCAGCTTCTGTAGCTTTCAATGAAATGTTTACTTTGTCCCTTAGGTACTTTTAAGACTCCTGTCTCTCATAATAATTTAGATGCTTGCATTAAAGTGGTAGGCTTTTAGAAGCAGTGAGTAACAAAAGTTTCCACTGACTTCAGTGGAAACTCATTCCCTTGGAAAGTAAGGCTATTTTTTAATCAAAGTGTTGGAAATCCAGCACTCAAATCTGAAGATTTGAAAGTTGAGGACTGAGAAGTCTAAGTAACCTGCTAATTCAGAAAAAAGCTCACCATGAATAAATAAAAAATGTTAAAGTTACTCTTGAAAACATTCTGCATTGTGGTGTGTAATAAGCAAAGGTTTGTCACATGCTTCTTATGGGGGAAACATGAAAGAACAATTTTTGTGTAGCTGTTCTGAAAGCGCTATTCCTGTCTTATGCCTAATTGATTCTGTTGATAGGAAGTGAATAACAGAAGTGGAGTATAAGTGAGAATGTCCCATTAAGTAATTTTATCTTGATTTTCTTAGAAACAGAGACTTATGTGAGCATGTTATGTTGTCTATTTGTACATATTCAAGTTTTTCTTTTACAGGTAATTCCCCAAGTTCATCTACATTGTTTTAGCAAATTTTCAAGCCTCTATGATTCATTAAATATGCAGTCTAATGAAGGAGATTGACTGCATCATTGTTCCTATTTAGGTAAAATATGCCTTGTGCAAGAAGGAAGAAGAAATCTCACACTGGAACAATTTAAAACTAAAATCATACCTTACTATACACAGTAGTCAGTTACTGTGACTGAAATGTACAATCACCTGTGAATTTAAAATTTGGGTTTTATGATCACACATAATTAACTGGGAAAATCACTCTATTTAATCCATTAAAGAGAAGGCTTGAATTAATAAAGATGGCTACAGGCATCTCAGCCTACCTGAGAAACATTAGATTGTTTAGCAAACAAGATGTTATAACTAGCACATGGAGACACTTAACAGTAGCACAGTCAAAACATGCTATTACTGGCTCTGCCAGAGAAAGTTCTGCACAGGCCTGCCAAGGTGGACACAGGTGCATCCTCCCTGCCCTCTCCAGCAGCTAGCTTCAGACAACTGAAATATTGAGACTTTCAGACACTGCCTCACACACCACTAGCTCATTTTCCCCCAACAGAATGGGGAAAGAGAACTGAAAGGGTAAAAGTAAGAAAAGTGGGTTGAGATAAAACCAGTTTACCTTTTAAAAGGTATGGCTGCAAATACATGCAAGCAAAATACGGAATTCTTTCACAACTTCCCGTGGGCTTGCAGCCGTTCAGTCATCTCTAGGAAAGCAGATCTATCACTCATAGCAGTGATTTGGAAAGACCAACACCATCACTGCAAATGTTCTTTGCTTCCTTTTCCATTCCCCAGCTTTATAGGCTATGCAGGATGCTTATTTGGTGTAGGATATCATTTGATCAATTCGGGTCAGCTGTTCTGGTTGTGTCCCTTCCAGACCCCTTCTGTTCCCTCCCACCAGCCTTCTGACTGGTTGGGTGGTGTGAGGAACAGAACAGGCCTTGGCTCTATGCAAGCACTGGTCAGCTGTAACGAAAATATCTTTGGGTTATCAACACTGTTTCTGGCACAAATCTAAATCACAGACCCATACCAGGTACTATGAAGAAAATTAACACTATCCCAGACAAATGTCACACCCATTGAGCTCATGATTTCTCAGTCTGATTACTGGCACTCAGATCACTCAGATTTGTTGCCCTACTCACCTGCTAGTCTGGCTCCACATTTGTGCTCACACAGAAGCTCCAAGAAGAGAGCACACTCACACAGGCAGTGTTACATGGAGTATTGATTCAGACCGTAGGACGGACTGCACTGATCAAGCACAAGGTGCAGTCAGAGAAAAGCACACTGACCAGCCACCAGTTCACAAGCAACTCAGGCTCTCTACCCTCTTCTTCCTTTGCTTTTCAACATTTCATTGTCCCCAGTCCACCTTTTACTGCCTTGGGTGTTCCAGCCCAACTATAAGTCTTGCACATTTCTGCCAGATCTTTGAGTTTAACTTGGTTTGCTTGATTTAGTCAGGCAGCCTAATGAACTGCAGCCACCACAGTCATACCTGGTATGCTCCTACCCTCAGGACCAAAATCAACCGAAAAACCTACCCTGTCTGTTACCTACTAAGGACAAAACTAGTACAAAAATAGAACTTCTGTTGTAGTTCCCACATCAGTCATGAGTGAATGTGTATAAAAAGCTGAGAAGCTGGTGCAAAGATACTATTCCTTATTTCCCTTCATAACACAGCATTAAAAGGCAATTAAGAATGCACTCACCAATTTCTTTATTTCACTTTAAGCAATTTCTGCGTTTCTTTCAAGGACAGTATCTGATTGCTTTCCTACCCATTTACAATTTGAGTAATGGTTAGCAGGAAGTAACACAGCCTAATTAGAATAATTTTGAATAAGAATCTGGCCCAGACATTGACAAAGTTTGTGCAAACCGTCTAGACTATTAATTTACTAATAATGCATTTTCTTAGGCATAATTTATCTAAAAGAAATTGCATCAGCACTTCAGCTAGAAATTCATATTTTAAAGCACATTTTATGACTGATTATCATACCATAAAATACACTGATAATAAAAAAAATTACACTTTTGACCCAGTTCTGTTGTGAAATAACCATAGTTTTTAAATACATCTGTCCTTTCTTAGTATGTTAAATAGAGCACAACAATACCTACAGAAATTGAGGGCTGAAATAGGTTCTCAAATAAGTGAAGTATTAATAGTTATCATCTGTCCTGGTAATGAAAATTACATCCAGTGTATGCCATAGGGTGAGTGGTAAGGGTAAGACAACTTCTAACTTCTTTGAACTACATCCACTAAATGGATGTAGTTATGCATGCCAAAGAATTGGGACAATCCACTCAGGCTGAAGAATTGTTTTCTAAGGCCACATAATCTCATAGAACTTTGCAAAGGAAAGCTGTGTTCCCCCATGGTTGTATCCACAGTGCTGTGCAGGACAGGATAGGCTGAAAAAACAGTAACCACACGGCAGCCTGCAGTTGCGGACTCTGAGGATAAAAGAATGAGGTCTTCAAAAAATGCAGTCTTCAGTGGGTTTGGACTTCCACTACTGCTACAGGGCTATATACCTGTAGTGAAGGAGTTGCCACTTTTTCAGAGCAATGTCATAATTATACCAAAATTACCTCTGTGTACAAAATCTTTTCCTTCAACCTTGTGGAGATGTTTATGTTAGGGCTTTGTAACCATTCTAAGCATTAAAGAAAAAGAATAATTCTTTTAAAAAGTCATGCTTAATTTTGCCACTATATAAACACAATGTAATGCATTTTTAAATGTATTTTAATGAATAAAACATGTCTTCTGTTTAAATGAGTAACACTCTGTAGCAAAGCTTTCTGGAGAGCAGTAGTTAGAAAATTTAACAATACTTCTCACATTCGTTTAACTATTGATATATTCAAATGATAACACCTTGTAAGTAAGTTTTTTCAGGATGAGAAAGTCAAGAAAGTATTAGGCATTTTCAGTTCTTTTGAAAAACTGAATAAACACTTGAATAAACACTTGATATATTTTATTCTTTAAATCAATCACTTTATCAGAAAGACTGCTTAAAAAGTGGTAATCAATATATTGCAGATTTTGAAAAGTAATCTTTCAGAGAAACATATCTTCCCAGTGATCAATCAGAAAGCTAGACCAGGATGAGAAAGCATGTCTCCCACACTCCAGTGTCATAACCTACCAATCATTAGTTTAGTACATCACCAAAAACACCCAAAAAACAACCTTGTGGTGCTCAGATGTACATTTTTTTCCTAGCAAAAAATAAACATACTAATGAAAAATATAATTTAAAGAGGTCATCTTGGAGTGAAACATGCATAACTGTTTCTGAAGAAAGACGATGTATTTTAGGCACCTTTAGCCTTAGATCACCTTAATATATGTTTATTGTGACAGAAAAACAGGCCAGGTTTAAAGATAAGGGAAAACAGCAAACAGAGATTGAGTGCTTCACCCAAGTTACATGCAAACAGATTAATTATATTGTAGTAACGTGAAGATATTTAGAACTTTTTATGGTGTCATCTAATCTGGTTCAGAAAAATTTCAGGTGTCAGCAACGAACTATATATAATTTTCAGCCATTTGTGTCATGTATTTTCCCAAAGTTTTAGGTTCATACAGTGTGAAAAATAAATATATTTTGCTCTATTAGAACCAAAATAATCTTAATGATTATTTTTATAATCTGATATAGTAAAAGATAAATTTCTCACCAAAGGTATCAAAAATCCATCTGTGGGAGGGAAGAGTTGCTTACTAGCCCATTAAATGCAGGAGATCATTTCTAATGAAAGAGTTTTATTTATGTATCCCTGAATTTAGCTAACACCTTGGATATCTGTCCACATGTTGAAGAGATGAAGCAAGTGATTATAAATTTTACAACAGCCTAATTCCCTTACAAGATCTTAGGAATGACATGGAATAAAACATGTTAATTATGTTTTAGACATGCTGGTTTAAATATATCAAGCTGTAGGGTTTTTTCTCATTAAAATTACTGTATTTGTACTATTTTGACATTGCAGGGTTTAAGTGGGTTGGTGCAGCCAGGTTTTAGTAGCGGAGGGGGCTACAGGGGTGGTTCTATGAGAGCTGCCAGCAGCTGCCCCCATGTCCAGAGAGCAAATGCCAGATGGCTCCAAGACAGACGTGCCCCTGGTCAAGGCCAGTCCAATTAGAAATGATGGTAATGCCTCTGTGATAAAACAGTTAAGAGGAAGAAAAAAAAAAAAAGGAAGTTATTGCACAGTTGTAATTTTGGCCAGAGGAAAATGGGTGAGAACATGTGAGAGGAACAGCTCTGCAGACACCAAGGTCAATGCAGAAGGAGGGGCAGGAGGTGCTCCAGGTGCCAGAGCTGAGATTCCCCTGCAGCCCGTGGTGCAGCCTGTGGTGAGGCAGCTGTGCCCCTGCAGCCCACGGAGAACCACAGGGATGCAGAGATCCACCCACAGCCCATGGAGGAGATCCACACTGGAGCAGGTAGAGCCTGAGAGGAGATTGTGACCCCATGGAAGGCCTGTGGAAGAGAACCCACCCTGGAGCAGCCTGTCCTTGAAGAACTGCACCCTGTGCAAGAGTGACCCATACTGCAGCAGTTTGTGAAGATGGACTCATATTGGAGTAGTTCATGGAGAACTATCTCCTGTAGGAGGGACCCCAAGCTGGAACAAGGGAAGGACTCCTCTCCCTGAATGGCAGCAGAAACAACCTGTGATGAACTGACCATAGCCCCATTCCCATCTCCCTGTACTGCTTGGGAGGAGGTAGAGGTGGGAAGGAGGCAGGGATTAAAGGAAGGTGTTCTTAAGGTCTTATTTTACTTGTCATTATCCTGCTCTGATTTTGCTGGTAATAAATTCAATTAATATCCCAAATTCTAGCCTGGTTGTCTTGTGACATTATTTGGTGATTGATCTCTCACAATCCTTATCTCAACTCATGAAACATTCATTACATTTTTTCTCTTCCCTGTCCAGCTGTGGAGGGGAGTGATGGAGAGGCTTTGATGGGTGTCTGGCCTCTAGCCAGGGTGAACCCACTGCAAAGTTTAATGAGTCAGAAATAAGAGAATTTCTTAATTTGGAAACGATCGTGAAATCATCTCCAAAATTTAGAAATTATATTTTTTAGAATGTTTGGTCTAATTTAGCTTTACAGGGTCAGTTATGAAAAATGTCTGTCTTTGAGATAAGAAACTGACTATAACGCAAATATCTAATGAATAATTTATGGTATCTATAAGGAAAAGGCTTCATCCGTCCTCACGTCAGTTCCCTCAGTACTTCTAACCATGCTGTTAGCAACACCTAAATATAGGGTCAGAGAATTTCAGGTATAGGACAATAATATCAGAATTCATTCCTGCCCAATGGTTATCACACCTGGATTCTTGTTAGTGAACCAAGAATTTCTTTGAACTTCTAGCTTGAAATAGAAATTGTCTATTGATATTAAGTTGATTGACATACTACATATGAAGTAGTATCTTACGACGTTTCACTAAGATATTAGAATAAAGTTTATAATACTATTTATAAATAAGTCACCAAAAGTATATCATGTCTGGAGGCAATAGTCTTTCTACCCTATTAAGAATTCTAATCTTCTGAGCCATATACTTATTAATTAATTATTTAGCCTTTCTCTGACTTGAAAGAATCCATCCACTCTGATGTTGCTTTCATACCCATCTTTTTCCACTATTCTACCTTTCCAACATTTCTATAAGAACTATATTTCATCAAAATAGATTTCCACACAAATATGATCTATTTTTGCATGGAAACCAACACAATCATATACAACAAGTAATCATCAGAGCTCAGTTCTGCCTTATTTCTAGAAATCATATGTCTCCAGACACACCAAAATACTTGTCAACTATGGTACTAAATTGGGTCAAGTAATGTTAAAAACATCAAAGCTCATCTTGTATCCCCCCCCAAATTCCTCAGAGACTCATTTTATGATTCTGTATAATTATAGCTTAAAAACATAAAGATAACAGAAATCTGCCATCTTTTCCCATGAGTTGCCTTCAGGACTTTGCAATGATCTTTCAGTCTTGAAGCTGCTCCAATGTAAATGAAGACTAAATGATTAAACACATTTACTGTAAAATTAATATAAACACACTTTTTGCTTTCTTTTTCACTGTTTCAGAGTAACTTCAGGATCAGAATTTAGAAGGACCATTGTTAACATATTACAGTAATCTGACTCACAGGAATGATCGATATATATTTCAGCATTTCTTCTACTGACATCATTCAATTTTCTCAGACTTGAGTAATTTTTCATAACTTCTCGTTTTATCATTTTCTTCCAATATTGTATAACTGATTTGAAAATACAAAATAGTCACTTCAAGCACAGTTGCATTACCGTCTCACAAAACTGAACTTTTTCTGGGTTTATTTTCAATTTGTTTACCCCCCAAATTAAACCAAGCATTCTGCCTTCTTCCTGTGCCCTGCCCCCCACCCCACCCTGTAGTCTGGTTTTCCCGGCTTGCAGCTTCTGAGTTTCCAAAGTTCTGTTTTTTCCTGATGTTTTGGGTTTCTGAAACTTGTTCCCACAGCTTGAACATAAACATCAGGTTTTGTTTGTGTTACGAAACTAATGTTTGGAATTCTTTCTGTGGGATGGACCTTCTTTTGATGTCACTCTGGTTTGGCCAATGTGGGTGAAGAGTTCTCTTACTCATTCACCAATCACAGTAGCCTGTCAAAAAAGTGTAAAAAGGGAGTCATTGCTTCTAATAAACGGAGTTGGATTGATCTCTCCAAACTGTTTTGGAGAAATTCGTGTTTTGTGCTATTTGCCACAGCGACCCCCCCCCGCCAATGTCACAGAAGCATAGAATGTCTTGGGTTGGAAGGGACCTTGAAGATCATCTACTCATCTACTTCCAACCCCCCTGCCATGGGCAGGGACACTTTTCACAAGACCAGGTTGCTCAAAGCTCCATCCAGCCTGGCCTTGCACATTTCCAGTGATGAGATATTCACAACTTCTCTGGGCAACATGTTCCAGTGCCTCACCACTGTAATGACAAAGAATTTTTTCCTGATACTTACTCTCTGTCAGTTTAAAGCCATTGCCCTTTGTCCTGTCTCTGCATGCTCAAATAAAAAGGATGTTCCCATCTATCTTGCAGGCTCCCTTCAGGTAGTGAAAGACCACAGGTCATCTTGAAACACTCTCTTCTCCAGACTGAGCAAACTGAATTCTCTTACTCCTTATAGCAGAGGTGCTCAATCCCTCTAATAATGTTGGTGTCCCTCCTCTGGACTCCTCCAACAGGTCAATGTCCTTCTTGTGCTGGGGACCCCAGAATATTCCTCATGGGGTCACATAAGAGTGGAAAGGAGGTCCAAAACCCTCTTCCTCTACCTGATGGCTATGCTGCTTTTGGTGCAGCCCAGGATGTAGGCAGAACATTCCAGCAGAGCTTGGTAACTTCCAGCTTCTCCTCATTGCCCATACTTTGTGTATTCGTGTGAAGGCACCTCAGCTGGGCTTTCAGCTCTGTTGCCTTCCTACAGGAACACCTCTTAACTCCTCTGAGATATTTCTCTGGTGGTTTACTGTTGGCTTCTGTTACCTCAGGAGTCCCTGGTTCATCTCTGCAAGCCTGCAAATGTGCTCTGGTATGGCCAGCACACTTCAGAGTCAGTGGCAGAGGGCCCTCACCAGCACTTGTCCCTCTAACCCTTCCATATTACCGCACAATTTGTCAGGGACAAGCTCCCCGGGGGTAGTTTTTGTCCAGGTGGGGCTGGGTGTGGTCCCTGTTGGCTCCACCCATGCGAGTCAGAGCTGCCTTTGAGTCACAACACCAGCACTTCCTGCCAAGGAGGTGAGGTTGGCCTGGCTCCATCTGCTCTGGTTCTGAGGTCTTGCTGGGTAGGAAAGCTCACCTGCTTCCCACAAAGTAATCCTCAGCTCCAGAGCACTTAATCTTTGAAACATATACTTTATTACACACTTCTATTTGCATTATATACGTGCGTATGTATATATGTGTGTATATATATAGACGCACACACAGACACACACAAATATATATATGATGTATTTCTTCAAGAGATAGAGGACATTTAGTGCAATTAATTTTTTTTTTTTTTTTTTTTTGCAGGAAGGTATAGCAAAACAGAAATTAAGGGACATGTCTGGCTTACAGTATTAGTTCTATAAATAGATTAAGATGGATTTTCACACTGTCTCAGGAAGTAAATTCACAAATGGCTTGATCTAATACTCATTCAAATCAATAGCAACCTTTAGTAGGCTTTGAGACTAGTCTATTTAATCTTTCTGTATCTCCATTATTCTGCTGTAAATGGAGGATATCTCCTTTAATCACAGCAGTGAAGT
This sequence comes from Sitta carolinensis, assembly GCA_032173965.1. Taxonomy (NCBI): domain Eukaryota; kingdom Metazoa; phylum Chordata; class Aves; order Passeriformes; family Sittidae; genus Sitta; species Sitta carolinensis. Next base: position 21,267,235 of record JAVUNC010000004.1, on the reverse strand, counting down.
GAGCATGGATGTTTAATAATTTATGAAGAGTCAAACAGTGCTCAGAGGTAGGCCATAAAGGCAAGCTCCTTTCTATATCTATTACTGAAAATACTGCACAAGGTCCAGCTCATCTAAGTTTTGGGCCCCAGCTGGGGAAAAAGGAACATTGCTCGGATGACCCAGAAAACTCCTATCCTTCTTCGTAGATGGGGCAGGAAACAGATACATTACAGGCACTGCTTCAAAACAGTGACTTAAGGGAAGTTATTTGGTGACAGGGATCTCCTGTCTAACCATCCCTTCCAGCTATTATGTGCCGACCAGCATACATAAAAATATGTACAAACCCATGAACAGGACAGGACTGCCGAGGGATGTGTCTCGAGCTGTTTTTTATTTTTTCTTCAAAAGTCTCTTTACACAAGACAGTAGCTCGAACCCCAGACAACACCCACTGAGTTCTGTGTTACAATACTTTAAAAATTTTTTAGCCAACAGCAGAAAGCAAAAGCTTACTTGGCATGAGCTTTAGCCAATAGTATTACACATACACTGTCGGGGTCCCGTCGAGTCTTGGGACCCCGATTTGTTGTTTTAAGTCCTTACTTCTGCCCGTGCGTTTAAAGGATGAGATAACACCTCTCGGTCTTTTGTCTCAAGGCTGTTTATTATTTCTTATCTATAAAATTTTCTTTCTGCCCAGCCAAGGTCTGCTCAGCAGGACAGTCAGAGGCACTCTGCCTGCCCCCAGGGCAGTGTTATCTTTATATACAGAAAACTACGTACGACATATTTACAATTATTCCCCAATACCCATCACCTATGTTAGACAGTGAACTTCTACTCTAAACCAATCCAAAAGTGCCAGCATCATCAGAGAAGATGGAGGTACAGAAGAAGAAGAAAGGTTAGACACACCCAAATTCCTCCATCTTGTCCAGAAAAACCCCTATACAAAGAATCCTAAAATCTACATTCATACCCTGTGATATACTAATCATTACACTATTTAAACTTCTGTGGCTTTCATCTCTTCGTGTAAAGGTGGCAATTTGCTCCAGGGTTTGTAATCGAACCCACTGGTGTTCTGGGCTGTGTGCCAGGGTCTCCGAGCCCCCTGGCAAGGATCTCGGCAGCTCTGGACTCCCAAAGGGATGTCCTGGGCTCCAACAATACACTTGCTTAAAACAATGCTTGCTTGTTAGTCTTAAAATACAATGCACAGTACTTCATTACGCTTAAACTTTCTATATCTTGACATATATTTTTCTGCTATCCTAAGGTTTGCTTGACCTAGGTTGAAGACACTGCTTATTGTCTAATGTCCTTCCTCACTATCTAATGTAACTCTTTTACTTTCAGAATCAGCATCTCCAGCATAGCTCTAAGGTTTTCTGTTTTCTTCTGTCTCTGAGACCTGCTTCCACAGCCTTCCCATGGCTTCCCACAATCTGTATATTCTAGAGACTTGAGTAATGCTCCCAAATACACTCTCTGTTCAGCTAGTGCTCATGCTCTATTGCTGCACATAGTCACTGGATGAGAAACAGAAAAGGCTTTGCCTATTTCTGTTATTGCCTATAGAACTGCCAGCAACTATCTAATCTCTCTCTGCAAATACTGGATGGTTTCATTCATTATTTTTATTCAGTGTGGTTCCTGGCTTTTGATACCCCTTAATACGGCTGAGTGTTTTCTGGATGAGGATGAGCAGGCACAGACCAAAACCAGCGCAAGCAGTGTGCCAGCAGTGAAATGGTATTCTGCGCCAAAGGACAGCATTCAAGGATGTCCCTTGCTCCTATGCAAGCTTACCCCCACAGCTGCACCCAGACTGCTCTCAGAGCAACAGAATGGGCAATTTCTGGTGTAAAACTGTGTATTAGAAAGAACTGCTTAAGCCATAAGAAGAAATTGGCGTACAGTTCACAATTCTCACAAAACTTTGTTTCGGGGCTCTTGATATGTTCGTGTTACAGAATAGATTTGGTACATCTCAGTGCTGACTTAGACTTCTTTTTATTGAAGCTACTAACACCACTCTTGATCTTATACAGGGTTCTACACTGGACTTTTTATTGAATCATGGGAAAAAACCCATGCTTTCTCATCCACGGGGGTAAAAAAAAAATTCAATGTTCAGCTAAGCAATCTACCAAGACAGTTAAAATAAAACTGCTGTTCAAAAATACAATTTTAATTATATTCAGATTTGTAGCTAACAGAGTAATTGAATGTAGAGCATCTCATTATAAAATAATAAGGTAAATTGATAATATCTTTGCACTTTGATAGGAGATGCAATTTGATACTAAATTAGACTGCTTTCATGAAGTCCAGGTATCCCACAGTGCTTAAGGTCTGTTTAACATTTAAAACAGCTGTGTATCTGTAGCTCTGTATCTTCATACATTTTTGTCCCGGTTATTTCATTGTTTTGCTGCTTCTTTTTCAAGTACATTCATGAGCCTAGTAGCCAGATTGAGAAATCTACATATACCACAATGCATCATTGACAATATTATAACTTGATAAAGAACATTTTATAAGTCTGGGTTTTTTTAATTCAAATAAAATAAGGGTAAGTTGATAACAGTGTACTTAAAAATGACTAATTATGCTGCCGGAACATAGATACTAGGTTTGCAAAAAATATTTAATAATCATATGATTCAATGACTGAGATTATTATAATTAGTAGATGTTATTTTCACAAAATAACTGCACTTATAGAAAGAAAATAAGATTAAAAACTGTTCAGACTACAAGGTCAAGCTTTGACAAAAAGACATTTATCTTGGGGGATTTTGGTTAAAACTAAACCAAAATATTTCAGCATTAGTGTTATTAAACATAAATTTGCCAATTACTGGTTTACAGTCAAATTTTCTATCTAGAAGAGGTTTCCTTTTAAAATTAATGTGGACTTGAAAATGTACCATTTCAGAAATAATAGTGTTTTATTTGGTACATTTTTTCAGCTTGAGCTGCCAGAGTGAAAAAGTGTGTTAGAAATTTTAATTACTTGCTTTGTTGCTCCAATAGTCCAGTGTATATGTTTATTGATATATTTCATTGACATATTGCCTTATTTTCTGAGTTCTAGAGCAGCTGGAGCCTATACTGGTATCTGAAAATTAGGACTTCTCCCAGCATCAATAAAGAAGGGTCATTTCACTTAAAAATAACTCTCATTTAATTAATATTATGTGGTTCCCTTTAAATAACCAGCTAAGGTATCATTAGGGCTTTTCAGAGAATAAGTCAAATTCTGATAATTGTGAAGTTAATTTAACCATAAAATGGAGGTATCTGAATACCAGAAAATGTTTTTTAGTAGTCTGTGCACAATAAACTCAAATAGTATAAATTTGCATTAATCTATTGAGTTGTGGATTTGTACCATCAAAGATCCTAGGTCCGTGTTAAAAACCTGCTGTTCTTCATAGTAATATTTATATCGAATAGTTAATTGTGGGAATAGAGCTATCACTGTAGTTTCCATCCATTTGTTGCAATCTTAGTTTTTTATCATAAATGACCAAGTATTTCTCTTTCTTATGGAAAGAACAAGGCAAAGAATTCAATAATGTATCCTAAACCAAACCAAAACTCATATAAACATTTCTGAAGCTTTAGGGATTACAGAACCCATTATTTAGACCTGAAGCAAAGGGATGCCATCCAGAGGGACCTTGATACACCTGAGAGGAGGGAAAATGCAAACCTCATGAAGTTCAATGGTTCAAAGTACAAAGTTTCACACCTGGGGTATGGCAATCTCAGACACACATACAGACTGGACAGAGAAGAGATTGAGAGCTGCCCTGTGGAGAAAGACTTGGAGGTAATGGTTGATGAAAAATCTGAGATGAGTTGTCAGTGTGTGCTTGCAGCTCAGATGGCCAATTGTATCCTGGGCTGCATCCAAAGGAATGTGGCCAGTAGGTTGGAAGAGGTGATTCTCCTACTCTGCTCTGCTCTTGTGAGACCCCCTGCCTCTGGAGTACTGCATTCTGCTCTGGTGTCCCACCATAAGAAGAGCATGAAACTGTGGCAGCAAGTCCAAAGGAGGGTCATGAAGTGAGCACATCCCTGACAAAGACAGCCTGAGCAAGTTGGGGCTGTTCAGCCTGGAGAAGGTGAGGTTGTGTGGAGGCCTCACAACAACCTTCCAGTGTCTGAAGCAGCCTACAGGGGAGCTGGAGAGAGACTCTCTCAGAAGTTTGAGTTATAGGGCAAGGAGCAATGGGTAAATTGAACTTTAAGGTCCACTCCAGCCCCTTACCATTCTATGATATTATGATTCTATGATAAATCTCATCCTTGGAGAGAGTCATTCCTATAAAATGATTGCATAGAAAAGCCACTTTATTCACAGACACTGAGTTTATAGAATAAGCAGCAAACTTCTAAAAGTCCAAGGACGCTTCTTGCATTGAGATTGGTGCCAAAACACTCTGGTCTCAGTAATTCATCTTCCATCTTCTAATAAGAGGTCTGACATGGTTTAAAGTCCCATTTTGGATATTTTTCCCCTTTACAAGTGGAGGTGATTTGGGAGACAGGTTTATCAGTTCTTCATACAGCTTTCATACAGGATGTTTTTCTCAGGTCCAGGATAGCATTATGTAAAGAAAAGGACTAGTAACTCAAAGGCAAAGACATTTTTCTGTGATAGACTTAGGCCTGTCTTCTTCCAATTTGTGAACTTTTTTTATATGAAATTCATTATTTTTCTGTTCGATTTGTTTTGCTTGGTTCTGAAGATATTTCCTTGAAAAGACCTCTTTTAGGAGCTCCTTTATAAGAGTAGGAAGCAGCCTTTTAGTTACAGTACCCTCAACCAGGAATACTACGTATGGCTTAGAGGAATGCTATGTCAAATCTCATCTTGGATAACTCTATGCTTTTCATGACCAAGGTTTCCATTACTAGTTATGGGAATTCTGGATTTATTCAAATTTCCTGCTTTACAGAACACATTGAAAATAATGCAAGGAATCCAGACATAACTCATCCGTTTAATAATAACAAAGCTATTCTGTCTGGAGAACTGTTTTTCTTGCCCTAGATTAGAGCCTGGCTGTGACAAAAACATCAAATGTGGACAGTTAAAAAGTTAAGAGTATAGTTCAGAAAAAAAAAAAGCCAACAGGATAGCACAGATATATTTTAAGTCTTCTCTGGATAAGCTTTTCTTCATCCTTCTAATCAAAGGGGTAGACTAACAGATTATATCAACCATTATCATATACATAGTGCTTTTCTCCACTTGGTAATTTTGGTATGCATACCTAGTCAAAAATATGTTGTGGAGAAACTGGTTTATGTTTTGTCTTAATTATGACCTGCTCTGTACTGCTTTTATCTGATGAAATCAAACAGTAGTTTAATAACCAATTTAAATCTGTTTTTTAATGAATTATTTTATGTCTGATAAAACTGTAGTAAATTACAATTAATAAGTAACCTTGTATTATGCTCCAGTGTAAGTACTGTTTCTTAATACATCTGTCATCTAAACTAAACAAATAAAATGTGTAGTATGTCACTCTCAGTTTGATCCATTCTTATTTACAAACATATGAATTTACATATACAGTTCTGTAGTCTTGTAAATTGCTTTTGAAATTGGTTTTTGAAATAACCTGCTTTTTTGTTTTTTTTCTGCCTTGAATTATTGTACTGACTGAAAATTACTTGAATCATGAGATGACAAAGGGAACTCATGACATCTGACCATACTGGTCTTGTACTGCTTCTTTTTTTTGCCCAAATTTCATAATATAAATGCATCTCACTGGCATCATTAGTAGCTGTCTTCATTGATACAGAAATTCTGGGAGATGTGAGGGTTAAATTACTCTCACTTAATGTGGTGGTTTAAAAAGAAAAGGAGTTTTTTTTGGAATTCAGTAGTCAAACCAATGAGTGCTCAGGTTTAAAGATTGGCACCTAGTGTGGCCACTGAGGACAAGGATCCGCCTCTGAGAACACAAGGGGTTAAAAGCAGAGGGCTCCCAGGAAAGCTCTCTCTTGGTTCCGGTCCCTGAGGACGGGCGGATCTCCGAGGGGAAGCCATGCGGCCTGGGTGAGGTAGGCAGAGAGGGGGAGAGGAAGATCCTGCAGGATGGAAGGGTGGAGAGAATACAAGAACCTTGAGAGGTATCAGGCAGCTCCCCCTTTCTCTTCCCCCCCGGAGAGAGAGAGAGAGAGAGAGAGACTGTGTCTGTGCCACCTTGAAATTTGATATCAGCAGCCGGGCAGCGCGGCCGAAAGAGTGAAGAAAAAGAGGTGCGAAAAGTACTAACAACTTGCTGTAAGAGTTTGGGCAGGCACAGTCCAAGGTTTTAACCCTTTTTGCAAATGATGGAAACTTTATAAATGCTAATCCTCCTAAATCTAAAGAAAGATAGAGAGAACTAAGCAGAGATGATAAAAGTTCATGCAAGTGGAAGATTGTCAAAGAATACTGAGAAGAATCCTAGGTGGGAGGAAATGATGGAGTGGCCTTTAGCTGGACTTTTCTTGTAAAGCCATGGACATACTTTTTTTTTTTTTTGTGACATAGAGACTGTATTTAGGGGGAGGCAATGTCCTGAAGCCAAGAAAGTGCAGTGAAGCAGTGGTGTAAACAGAGACGGCTGACGAGGGTGTGGTGGTGCCTTCTGTCTTCAGTGGAGAGGAAGATCTCTGTTTCACAAGGCCCCTCGGCCCCAGGGGGTGAAATTGGGGGGGACTGGTGTCCCGAAGCTGAGAGACTGTTGCTGTTTTAGAACTGGGCAAAGCAGCCTTAAAAAGTGAAACCCTAGAAACAGTTCTGGTCCATGCACAGTGGTGAGAGCACTGGACATGGAAAAAGAAGTCACAAAATGGTGCAAGAAGGACTCCTATCTCTCCTTAATGAACTGAGTACTGATGATCAAAAAGGTGGTAATAGACTGAAAACTAATTATCTGAAAGGTGGTAACTTGATTGGAAATGTTTAGTTTGTTTTATTGTGTTGAGAACTAGGGTGGGGGAGGAGGAAGAGTTTTTTTTTTAAAGTTTTCATTTTCTTCTGTATGTGTCTTCTTTACATGTTATAAGTAATAAAGTTCTTCTTTTCTTTTGCTTTCTAAATTAGAAATTGTTTTGCTCTGTTTTTGGTCACATCTCACAGCAAACACTAGGGACAGTATATTTTCATGGGGCACTGGCCTTGTGCCAGCATCAAACCATGACACTTAATAATCACTTTTAGGTTGTTTCTTTTCTCACATACACACACAATCTGGTCCCTTAATGCATCATTTAAGATCTCTGAACTGGCAACACTCTGTTAATTTTCTTAATTCAGCCACTTTAAAAAAATTTTAAATGCAAAAGCAGTCAGAAGTTACCATCAGCTGAGGGAATAAGTGATGTTGTGTAGTTTCCACAATCTTTGTAAATGTTTTCTTCACTGGTTTAATAGGAGCACTTGCCTTATGCAACAGCTTATGAAGCTTAACCACCGTTACTCTCACTAAAACCACAAAGTAGGGTTTTTTATGCAATTTAGGGTATTAGGTAGTTCATATAATTTGAAGGTGGGGCAGTTCTCTATTGAGATATCAAACAATTCCATTTTCCCCAAGTTAGACATTAACCTTTTTTCTGTTTACACCAGTAACTATGTGATTCTTCCTTACGTTTTTTTGCTTGACTTTAATCCTTTTTCTTTTACAATTTTTATGGGAGGTAATTCTGTCCTCTGTGTTATGTTTTTTGCAACTTTTTTAATAATTATATTATGAAGAAATAATTAATTTTATGAAGTTAATAACATATGTAAGTTTTGGCTATTCAGCTAAAAGTATTTTGGATCTAACAAAAGGTGAAATAATAATAATAAAATAATTTTTAAATAATTTAAGGACGTATCAACTTCTTTTACACCCTGTATATAAAGAACATTTCATTTGCACACTTTTCAACAGTGTCTGAATGCAGTATTATAGGTTTTAGACATGAAAATATGAGGGTTTGCAGCATATATTTTTCTATTTTCCCTGCTTATCTATTGTTTGCTCTGCAGTGCAACATATGGCCATGTGTAGCATAAAACATCTTTCTTCTTAACAGGAGTTGATGCCATGTGATGCACCTATTCATGGCATAGCTAAGATCGATTTATACAGTGCACCAAACAGGGATGTGTCAGGAATAGCTCAGCATTCATGCACACACACAGGCACACCCATGCATGTACTGTAGTAGAGGCAGACATTTTTAAAAGTAGATTGTGATTTCAGTCTGAATACAGGCAGGGTACAGTCGTAGGCCTTGGTTGCACAGACCTCTATGTTAGAACCTGAGTGACTGCTCTGTAAGCGGAGCACACACTGCTCAGCTGAGCTCTGATGTCAGCCTGCATTGCCTTTAATTGTGTCCTGTTCCAGCTCATTCTTAATGAGAGGTGTAAGAACAGTGTCCAAAGTGAACCTCCATGTAACACATGGAAAGTTGGGTATTGTACAGGTAAAAGACTGATATCTTTGCTCACTTGGAAAAATATTTCTAAAATGTGAGAAAAAGTGTGGCTGACAACCTCGACCACAGGTGGGAACTCTGAGCAGCATGCCATAGTCAAAAAACAGGTTCTCATCCAGAAGTGCAATAGACATATTTCCCAGGATTGGGTGGGACATAAGATTGCTGTGATATTTCCTATAATTTCTATCCTTTACGCAATAAAACAGATAAACCGGAGTTTTTCTAATTGTCAAACTGCCCAGTAGCTCAGCCCTGACGTGGACTCTCCGCTTATATGCAGTTTCTCCCATATGCTGTCCTTGAGCAGTGGGGTGTTGTTGCACGTCATCAATCAAGTCAGACAATGGTGATACCACAATTCACCTTTCCAGCAGTCTCAGGTAGCATTGTTCTGACACCTCTTGGTCCAGGCCCCCTGCCATGGCTCATCCCACTCAATTCATTTTTATCTTGTGCTGGATGCTTCATCTTATGCTGTTTAGTCATAACTCATGGTCAAGGCAAGGTTGTAATATGCTTGTTTATAATCACCTGGGGACCTTTTCTATTAATTTTTAAATTTTCTTTGCAAAGCCTAAAAAATACTTGGAAGTAACCTGCTTTCATTATAATCAAGTAGTCTTTTAATAAATGATCATTCACTTGGCAATGAGAGTAAGTCAATGCCATGTCTGGTAACTGTCAGGAAGGTTTGATTGCAGCACCAATTTGATAAAATTGCAGTTAATTAGTAACTCCAGTTTAAGTCACTTTGCATGCCTGTTTCCAGTTTTAGAAAACTATTTGGATGAGTGAAGGAATATTAACACTATAAGTAAACAAGAAGATGATTAGATGGGCAACATATCTTATACTCCTGCTATAGATACATTGATATATCTTTTTAAGAACTTGTAGTAGAGAGCAGATTGACAGCTTTATTGGTTTTATGTTGGATTACTTAAGTAATATTTCTGACAACAAGAAATGAAAAAACAAATTAAATGATTCATCCATTTTCAAGAACTTGTTAAATATACTCATAAAGCTTATCTTCCCAAATCAAAAGAAAAAAATAGTGTTGTCTATTAGTCACATGAATTTTGTCTACAAAGTGAAACAAATCTGCAGCTTAAAAACTGACAGCTGAACAAACAAGCATTATTACAAAATAAACAATTTTATTTACATACTTGTAAAGGTTTGCAATTGTGTGGGCTGCAGAGATTGTTCTTTGTTACAGCCCAAGTCTACTTAAAAAAACCCCAATATACAAAACGAACAAAACACACACACCCCTCCACAAACTCTGAAGTTTTTCTAGCCTACAAATTCAGCCCTAATTCTACACTTACATAAAGAAAAATATTAAAGAGAAGGTATGCCTTCAGGTATTGAAGCAATTTTCCTATGGATTCATTCCTATTGATGCTTAAAGTCACTCCACCTCATTTGTCCCTCACTCCTCCCCCAACTCTCATTACAACAGCCCTGATTACCGTTTGACACCAATCAGGGCAAGAAATGCTTTTGGAGTGCTGGCAGAATGGGAAGTGCACCAGGGGAACTCTGATGCTGAGGTCTAATAGCTGAGATTCCCCTGCCTCTCCCTTCTCGGCAGGGAATCAATATAGGTATCTCTGCTCATAGCCATCCACTCATACTAAACTTTCAGGTAAATTTCCCTTTGAGACTTACATGTCTTTGAGAAACTTAAGAATTTTGACAATGAATCACAAGTTTTTAGGCATAGATGTGGTTGCTTGACTTTGAGTGGATTATTTTGCATGATTTTGTTTTTTCATTTTCATTGAATTACTAGCATAATGTTATAACATTAAATCTCAGTCACCAAATTCTGTCAGCAAAGAACTTGATACAGAAATTTAATCCTCAGACTTTGGAATTATAGCAGTCAAATTAAATAATTTCTTCTCTCCTTAAGAACATTCAGAATAATTTCACAACTAAATATTGAAAGTTTCTTTGTTGTGTTTCATTGGAAATCATTGCTAATGATGGAACAGTATGGATGCTTCTTTTTACTATTGCATAAAATTGCAGTTAAAAAACCCAAACCAAGGTTCTTTCATTTGTAAACTTTTGGCAATTACTTATGTGAAAGACTATTTCTTATTTATAATATAACCCCTACAAGATTCTATGCCACAGTTAGTATTATTATTTCAGGTCCATTAGTGCTAAGTTTCATTTTTAGAGGTCTCTCAGGGCAGCTAAAATAATAGGCATACACCACTAATGAAGTCTGTTTCATAACCTCAGAGCTATGTTCTTGCACAATTTTGACAAAAAGTAATTACTTTCTTTATTTTACCCAAAGGCTAAACATCTAATACAAGAAAAAAGAGAGTGGTAAAAATACACATTGAATTAAATGTGCAGAATACGTAAAAATAGAATGATATAATGCTTAATAATAAGCCTGTAAGTGCTAACTGAAACTATTCATGTACTCAGCAAAAGGAATTTAAGAGTAGAATTGTTTGCTAGTTTTCCAGTAAACACTATTTTTAAGACAGCAAAAGTGCACGTGTGCATGCACACACAACACACACACACACACACACACATTTATAAATAAAAATATATATTTATATTTTATTTTAATCAGAGTGAATTATTCATGTCACTAATAATGACTGTAGTTTTAGAGCAAAGTAGGCTTGAATTCTGGTTAGTAATGTCTATTTTTTTTCATAACAGGCATTACACTCTGATATTAAATTTCCCATGCTGAATTTTATCAATATGAATTTGAGAGCGTTTTTTTAAACTGTAATTACAAGAAGATTTTTTTTTTCTCTTTTGGCTTTCCTCCTTACAAAAGCAACTCCAAAATTTTGCAGTTTTTAAGAGGCTACAAGAACTGACCACAATAATCAGTGATCTCTAAACCAAAATGCTGAGAAGAATAGATATAAGATGCAATTATTGATGTTTATTTTCAGGTTTCTGCTCTGTCACATGCAGAAAACAGCCCCTCTGGTCCAGAGTAGAGAGCAGCACAGATCAGAGGAGCAAGGCTGTCACCTAGGGTCCACATGCCAAGCCCTGGAAGATGGTTGGGCTCCTGTGCCAAACAGGAGTCTTCACCCTGGGGTCAGCTTTCCCCACGATGGCAGACACACCCGTATGTTTGCTCTGTGCTCCTGCATTTCATGTACTTTGTAGTTCTTTTATTTATATCAGCTCACTGGCTTAAATCACTACTGGCATCTCCCAATGCAATCGCCAGATTTTTGTAACCTCCTGCCTCAAATGTGTTAGAAAAGACTGTAATTGTTGTGGGTTTTTTTCCTTTCCCAGCCCGTTCCAGGTTAATCTTAGTCATTTAGAGATGGGCAGATCTAGTTGGAGGCTCATTATTTTGGGTTGTCCTTTCAGGTAGGCTTCACTGTCTGAAATTTGTACTAGAAGTTGTTTTATTCTGCACAGTTTGTGGAGACTGTGGAGCATATTAGTTAGATGAGAGGCACGTTATGAAACCACTGTCAGACAATCTTTACCTGCCCAACGAGGTCATGTTTTGTTCAGTGTGACAAAAATATACCAAAGAAGCTGTGATCTCAACTGATTTAATCAAGCAAATATTAAAACTTTTTTATAAAATTAGTTCCAAGCTGGGTCTATATGCTGAGCTTTAAATCAATTTTGAATCATCTAGAGCTATCCTGGATAAATTGGGTCTGAATCTAGCCGTGTTGCTTCCACAGCATTCCCAGAGCTCAGATTACATTTTGAAACATGGTTCATGAGGATATTTAGCATCTTTATTAATAAAAAGATTGAGACATCTTCTAAGGGAAACAAGTCCCTCAACAATTTGGATAGAATATTAGCCATAATAGGTCAATTCCTTGACTGCGTTTAAAATATGGTTTCATCATTGTATTGTATCTAATAGGATATTGCAAAATAAGAGCAGAAAGAAATCAGAAGCCATTTTAATGTGCTCTTTTCAACCTCTATTCAATCAAACATTACTTTTGATCATGGCTTACTATTATCAGGTACCCCACCTCTTACTTATCCACATTACGCTACATACTGAATTAACAAAAAAGCCTTACTACAAACCTGGTCAACCAGCTCAATCTCTTTCCATTTCTGATTTCCGTGTTGAAGAACCAAGTCTGTTATTCACAGACTAGAGAGGAAAATTAAGTGAAAACTCTTACAGTGAATCATAGCTATGCATCTATTCAACAATTTTTTTCACACTTCTACTTTAATCTTTGCTTGCCTTCTCTGAACTAGGCTACAAAATGTCAGAAAAGTATACAACATGAAGGAAATTCTAGGAAAACAGAAATATTTGAGGAAAATATCTCTGTTCAATGATGGGAGAAAGAAAAGAAGCAGAATTCACTGAAGTTTAATTATGGAGTCATTTTGGCCTAAGTAAAAAAGCCCAATTACAAAGATTGAAAAATAGAGATACACTACGTTGATGCCGATAACCTAGAGATCTGTGAAAGGCATTAATAGATCCCTGTTCTTTTTTAATTTTTTTTTTTTTTTGTATGAGTGCATCACACTTAAGTGAATCTTGCAAATTGAAGTGGATATATATATATAATATATATATATATATATATATATATATATATATATATAAGAAGTCAAAATTTACTTCAACTCTCTCTCCTGAAAAGTTAGCTTGAAAGAAATGGGGTTTCACACATGTGAAAGGACAAGCATCTTCCAGAGTTCCAGAGCCAGAAAATGGTTAGAGAATTCATGGTGATTAGTAATACACTGTTCTGCAGTCATGGTGCTTTTAAAAACATTACTACTAATTAGTATGGTAAAAAATATAATAAAAGTATCATATTATTAAAAAATGGGCTATAGAAAAGCAATAAAGCATTAAATATAAATACTTTTTCTGATTGTTATATAATCTAGCGTATAGAAGTAATTTTATTTTTTTATCTTTTCAAAAGTAGATTCTATGAAGATTATAGTTTTTATGCATGCTTGCCATATTGATAATTCTGAAGTTACATCAATGTTGAGAAAATTAATTCTGATACCTTCATATCATAGTCTAATTCCATAATTAACCATTTAACAGGAAATAGATGAATTAAGGTGATCAAGATGTAGGAATGAAACAAAACAGATTTTAAACCCTGGAATCTGGATAAAATATTTTCATATTTCTCAAGAGGTTGGACTTTTAAATGACATCTGAACTCTAGTTCCTCACCAAAGAAATTTTAAAAACAGCTAAAAGAAAACAAACTTCTCTAAAACCAGATGCTAATTAAGCATAGTTATTAATTATTTTGACTAAAAGCTCAAAGATCATCTGAGAAATGGCTCTAATTAATCTCTTTAGTATTTCAAGAAGAAACTGTAAATAACTGTTTTAAATCAGAAGAACATATTAAAGTATATTGCACTTGGGAAGGAGTGTATGTCAGTATGAATGAAGATCAGTCTATATCCATGTAAAGGTCATATGTTTTTGAAATATTTAGGGAAGTAGCTACAGGCTAGGCTAAGGGTGAAGTTTTTAAATTGGATGAACAATAAAAAATTTTCTAGTGTGAATTTTCCAAACTGTTAGTAGCCACAGGATTTTCTGCTATTTGATATTTTAAATTTTATCAACTTTCCCTTCCTTTACAGAAACAGTGGTTATAGTTTTCTCCAAAATAAGCAAGTAATAATTAGAAAAAAAGCTAAATAATTCTTCTCTACCAACTCTTTATGTGGACATTTGTGACTGTTGCAAGCTTTGCATTTCAACAATTCTGGAAAAAGTAAGCACACTTGCTTTCAGGGCAGCCTTTAAATTTCCTTGACCTTAAGAGATGCGGCATTAAATCAAGTTACAATAAGGAAACAGCACTGACAATTCTGACAATTGATTTCTCACTCGTGATGAAGACATCTATATACTAATTCTCGTGGATTTACAGCTGTTGTTAGGAACAGTAACCATGGTCTTTTTGAATCTGAACAGTCTTATATGAAGTGAAGGGATTGCCCAAGTGAGCTGCTTATATTTTATTTTCTTTTTGCCCTTTGAGGATCACAAAACAATTTTTTATCATTTCCAGAGACCTTTTGTATGAAAAAGGGCCGTAGAAGCTTATGATGAGAGAATGTTAGGAAAATTTGGAAACATTACTAGAAAAAACTGCTGAGAAAATTTAATATTAGCAAGCCAATGTAAGTGGTGAAAATTGTTTTTAAAGAAATTGATTTTCAGGAGATTTGATGAAATAAAGAGAGATGGATTAAAAAATTAAACTCTCCTAAACATCAGAAATGTTTCCAACCTCTGTAAAATGGAATCAATATAATCTTCTTTATTCCTCTAGACACTTTAATTTTTAAATAGGTTGTGTTAGCTATTCCTGTCTTAGAAATGTGTGTAGCTGAATGCATGTCTGTTACTAAGCAGATAATATAGATATAAATATCAGTGCCTTCTTTTTGAGTACACTAGAGTAAGTTGATTGAAATATAGTACTTATCCTTTTGATTTTCACTGTACTCCTTGGAAATTACATCAATTTCTGCATTTTCCCAAGATGAAAGCTACTTTAAATTACACAGTCTTGATACTATTCCATCAAATATTGGTTTATGCAGGCTGCTCCCCAGCATCTAGTAGGTACCAAAGCACTTGCAGGTGAAGTTCACCTGCATGTTTACAGGTTATTAAAGTTCTAATATTTGATGTTCATGGTGGTTATCTCTCTGTCCCTATATTTATCATTCAAAATAATTAATAAAAAGATGAATTTGCATGGTCAGTTCTGTGACTTGATGAAGTAAGCCACTGAGATTAGATCAAATGTTAGAGCATGGTGCTAATAATGCCAAGATTGTAGTTCTAATTGCTGGATGGGCCATTCATTTGAGTGTTGGACTCAATGAACCTCGTGTGTGGCTTCCAATTCAGAATATTCTGTGATTCTGCCAACATTAGTCACTATGAATTTCCAGGAGAATGCTCAGAATTATACTTTCTGTATAATTTGAGACTGGGTAATTTAGCCTTCATATTAATTATCCCAGAATTATCTTCAAGCAAGCTCAGACAATATAGGGACAAACCTTTTTCTCAGAAAGATTATAGTAAATATCCAAACTCATTTTGGATTAATCTGATTTTTTAAATATTAGAGGAGCAGATATTTAGCATTTCAGCTGTATTTAGGTACCCCAGAATGTAGAAGCATAGATTATCAAGGTCTGGCTACTAAATTAACGGTTTATGTTTTAAAACTTTTTGTGTTACATTTGCAGGTTTTGTTAAATGACTTTCACAAACATTAAGAAATGTGTTTTTTACCCTCCCAGGGTCCTTTTCAAAAGAAATTGCTCCTTAAATTTAGAATAGCTGACTTGCTTTTCATGGATTATTCAGATCAGTTTTAAGTTTTCAAATCTTCAATTTTTATTGGTATTGTTGCTCCTGTGCAAAGCACATTAAATGTACTGGTATTTATTACTATCCTGCATTATTTCTTTATTATTTGAGCAATAAACCAGCACACCATTGCTTTGCCCATTGTAATTACCCACAACCCATGAGAATTTTTTCTTTTACCTTCAGGAAAGAAATGAGATGAAACAATATTGATTAGTAAGTAAGTAAAAATAGAATTAGTCCTTCAGCACAATTCCTTCTATAAAGAACTGTTTCAAAGGAAGGTTTTAGCACCTGAACAGAGATATCCTATGTCCTTGGGATCAGCACTAACTGCTGTTAGCTACATGGCTTTCATAAAATTGTATCATGCATTTGATCTTCCTCACACAAAATTGGATTCCAAGTGTTTTACAGCATATCAAGAACTTTTATTACCTTCACAGTTTTAATATAATTTTTGCAATTAAATATAGAAGTAGTAAAGTTATATATAGAAGTATTTTATCTGTTTTTGCTGTCATGTGCTATTAGTACAAGTAAATTTCTTTAAGTTATTTAAAAAAAATATCTATAGATTTTATTTGTATGTGTTTATGCGGATTTAAGCAGATCAGGCTTATATGTCCAGAAAATTTGAATTTTCTAGACTTCTTCCAAATATTTTTGCCTTGATTCCTCAGCACAGATTACTTCTTGTTGTCTTTGACCTACTGTCCTCTACTTCATCCTCTCTTCAATTGCCATCAAATAAGATTTTATGAAAGAAACAAGTTAAAGGTCTCATCAGTTTATGGTTTTGCTATAACACTAATACTTCCAACACACTTGATCTGTTGTCACTGAGTACTGTGTTCTGTAGCAATTTATATAAACATTACAGAATTATAATTTTTTATGTATTTCACTTCTCAAGTTAACAATGAGGTATGGTAATGCCATTTCTGGCTTGTGCTTATAACTCAATAAATTGCTTACACTGCTTACATAATGTCAGTGCCAGAGTTTTTCTATGCCTTCCTATGGATAATTCTATTTTTCTTGTGATACTTTTTTACAGCAGTTACTTTCATTTTAAAATTATGAGATAGTTCCAGTTCCTTGTGCTGCAAATTTCAGAGGAGCTATAATAAAAGAGTTTGTATATGGATTTTCCTACCTTCTCTGGGTACTTTCTTCAATACTTGTTAGGCTTGAACTCGTTTTAGTCCCCAGAAAAATCCATTTTGCCTTCCCAATAATTTTCATGCTTTCCTGAAGGTATCTTCCTGGAAAGGTTTCTGGCAGAGAAATTCAATCACAACCTTGGAATGACTTGAATTAAAGATCACCCTTGTAGATAGTATGACCACTAAGAGGCTGTAAGACTGGGCCTTTGGGGAAGAATGCCTTTCCATTCCTTGCTAATAAACACTTAACACGAACTTACATGGGACCTTATCTTTTACCTGCTTGAAATACTATGGGCTCTACAAAACTTTTGTGAATCACTTTCAAAATATTTTTTGGGCAATATATACCTGTTATAACTGTCACAGAATAGGCTTGCTGAAGTTCTGGAAGAAAACTGTGACTTTACAAACATTTGTAAGGATCTTGTCAGAGTACACAATTTGGTGTTAATTTTATCCATTAAATATTGACTTATTTTTTGTTGGTTTTTTTGTCATAATGGCTGGTTATAGCTGGCATATATAAATAAAATGACTAAGGGGAAAAAAGAACCAAAAACCAAAAAAACTGAAGGAGGTACTTTGAGCAACAACCAGCCTTGTAGCCACATAAAAATGTCAAGCTCTTCTTATGCCATTTACTAAAGTGGCTCATCACCATCTCTCTGCTGGGAGAAAGATCTAAACGTTCAGTAATTACAACCCCAAGACCAGAGATAATGCTTTGTAGTTTGGGGGTCATGAGAACCCTTCACCTGACCTCATCTGCAGGTTACTCCAAGATTTATTCTCTCAATGTTTCATACTAATGGGTTTTTCTGTTGGTGTTACCCAATCGGAGGAGCTACAGTCTCCTCAGGGAATTGCATCGCTTCCGCAGCAGCCCAGTGGCCAAACTCTTCTGTACAAATCTATGTATGTATTTCTTTCAGACTATACAAGAAAAGACATTTGATGCTTGATGCTGAAAGAAATTGCTAAAAATGTGTCCTTAAGTGCAGGAAAAAAAAAAAGGATCACTATTTGAAGGATTGAAGAGAAGCAATAGACAGGATCATACTGATACAACTTCGTTGGTTTAAGGGCATGATATTTTTACCCAGTCAGTAATGCAGGCATTAGTAAAGTAACCTCATATACTGTCCTGTAACCATAGCCAGATGATCTGACAGTATTGATTTGAACTTGGGCAAAGATGACCTTAAGGATCTTGTCAACTCAAATCTGTGCAGGGAGAACATTGGAGAAACTCTTGGGAATTGTGAAGAACTCAGAGTCATTGTAATGTACACAGTATTTAGATATTGGCATCCGGCCAGTCATGCAAACCTCATTTTTATGCAAGTTTTAAAACTTAAGTAAATGTCCCTTATAATTAAAATAATGATTTATGAGGAATATTAATTATTCATGAATAGTAACTGATAAGCAGTATATATGTAATTTAGCAGAAGTGATTTGTTAACTGTAATAACAGTCGTAGCAGGTGTAAGACAGCTGAAAGATCTTAGCATTCCCTTTTCATTTGTCCTCTCTCCTTTCCTCCAGTTTTCTCTGGTGATTTTTAACTGATAAAAACAATGCCACTGGTATATAAATGTAAAGAAAATTAATTTGTGAGCATTAAGTTTCAACCAGATCTGATTTTTAAAAATAGTATATCCTGCTTACTTTCATCTGGCAGATAAATGATAACTATTTTATTTAGGGGGGTGTATACCTTTTTTTTTTTTTTCTTTAATGTTCCTTATCTTCTAAAAGTTCTGGACTGCAAAGCCTTTATTCAACCAAATGCAAAGTTGCCTGAAGGCATAAAAATCATGATTTGAGCCATGAGCATGCCATCATTTCTTTTATACTAGCCAGGAATACAAACTTCTAATTCAAATCAATTTGCAGTTTTCATTCCAGATAATCCTTTGAGAACAGATGAACAAAAACATGTTTAAAAGCTACATTAAAGGTTAAGGTAAACTTTAAGGAGTTCTAATTCTGTCATAGTTCCTGATTTTTTGTAGCTTTTCTTAGTGCACTTTTCTGTTGCCATTTCTAAATTTTAAACCTGGAAATTTTTATTTATAAGAACTGAGCATGTTGAAGTGTCTTCCAAGCACTGGTGAATGTTGTAGAAGCAGCTAAAACATTGTCTCTTTTCAAGTCTCTTTAGCAAATATGAAGAGAAGGCCAAGCAAGGGACAAAGGAGATCTGATCCTGAAAAAATGTTCACATAACTGTGCTTTCGAAACAAAAATGTCCATTACAGTTTAATCAGTTCTGTAACAGAAAAGAGCACTTTGAAAGAATCACTAGCTGATTAAGTAGTTTTGTCCAGTTAGTTTCAGCTACAAAGCAAACTAGAAAGCTCAGAGCACATAGTTATTTCGTGAACTTTTCAGTAGCAATGCTGAATCCAGTACTTTCCACCATCTCCTTTTCACCATTTTCTTTAGAACTCCTTAGTATAGCAACTTCTTCCTAATAATCTAGTTCAATTGAATGAATTTAAATAATTTAAATAATTTATTAATAAATAATTTAATTTCTCTATTGATTAAATAGAGTAATAGTTTATTAAATAGAGTAATGTATATAAAGAGTTATTTCTGAGATATTTTTCAGCTATGAGGTGGGAGCCATGACTAGTATTCCCAAATTAAACCATCAGACATGCATTATTCCTGTAGCACAGACTTTCCTGAGCAGTCCTTTGATATGAGACAAAAAACATAAACACAGAGATTTTGGTGAAAGAACTCTGAATTTTTATTTGCCTTCTGGTACTGTTTTACCTTTTCTCTTGGTTGTGAAAAATATCACTTGAAGTTTTTCACCACTCAAAAGCTTTCCTCAATTCTCTCCTAAGGCAGGTGATGTAATCCTGTTGATCTTTGGCAAGGAAACTCACATTTATGTCTGGAAGGGTAAAAAATCCTACAGGAAACAAAATGTAATGACCATCACATTACTGGAAAGTTGTCATTGTAATAATATTTCCAACGTTTATTCATTCCTATTCTTAATGTTTTCATTGTTATCTCAAAAAAGGTGTTTTTAAAAGATCTAGTAAAGAAAGCCTCAGAATACTGACAATGTGACTGGCCCAGCAACAGCTGTCAAAAAAAGTAGGATGTAGAAATCTAGTCACAAATGGTTTTTCTGCATGTAATTGCAAGTGAATATCTCTCTATTCCATGGCTTTTGGTGCTTAATGTAAAACATGATGAAGTCTCCAAAGAAAAAGAGGCTGCTCCAGAGGTGATAAAGAAAGCCTTGAAGACTGTCCTAGACTAGCCGTCTAACTAGGAATAACTGTGATTTGGTCGGATAAATCTCAGACTTATTTTTCAGATTTACTGAGAATCAAGGCTATTAACTGGTTAGTACAGAACAGAGAAGAGTATCATGATTCTTTTTTATTCCTGATATAACAATGTGAATAAGAATTTTGAGTCCACACAAAAAGCAGTCTAACAGCAGACTGGACATTTTTGGTGTTTCAGAGGACGTGATTTCACTTCAAGTGAATGAGCTGTCTGAACCAGACTGTTATACTGCTTTTAAACATAAAAAAATTCTGCATCATTTTATTAAATATTTTCAGGTTTGCTATTTGGGCAATAACAACTTAATAATCCCTTCTTTTTTTTTATCTTTTATCTTCTAAGGCTAGACTGATCATGATATTAAGTGTTCAAGGAAGTACACAGTATTATAAGGAAAATGGTATCCTTGAAGAAACATCTCATATCTCTATTCTACAAATTAATCACATTGGCCTTTATATAAAATTCTTAAATATTAATAAAACTATAGTGTGTTCTTGACGCAGGCCTTTTTCTAAAAATTCCATTATATAAAATTCATGTATTTATGTAGATATTTATATGTATCACTTAATATTTAAAGACAGAATTATGTAAAGAACTAGACTGGCTGTGTCCACTAGCATTTTTGAGTACTCGGAGCATGTCAACCAATGGACTGAAAATAATTTTAATTGATTTGGCTTTTCAACCAAATTCCAAACTTTTAAAAAAGGCTATAAAAAGAATAACTTCAGAATTATTTTATAAATAGAAACTAGGCCTTTCAAAACAAGGGACAGAAAATAGCCAGCTTTTTATATTTTTTATATAAAAAGCACTTTTATATTTTTTTACATTTCTCACTATTCTTCTGTGGCTTTCTCTTAACTCTTAGAATTTTTTTGAGAAATTCAATAGTGTGAATGTAGTCTGACATTCTATTCCAAATGATACTTTGTCTATTGTACTAAGCATTGTTAGGATGATATAAACACTATCCAGGAAGATTGAAGAGGAAAGAAATAACGAAGAAAGCAAGACATAAAAGAGACAGAGGTTGCAATGTTTTCAAGGACTGATTGTAACAGCATTTAGTTTTGGTTTGGTGTTGTTTTGTTTTTTTTCTGTAAAATATCTTTCTTCATAAGCAAAAGTGAAGATAGGTGAGAAAAGAGACCTTAACTATGCTGTCCCTAAACTCAATGTCAGTTGAGTAGCAAATTATTTTCTCTTACTGCCTTTAACTTGTCTTGGACTATCTTCATCTTGGGAGCTCAACAGACTGTGAACTGCACTGTCTCTAGAACTGTGTCTAGCTTTTCTCTCAGCAACCCGTGGAAAGATTGATTGTACCATTGTGTTTGAAGTTTCAATTCTGTCTTTTATTTTTTTTTTTTATCTTTTTTTTTTTTTTTTAAATTAAATCACTTCTCTGGAGGTATTCTAAAGAATAGAGATGTGTTTTTCATGTTTGTCAAAGGTTTGACGTTGGCACAAGGCCAGTGCCCCTATAACGATATACTGTCCCTGGTATCTCTTGTGAGATGTGACCAAAAACAGAGCAAAACAGTGTCTAATTTAGAAAGCAAAAGGAAAAAAACTTTATTACTTATAATAGGCAAAGAAGACACATACAGAAGAACATGGAAACTTTAAAAAAAAAAAACACTCTTCCTCCCCCCCCCCCCCACCAGTTCTCAACTTAACAAAGCAAACTGAAAATTCCCCATCACGTTACCACCTTTTAGATAATTAATCTTTAGTCTATTACCACCCTTCCGATAATCAGTACTCAGTTCGTTGAGGAGAGATAGGAGTCCTTCTTGTACCACATCGTGGCCTCTTCCTCCATGTCCAGTGCTCTCACCACTGTGCATGGACCAGAGCTGCTTCTAGGGTTTCTCTCTTTAAAGATGCTTTGGTTAGTTCCAAGAAACGACAGCTTTTCAAGTTTGGGACACTAGTCCCCCCCAATATTACCCCCTGGGGCCGAGGGGCCTTGAGAACAGAGCTCTTCCTCTCATCTCTGTTCACACTACTGTCCACTCTTGGCTCCAAGCCAATGCCTCTCCCCAGATACAGCTTCTATGTTATAGGGAAAAAAATGAGTCCGTCCATGGCTATACAAAAGAGTCCAGCCAAAGCCACTCCATCATCTCCTCCCACCTAGGATTCTTTTCAGCGTTCTCTGACAATCTTCTACTTACACAAACTTTCATCATCTTTGCTCAGTTCTTTCTATCTGTCTTCTTCAAATTCAGGAGGATTAGCATTTATAAAGTTTCCATCATTTACAAAAAGGGTTAAAATCTTGGGCTTTGTTTTCCCAGAACTCTCACGGTATCTTTGCTGCTGGGCACTCTTCTCACGCCACCCCCCCATACTCCTTCGGCCGTGCTGTCTAGTTGTTGATATCAAATTTCAAGGTGACGGAGATCACAGACACGGTTTCTCAGTCTCTCTCTCTCCGGGGGAAGGGGGGGGAAAGGGAAAAGAAGGCTGTCTGCCACCCTTCCATCCTGCAGGATTTTCCTCTCCCCCTGTGTGCCCGAGGTTCCGGCCCTACCTCACCCAGGCCGCATGGCTTCCCCTCCCCGCCCAGCCAGCCGCTGGGCAGGGGAGATCCCTCCGTCCTCAGGGACCGGAACCAAGAGAGAGCTTTCCGGAGAGCCCTCTGCTTTGAACCCCTTGTGTTCTCAGAGGCGGATCCTTGTCCTCAGTGGCCACACCAGGTGCCAGTCTTTAAACCTGAGCACTCATTGGTTTGACCACTGAAGTTCAGAAAAAACTCATTTTTTCCAAACTACGACAATGTTTTATGCTGTCCTTGCTCAAAGTTCCCTTAATATAACCTTGTTCTTCCCTCTTCCAATATCACTGGTGGTCAGAATCACTTTAGACATTATTCAGACTTTAGGGATTTCTTACAGATTTTTCGGTAAAGAACTATTTGACTGCACATATAAATGGTACTGATGCTTCTGTAGAGAGCTGACTTATTTTAGCTTTCATCCTCCCAGAAATGTTTGAGTCTATGTAGAAATGTCTGTTATTTCTATCTCCTCTATGCTGTACAGAGCTGGGAATATTTCTGCTCTGCATGTGTCATCTCATTTTAAATGCATTCCCCAGTACAAGTGGGGATATTTGTAGGATTTATTTATGAAAGCAGCATTTAGCATTTAAAAAACTATTTACTTTCATATATATTTCCACTCTTGGAGTCTACATGATTTTTAAAATCAGGACAAATAGAAAAAAGTCATTCTACAAATAAAACATGTAAAAAAATACAATAGGAGAGAAAGGAAAGTTATAATATTCCATTAGAGGTCAAGTGGCTGAATAAAAACTGATCCTTTTCCAGTGGCTGCTCCTTAAGTTCTTTTGAATATTATTATACAAATTCTTAGCAGCTTAGAAATGTCAGAGCTCTCCTCAAGCCAAAAGTTTTACCTTCTCTACATATGTCTCCTTACCTGTCTTGTACAAACCCTACCATGCCTTATGAGACTTTTCTCATTTACTTTAATAGATTTTGAGCATTCATGCTCATAACATATATATCTCCTATAGAGCTCCCCAGAGATGATCATCATTTCTTAAAGATGAGATTCTGCCACCTGTCATCATTTAGAAGATATGAGATTTGGGAATCTCTAGATGAAAGCTATCTATGCTTCTAAACTGAGTGTTCCACTACTATGTGAAGTTTATATGAAGTTTAATTTTAGTATTGGAAAAAATTACTTAGCCTATTGCCAAGAGTACTGTGGAAATAATAAAAAAATAAACTAAACCAAGAAAACACAAAAAGCTAAAAACCTCACAGCCCTAAAGACCTAAAAGCCCTTCAGGCATTTTCACATCTAAATTGTTACTGCCCTTTAAGAAAGGGGTCAGACATTACTGGAGCTCTCCACTGTCTAATACTTTATATGAACCAGATCTGAAGCTGTTATCTCTCCCCTGTTAAGGTTAATAGACAGTAGTGCAAACAGGTTTCAACAACTCTGCAGAATGTTTGGAAGTGGGCCAATTTTAGACTTTTCCGGAAAGACAATTTCCTTAAGTAGTACCAGTATATTTCTGGATAAGAACAGGTTTCTAAGGTGAGATTTCTGTGAAGAAAAAAAAAAAAAATTCCTATAAATATGCTTGGAAATGTGAAATATCTAGATGGAAGAACAAACTGAGCTAAAGCATATTCTGTAACCACAAAAAGTTCTGTTTTTATTTGTACCTTTTGACACAAATATTCTGTCAATCTCAGTAAGACCTTATAAATATATTTGAAGACCATGTTTTCATCACAATTTTTGCTTTACTGTATCATTTTAGTGACTGAAATAAATTAGAAAGTTATTTGTATATTCCTCAATATCAGATAGGGTACAGCTTCTAATAAATATAATAACTCTTTTCACTTTCAAATGTAGATGCCAAATCAGGTTTTATGTGACTTGACACCTACCTTCTGCATGGCTGTTCCTCAGGGCAATACAAAGCTTTTCTAAGAATTAAAGTCCCTCAGACAGATTTAACTGAAAATTATCAAGTTGTTTGTTCTTTAATAAATCAGATGTTTATTGAGAATAAATTAAAATATTTGCATTAATTTAAAAGCCTATGTTCCACTAACAGACAGATCTGAATTACTAATGATTCACCAAAGGGAAATTCATTATTAGTGATAAGAGGATCACTTTTCAATAATCTTTTATATTATTCAGAAAAACAATACTCTGAGCATTTTAATATATAACAGGGATTTGCAAAAGTGTTTATCTCCTCATTTTTTCAAGTGAATAGAAAATATCCTAAGCAACAAGCAGAAATGCATTATTAGATGCACATATAAATATAATTATAATCAAACACTAGGCTAGATTCACAAACATGATTTTACACATGAGGAGTTTTGCTTTTCAGAAAATTCATCTTCAACACCTTATGGAAATAAAAACACATTTTTCCTCATTTTGGAATCACCTCATTATAATGAATAGTAAGTGCAGAAACTTTATGTCATAAAACTTTTTATTATTACACTTCAAATAGGACTTATTTTCCCTCATTAAAATGGGTTTCAAACCAGATGAAAGAGCATGAGCGCTATAAAAAGTTTTAAAAAAGCTTAATATGCCTATCAGGTGAAAAATATTAGTTGGGGAATGTCATGAATAAATATAGACATGTTTATAGAAGAAGTAAAAGATTATATTTCTATTCTGTAAAAAAGTGTTCAATATTCAGATGTAATCATATTCCACAGTAAATTTGGACCTTATAGTGAATCTGAAGCTGAGTTTAAAATAAAAATCTCAATTCTAGTCTCAACTGACCAAGTGCAAATATAGAATTTCTGTACATTTATGTTAAAAGAGCATAAATTTTCTCCCTTCTCCTCTGAAGTTTAGATATTTAAAATCTCAGAAGAAATAATTTAATTTTTATGAGAATATTGTGATATATGTAGTAGATTAAGTAAAAGCAGGACATATCTGCTTTGTGCTTCAACTAGAACTGAATAGAAAGCAAAACATCTGGATAGAAGAAAATATGTAGTCTTTTATTGTGTCATGACCAGAGGCATGGTAAGACTTGAGGAAATTAGTCATAGTTGGGTGTGTATCTACATACATCTGATCAAAATTAATTCTGGTTTTCCTATTTTCTTATTTGCTAGACTACTTAAAAATTTTTCTTTGGTAGATGACTTAAAAGATCTGCAGTGAAAATTATGTTTCATTGCTACACATCAGGAGATACTACAGTTTTATTAACAAAGGTGTCCCCATTGTAGGTCAGACAGAGAAAAATCAAAGGATTGAGCAGTTTGCACAAATAATTCTGAGCAAAAGAAACAGAACCCAGATAACCTGAATCTAACCTAAGCCACTATCAAACATGCAAATGTTCCTCTTAAGCCTATATTCCTGTGAAATTAGACTTTTGCCATAGTAAATTTTTGTAAATACACCATCAGCCTTTTCCTCTGCCTCCTCCCCAGATCATCCTGCCTTTAGATGCCGTTGCAGTCAGAAGACCAAGTGGGACAAAAAGCAGGAGATGCATGATGTTCCTGCTGGGCTTTGGTTCCACATCCACAACCCATCCCATCCACATCCCATCACATCAGCCCACAAGCTGTTGAAACATCACACAGTATCTCTTCTGCTCCTCCTTTCCCTCACTGTGAAGGAAAGACTTTGTCACAATTTTAGAGATGCCAGGGCAAGTACCATGAATTACCTAAACTGATTTCCCCCAAGTGTTGTCTTCTCTGGCCTTCCACTTGAAGTTAGATCAAAGAACAGGCTGAAACTCATTTTATCTGGAGAAGATGGTGAAATAGAGCTGTGCACAGGTTTGGATTCCTCAGGGTGTGTGCTGTTTGGCATAAATAGAAACTAAATATAATAGAGACTTAACACACTTTTGCTAACATTTAACTTGCAGCACATTATAATGATCACTTTCTTTAACTGGAAGCTTAACAAAAGACCTCATGCTGCCAAATAATATCCAGATTGCTGGTCAAGTAAGTACAACTCTGGAAAATTAAGAGATGACATTTAGAGCATTCTTTATATTCTTCATATGTTTGTGTTCATAAATTCTGGGTTACTGATGATCAGAAACACTCACTGCAGTTCAATTGAATTGCATGATTTTGTTTTTATACAGATGGATGGATTAGCTACAAGCCAAATAATAATTCACACAGCTAAAACTATTTAAAAGGATATAAATGATTTAATTAATCTCCAAAAACAGGACAGTGGAAAACAGGTTCAAATCTTTTACACTCAGTGGCATACTGTGAAGTTACAGGGCCTCATGGGATGGTATTTTTAATATATAATATTTTAATCTTATATTTTCAACTTTAACCTGTGGTGATATCCTATTGTTTTAGAATATCATTCTTACTTGTGTAAGAAATACTCTGTAGATATCTACTCATGGTAATGTCATCCTTTCCCTGCAGGTTATGTTGTGATAGAGAGCATCTTTTCCAGGGCTGATGGCTTTCTTCAAGAGTCTCTTTGGTTTGTTTTTGAGTTCTTAGCAGTATGTTTTCTCTAAGTTTCAAAATATCACCTTCTCTCTGACTTCAGGAAACTTAGGGAGAATCATCCTTTCCAAGTAAATAAATATTTGTGTTGTGCATTTCTATCACAAGCTTCCTCCTTTTTTTTTTTTTTTTTTTTTTTTTTCTTTAAGTATAAAATGGAAGTAAATATGATTAAGGGAATTATCTAAGTTGTTTAGAAATATTTTGATGTACCCAGGGTTGTTTTTTGAGGGGGTTTAATGCAAATATTTGTTAAATGGACTGGAAAACATAACTGGAAAACATACAATTTTGGAAATTGGATTTATTCTGATATCAGTCCCATTAATAACTAGAAGTGTATATAAAATTAGAATCTGTTTTCCCTGTTCTCTTAGGGTTGTTTGACTGAAGTTGTTAGAACACTGTTTCCACTGGGTAGATAAATAAGTAATAAAATTTGTGTATCTGAGTCAGTTATTGACAGTGAATTTATATTCTCCTCTCCAGTACTCTCACCTCTCTCGCTCTCTCTATCTCTCTTATTGGAAGTTTGCTCTTCCCTCTAGGTCTCCATTTCTTGTATTCTGTCAGCTGGTCAATATAAAGCTATAGTTGATTCAGAGAAATGCATTTACTTTTAGGATCTGATGGATTGACCCTGGCGAGTCAAACTCCTAATCTTCTTTTCACTCACTTCCCTCTTTCTGGTGATGGAGAGAAAAATAGAAAAAAGTTGAAATGTGTGGATCAAGCTAATAACAATTTCATAATAAAATCAAAAGCTGTGCTTGCAGGCAAAACATAAAGAAAAAATAATTCAGTTCTGCCCATCATTAGGCAGAGATACAACCACTGGAAAGTGGGGCTTTCAAACACATAGTAGTTGCTTGGTAAGATAAATGCCATAACCATGAATGTCCCCCCTACAGCCTTCTTTCCCTGAGTTTTTGTTGCTGAGTGCAACATCATATGATATTGCACATCCCTTTGGTCAGTTTGGGTCAACTACCTTGACCTTGTTCACTTCTAGTCTCTCGGCCATATCCCCTTTACTGCCTTTGGGAGCCAGTGGGTGGGAGGGAAGATGTCTTGATAATGTGCAAGCACTGCTCTCCAGTAGCCAAAATGTTGATGTGTGTCATCAGCCCTAGTTTACACACACATTGAAAGCACAGCGTCATACTGGCTAACCTGAAGAAATTAAACTCAAAACTTTGTCTCATACAAACCCAGTAGACAGAAATACAATGAGCAATATATACTGAAAACATTGAAGCTGTCTTATGAAATAGATGACAGGTTGAGTTACAAGTGACTTTCTAACTAAGGACACTGATTTGGATTTTTATCTCATGATCTATCATACCTGGTTTTCCTAATATTCACAGAAATTTCAAATCATCAGACATTTTGTCCCTTGTCTGAAATTACTGAATGGAGAGACAGTTGCTAGATAGGGAAGATAAGAATGAAGGCAAGTATACAGCCCAGTCGGGCAAGTCTGGCTTTCAATGTTGCCAGGTGGCTCTTCTATCTCTTCTGCCTTTTTCAGGATTATACTACATAACCAATTAAAAGGACTGTGAAAAAAAGAAATAAATTACTATGAGATTAAGCTTAGTGATAGTACAAAATTAAAAAACATGAGCAATATACAGTAGAGTGCTACAGACATTCCTCTGCTCTATTTTTCTGCTTTTATTAGAACACCAAAGACTTGCCAAGTATCGTCCACCTCCATAGCTTCTTACGCCTTGCTACACAAGCTAACACTCAAATTCTTTCTCTGCTGAAACAAAGGGCATCTAACTGTTCTATTATTGTTCTATGTTACTGTTAGGAATACAGCACAATAGCTGTGGAAAGAACCTCCTGGGTTCTTCAGCACTATTCTGATATTTCAAGCACAAAATAATAAAAAAGAAGAAGCTCTTTGCTCAAATTATCTAGAAGATATCTATGATAAATTGAATCATATAAAACATTGTCTGGAGGTTCCAGTTTCTTTCTACTGTCTAAAAGACAGTCAAGATTTCAAGATTTAGTTTCTCAGGCATATAGATAGTTAAAATTAGGTAAAAATAATATACTTTAGATTCTGAGTGTGGAAGGGCCCACAAAACAATTACACCATGCAACACCACCATCCTCCCAAAGCCCCAAAACCTTAAATAAATACAAAATGAATATAGTAGAAGACCACAAAATCCTACATCTCCAGTGAACTACAGAAAGGGGAAAGATCAAGGCTAAACTACATCAGTTTAAGTATTTATGAATAAAATTCAAAATAGCTTTAGTTAAACTGTTACTTAAACTCAATCTTTCTCAACAATCAAGAATAAACAAATCCTTACCAGTCATTTGACTATCCAATCTTGAAAAAAAAAACATAGTGACTCCAGGTTGGAGGATCAATTTAATCCACAGTGTAAACAGGCAGCTGGTTCATGCAGTGAACTCTACCTAATGCTATAAAACACATATGACTTGCAAAAAAATCCTCAAAAATAACAACAAAAAAATCACCACAGCTTTCCATTGTATTTTAAAACTGCACAGAGGCAGTAAACTACAATTTTACAAAGTATTCTTTTCTCTGGAAATTTTTATCCAATGCCTCTACAGGCTTAACAAACTACACTTTAAAGCAATTTTGTTTCTGTGCCGCACCAAGAGATTCAGGTGATCATTTCAGAAGTTCACTTGCCAAATGATCTGAAACCTTATATAATATCCAGTCTAAACTTATTCATAGCCATTTATCATGTACTAATATTTTCTTAAAATTAAAGGATTTTTCTTTTGTTGATATATCCCCTCTCAATGTAGTTACAAAAAGTCATCATATCCCCTCTTAACCTTCCTCAGTTAGGGTAGGCAAACAGAGCTCTTCTTAATCTTTTCCATGTAAGGTAAATATTTCATTACTTTATTCATATCTCTTCTCTAAATCTGATCCAATTTAAATTAATCACTCCTGAGAGAAATGATTAGAGAGGTACACAATATTCTAGATGAGGCCTTGCTAATATCTTGTGTAGTGTTATTTACATTCCACTTTCACTTAGAAGAATGTGTCATTTGATGCATTCTATAACAGCAGTAGCCTTGTTTCAAGGCTACATCATTCTGCCAGTTCATACTCAACTCCAACAAATACCACCAGATATTTTACCCATTTTTTCACATGAGATTGACAATGTTCCCTTTGTAGCAAGTTTTTATTATTAATTCTTGAAAATATATATTTGAACTTCATGGTGTTAAATTGCATTACATTTGTGTGATTCCTTTCCTTGGAATGAAAGATCCTCTTGAGGGTGACTTAGAACCTTGTAGCTTGTTTCTCAACTGAATAACTAATTTTCATTTCAATGTCATAAACAAATACTGTACATCTGTTCAGTTCCAACACTGACGCTTGAGAGGTATCTGCTGATTTTCCTTCAGCCTGTTTTTGCTATTTGAGTATAGCTGGAGATAGTGTCCCTTCTACAAACTTCTTTCACACCCTGTGTTAATCACTGCAATCACAATGTTTAATGCTAATTTTCCTTCAAGAAATCTTTTCAAATGTTTTTCTTAAGTCCGAGTAGAGTAGCTTTACATTATTCACATCTCTAGGAAGTCAGTTATCTAAGAAGATACTAGGTTAGTCTGACACAATCTGTATGAGATAAAATCATGTTGCACTATAAGTTCAATTTACCTCTATGGCCTGTATTAGTTCTTGTTCAGAATCTGCTCTAATGCTTTGCATAGCATTATAATCAAATTATCTGCTTGGATCATGAGCTTTCCGCACTGCTTTTTATCTCTATACTACATTTGTTCTCCAAGGGTACTACCACCAGATTTACAGTTTACTTTTTAATGGCTTCTACTAGATTTGAAAAACCATATCCTAATTCATTCAGTTGACTTAAACACATTATCAAAGCCTAAACCTTTCACACTTAGAAATAACAATTTTGCCTCAAAC
Organism: Sitta carolinensis; assembly: GCA_032173965.1. Classification (NCBI taxonomy): domain Eukaryota; kingdom Metazoa; phylum Chordata; class Aves; order Passeriformes; family Sittidae; genus Sitta; species Sitta carolinensis. The sequence goes on along the minus strand of JAVUNC010000004.1, from coordinate 21,235,814 downwards.
TTCCATACCAGAATTTGTGTCATGATCTTCACATTTGAAGCAGATAATGCATCTTGTCATAACAATGTTGCTTAAATTAAAAAAAAAAAAAAAAGCAAAACTAATCGCAAAAAGCCAAAACCCAAACAACACAAACACAAACCAAAATCCATTTATTATAGGATTAATTAAAAATTGTGTCTACTTCTAGATCTTCTTTGCTGGTTTCTAATTCCAAGTATTGAGAAGTCTTTTTATCTGGTTTCTCCTCTTTGCCTATGAAAATAACAATGTATAAAGATTTGTATGTTAAAAAAAGTTTGTTTTAGTTTCTGATACTAGGATAAAATATTTATTTAAAATATTTACTCTTAGTGTCTTCAAACTCCAAAATATTGTCATTCTCCTAATGAATCCCTTTTCCCTATTCTTTTTGCCTTTGTTCTTTTTAATGAATCCTTTTTACGCTTCTTTTTAATCTCTTATTAATCTTTTTAATCTTCTTTTTAAATCCCTCTTCACATGGTTATTCATATTGAAAAGCCCTTTTACACAAGTATTTAGTTTTCCTCTTTGAATATATGGTCTAATCATGTTGACATATTTTACTTAAAAGTAAAGTAAGGGTTCTTCCAGGTCCAGTGGAATTCTTCATTCTGAGGACAGGGAGACACTGTGAAAGGTTTCCCAGTGATATTGTGGATGTCCACTCCCTGGCAGTGTTCAAGGCCAGGTTGCATGGGGCTCTGTGCAACCTGGTCTAGTGAAAGGCATCCCTCCCCACAGTAGGGGGCTGGAACCACATGATCTCCAAGGTCCCTTCCAACCCAAACCATTCTCTGAATTTAAATCTTTTATTTTCACAGAATAAGCCACCTAATTAATTTATTTCATGATCATGCAATAGCTTGACTTTTTAAAATCCCAAGGATTAGTTACAGATTTATTTTTATCTGCCTCACAGATTGGCTTCAACTGAGCTTCCTCCACTACTCACAGGAGTGCCACCACTACCCTAGTGGCATTCCATGAACTCACTAGTTTATTCAAATCCTCATCCTTCCACTGATGAAAGTCCAAAACTGGATGCAATAGTCAATGTGTGGCCTAACGAATGAAACCATTCAATGTGATTAATGAATTCAACTTTGCTAAGTGCTAATTCTTCGTACCTAAGTACCCTTTTCCTTCTTGAAGGTATTGTTGAGACTTCATTAAGAAACACAGAGTTTTAATTTTTTTATAACTATACTTTTCATTGTTTTGAATTGTGGTTCTTCCATTTTGAGGAGGAAAAAATCAAAACAACTTCCTTGTAACTATACAGAGGAAATCGAACTTTTCAATGAAAAATCAGGCATGGCTACAAAGCCCCACACCAATAGCAGTGAAGACAACAGCAAAAGGGAAACCAAATTTTCTGAAGTATTTCATATAGGTGTATACTGATGAATCCAAAATTTCAGCATGCATTTGGCAGAAAAATCAATATGGTCCCTGTCATAAATATTTATTTCAAAAATAAAAAATTTTGTGAGCTTTTGCAGAATATTGAAGAATTAGTTTTGCCTTTGTAACCTGAGAATGGAAGTTCAAGTGAATTTGAATTATTTTGAGGAGGAATGATGCAGAATTTGGAAATGATATATTATGAACAGGATGTGAATTGGATGTAAGTTAAAATTCCATATATAAAAATGACTTCTCAAAAATTCAAGAAAAGAATGGATTAATCTTTTTTCAATGTACACAATTCATACTTAATTGTTTGGAATCTTAAGCAGCAAATTTTATGTGAATGCAACTATACTTTATTGGGAAGGTATCACTCTATTGATTTGGCATTTGCCTGCAGATAAGGGCCCTTTATTCTGTGCACATTGATTTGTTTAGAAAAATGTAGGATGTTTAAAACAATAAACTATCGAGTTGGAATTAATATCTAGCCTGGAAGTTATTACTATTTTTTTGAATTGTAAAATCTAATTGGTTTTCATAACCACCTAGGATATATGGAAAAAAAATTAAAAAAATAGTAATCATATTTTCCTTCCTCAGTTAAAAAAAATAACCTGTTTATAGGGCAAAATTTGTATCAAAAGGAAGGACAACACTGTAAAAATCTGGAAAAGCATAAAAGTGGTGATTCATCAATATAGATATAATAGGTTAAATACCCACTCTAACACTTTTTAGGGCAGTCCATTGGCTCAATTCCCAGAGATCTCAGTGTTGCCATCCTTGAAATAATGTCTTTGAACCTTAGACCTTTCCTTTCCATTTATGCTCAAGTTTACATTCCAAAGTCTAAAACTTCCTAGAATAACAAATGGATGTTCATCTCCTTTTTCCCTTTCACACTTCCATAAAGCTCCATTCACTACTGAGATTCTTTATCCAAAACTATTTTCATGTAAAGGCAACATGGTTAACATTGATGCTGTTCCTGGATTAATAAGCTTGCTCTTGATTTCTATGGCCATTGCCATCTCTGGTCTCTCCGGTTCCATTGGTGTCGTGATGTGTCATGTAAAACCTTCATTACAGTTCATTCACTTTTTGTGATAGTCTATATTTTCAGTGGAAAACTTCCAAAAGTTCCATCAAACAGTTCAGATCTGAAATTTTACTTTGATCATTTCATGCCATATGCATGAAAAGAACGTATTATTTCTGAAATATAAGCATACATTTTTACCCAGAATTATTTACATATAATCTGGCTACTTAAGCAGAGATTTTTCTGAACAGACCACTCAGGGGCATTAATTATATTTTTAGTTGTTCAAAATTGAACAATTACTTTATCATCTCAAATTCTGCATAAACTTTAAAAAGAGTGACTGAAAAGGTCTCCAAAGCCCTAAATTGTGCAATTGCATGTGATGCCAGTAGCTGCTCTTTTTTTTTTTTTTCTACTAGTATGTTAGGACCAAATAGATTTTCTCACCTTAGCCTCCAGACCATATTTGCAAGTCCCTTCAAGGCCATTATAAAACACAAAGGACTTTAGAGTGGTTTTATGTTTCAGGTAGTAGTCATATGTATATATATATATAAGAAAATTGTATAGGTTTTTAATGGTGACTTCAACTAGAAAAGAAAGCAGACCAATATACATATTATATATATATATATATATAAATATGTGTGTGTGTGTGTATATGTATATATGTATATATATATATATGTCTGCTTTCTTTTCTAGTTAAAGTCACCATTAAAAACCTGTGCAATTTTCTTAGAGATGTAGAATATGAATTTATTAAAGTGTTTTAAACACACAGTATTCAAGAAAGGCTTTTGTTTTTCACGATCACTTTTCTCATTTTGCCTTAGCTTCTGAGTTTTTTGAAAGAAAGCTTCTTGCTTGAAACTTTCAGATGGTAATAAAGGTGGTAATAACTTCTTTTTTTGTGAAAATTTGAAAATGTTATAGTAGAAGAAGTCTGGAAAGGTCATCTGGTTCCTGCCCTGAAGCAGAATCAGTTATACCCAATGGTTAACTGAGAAGGTCAAAAGTAGATTTTACTGCTGTCATTGTTGAAGTCAGATCTTCCCTTCCCTCAAGACTGAACAAGCCAAATTACACAAAAGGCTAGGGAAGAAAACAGCATGCACAACAGGGAGTCTCAGCTGCTCCTTTAAGACCCTGTAAACTTGTAGAGGATTGGATGATTTAAGAGATTGCTTTTTGCTGTTCTTTCCCTGTGGTTCACAGCAGCACTGTGATAGTTTTTGTTCATTAAACTGACTTTCTTTATCAAAGACAAAAGCAAAAAAGACAGAGAAGTAGAAAACTAAGGTAGAAATGGAAAGTGGTTAAAAATGTTTGTAACATTATGCAACCAATTTTCATACTATAGATTATGTCTAAGATCTTGCCAAAGATAGTGAAGACAGAAATATAGTATGAATAGTGGACCTTTGCTTTCATTCAGAATGTTTGATGCTAAAGATCAAGCAACTGAGATGGCTGAGTGAATGGGGATTGAAAGGACAGGTTTGTTGCAAGATTTGCCCATGAAGACACTTCTAATATTTCATAAAAGAGGAACAGATGAAAAAGCTCAGCTGCCCAGTATTTTATTGAAAGAGCACTTTGGGGAAATTTTTAACATATTACTTTAGGTGCATTGATTTTAGTTCCCTCTTTCTGTCATTTATGATAATTTTTTTTCACTTAGCTCTTTTTATTTGATCAGTTTTTTAATTATTCTTATTGACATTAAATAAGTCTTTTTCTTTGACTCATAATCTCTTTCAATATGAAAAATTAGGTTTTAGTTAGTGTGGGGTTTGTAAATTTCTTATGTAAAATACCTATGTGAAAGGCCTAGTCACCTCTTTTGACCAGCTGGTTGTATGCATCATGTTTGATGTACCTTAGGATGGAGTTTGCCCTCTTGGCTGCCAGGGCACACCACTGGCTCATACTATGCCTGGTGTTATCCAGCATCCCCAGATTCCTTTCTGCAGGGCTGCTCTCCAGCCACTCCTCTCCCTGTGTATATTTGTGCCTGCATAGTTGCATCCCTGGTCCAGGATCCAGAATTTGGACTTTTTAAATTTCCTCCCATTAATCATAGCCCAAAGCCCCAATCTATCTGAATTTCTCAGCAAAGCATCTTTTCCCTTGAGAGAGTGAAAATCGCTCCAAATAAAGTTTGGTATCATCATCAGATTTACTAACAGTGCATTCAACTCCTGCATCTAGATCATTGATAAATATATTAAACAGAACTGGTCCCAGAGCTGATCCCTGAGGAACATCACTGGTAACTAGTCAAAAGTCAGATGTAACACCATTCTCTATAACATTTTGAGCTCTGCTTTTTACCCGTTCCCCACCCAGTACACTATGTACCTGCTCCTCTTACGGTTGGTCGACATGTCCTGAAGGATATAGTAAGGAATAGTATCAAAACCTTACTAAAATTCAGAAAAATTATATCCACTGGCTTCCCTTTATCCACTAGGCAGATAACCTTATCATAGATGGACAGCAAATTACTTATACAGGATTTCCCCTTTGTGAACACATGTGGATCGTGCCTGATGTTTGCATTGTTCTTTAAATGCTTTTCAATAGCACTTCTCAAAGCCAAGACAAATTACAAGGAAAATTTGCTAGAAGGAAAAATAGAGATAGAAAACCATTTGAATGTAAATATCACTTGAAGAAGAAAGATGGGATTACAAAATTCAGGAGTACAGTTCATCTAAACATTCATTTAGGTTCACTGTGAGATAAAAGTAGCAAATAAAAGCTCGAATCAAATGGTCTAAGGGGAAATATATATCAGTCATGTAGTAAACAAAAAATGTTGACAATCATAAGAATCCCATTACCTCTTTAACTATAACAGGTATACAATATTTTACTGCTGGTGGTAGCATGTTATGTCTATCCTTTTCCATACCCTCTTAAAACAGGAAAAACATAAATACAGAAAAAACAGTGTATGCACTGCGATCATGTCAGAGCTCTGGAAAATTCTCAGAAGTAACCTGCTTAGAACAACCCTAGAAATGTTTTTTGTCCTTTTTATTTGTTTCAAATGGTAACATAATTATATGTCTTCCTTTCTCAAGTTACAGATCTGAGATTCTACTCACTCAGAGTCCCACTGTATGATACACATCAGGTGGGTTTCCTGCACTTCTCCATCATGTAATCTAATGCAAGAATTTATCATCAGTGTATGATCAGAGGTATAAATCAATACCCTGATTTTGCATTAAAAAACCAACAAAAATCTTCCCACAAGTTGCAAATAATTCATTAAGTCAGTGAAAAAGCTAAAAAGATTCACTGATGAAAATTCTGTAATGAGTTGTCTCAAAAACATTAATGATAGAATCCCTAAGATAAGTCTGACCCACTGGTGTTAGCAGAAGACAGAAAACTGTGTCAGTACTCCAAAAGGTAAAGAAGGATGACTAGGTAAAAGTTGACTAGTTTGACTTAAATCCTGAGAGAGATACAGGAAAATTATTAGAGAATTATATTACTAAAAAATTGAAAAAGGAGTGCAATTTGAATGGTATTTTTTACAGCTCTTATAAAACACAAGTGATTTTATTATATAAGAAGGTTAAAAAATGGTACCTGAAATTATATAATACACTAAAACTTTTCACATGCACTCAGAATTATATCTACATTTTATTTTGATTAAGAATGAGTGTAAATATCAATTAATAATATGTTCAAAGAGTTTGAAAATCTGTTAATGGACAGTTCACACAGTACCCTACCAATTCTGATAAGGCTTTACTAATATTGACATTTTACCTGATAATGTTCAGTGGTTGTATCAATTATCTAGACATCAGACTACTATCTGATGATGTTTTCAGATAAAGTAAATTGTATTGGAAAGCTGAATAATGGCAAAGGACAGCCAGAAGACACCCTGCACCAGAAAGATCAGTAAAACTTTCTAACTGCCCCGTGGCTCAAAAATGCACTGTGGGTATACAGTTAAGCTTTCAAATTATCAGTGAATTAACACATTCTAAATAAAGAAAAGGGTGGACAGAATTAAACAGAATTCATATGCTTTACACAGACATCTTTCCCAAACTCCTATGTATTGAACAAAATATCCTTGAAAATGCAGCCAAATAAAGATTATATTTCCAAGGAAAAAATGAGTGATGATCCATGGCAAAACATTAGCAGCAATCACACAGTTTAAGTAACTTCTGTAATTCAAAGTTATCTTGCACAGTTCCTGGATCAGGGAAAGGGATATGTAGCAAGTAAGACTATTGAGGTGATTTCCCTACGTGCAAAACCAGTGCCTACATTTCTGATCTTCATTTATTATAGATGAAATATCAGACAATGTTTAGAGAACACTGTAGCCACAGCACTGCTGTAGCACTATAGGGTATGAAAAAAAAGGGTCTCCTAAGTATACTGGTGATGCTTATAATATGTTTATGAGATCTACGTAAATACTTCAAGCTTCCATGCTGCCTGGTTGCATGATTGCTGATCCCAGTGGGCTGCTATCATTTATAATAATAAAATAAACTTAAAAATTAACTAATAATACAAACTCAAATATGAACAAATAATATAAAATTGTTCATTCCTAAAAGAATATTGCAAGTCTGTTGCGATACCGTTGAGTAGTTTCTTGCTGCATGAGTTATTTTCCAAGAGAAAGGAGTGTTGCAGATGGTCATAGGCAATCCAACATCAGCATCCTCAACACATGATGGTACACATGAAGAGACAACAGTCCAGCTGGAAGGCATTAGAGCACATGCAAAAGTATAATCAAGTCACAATATCACTTCAAACTAGCTATATCTAAATTACTAAGTATTATGCTAATAAAATTGGACATGTATGCAGTAAAATGTAAAGGATAAAGTATTACCATATTATCAGGGATAAAACTGCAATGTACAGCATTATTTTGAATGATAAACCACAAAATTACCATTTGATATTTTATAATTTATTATGTAATGCTGAACAACAGAAAATATATTCAGATGATGGATTAATAAATACCAGAATCTTCCACCTAGTATGCTATCAGATTATCAATAAATGAATAAAATAAATCTTATTCTTGAAGCCATATCTATTGATAGCGTAAAAATACCTTAGTCATTGCATGTTTTTGGAAATATCAATGATTTTGTGGCAACTGAAGAAAGAAAATATTTGTCTATGTTAATTGCAGTTGAAAGACATAAAATGTTAAGACATGTAACATAAACCATGGGAGAATGGGGATCAGCCATTCTGCAGCATCAGGCAGAGTTAATCAAGTAACCTCTGCTATGTTGATATATTTGTCCTTTATATGAAATCAAACAGCCTCATACTTTTAAACTATTATCTTTACCCCAGATTTTAGGGGAGAAAGGTCTCTCTCTGTGAAATGCCAGCTGCCTCAATATGTAAATGAGTCTACAGCCTAGAGTCTTAAGACTCTATTTAAAATGATGAGGCTAAGGTGCTTTCCTACGGTGTTGCATTCAGGTGCTCAGCTCTACCAGGTAAGTGAAATGTTTTGTCACATTCTGTGCATGCAGAGCAGACACAAAGGAAACACCTCAAAGAACTGTGGTACATAAAGTCCTCTAAGCCTTTTTCTAGAAAGCAATTTCCCACTTCAGTGTTGGCTGTCTCATACCAGCTGGAACACAAAGTGTCTGGTCTACTGGGGGGCGGGGGGGAATATGGAACATTTTTCCTTTACTAACCTGAGTACTCATATAGTAGGGAGTCTGTGGAGCGTTTTCAGTAGCCAAAAGTTTAGTCACAATACTTGAGCAGACTCAGCACATATATTCCTGTTAGCTGAGACTGGAATCCCCATTTGTCATGGGATACTAACATGATTAAAACTCATACAGAGTTCTTCATACAGAAGAACTTCTGGTTTAAATATTGAATTCTACAATGGAAATAAAGTGTTTTAAGATCATGTATGTTGCACTGATTTCCATTACAATTTGTAGTACAATTTAGGCTGTATCTTATTTAAAGGGGTTAATATAGTTTAACAGATTCATAGTCCTGACAGAATTAAAAATTTAAAATATGCTTAAAATAGCTTTTGCAAATTACTTACACTTTTTGGAGGGTTCCTTATCTGCATTTTTACTGTTATGTAATCTATGCCTTTTAGCACAGAAATTGAAAGACCTTTTCTTGTTTGGATAAAACATTTTCCATGCAAAAAATAATTTGTTGATTTAAATAAAGGGACAGGGAAGAGAAAGATACTGAATGTTAAATAATTTGAAAAATAAGCTAAATTAATGGATCAAAAGATAAAAACGCTAATAGATTTCAAAGACAGAAAAAATCAAAGGCAATGTAATTTCCCTAATTTCCCAGAAAATCATTATTTCACATATAAAATAACATTTGCAAAGAATTGCAAACTTGATGCTAGTCACAGTGGATTAAAATGTGTAGTTTATGCAGTACAGAACATACTGGATTTCATAAGTATCTCTCTAACCAAAAATATGTAGAAAGATAGATTGTAAACTGAACATATTAATACTTCCAGACAGGACTATAAATACGTGGCCATGGTTATTCCATCAGGTAAGGACAGATCACTTTTATTATTTACTTAGTGAAATGGGATTTTAAGAAAATTCCTTTTTCAAACATTGTACTGTTGAAATGTGTGCTGCAAAGTGCAAATCCCAAAGTTTGAAAGACCATGAATATGCACGTGAACAGATCTTAGGTTTGTTGGAGAGGGAAATTCAGCAAATTTGCATTACATTAGTTTGATTTTACTTACATAAAACTGCAAGTCTTGTGCATTTACAGTTGAAATACTGAATTAGGTCTTTGTATTAATAATGATCAAACAGAAATAGTATTTTTTTAAGGAAGCACTAATTTATCATGCAAGGCTAAAAAAGCTCTCTAGAGACAGCAGTGAGAGACAGATAATCTAATATGGCAAAAGAAGAATTTCTGTAATAAAATATTTCCTAGTTTCCCAGTTGCAAGTTCTGAGATTCTGTACCAGTAGAGAAGACAGAGAGAAAGATTTCCACAAGTTTAAAATAAACATAACAGCTTATTTTCTGTTTGGAGAGTGATTTAAAATCTGCATAAAACCAGGTAATACGACCCTGATTCAGAAAAGGGTTCTCAATACTTTTCTTTATAATCTCAAGCTTTGTGGTATCCAAGGCAGGAATATTCACAGCTATCTGACAACCAAATGAAACATGTATTTTTGAACTATTGAAATTTTTGTTTCTACTGTTTTTGTGGGGAAAAAAAAACCCTTGTTTGGAAAAGCATATAATTTTTCTTAAATGGCATTTCTAGGAAGTACGAAGTTCACATAAAGAAAATGGGGAAAAATGAGCAAAAAAAATTAATAAGGGGAAGAAAAAATAAAGCAAATGGTAAGAAATCTTGTTTATAAGAAATAACCTAGACATTTTGGAAGGGAAGCAAGAACCAAAATATATGGTTCATGGTCAAAATACATGAAACATCCTGCATTTGATGAAAACGGAGAGGATAACAAGAAAGAATAAAGATCCTACTTGAATGGCATTTTGAAGAATCCCTTCCATATTGCTTCTGTCAGTTAAGGATGTAGGGCTGATAAAAGTTTTTACTTAAAAGCTAGCAGGTCCATCATCACCTTTGCAATGTTCCCTACCACCTTCCTAGAGAGGAGAAAGCACCTTTCCTGCTTTTTTTTTTGCTTGGCATTCACTGTATTTTGCTCCTACAATTTAGCCATTACATGTAAAGTATTGTCTTTTACTTTATTGTTGTGTTGAACAAATTACAGTTTTAAAGAGCTATATGTGGGATTGGCAAGTAAGGGGTAGGTATGTGTATTTATATGTGTTTTTCTACTCTAACCCTCTCAGATGACAGTGATGGATAGTGAGGTGCTGGCACATAATAAAATTGAATGAAACACTGAAATCTGGCAATCTCTAAACCCAGACTTTATCAGAGTAAAAAAAATTATGTTTCAGAGCATGACCTACAAATACTGAAACTTGAAGTATTTTCCATTAGCTTTGCAAATAAATATATACAAATAAATCTAATATGATTCCTCTCTCTGTGGCAGAGAGAGTCTCTAGTATGATTGAGCCTGCTCAGGTCAGCCTCCCTGAAGCCTGCTGTTACCTTTCTGCTCCCTTTGCTCCATGCCCATGGGACTCCAACTGAATACATAATCTCAGCAAACAACCATGAGCCTTGCCCCTCTGGCAGAAGAACCCATCTGATTCTCAATACAGCTGCCACAGATATATTAACAGGATAACAATCTGCTGCGATATCCAACCACATTCTCTTAAAAAATATATGCAATCCATTGTCTTTTCAATAAGGTGTGAACATGTGAATTACACCAATTTTCACAGCTGACAAAAGTGATTCTTTGTGTTGCTTGTAGAACTTGACATATTCATACTAGAGAAAGCTAGTAGCCATGTGGAAGGCCCTTTGATTGTCTAGAAAGACAATTATACCACAAACTGTAAGGTATCTGATATTAGCCTAATCCTCAAAATGCTTGGAGTCAGCATTATTGCTAATAGTGAAGAAAAGGCTGTGTTCATTTATGATGCACTTTCTGCAGTTTTTGAATTCCCAGGCTGGTTAAATTCTGGTTACAGAGATTTTGCATGGTACTTTTGTTTGGAATAATCAGGCCCTTATAATCAGCAGTTTCAAAATGCATACATTTTCTCATTTTTTGTTTTTAGGTCTTTTCTTGTGTATTTCCAAAAGACAAATATATGTTTCATATGTGAGCTAGTTTTAAGTTAAATCTACTTTCAACACTTCACAAAGTAGAATAAGAAAATCTTCAGAATTTAACTCAAATATCATGTTAAACCTGCAGTTAAAACAATAACTAGTATTTTCCAGAGCATTTGCTAGTGTCCCAGGTACACTAAATTCTGTAATTTGATGAGTCCTAGGCTGTTACTTCCAATTAAAGTAGAAATTCCCAGAAACAATATATGAAAAGAGCATTTATAATATTATGCAACTTTTCAGAGGTCTTAAATATAACTACAAACATACATATATATATATGAAATTTTTCCAGAACATTATTTTGATGACACTATAGCTATATAGGTGTCATTTATATTTAAAAATAGATTATAGTACAAAATCTGAGGTATTATGGAATTATCTTCTGCTGTATAGTCTCTGCAAGATTATTAGAGTTTAGAAGACTCACAATTTGTAAAAGAATATTTAGCATAAATAGGACTGAGAATGTACATGACTGAGTTGGGAACTGCTATGAAAATCTGATCTTTGGAAATGTCCTTAGACCTTAAAACTTTGATGGCTTTGCCCCAACAAAGTCCCTTTGTCACCTTAGTTCTTTCTTCCAGAAGAGATATATTTGACTAGTGCTTTCAAATTTCAGCATCAGCCCAAGTTCTCCTTTTTCTGCCATAGCTGCCACCTTTGCCAGTCAAAATCTGTTCTAAGATAAAGAAAGCTTGTTTCTTTAAACAAAATTACATTGGAAAATCTATATTTTGGTAAGTGCTAGAAATAGTTATATAGACAGACAGAAATAAAACCCCAAACTTGTGCTCTTCATTTTCAGCATTTGTCAGATTGTTGAATTGCAAAATCATAGAACTGTAGGAGGTTTGGGTTGAAAGGGATCTTGAATGCCATCTAGTTCCAACCCCCCTGCTGTGGACAGGGACACTTTTCACTAGACCAGGTTGTTCGAAGTCACATCCAATCTGGTTTTGAACATGTCCAGGGACAGGATATCCACGACTTCTCTGGGCAACCTGTTGTAGTGCTTTACACCACCCACATTAACATCTCAGTAACCTCTTCTCTCACACTTTGAAGCCATTCCCCCTTGTCCTGTAAATGCCCTAGTAAAAAGTTTATCTCCATCTTTCTCATAGATTCCCTTCAGTTAGTGGAAGGCTGCAATTAGGTCACCCCAAAGCCTTCTCTCTTCCAGGCTGAATAATCACAGTTCTTTAAGCCTTTCCTCATATGAGAGGTGTTTCGTCCCTCTGATCAACTAGGTGGCCTTCTCTGGACTCACTCCAACAGACCCATGCCCTCTCTGTGCTCGGGACCCCAGAGCTGGTTGCAGTGGTCAAGATGGGATCTCACCAGAGCAGAGCAGAGCAGAGCAGAGCAGAGGGGCAGAATCCACTCCCTTGCCCTGCTGCCCACCATGTTTTGTATGCAGTCCAGGGCACCACTGGCTTTTTGGGCTGCAAGAACACATTGTGAGGCAAGTTCAGCTTCTCCTCCACCAGCACACGCAAGTTCTTCTTGTTCGGGCTTGTCAGAGACTGAAATGTTATAGTTTATGGCTTAAACATCTTCATGAAGGACTTTCACCTATTATAGCAGACCTGTATAACAAAAGCTGCATGGAAGACCACCACACCCTGATTGAGGCCCTGCACTTCAGATTGGAGAGAAGATAAACTGACTCAGGTCTGGGCTGGGGAAAGAGAATACATTCACAGGATTAACCCTAACACCTTCAGGGTGGAGACCACAGCCCTGGGGTTGAGCAAACCCTAGCACCAAAGGGTGGGGGGAGGAGGAGAGGTTTTGGGTATGAAGTGAAAAAGCCTCTGGTCCGAGACAGCTAATGACCATCCTCCACTGTGCAAACCAGTCCAGCTGGGGGGGGGCCTTCATCCTGGAAAAAGCTGCATCCATTTGAGGGACAGAAGAGGAGGTGTCATGACCCATGAAATGTCCCCCAAAAGGGGTCCCTAGACCCTGCACCAGAGCACTGCAACAGATCCAGAATCTAGCAAGGCACAGTGTCAAACTTTCCCACTCCAGGGAAGGCACCTGGCCCAAATGTGTATTAATTCATTTGATTCTACAATTTTTGGTGGTTCAGGGGGACACTCATGACCAAGAAGACCACATAGAGAAGAGCAATGAGATGTAATTGGTTCCCTCAGAAAGGTGATATGCTTCTACTCAACCCATGTCACTCAGCCTGTCCTGTCCTGTCCCACTCTTTTTCTGCCTGCCCTCCCTCCCTCCCTCCCTCCTTCTTTCTTTTCTCTTTGCCTCTTTTACTGTTAAATAAAATTAGTATTTTTTTTTTTCAGTACCAACATCTAACCTTGTTTTCTTTTAATTAAGTTTTGGGGTATACTTCAAACCCTTCTGTGTTTGATCAGTTTTAGTCACAGAGTCTTAATTTTCTTTGCTCTATTGTATTAAGAACAGATTGTAACAGGGCTGCTCTTGATCTATTCATCCTCCATCCTTGAATGATACTGGGGGTTGTCCCAACCCATGGTAAAGCAGCTGTTCCCCTGAAGCTCATGCAGGTCAATAAAGCAAAGATCCACCTGCAACCCACAGACAACCCCATCCTGGAGCAGGTGGAAGCTTGAAAGAAGGTATGGCCCTGTGGAAAGCTGGCACTGGAGCAGACTCATGGCAAAACCTGTGGACATGCCTTAGGATGTGGAGATGGTTTAATGATAGACTTTGTAGTTATAGATTAACAGTTGGACTTAATGATCTTAAAGGTGTCTTCCAATCTAAATCATTCTATGATTCCCTACAAGGGAAGCAGAGCCATACTATCTGTTCCACTTGTCTAAATACAGTAGCGAAAGGGAACTGTGCAACTGCTCAGTTTATCAAATTTTACAAGTACCTGTAAAGTGAAATGTTTTTTTCTGGATGAAATCCCTGTTTCCAGCTCTTGATTTCGAGGTTTTTTTTTCTCAAATAGCATGACTAGTGTAAATAGCTGATCTCAGCAAGTCACACTCTGAGACTTTAGGCACTTATTAGTGTAAGTAGAATTAATAAATTAACAAATTCTTAGTGTGTACATTCAAGCCAAGAGCAGGACTATCTATTCCCATGACATATTTATTTTTCATCTGGAAAATATACTCAGCAACTCCCCAACCTGCAAGAAACACAATTTTCTTTTTAGACAGGAAGCACTATTCCCTCATTTTGTCTCGTCATGTCTCTCAGACTGCAAATGGCATGATGATAATGAATGACATTATTTACATTGCAATGATTTGACTCAAGTAATGGAAGCACAGATCTTCTAAAGAAGCTGAGAGCAGTGAATCTTACATGTTACCTGAAAAACAAACAGGCAATTATTGGCATCTGACAACTGAAATTCCCAGATGAACAGGGAATATGAAAGAGGAATGCCTAAATCAGTCTCCAAATTATTTCTTAAGAAAACTCAAAACGCCACCACAAAATCAACAAAAACCTCCCATATATATTACACATTTATATTTATAGCATAAGAGGAAAAACATAGAAGCCAAAAGGAGAAATCCAAACTTGTTATATTTCTAAATGTAGTGGGTACTGCAAACTCACAATGAGGAGGACCCCAGAACAAGGACATCAACCTGTTGGAGTGAGTCCTGAGGAGGCCACAAAGTGGATCAAAGGAATAGCGCACCTCTCCTATGGGGAAAGGCTGAGAGACTTGGGATTGTTCAGCATCGAAAAGAAAAGGCTTTGGGGTGACCTAATTGCAGCCTTCCGGTATCTGAAGGGATAGGGTACAGGAATGATGGGGCAAGATTTTTTACCATGGCCTATAGTGACAGGACAAGAGGGAATGGCTTCAAACTGAAAGAATGCAGGTTTAGATTGGATATTAAGAAAAAGTAAGGATGGTGAGGTACTGGAACATGTTGCCTGAGGAAGCTGTGAATGTCCCATCCATGTCCCATCCTGGTCCATGACCAGATTGGATGGGGCTCTGAGCAACCTGGTCTACTGGAAGGTGTCCTTGTTCATGGCAGGGGGGTTGGAAGTGGACTTCAAGGTCCTTTCCAACCCAAACCACGTGATTCTATGATTCTATGATTCTATGATTCTATGATGATTCTATGATTCTATGATTCTATGATTCTATACTGCCTTGAGCTACAGGAAAACCTCTACTCCCATGTCTGGAGCACATCATCCCTTCTTCTTCACTGACCTTGTGGCATAGCTGCTCCTTTCACATATTCTCATTCCTCTCTTCTCTGTCCACAGTTTCTTTTCAGCAACAGCACATTTTTTTCCTTATAAAATATGTTATGACAGAGAGGTTACTACTATCTGTGCTCAGCCTTGGCCATTGGCAGTTCCATCTTGGACCCAGCTGCCATTAGCTCCGTTGGACATGAAGGAAGCTTACAGCAACTTCTGAGAGAAGCCAGCCCTGAAGCCACACACCTCCATTACCCTAATCTTGACATGCAAACCCAATGCAACCTACTCCCAGGAGTTATCCTCACATTTTGAGCAATACAGGGGAGGTTGGCACAAGGTATATTTCTGATATGTCAGGCAGCAAATTTCAAGAGCAGTCCTTAGCACTGGAGTAAATAGGGTAAAGTGCTGGCACATAGGAGACTTCATAAATTAGTTGTTCCATTCATGACATTCTTACTGACATCTTTATTTCTGTTTTCATCCTTTAAGTTCAAGAACAGCTATCAAGAAAACGCAAATATTTGAGGAAGGCGGATCAGTGGGATCACTTGACTATGGAACCCCGAATCTCATAAAAACTTTTCTTTGTAAAGATTTGCATCAAGAAAAAAAGTTGGCCATTTAGAAGAAATGTTTATGGCCTTTTCAACTTTTTGGGGGGATTTAAATGAGAGTATTATGTCATGCCTGGTTAATTGGACCTTTCCAAATACACAGTGCTCTATAATGGAACTCTATGTATATATCCTTATAGTGTTAAGTGAAAAATAAGAGAAACTGTTATCCCACAAAAAGGTAATGATTTTTCAGACATAAAATGACAGTTCACAGTGATGATTTTGTATTGGTTAAAAAAATACCACGTAAAATACAGGTTTAAATGCAAAGAAAACGCACTGAAATGTATACAGAAAATTAAACAGTCCCTGTGGTCTCTCTTGCTTGTCTGCTATTACTTTTCTTAGCAGACACAATCATAACCATTCTCTTCTCATATTTAGAGATGAAAAAATCACTGAAATTTCATTTCCATTTTATAAAACCCATTTTTCTGTTTCTATCAGTCTTTAGAGATAAATTTATATGGCAGGGTCCAGAGCTAGTTTGGGTCCAGAGAGCAGTATATCTGTGAAAGGCGAGACTAGCAAATAGAATGCATGACAGAAAATTTATTTATTGTTCTACATAGATATAATCCAAACTTCACACTTCTGTCTGAAATAGGAGCCAGCTGAAAACCCAAAGCAAAATTTGTGAGAAAAAGTCTAACAGCAATGAAATTTCCACACTGATGAATTTTATTGATTCTGGTATATAGCTATGATTTTTAAGTTTGTACAGAAGTGAGTCCAAATTCCTCCCCAAAGAATTTCAGATTTCTTGATAGGATTTTTTTTTCCCCATTTAAGTTTCAATTTTGCTCTAAATGAGAAATTGTAATATATGAGATATGGTACATTACTATTGTCTAAATCTCACTTTGTTCTGATTCTAACATGCATATGTGCATTTGTTAAATATGAACACATTTTGTTAGATTTTAAATAGCAAACCTGAACTCTACAGTTCAAATACTTCTTTATGCTCTGCATGACAGGTTGTAACTTTGTATTAGTATAGTGAAAATTCAAATAACTTTTAATACTTATGAAGGATTACTAAACACTAAACTAATTAATATATTAAAATGCTAATATTTTCAGTATCAATGTTATGTAAATAAAAGACTTAAAATATTTTGTCTAGTACCTGGAAAAAATATTACCTGTATTTCATGTGTATTCAGCTCAGTGGATAAAAATAATCCCTATTCCCTTTATAAAGTTAAGCTTATTTGAGCTGTCAGGTGAAAGAGCGTGGGGAAAGTAAGGGAATGCTACATATTGAATGTGGGAGCATTTTGTTTAGGAGAAATATATAACAAAAAGGGAATAGCTAAAAATGGGAAAAAAACTCCTGGATAGCAGTTAATAAAGTAGAAAGAACAGAATGTGTGTACCACAAATACGCTTAATCTCATCCATAATTTGTATATTATCTTGCTACAAAAGTTTTCAATACTGAAGGTGTTTTCTGTAAGAGCTAGACATGAAATGTACTACTTTGATTGAAAACTGAAAGAAAACTGAAGAAATGCTTATTTTCTTTTATTCAAAGTCTATTGAATTTTTTCCTTTAGGTCATGTCCTGGTTTTCAGCTTAATTCCAGGACTCCACAAGAACTCTAAAGGCACAAGGAAAAACAGAGACATTGCTACATGTACCTTCCATCTTATTTATTAACTTTTTAGTACTGAGGGCTTGCATATTTACATTTCAAAGCACTGTCCAGAGCAGAACAAATTATTTGTAAAATAAATAGTTAAATAGATTATTTGATAAATTCAACCTTACTCTCTCCATGTAGAAAACACATACGAACTCCATTTGCCCTAATTTTGCTTTATTAAAAATAAATGTTAAGATTTTTCAAATACTTTATTTCCTAGTTTTGAGACTCATCCTGCATTTGTCTGAAAATGTGTGAGAAGGAATATTTCAGATTTCTATGGCTGTATTTCTATACACTCCCTATTTTTTCTCATCATCTCTAATCTGATAACATAATCAAATTATACCTCTGAAGAAAGCAGGGAATAAAGATAAGAGACTGAAAAGAGCTATGTAACAACCAGAACAACATCACTATTAATGTGAAGCTTAAGTTATATGTGGAATAGAGGGAGATTGCTGATGTCACTGCAATGCCACAGTCTATTATGTATAAAAGGTCATGGGGATTGTGAGAAATTTCTAACGAGTTGGAGGGAGCAAATATCACTCATATCTTCAAGAAGGACAAAAAGAAAGACCTGGGTAACTGCAAGCTACTCACCCTTACCTCAGTCCTTGCATAGATGATGGTGCAATTTCTCGTCAAAAATATTTCTAGACACATAAAGGACAAGAAAGTGATTAGGAGTAATTAACATGGAAGAGGAATCATGTTTTACCAGTATTACAGCCTTCTGCAACAAGGTGGCTAGTAGTAGGTGATGGAAGAGCAGTGGATGTGTTTACCTCAACTTTAATAAGGCTTTGGACATGTTCTTCCATAGCGTCTTCATAGACAAGCTGACAAGGTACAGATTAGGTAGATGCACAGTGAGGTGAATCAAAAACTGAATGAACTACCAGACCCAGAAGGATATCAATGGTATAGAATTCAATTGGTGGCAAGTTACTAGTTTTGTTCCTGTGGCCAGTACTGTATAACATTTTCATCAAGAACCTGTACTCTAGGAAAGAGTGCACCTTTGGCAAGTTAATAGGTGATACAAAACTGGGAAGAGTGACTGATACACAATGGGTGTGTTGCCACTCTGAGAGACCTCAACAGACTGGAGAATAAAGTCAAGAAGGATCTCATGGTGTTCAAGGAGAAATGTGAAGACCTACATCTGAGGATGAATAAATCCAGGCATCTCCGCCCACTGGGTACCAACTAGCTAGAAAGATACACCTCAGGGAAGAACCTTTGGAGTCCTGGTGGGCAGCAAGCTGTATCAACCAGCAGCACATCCTGGTGGCAAAGAAGGCCAGTGGCATCCTGGTCTGCATTAGGAGGAGCATCATCACTGCCAACAAGTGAAGCGAGTCAATCTTTATGTTCTACTCAATTCTGGACCCAATCGTCTCAAGAGATAGTTTGTTACCTCTGACATCCTGGTGTACTGTGATTACAGATATCTGCTGTGTGTGTGCTCTGGCTGGATAGAGCTCATTGTGAGTTGGTATTCACTATTTCTATAAAAATTGCAAAATATTTTGATAAGCAAAGATTTTTTCGCTCTTTCATTGGAAGTTTTGTGCTGTAAGATCTTCAATGAAAAACAATAGAAGGCCTTCCAGAAAATTGACAGGAGGAATAAATGTTCACAAAATCAATTAATTAAAAGCAATTCCCTAAAATAAAAATATTCTCAAAAATTTTCAAAGTAACACTGTGCACAAACATAGAAAACAGCATAGTGCATTACTTGATTTAATTCTGAAGATTTTTACAGGGAAAAAACCCCAAAACAGAGATATTAACACCTTTTGCATCTCATGGCTGAAAAAAATCACCTGCAACCTAACATTTCAAGGGTGCTATAAATTTTAAAAAGGAATAAAATATTCATTATTCATAAATTCTCTTTGTAATTGTATACTTTAAGGAAGTTTTTTCTGACCTTCTAACTTTATGTCCACCATCCAAATATTTTAATTACAATATTCTGGAATATGGCTTCTGTAAAAAGTACAAAACCAAAATCAAAACCAAACCCACAAACAAAACAAAAAAGCAACTTTAAAGTACTCATCAAAAGAGGATGGAAAATAATAACTCTTATAATTCACATTGTGCAGTTGGGGCAGGAAATTTCTTTGCAGTCTTTCTTTCTCCCTTTTGCTCATTTTCCCATGCAGTGGTCTGGAGAAAGGAGACACCTATTATGCTGTTTTCTCCTCTGTCTTCTCCAAGAGTTGCTATGGTTACAAACTATCTGATCAGACTGGCATTTCTGTGCACACAATCACTGTGCTTTGCAAAAAGAGAACTGAGCTCTGCTGTATATATTTACTCCTCCCCATCTTTCGTACCTCCTACCCCCTGCTTCTTTTAGAATTGTAGCCTTTGAAAACTCTTTGGGAGGTTTGTTTAATTAGGGATGTGGAATGTTCTCCAGTACTAGGCCAACGATGATGACATTTCTCTCATGTATAAAGACAGGATTTTGTAACTGCAAATACGTGTACATAATTACGTATGAATATTAGTCTTTCAGGGTACAAAAGACCTACTCACATAAAGAAAGTTACATGTGAATTTTTATTTTACTTGCCAGTTATATTACATTCTCCTCTCCAATAAAGATCACTGAGAAATAATTCTAAGACAGTATCTAGGACAATGTTTAATGTAGAAATTTTAGGCTTCATTTTAGTAATCATACCAATTCTTAGAAGATATATGCAAATCTGTTTATGCATTTAAAAATGTATTTGTTCATTGAAAGAAAAGCAACAGCATTATATTTTTTATATATGTATTGTTTTGAATAATTTTTGCTTCAAAAAACAAAATTCACTTTTAACGTAGACACTTGAAACCACAACAGTCAAACTGGAAACTGTATGTGAAATATATAACTAGCTCCAGTATCCCTTTAGGCTTAAAAATCTATTTGCACACCACTGATTAAAGTTACAAAATCTTGTGCAATTTATTTGCAGTCAGTGCAAAATTTAAAATAGTTTCTTTGCCTCAATGGCTTTCAATACTTTTAAAATAATTATTATTTAAATTTCATAGTTCATGCCATTTGGATACTGCTGAGCTTGGCAATCTTTATAAAAAGTCATTGCAATACCATGTCCCATACTATGGTTGACTTTGGCATTAATTTAGAATTTTTGCTGCTTAGGATTTTCTTTTTCCCAGTGGCATTTGACATCTTTCATGCAGAAGCTTCACAGCTTCTGTCATTGATAATATGTTACCAGTTCTGATCAGTTTCAGGAGATGGGTTATTTTGACAAAACTCCTGTGACTCATTTGATTGAGTTTTTCATTGCCCATTTTTAGAGGGACCTTTTTTGAGCAGTTCTACAACAACTTTTATATCTTTCAACCTGGTATCAATGTAACCTTCTTCCACATCAAAAAAAGTCATCTGTAGACTACACTAGCAATTGCATGTTGCATCTACCCTCAGTGGACATTGCTATCTCATGGAAAGCAAACAAAAACTACATATTGATTTCTTTACTTATCTATAATAGTTCTTCCCTCCTATGTCATTCTGGACTTTGGGTCTTACAGACATCACGCAATCAAGTAAGGTTTAGTTTTCTCCCCAAGCTGCTCTGAAAACTCTCCTATTGATTCTGTCTATTAACAGGACAAACACAAAACCCTATCCTTCAAGCTCAGATCCATAACAGGCAAGCAGTCTAGGTTATCAGATCATCACTTGAGCGCTAAATCTGGGTCTTACTGAAGAAATGAGGGATTTTCAAAACAAGAAGCTTAATAAAACTCTCCAGACTAAACTCTCTATTAAGTGATTTTTATTGGTGTTTCTCAAGGTGGAGATGTTCCCAATGTATTGTTGATTTTTTGCCTTGTTTTCAGAAAATATTTTGTGTATTGTTGTGTAACAAAAAGCACAGAAGAGACAAGAATTTCAGTCAGAACTAGGTAACTGTGAGTCAGGGAAAAATACATGAATGCATCCATATGCTGTCAGCAAGAGAGATTTTTCTGATTATTTTTTTCTGTCAATACTGTTGTATCTCTGTATGTGTGTATGCATCTTCTGTACATTTATGAACAGAAAGAATCCCCAGATGTTCCAGGTCTGATTAGAGGCAGCACTTGAAGATTGAGCTGCAAATTCTTATAGATAGAATCAGATCCTCATTGTATAAGCCACCTTTCTTTTACCTTTCTCAGAAACATAAGTTTAAGAATCTGATAACGGTGTAACACATTTGACTGAAAATTCAATTCAGGAAACAAGTCTGCTGATATGTGGAAATCTGGGAACTAATGAGACAATAAAAATTTGAGTAGTCCCTTTAGACACTTATATTGGTTTGGGAAATAAAAGATGTAACTTTGCTTGGAAAAAAGTCTTTATAGTTCTTTGCAGAACAAGAAAGACTTATTGTTAAATATCTGAAAAATGCTCTCAGCCATATGAGGAAGTTGTAGATATAGCTATAGATAGCTAGACACACACATATATATACATATCTTAAAGTTTTTATAGTTGTGTGTCTTTGTTTAAGACAATTCTGTGTGGCAGAGACAACAAAATGAGTTACCTCCCCTTTAGTTTTAACCACTCCCTTTTCTCCAATAAGGAGAGACAAATGCAAGAAGATGTAAGCGAAAAAATAACAGTTTGCTAGAAAGAAAAACAGCAACAACCAAGATAACAGCAATAAGCACTACATACAAAGGTGTTGACTGACATGTGCTCCCGGTACAAAGAAAACAAGATGGTAGATAATCCCCTCCTCCCAAGATGGTAGATAATCCCCTCCTCCCAAGATGGCAGAGAAGCCCCTCCTCCCAAGATGGGGGCCACCACAGCAGACCACATGGACCGGAAGACAATAATTTGGAGAAGCCATGTTCTCCAATGCTCAGGGATAAAAAAAGAGAGCTTTTTCCTTACACTGTTTTGCCTTCTTGAATTGCAACTCAGAGACCTTCCCCAGGCAACCTGTTACGGTGTCTGCCTCAGCCAGCCCTGACACCCCTGCAGCAAGGGCACGACTCAATAGTGTTTTTTGTTGAACTTTGTTGAACCAGTAGGCCTTGGCTTGTCTGTGGAAGCAAGCAGTGAAGGCAGGACAGAAAGAGGAAGGCTCCGCTTGGGCTTAAACCATTGGTTTTATTCGTCCCGCAGTGGGGGCTCCCAGTCACGAATGGCAGCTCAGGCAAAGCCCCCTGAGCACCTGAATACAGCAGCTGATAAAGGGGGAGGAACTCGGGATAGGGTCTGTCGTAGTTTGGAAAAAATGAGTTTTTCTGAACTTCAGTGGTCAAACCAATGAGTGCTCAGGTTTAAAGACTGGCACCTGGTGTGGCCACTGAGGACAAGGATCCGCCTCTGAGAACACAAGGGGTTAAAAGCAGAGGGCTCCCCGGAAAGCTCTCTCTTGGTTCCGGTCCCTGAGGACGGAGGGATCTCCCCTGCCCAGCGGCTGGCTGGGCGGGGGAGGGGAAGCCATGCGGCCTGGGCGAGGTAGGCCTGGAACCTCGGGCACAGAGGGGGAGAGGAAAAATCCTGCAGGATGGAAGGGTGGAGAGAGTACAAGAACCTTGAGAGGCATCAGACAGCCTTCTTTTCCCTTCCCCCCCCCCCCCCCTCCCCCGGAGAGAGAGACTGAGAAACCGTGTCTGTGATCTCCGTCACCTTGAAATTTGATATCAACAACTAGACAGCACGGCCGAAGGAGTATGGGGGGGTGGCGCGAGAAGAGTGCCCAGCAGCAAAAATACCGTGAGAGTTCTGGGGAAACAAAGCCCAAGATTTTAACCCTTTTCGTAAATGATGGAAACTTTATAAATGCTAATCCTCCTGAATTTGAAGAAGAAAGATAGAAAGAATTAAGCAAAGATGATGGAGTAGGAATGCTGAAAAGAATCCTAGGTGGGAAGAGATGATGGAGTAGCTTTGACTGGACTCTTTTGTATAGCCATGGACAGACTCATTTTTTTCCTGTAACATAGAAGCTGTATCTAGGGAGAAGCATTGGCTTAGAGCCAAGAGTGGACAGTAGTGTGAACAGAGATGAGAGGAAGAGCTCTGTTCTCAAGGCCCCTCGGCCCCAGGGGGTAATATTGGGGGGGACTGGTGTCCCAAAATTTGAGAAGCTGTCGTTTCTTGGAACTAACCAAAGCATCTTTAAAAAGAAAAACCCTAGAAGCAGCTCTGGTCCATGCACAGTGGTGAGAGCACTGGACATGGAGGAAGAGGCCACGATGTGGTGCAAGAAGGACTCCTATCTCTCCTCAACGAACTGAGTACTGATTATCGGAAGGGTGGTAATAGACTAAAGATTAATTATCTAAAAGGTAGTAACGTGATAGGGAATTTTCAGTTTGTTTTGTTAGGTTAAGAACTGGTGGGGGGGGGGAGGAAGAGTGTTTTTTTAAAGTTTCCATGTTCTTCTGTATGTGTCTTCTTTACCTATTATAAATAATAAAGTTTTTTTTTCCTTTTGCTTTCTAAATTAGACACTGTTTTGCTCTGTTTTTGGTCACATCTCACAACAGATACCAGGGACAGTATATCATTATAGAGGCACTGGCCTTGTGCCAACGTCAAACCTTTGACAGGGTCGAACCTGGGACCAATTAGGGACAGGCGGGGGATGGCTCTGTAACTGAGTGACATGGAGGGGAACAAACCAGGATACAGTGTGGGGGGGGGGGAAACAGGAATTCTGTCCAATCACTCTGTGATCCTGTCAGAACTTTCCAGACTGAAGATGAGGTCTCAGAGTGACAGACAGGGTCTGGGAGTTACATAACTCAAGACTGACAGGTAACAGTAACCGAGGGGGATGAATCAAACAGGGAAAGCACATAGGGGGTACATAGACTGAACCATATAACAATATAAAAATTCCAAAAACTTAAAAAGCACACTGCTACAGCAACCCTCTCAGGAGCCCAGAGAGAAACAAACTGTGTGTCCATTTCCTGTTGATAAAGGGACCCCACACCCCCTCCTTTCTGTGAATGTGGGGTAAGACACACAAGTCCTGTTTCATGGGTTGACGACTATTAAGGTGACAATAAAGCAGACTGTGTGGATTGATGGAATAATATGGAATACAAAGGTTTGGGGTTTGGGTTGGGTTTTATTTTTGGGGGGGAATACCTAGGACACCATGACCTTCTGGTTTTCTAGTTCATGCAAATTTCTGAAATGTTCTAGGGCATCTCAAATAAAGTTTCTCATTGCTAAGCAGTTGAAATCTGTCCTGAAACAGAATAAAAGAGTGGTTGGAAAGGTATTTGGGGACTGACCTCTGAATTAGCTGTTGAATGCCATTAGATTAGGAACCTGCATTCTTGGAAATTACTAGGTACAATTCAAGTTGACAGTTCAGAAGTGCTAGGGCTTCATTTGGATAAGTCTGGAAATCTGGCAATAATAAACATTTCTAGTGCAGCCTATGAAAAGTATAAAATCTTAGAATGATAGAATAAAATCATCAAGGTAGAAAAAGATCCCCCAGATCATTGAGTCACACCTTTCACTGAACACCACCATGCCAACTGAAATGGAGAACTTAGTGCCACATCCAGTCGTTTCTCGAAGACTTCCAGGGATGGTGACCCTACTACCTCTCTGGACAGCCTGTTCCAATGTTTAACCATCCTCTGAGTGAGGAAACACTTCCTCAACCTCCCCTGGTGCAGCTTGAGGCTATCTTCTCTTGTCATGTCAATTGTTGCCTGGGAGAAGAGGCCAACCACTGTTGCTGTGGGTGATGAACAAACGACATGAGACCTTGTTTATAGAAACTTCATTTGACTCCTCTTTATTCAAATACTGACCCCCTTTATATATCTTCTTGAGCAGGCCATCTCATTGGTCAGAAGAGTGCCAGAACTCTTCATCCCATTGGCCCAAAACTGAAAGACAGAGAGAAGTCCATCCCACAGAAAGGAATTCAAAACATCACTCTTGTTACAATAACACTAGCAATGTTTCTGTCAAGCCTGTGAGAAACAAGGTCTTCCTGGACCAAAAAACCATGAAGAACCTGAGTCCAGAAACTCAGAAACTTCAGGCCCAGGAGCCTCAAAATACAAACCACCACCTTGCTACAATCACTTTTCAGGTAATTGTAGAGAGTAATAAGGCTTATTCTACGCCTCCTCTTTCCCAGGATAAACAATCCCAGGTATCTAAGCTGTTCCTCATAGGATTTGTGTTTCAAATCCCTAACAGCTTCATATGCTTCTTTGGATACATTCCAAGACCTCAATATCTTTATTGAATTGAGAGGCCTAGAACTGAATACAGGACATGAAATGTGGCCTCACCAGCACTGAGTACAGGGGGACAATCTCTTCTCTAGTTCTGAACACACCATTTTTTTATAGAATCCAGGATTCTGTTGATCTTCTTGGCCAGCTGGGCACTTGCTGGCTCATGTTTAGCTGGCTGTCAAATAGCACCCACAGGTCCTTTCTTGCTGGGCAATTTTCTAGCCACTCTGTTTTCACAGTTTACTTTTACGTGTGTGTGACCAGTGTGATGATTCTGACATTAGGGTCTTTGCCAACTCCCATGCAGGGTATAATCCTCCTCCTTGATTGGAACTGTTCAGCGTGGCCAGCAGAGTAAGAAACTGTTGCTGCTTCAGGATCACCTGCTGGCTGAAGAGGCATTTCAGGCAGCCACAGGGAGCTGGAATCTAGCCTGTTTCACTTACTAAATCTTTACTCCTGCAGTAAATGATTATCTTGTCATATACTTGACATAGAAAGTCTCCTGAAGACTTTCAGAAGGAAATTTTGTCCCTTTCAGGCTTTTAGCTCTCAGATAGAGTGGTGCAGAAGAATATTTTTTAATGTAAAAGAAAAAGAATCTCTTTCTACATTAACTTTGGTAAAATTATTAGGTAGTAGATCAGTTACTAAGTTGTTCCTGTTATGTAGTCAAGCTTATGGGATGGATTGTAGAGAGTTTAGAGATCCTAACTGAAATAAAAACAGTATAAAAATTATTTTGTTTTGATCAAAAACAAAATAAAAAACTAGAAATAAATAATGCTATATTATGTTTAAGTATGAAGAAATAAAGATGTGTAAATAAATTTACACACATGACCAAGGAGAATCAGATATAAAACTGTTAAAAATTTAAGCCAACATGCATCAAAACCATTTTCCCATCTTCAGAAGACGTATAAATAACCTGCATGCATGTGTAGTGGAGAATTTCAAGAATCAAGAGCAAAGTTCTGCTGAGGAAAAGATCTGCATAATGATCTCATTAATAACAATTTCATTGGCTAGAACTCTTCCTTTCCTATCCTGTCTAGTGTTGACCTACATATTATGCAGGTTTTAAACAGCTGTTTTAGCTGTTTTGCTGAATAGATCATCCTGCAGCACAGCTAAAGCACATGACCTTCAGATGCTTTTTCAAAACAACATCACTGTCAGAAAGACTGCCAGTTAAAAAAAAAAAAGAAAGCAAACAATAATATATCTTTTTTCCATAGGAATCTTTTTTTCTTATTTCTGTTTCCAGAGCTGAAGTGAACATGATCTGTAAACCAACTTTCTAACAGAATAGGGAATAAGGCAAGATGAATATTTTCAGTTGTAGTGATAAAACATAATGATTTTGATTACCATTTCCTATCTGAAGTTATGTGTTCTAGGGTTGCAGTAGTATTTAAGGATCTTTCTTCTCAGTACACTTTACAAAAAATTGCTGAAGTTTTGTAAATTTTATCTTAGAATTTTTACGATCTATTTGAGTTATAATCCATATATGGAGGTAACACCCTGGAATTGTTGAAGACTAAGTAAATTCCTACACCTATCTAACAATAAATTTAAAGATAAATATCAGTATTTGATAATACTTCTGTGTTTTGTGTTTATTTCTGACTACCCTGAGTTGTTCTCAGACAACTCAGGCATTTTAAAAGTAAACTTTCCTCAAGAATTCAATTGTCTTTATCCTACTGCACCATATTAGACTAAATTATATTTGTTACCAGTGTGACACAGTGTCATGTGTTTATCTTAGACTCAAATACATCCAGATCAAAGATCTTATTGCGTGTAGAGGTACAGAATGGAAAAGACTTCCCATAGTCCCAAAGAATTCACAACCTGATATAAGGGATTGATAAAAGATTTGCCTGTGGTTTAACATCTGATAGAATTAGAATGTAAAACTGGAAGAATGATGGACATACCAAATGCATAAGTTTCTGCTATAAACATAGTGCATGTTTCTGTCAAAAATTCTGGCTAGAAATTGACTATTTCAATTCTAAAGAAAAAATCAGTGCTGGCTTACAATTCTCACATACTCACGTTGACCTACTACAGATGATTCCCTTATGAACCTGAAATTGTATCAAATTCCAGAACCCGAAACAGAAGGGAATCATCTGAGTGCAGTGTAACTACTGTAACTACAGACATTCAAAAGTGTCCTGTTTGGCTGGATACTTGAGAAATTTTATTTGTAGTAGGCTTTACAGTGCATTCCTTTCTACATCCTCTCTGAGTACAGCAATCTTCCAACTTGTAAAAAAGAAAAAAGAAATTGTCTTCTTTTTCCTTCTCTTTCTTTCATTATTCATTATGGAATGACAAGTTTTGTATGAAGGTGAAAAATGTCCTCTCTGGTTTCCAAAAAATTTTCCTGGGTCTTCAGAAGATTATTGGGAAAAAAGTGCTTATACTTTTCATGTACATAGTTTAAACAAATATAAGTTCACTTCCCTTTAACTCTTTAAGTCTTATGGTACATATGAATTGCCATATGCCAACACATAGCCTATAGTTGATATAGAATGAATGAGGTCAAAACAACATTTTAGGTTTTGAATTACATGCCTACTTATGTGAATTTACTTTCCTGATATGCTCTTCCTCATATTCAACTGATGCATGGGAAGTTCCACCCATACATGAGGAAGAACTTGTTTACTGTGCAGGTGACTGAGCACTGGAACTGATTGCCGAGAGAGGTCGTGGAGTCTCCTTCACTGGAGATATTCAAGAACTGTCTGAACACCATCCTGTTTCATGTGCTCTGGGGTGATCCTGCTTGACCAGGGAGATTGGACTAGATAACCACTGTGGTCTCTTCCAATCTGACCCATTCTGTAATATACATAATTAGATAGTGTTCTGATCAAGAACTTTAGCATCTAGATTTATATATAAATTTTGACAACATAAAAATATCTAGAGAATAGTTCTAAAGCAAGCACTCTGGAACCAGATGTTTTGGTTTGAATCTGGAGTTCTAATATATATTATTTCACTTCAGATCCTGTTTCATCTGCCCCCACCTTTTAAGACAGATGAATATCTTGATTTTCTGAATTTTATACCTCAGTTCTGGAACGAGTTGCTAAAGCCCAATAGTTTAGTAGGACTTCTGGATGTCTAAAGTAGTCTAAGTTGCATCAGGTTTCTCAGATTTTAAACAAAAAAAAAATTAAAATCTCCATGTGCAGACATTTCAGAACACCTTAGTGAAACATATTCTAATACTTGATATTCTTATTAAGATTGTTTTTGTTTTAATTATATCTGGGAAAAATGTTTCTTACTTCACCTTTGACCAGAGCATGCTATATTAGGCTGTGTTGATGGCCTTCCTAAGCTATGGTGGGTTCCAATCCACTACTTTCCTTTCATAGAGGTCTACCAAGTTCATCAGGCATGATTTTCCATTCCCAGAATGGTTGTCTCTGAGCACTTGTGCTTCAGGTGATTAGAAATGTTTTATCTAGAATTTGATCCATTTTGCTCCCTAATGTTTATAGAGGACTGAGGTGAGACTGAACATCTTGCAGTTTTCTGGACCCTCCCTCTTGTCCTTCTTAAAGGTGTGCAGTGCAATTCCTCTTTCTGGTTAGGCTGTATGACATGGAGAACACCATTCTGGAGGTCCATTCTGCCTCTCATGGTGATCTCTAAATCACTCTTAATGGGTTTGTCAATTAGGTCTCTGTTTTCCCACATCTGAAGAGATCTAGAGACCTGAAAAGACTGACAAAGTTCCCTAGGGATCTATCTGGAAGGGTTTCTCAGGGAGCATCTGACACACTCAGCTGGACCAAGCTCCATAAATACAATGGTTATCAACCAACTTCAGAGCTAGGAAGCTTGAAAGAAAGGATGAGACCTGCAGGTCCACTCTAGTGTGTCAAGACTGTTGGTCTTCTGCCGGAGGAGTACTGCATTTTCTCCTAGAGTTAGTTATCTTGCCCAAGAGTGCAGTGCTTCATCAGCTTGAGATCTCAAACTTCTATCAACCATGAAGTCAGGGCCATCTTAGTGATAGACAAGGTATTTGCATTTAGGCTGGTGACTGTTAGCCAGAGCTACAATCTGAACAGTTGTACAGTTAGATCTTTGGCTCTTGCTTACAAAACTGACGTGATTTTGCCATCCATATTCTTCTAAAGTCAGGTGTTCTCTAAACCATGTTGAATCAGTTGTCACAGTCTGGCTTCATGGAGATTTAGGTCTGTTTCTGATAGCAGTTTAACTCTCTGATACATTACTGTGGGATCATATGCAGTCTAATCAGCTGGGTCAATACAGTATGTAATTTAGCCATATAGTTTCCAGTCCCAAAGCTCACTAGTTCAGGTTTAAGACATAGTTTCAGGTGTGTATGCTGTGCATCCCATGAATAAGCAGAGATCCTATGGATAGTTTCTTCCTTTTTTTTCAGTTAATAGACATAGAAGCTTCTCAAACTATAGAAGTTTGTCAACAACCAAGACAAAACGTCCTAAAATACACAGATCACAGACAAAAGGAATTCAACAGTGGAGCTGAAAATTATTTCTGCTAGATCAGATGTGTTTATTTCTTCTTTATGCTAATCATAAATGGTAGAGTATCATTTTGAATACAGATGCCTTTTAGCAACTTTCAAATCCGAAGAGTGGCTAGCTTAAGCTGTTTTCTGCATGTTTAACTACATTCCTACAGTTAAAAACTATTCTGTATATTCCACAAACACTCTTTCCAATGTGATGATGTTTGTTTTCTGAAAGTATGGAGAAAATATTTGCAGTTAAACTGACTTATCCTCTGCAGTGTTGGAAGATTCTGCAAATCTTTTTAAAAACCATCAAAACTATATTTTTTTCATGTTGGAAAGCTGCAGAAGCAAAGACAAGGCTTTCCTTCAAAAACAAGAACACAACAAGGTATCTGGTACCTCTGAGAAACACTCAGAAAGATGTACTCCTCTACTGGTGTTTTCATATTTTCTTTAAAGGAACGTATTATGTTTAACAGCCCTATTTTCCTTAGTTGCTTTTGTTTGGTGTTAAGTGTGTTGTTCCCCAGTGTCTCAGGATGTTGGCCTGGTTTCTCTTGAGTTCAAAGACAAAGTTTGTGTTACTGCTTTTGTACACAGCCATTTGCTGTAAAAAACTAAGCTGTGGGAAAAGAACAAAAAAAAACAATCCCTACTAAAATATAAAATATTTGGTGTTATGTTCTATCAATCACTTTGGCAGGAAAATATCTTATGAACATACGTTTTCAGTTTTTCTTTTGAAGAGTTAGAAGACTGGATTCCGGCTTAGGACATGGCAATATGAGTAGGAAGTGACTCAACTAAAGCCAGTCGACTAAGAGAAAATCAAAACTACATTAGTGGGAAATTAGGCAAATCTGCTGTATTTCTTTAAATTTTTATAGAGATTTTGCTGGATTACACTGGAGACAGTGTGCAAGTAGCCCTGAATTGTGAAAGTGCTAAATGACTGCAGTATCTCAAAATTTACTTTTTAAAAAATCAGTCTTTTTCTATGGTGACCTCAAGGCTGAATTATTATCACAGAGATTTTACTGAGTCCTGCTTCCATTGTTGTTTAGAACACACAGAACATACAATATAGGCTAGTTAATTATTTCTGAAAAGAGCTGACACTTTGTAAACATAGGCCCAGTAAAACTCAAAGATCTCAGCTACTTTAAGAAGTATATTGGGAAGAATCATTGTTTTAGGTATGATGGATAAATAGAATTCAAGCATTGTTAGTACTCCAAAGAGTACCAGATGAATATCCATAAAGTGGAAGGATTCTCAAAGAAAAATCATTAAAATTAAAAGTTCATGGAATAAATCTTTAATAAAACACTAGTCTATCTGAGTCCTCAGGTTGCCTTTTAAAAACTGCTTTATACAACACCTTGGATTGCATGAATGCCCCACAGTGGATAACAACACAGTCCTTACTGCTCAGTCTCATGCCTCAGACTGCCACTACTGGGTCGAGATAAGTGCATTGCAGTGTGGTAAAAACTGAAAAAGGCTGTCTCATCTCTGCATCCTTTCCTGTTTTTGATACCTTCTTACTCCCAACCACACGTGTACCAGAATTCATATTCACAGAACTGCACAATAACATATAACAGAGAAATTAATCAAGTTTGATTTAGTTCAGATCAGTGCCCTGTGAATAAATATGACTAATTGTTGAACAATATGGAAATATTCATAGAAATATTTTACTTTCTGCAATATTAAATATG
Source organism: Sitta carolinensis (assembly GCA_032173965.1). NCBI lineage: Eukaryota > Metazoa > Chordata > Aves > Passeriformes > Sittidae > Sitta > Sitta carolinensis. The sequence continues at coordinate 21,203,508 of JAVUNC010000004.1, read as the reverse complement.
TTTGAAAAAAATTATTGGGGGATGATTTGGTTGGAATTTTCTAATTTCTTACAATATTAAAATACAATTATGGAAAAATTAATAATCCCCGTTAATTTTCTTTTTTCTTCAACATGTGATCTCACCATTATTTCTGCTTGTGGAAATGTAATTGTCCTAAGAGCTTAACTATTCTAGTTAGGTATATTTTATACTTAATAGATTTTCCAAAGAAGGAAGAAAGTGGACATAGAGGAGTATCCATTGAATACTGATCCTGGTTATAAGATTGGAGAAAATACAAGTTTTATAAAGTCTCTACCAAGTAATTAGAACTGGAAGGGACTTAAAAATCATATAGTTCCAACCTACTTTCCATGGTCAGGGACATTTTCCACTAGACCAGCTTGCTCAAAGCCCCGTGCAGCCTGGCCTTGAACATTTCTAGTGATGGGATATCCACAACTTCCCTGGACAACCTGTTCCAGTGCCTCACTACCCTCACAGTAAAGAATTCCTTTCTAATATCAAATCTAAACATGCTCTATATCAGTTTTAAGACATTTCCCCTTGTCCTATCACTCCATGCCCTTATTATAAGTCCCTTTTCCAGCTCTCTCGTAGGCCCATTTTAGGTACTTGAAGGTGCTGAAACATCTGCCCAGACCCTTCTCTTCTCCAGGCTAAACAACCCCAACTGTCTCAGCTCTCTTCGCAGGAGAGGAGCTCCAGTCCTCTGATTATCTTATTAGCTTTCCTCTGGTCTGTCTCCAAAAGGTGCTAATTAAAGCAGAGTCTTAGTAACACATCTGTGTCTTCCAGTGTTTCTGTATACTTGTCATGAATACTTGTCTAAAACATTTACATTCATGAGTTTAGTTTAAGTTATTTCAGTTCCCTTATTGAGATAATGCTCAAGGGCAACACAAAATTCATATCTGACATGTCAAATTGAGTGGAAATAAGAACTAGATGCAGAAAGACAGAAATATTAACCAACACATAAGTTAATTGTATATTCTTGTCATTGATACAATAAAACGGGTAGAAATACTCATAGGGTTACTTAAAGTTCAGGATGGGATGCCTTTTTCAAATGTGGAAATTATTATTTTTTTTAATCCTCACTGTTATACACTCTTTAATGTGATTACAATGGGGATCGACTGTTTGATAATTGATTTTCAGTATGTGCTGTTATACCTTTTGAGTAAATGCATCCAGAACTAATTAACCCAGAATGGATTTTCTCCAAGATTTTCAGGTTAGTTGATTAAGAATTAAAACAGAGTAGTTGGAATAAATCCACATCTAGGGTATAATGGAACAAAATGTATTTTCCATATTGACCAAAAATTATAAATAAATCTTGAGAGTCTACAACACCTTTCCTGAATAAAAGAGAGAATTTAATCATTTAGGGTAGGAAAAATATGACAAAAATTTGCAAAATTAAGTTCCCTCAGAGAAATGCAGGGACAGTCATTGTCTTAATGCATGTCAAATCCAAAGCTCTGAGTAGACCTAGATGAACTTTGTGAGACTTATAAATATATTTCAACCACCAGTAATGCAATTGATTTTTCAGGTTCTGTAATTGTGAACTATTTGCAGAAATGAAAGTTTTTATTTATCTGCTCATGCCTTTAAATTACTATATGGCAGTACAATTCATGCAACATTCCTATCGATGAAATATTAGGTACTTTATACTCACCATGAGATAAGTCATCTTTGTCACCTGATACCATTATTTGCATTCTGAGTAAATGAATCATCTAAGGGGAAGAAAAACTTGAAAAAAGTTGGAAAGAAAATGGGAGCAACACTGGATGTAGGTTGAGATTTTAGCTTTTTTTTCCCCTCTTTGTTTCCCACCCAGAATACATGCCTTTTTGACTTGTCTTCTCTGTCCTTATTCAATTATAGAAATAGTTGTGTGGGCTTTTTTTTAGCTGTTGTGGGGTTTTTCAATAATTTCATAAGATTTAGGGACATCTACTTTTTTTCATACAATAGCTTAAAAATGTCTGTGTAGTCCTTGTAGCAAAATCTGAGATCAGTGATAGGAGAATTAAAGACATGAGCTAACCTTGTGTGAACAAAAAACAGTAGCAGATAAAACTCATAGGCTTCAAAAATTGCATTGCAGTAGTGGTCAAAATGCATATTTGTGATACTGCTGTGGGCCTGAAAGTGAATTTTAATATAACCCAAACAGCAGTTAAGTCTTTCAGAATAAACATCTGAATGGAAAATAATTCTTGGTATTAAATAAGCATGTTCACCATTATATATTTCTTCTGAATTTCTTTATTGTGCTCCTTATATTATCATCACAGTGGTTTGGACATTTTAACTAAATTTAACTAATTCTGACAATAAGGTGAAATATTTATGAGACAAATTATGGTGATTAATACAGTTTTATGAATGAAAACAGTTCCATGAATGTAAGGTTAAGAATGTCCAAGAGTTTTAGGGATTCAATTTGATGCAAGAAAGATCTGAGGTTTGTGTAGTGTTTTGATGTGTCATTTCTTGCTTGTTGTCAGTGTTGTTTTGTCTGTTTATCTGGGTGTTTTACCCATCCAAAGGATGCAAATACAATCACCTTATAATCACATCTTGTTTTAAAACTATTAGCTTTAGCTATTTTAGCAGCAGTGGGCACATGTCATGCAACCTTCAAATTTCTGCTCTAGCACTTAGCTTAGAAGTTTGCTATTCTCGTCTAAGCTAATGCACTTAAACATCATGTCCCATGGTTTCCAAAAGTGCACCGACCACAACATAATTTGCTGTTTATAACTGATGCATTATTCCTTTTAACAACTCCATGTTTGCCAGCAAAAATTACTTCCAATAAACTCAATTAGTTACTAGTGAAACCAAATCAAATTGCAGATGTTTCTAAGCACGTCAAATTCAAATTAGAAAAAGCAGAAATTTGATAAACATATTTGCTTTCAAAAAGGAGAGTTTTCTTTTGCAATCCTTATAGTAGATATGCATGTACATCTAATAATCACTTCATCAACCATCGACTGCCAATAGGATGTAATGAGCATGAATGAAATGAAATTCTGCAAATCCCTTTACTAGACTTAGCAGCTTTTCCCCACAAAAGAGATAGTAATTTTTAAATATAATTCAGCAACATTGTAGAACAAGAGTAAAATTTACGTATCTTTACCTTCATTGGAATCGAATTACATTTTTCAGCCTCTTGAAGTATTGTAGCATGCATTTACAAAATTTGAGACTTCTGAGAAAAAAAGAAAGAATTTTTCTACTTATTGCAAAGTTTTAAAACATTCAGTTTTAGAGGTAATTCGCGATGTGTAAAATACAAACATTTCCCAATACATTCTTTTCTTGAACCATTCTTCATGAAGTTGCAGGCAGTATAAAATTTACATTTGGATAAAAAATTAAAGTAGCCATTTGTTGCATTCCTGTCTTGATCATAGCAATAGTACTACAAACTACATATAAAGCAATAAAGAAAACAGGATTCCTCAGAAATGAAATAAAGCTTTATCTGTATGTGTAATTGTTACGTTCACTGATAAAATGTTGGTAATAATACTTAAAAATCTCACAGAATGTTTGTAGGATTAATTACTGATGTAAGATGAAAAATAATATGCACTGGCTAAGGATCATAGTTGCTCTCTTAAAGAGAAGTTCTTGATCCGAACTTCTGAAATGGAACTTTCGAAAGGAAAAAGCAGCTTGTTAAAAAGGTGAGATTTACATTTAACATTTGTTTCCACAAATACTACTCTTTCAATACATTTCAGTTTGCCCTTTCTTATATAATAAATAATAGCATGCAAGAAAGCAATTTTCCTTTAACAAATAATGTTGCTGCAATAAAAAAGCCACATTCTTAATATTGTATTTAATTTTAGATTTATCAGCATATGAAAACCAGCAGTTGGTCTCTTACATGACGAAACACAACCAAATTTTTCAACAAGTTATTCTCCTACAATCTTTCCAAAGCCTTTTTGAACAACCTTGTTTACTTTTTTCTTCAGTGAGTGCCTAAGAAAAAATCATCACTGCACAAAGAGGGGGAAGGAAAACAGATTTATTAGCTGTCTCATTACAAAAGTTTAAATCCTTTTGTTTGCTTCACCTTCTGTTTTATCTTAATTATACTCACTCACATGAAACTAAAACTACAAATTCCTCCTTTGGGAGTGATGCATTTTATAAACTTGGTGGTGTCAAAGTTTTTCTTCATTTTCTGTAGTTATTTGACAGATTGAGCTATATAGTCCAAAAACTATGAAATGTCTTACGAAATGAAGACTGTATTAAAACCATGGCAACATTTCTCTCACATTAAATATTAAGATGGAAGTAGGAATTCTTGTAGCAAGCTCATGGGTGCACACAATTAAATTATTTAATATTCATATGTTTATGCAGTGCATTGACTGGCTGGCCGTCAGGCAAGGCTCTAACATGCCTCCTCCTCAACTGTGTGTGACAGTTCTGTTTCCACGTGCCTGGCACTGACAGTGGCATCTGCAGCAGCAAAAGGCTTGGAGAGGTAATGGAGGTGCAGTGATAGCAGTTGTGTGAGATTTTTTTTTATTTTTCCTTCTCCTTTGGTGGAAGAATGCAGAGGTAAGGGAAAACAGGTGAGAAATATAAGTCACTTGACTGGAGCCCAAACACCTTAACCATGAAGAGAAGAAAGCAAGGAGGGTGGTATTCTCTGCTGGCCAGCACTGGAGTCAATCAGTGTGGGAACAAACTTGATTTGATTCACTTTTACTGTGTATTGTAGTAAATTGCATTATCAATGCATTTTGAAAATTTTGGAGAAACTATCTGTAACATTGCAAGAATGTATAATGTAAAGAATGTAATTAATATACTTCAAATTATTTTTGAAAATTCTAGTTTAATTATGGCTATAAAGCCCTTATTTGGTGTGTTCAAAAGAGAAGATGTGAGACAGCAGACAACTTTTCAGCTGCTTGGTTTGAGTTTTGCCAGCATCAAGATATTTCTTTTCCTGTTTTCTAAATATTAAGCAAGAATCTTGCTCTGTATTTTGAGTCTTTATCATAGGTGGACAGAGACCAAATGGTGAAACTCAGATAACAACATCAAAAGGGACTCACAGTGAATGTAATACCAGAGAAGGGAGTGAGTGGAGGAAGACAAAAATGCACCAGGGCAACAGTGAAAATTAGAGGGTAGAAAAGAAAAAGCATGACTTAACAGAGGAACCTGGAGGAGCCTGCAAAGAAAGATGCATTTTGAGGACACAGATTTACAGAACGAAAACAAAAAAAAAAAAATTAAGAATCAGAAATGCATGGCAGAGAAGAATTGGAACATAATAATACAGCTTAAAGAGGAAAACCAGAAAGAAGGAATCTGGAAGAGAAGTAAACAAAGTGTAGGAGAAGAGCTGCTGTTCTGGTCACTTGTTTTCCCAAAGTATATGGAAGTTACTCCGCTGAAAGACTCCTATTTATATTTCTGGCCTACAGCAAAAATACTCTGAAAAATCCAGTCTCAGTTATTTTCACCTTCCTGTTCTACCATTCTTATTACTGACTCAATGGGAGCCACTGTAAAAAAAATAGGTGAAATCATCAGCTTCACAGCATTTTATATTGATCCATAAATAGCAGTGTCATGAACAGTTTTTGCCAGGATTAAAAATCAGCAGAAATTGGAAAGGAAGGTGGCTACCTGGGGTTACTATTGCTGAAATATGACTTTGAACCCAGAGAATGTGCTCTACCTTTAAAGAAAACATGGCTAAAGTCTAGATAAAGAGTTTCCAGTTCTTACGTTGCTCCATTTTTAGGTATTTTTTTTCTTTTCAAAATGTGATCATCAACAGTGCAATGGAATCACACTTGAAATAAATTGAAAAATTTAATGAATAATAACAATAAAATATTTTATTATTGACATTCAGAATGTGAGTAAAAGATAAAATATATTAGTATATACCACTATGTTTTGAGACAAGTGGAAGCAATTTCTGTGGGGAAAATGTATTTATTTCCTTAATGGAACATGAAAACATGAATATGTAGAGTCAGGAATAGATTAATATTTCATTTTTGCACAAAATTCAGGTGTACTATTGCTGGTTGTTGTTTTCTGTGTAGCAGCATATTTGCTGCTCAAGATGCTTAACCTAAATTGTATTTTTCAATAAAATTTAAAGAAACACAGTCCTTCCACTGATGTCACTCTGAAGATGAATTCAGCCATTATCAACTGTTTCACACATACCTAGAAAATTTTGCAAAACATTGAAATATTGGTTAGTTTATTTTCAGAACATGTCTTCCAAGAATTTCCTAATCAACAGTTTACAGGTACCCTTTGTTTGAAATTTTACATTCAGCATGCAGATCTTTCAATGGAAAAAAAGTACTTTGAATATTTCCTCCAAAAGGGAAAGAACTAAGTTCTGCAAGTCTTAAATAACTTGACGTTTTCTTACTTAAAATTTGAAAATACTCAAATTTAGGGAGCCTTAATAAAGCGAAATATTAGTTTGGTGTTTCATTTTATTTCCAGGTGCATATTATCCTCAATTATATCTTCCTCATGTAATTTGATGTAAACATCACAGGTAAGATGGGGTTGTTTTTTCTCCCTTTGTAGCCTCCTTGTTCTTTCTTATGTCAAATATGGATATTGAGTGACTTTTTCCTGACCTTTAGGAATTAAGGACACCTAGAAAGTAGTTGCCACAACTGTCTCTAAGAGTAAGCCATTGGTATATTGCCATTTCTTAGCATTGGTAAGACATTCTAAAAGGGACCATCTACAAAATTAGAACTACAGCTCTGAAGTTCTACTTAAATAATTTAAAATTACAGAGGAAGTCATGTTCCAAATACCTTAACTGTCTGATGTCAGTGTTTTAATTAAAGATGGATTTGAGTTGTAAATTCCTGAATCTAATACATTGTACAAACTTTGTGAACTTCTGAAAGTAAGTTGTCTTAGATTCTTATTTTTCAATAACATATTGCTGAGTTGTTCATAAAAGCCTGAAAAATCAAGTTCTTACTATTAAATGAACTTATGAAATTGTAAGTTAATTTAAGGTATATAATAACCAAGTATTAAAAGACTAACTGCATACAAGTACAAAGTGCTAATGTTTCTTTTGTTTTTTTATCTCAGTGCTTTCTGGTTTTTTTATCTCTACTACAGTAATATCTGGATAGTTTTGCCTAGAATCTGTTGAAAGAGATAATATGTTAATTACAGCAATAGAAGACCTTTGTTCCATTGAATATACAGAATTATAACAAGAGTTTAAAGTAAAAAGAAATGACAAAATTATGGAGGAACTTATGCTTAAAGATCATTGGTTTCACTGGACATGCAGAGAGCCCTCTAGGTCAGTTACACTGAGTTAAGTCCTTGATTTGAAAATGAGATAATATTAGAAAAGTGCATTATGCCTGTAGAATAGATCATGGGGATGAAGGTTACTGAGAAAAGTAGTTCTTTTTTTTCACTTGGGATATTATTTGATTGTGATTATGTGATATGGTTATGGTAGATATGTTTTAAAACAGTGTGTCCTTGTAGATTAAGCAATCTGAGAATAAACAGCAAATCCAAGAGAGTTCATTTATTCACTGTGCTCTGTTTCTCAGTCTTGTCACTCAGACACGTTTCCCCTTGATTTTGTCTCCAAACTCTACAATGTAAGCATTGTTACCTCTTCTGACATAATCAATAGTTGCTTATGCTGTCCACTCTCAAAAAGATGGGCACCATTAAAAATTGTGGCTGTCCACCAGCAGGAAAATTTTAATGAAGATACTAAGTTATACCACAAGCATTAACCTGACATCCTAAAGATGTGCAGATAAATGTTCATTTTCAGGTGTATGCAGTCCATACCCACAATGCCTTTAATGGAGTTTATATGTCTACAGTCAGTACAGGTAACCCCAGGCTTTGACTACAGTTTTTATCACACTTGAGTTAAAATTGTAGTAGAGTAAGTCATATTTTCAAAGTAGTAAAACAAATATTTGGGTTTATTTTTTAGTTTTAGGATAAGTATTTAAAATGAAGCCTGCAAAACAGTGGATATTTCTGTTTTAATATTTTTAGAAGGCTATTAGTACTTAATGAGATTATTAGAGGAAGAAACTTTTTTTTGAGATTCTCTGTTGGAAAGACATCTTTGCATTGTTTTCAAATTATACCTTGGTTTTTCTATTCACGTCTATAAATTTCTTAGAACTGGATCAGACTATATCTGATATAACTGCTTTGGTGATAGCTGTTATTTGAACATTCACCTAGGATTTTAATCTCAGTTCAGAAGTAATGTTAGAGAAGGTGCCCAGCAGTCACTGAAATCTCCATATTTTCAATTGTGTAACTATTTAGAGCTCCTTATTTATTACATTTTATTGTAATATTTATCTAGTTCATGTCTAGATTTTATTTGAATTTACTTTTGTCCTGGTTTGACCAGCCCAAGGAAGTGAGCTGGCTAAGTTTGAGATTGACATTTTATTGGACCAATGGGAAAGCATTTTCTAGTTGTTATTCCCTCTGGAAGCAGCCCGGGCAGGTCTCTTTCCTCCCGGCTGTCAGAGCACACACCTCTGCCCTCTCTGCCCTGGGCTGAGTGGGGCAGGGGGAGGCCCCGCGGGCCAGGCAGGCTCAGCTGATTTGGGAACATCTGCCAGCACAGAGTCTGCTCTGCTGCTGGCCCCAGCTGAACCTGCCTCTGGGAGCCTGGGCAGAGAGGGGGGAGGCACCATGAGGCAGGATGGAGCACCTGATGAGACTGAGGGGTGCAAAAGGAATTTTGGGAATCTGGGAATCTGTCCAACTTTCCCTCCTGGCTGCAGGCGACCAGTGAGCAGCTGCCTTTGGGTCTGGACCCTCTGAGAGCTGCACCCCCCAGCAGGGCTGTGAAATCTGACACCATGGACTGCCTGGCTGGACACTGTCTCTTGTTAACCCTTTCAGTGCATCCGTGCACAGATGGACCTGGAAAAGCCTCCATCCTCTCTCCAATGAGAGAAAATTAGAATGCAGATGTGTAAAGACCTCATGAAGCATCAAAGACAGTCAAGAAAGAGTGAAAGTCCAGGTGGAAGGAGTGTGGGAAGTTGCTTTTGAGCTGTAAAAAACTCTTGTGAGCTTTGGTTGTTGGCTGTAACATATTGAAATGTTTCCTTTAAACCATGATAAAGTATGGGGGAGATAAAAGAGTTCAAACTGTAGACCTGAGCAAAGGAGTGAAATGTTGAGGGGACTGTTGATTTCAAGAGAAGATGAACAGAGAGATGAAGTGATAAAGACTCTTTGCCCTTGAAAGAAGAAGTGAATCTCTGTTCCTTGGAGGTGAAGGTGATCCCAAAGACAAAGAGAACCTTTGTTTTGAACAGTTATCTTTAAAATAAGACCCCATACATCGATGTGGCCCAGACACACAACTGTGAACATGGGAGGAGTTTCATGAATGCAAAAGATCCAGGTGGTTGCTGTTCGTGAAGAATGGATCTACAAGAGAACTGTTTTCTTGTGGGGGAATTGACTACAGAGAACGAGAGATGCTTCCCTCCCTAAGTGAACTGAAAACAGACTGTTTTAGAGGTAGAAAACTGACTGAAACTTCTGAGTGTTGTTTTCTTTACATTGTTGATTAAGAGAAGAGAAAGTGTGAGAAGAGAAGGAAGAGTGTTTTGAAAGTTCCATCCTCATTCTTGTTTTTCTTTCTTTTGGTGTTAGTTAATAAAGTCTTATTACTTTTAAGCTTAAGCCTGCTTTGTTCTTGATTGGAAACTTTGAAATTGTCAAAATCAAACCAAAACAGAAATTGGTGTTTCTGGCCAGTTTCGAATTGAAACCACAACAACTTTTTCCTGCTCCTTCAGCTACAACATTTTTTTCTTTTTTGATATTAGATAATGGCTACAGATGTAGATATGAACAAGTGAAATGATTTCTCTGACTTTAAAAAGACAATGAAACAAATGTGACAGTATATTATTTCTTCATTATCATGGTAGAGGAAGGTACTCTTCGAAGAGAGTCAAGAAGAGTTTAAAATTAAAGAACTTTTTTTTAGAAAATCAGTGGAAGAGCTAAGGTAAAAAGAGGAAACTTAGTGCATTAGCATTAGAATAATTGCACAGCCAATTTGTTTGCACAATTATATGTGAATATCAAGGTAAGTCTAATCAATATGAAAGATTTATATTTTGAGTAATTTGGTCAAAGTTTTATGCAAGTAAAATATAATGAATTTTCCTTTCCACACTTTTAATTTTGAGTATGAGGTTAGGGAGAACTATGGGAAATATCTGTATAATGATACTAAACTGTATATATAAGAAGCAAAGGAAAGGAAAGTGAGATATCAAGAGAAATGTTCATTTTTTATACTAAAATAATTTAAAACCCTGTTGGACACATAGTCAACTTTCTTATAGATGCCTATAGACAGTAACTTGACATAAATTCACAGAAGAATTTCATAATTTTTCAGCTGATCCAGAAGGTTGTATTCAAAAAAACCCAAACAAACTAATAATTCTCTGGAAGCTGTTTGGCCTTGTGCTTCCTTTGCTTCTAAAAGCTCTAGGCTACATTGAAGTGTAAAGCCTAGCTTGGTAAAATTTGTGGCTAATGAAGGCACAGACTGTTGTGAGTTAAACTTCTCTAGCTGCCAGGTACCCACCAAGCCATATTTGACAAAAATGCATTATTTTAAATGTATATTTGCAGCTGACACATTGCAGATATACTCTGTCAATGTAAACCAATCATACTGCACAGCATCATTTACTGGAAGAAAAGCTTTCAAAAATAAGAAAGGTTAATTGCAGCATCTAGAAAGACAATGTGGCATGAGAATTAATAGCCATTTTCTACTGCAGAGCATAGGGCTAGCCAAATATTTGCTCCCCAAACACATGCAAAATTTATAGGATATTGTACTGTAGTACATGGTTCCAGACTGCATCCAACAAGGATTTTTGCATAGTCTCCATGTTATTCTGCTTCTATGTCATTATGAATACAGATATTTGAATATTTATTTACAGTCTTGAAAATCTTACTTTAAGATTCTTTAGTCAGCATTTTAATCCAAAACCAGTAAAAATTATATCTATTTGCATTTCCATGTAGATTAATTTAAAATTGAGATTCACTTAAAATGTTATGATGTTAATAACATAAAACTTAAATTTTGCCATTTGGTTCAAGTTCGGTTATTCAGCTCTTATACCCAGACATTTACCTGAAATGTTGCAGTTACCTCTAATCCACAATTAGAACTTCCTTATACCTTCTGTCTAATCAGGTAAAAAAGAATGAACATTTCAATCCTTTAAATAGGTCTCCTTTAAATGTCTTCTTTAAATCTATTCAAATGATTCCATCTGTTTCCTGGACTGTGGGAATCCACATCTATGATCATATAAAATATTTGTTTTCTTCATTTTCACCTGTTCTAATAGAAAAAAAAAAAAAAATTAAGTCCTACCTAGTACAGTTTTCAAATTCTTTGCTTACTTTTAGGCCATTAGTCTGCTGTTGATTCATTGGTCGTTATTAATATTCTTGTTCCCTATTGTGTGAATTTGCATTTATCTGGGTATATTAAAAAATATACTGTTTTCTTGCTATATATAGGCCTTTATCAGTGTCCTTCTTTATATGAGAAATATGTGTGTTGTCTTCTGAGGCTCTTATTTAGATGACAGGAGCATACTGATGAGAATATGCTTTATTATTTTATACTGATTGAATGCTGTATCAGCGTACTAGGACTGGTTGGAAGAGAGATAGTTTTTTTCATAGTAGCCAATTTGGTGATGGTTATTAGATCTATGCTTATAACACCACTGTTGCTAAACAGTGCTTGCACAGCTCCAAGACCTTTGCTATTTATCACTCTGCCTCTGTTCATGAATAGGCTGGGAGAAGACAAAAATTTGGAGAGTCTACAGACAGAAAGACAGCTGATCTGAAATGACTAAAGTCATATTCCATGCATATGATATCATTCTCAGCTATAGAGGTAGGCAGGATTGCAATTTTCCTAAAGTAGTCTGTGTTTTGGGCTCAGCTAGTGAGAAGTGGCGAGGGGCTACCTTTGTAGCAATTTTTAAACATTTTTACCCTGCACTTACTAAATTGTATCTTGATCAAGAAGAATTTCTTCCTTTTGTCCTTATGATCCTCTCCACTATCCTGCTGGGCAAGAGAGAGTTGATTAGTGCATAGTTGCGGTATGTGGTCAACCTGCTGCTATCAGTCATTCTATTAATGTGCTTCTGGTCACTATCACCCATCTTTAAAGTGCTAACACGATTTTAACTTTCTTCCTGTTCCTTAGAAATTCTGAAATATAACAAAACCTTTTATATGAGCATTAAAATTCTGAGGAACTATTTGATTATCTGTTTTGGGTGGCAGGTGACAATTAAAATCTCAGTTTTGATGGCTGTCATTTATAAACAAGTGTGTATTCTCAGTATATTTATGAAGAAAGATTGTTTATTTTTATGTATCACCTTTAACACTAAGTGGAAGAATACAATGGCTCTGACTTTGGTTCCCTCTCTTTCTGAAACCATGCTCCCATTTAAAAATTTCACTTGAAATATTCAATATTAATATGTTAAATCTAAATTGTTCCAAATATAATTTGGTCATTCAAGTGAGTATTTGAAATAAAACATAAAACATAAAACAGTAATCACAGGAGCTATCAAAATTTTCACAATTTTATTATGAAAATACATTCTCCTTCAGAAAAACCTTTTTAATTATTCCAAAAGTTTTTCAGTCACTTATTGTTTGTCCTCTTTTCAGTGTGCTTACTTCTTGACCACACACAATTTTGCATTCATTACAAGAAGAGGCATACCATGCACGGAATGATAAAGACGTTTATAAAGAGCATAATTCAGTGACTGATGGGCCCAAAGGGTTATACCTGCCAAAATGCATTAACTATGTAATGTGATGTAACAAAGGATGATGTGACTTGCTTGACATAATACAGTATGTCACTTAGGGATTAAATGAACAAATGAAAGAGGAAAACTAGAAAAATCTCGTAGGGAAAGAGTGGCAATTTTAATTCTAGTTTTATAAAAGAAAATGAAATTGTGTTCACCGTATAACAGATTGGTGTCGGGTAAAGTGTTTAGAAGTTCAAGATATTTGGTATTCTGGGAACACCCAGGGTGCTGAATCATCCTAAATGTTGGGAAGGAGGACCACCATCTTGTAGGAAATATGGCCAGAACAACAAATATCTGAGGTATTAATGCAATATAGCACGAAAATAAAAAAAAGGAAGTGAACAATACATAACACATTCACAATGCAATTAAAAAATCCTATATAGTGAAGTATTCAGAGATATTTATCCGTGCTCCCTGAATACAAAGCAGAGAGTTAAATCTGTGAGTTTAAATTATTTGGTCTAGATTGAAAGAGACTTTTCTTTATCCTTTGATCAACCATAAGTAGAGAAAAAAATTCAGACAAGTAACACTTTTCCAGGTACTGAATATAACAAAGTTTTCTATTATATTACTACAGTAGACCATAAAAGTTACTGTTAGAAACCGATCTCTGATGTATTTAGACAAGAATGTCAAACATCACTCATTTCTATCAGAATTGGACAAACAAAATATATAGGAAAAAAATAGATCAAAATACTCTGTGAAGTCTTGAGCAGAACTGATTTGCACTAATTTGTGTGCTTGTTTGTAAGACAAAGACTCTGAAACTTGAAAAAGTATCTTATGATTATCCCTTTCTTCTTTCTATTGTGATTGTAATTCTTGTTGTTATTATTATTTTATATTGCAAGAGATTGTTCAGACATTTTGGAAATCCTGGAAAATTTAGGAATGGTCCATAAAAACTCATACATTTTCCATTAGTAACAAGAGTTTCCTCCATTAACTCTGCTGATTTTTAAAATGTAACCTTATGCTGAGGATAGGATTTGTTTTGACACAATCATGAGAATGTATTATTTTGGATGATGACTGCGTCCATATTCATCAAAACAAACTATCAAAACACATTTATTACTGATTTCTGAGGTGCAAATAGTATTTGTCCGTTTACATCATATACATCAGTCTTGTATTCTGACATAATTAAAAAATGCTTCAGACAAAAACACAATTACTGTTAATATGCAAAGAAAACCCCATATATTATATGCTGTAGCATTTCTGATATACCTTCTGACAATAATGTATACAAAATAATGATTTAAAAAAATGCAAAATATGATTGAAACTTCTTTGAACAGGAGATGTAAAACAACATGACAACATGCAGTCGTCTGACTTTCTGTGTATAAATGACTTTCTGGCAGACTGAATAATTTTCACAAGCACTTTCAAAGCATGCTTAAATTTATCAACATGATGTGTACCTTACTGGATGCATACTTTGTGTTTGGCCTTATGTCTGTGTGCATACGTATACATATATACATATACATATATACATATATATACATATATATATATATGCATGTGTATGTGTATTTCATAATGAACACATTTTTGCTTACTTCTTTTAGTTGAAATTTAGAATATCTTTTAGAATTCTTAAATTAAGTACCCCAGTGCAAAGATGTGTGAGGATTCCTGCCAATGTTTCCACATTCTAAACTAGTGACTGTCAAAATTAATGATTTCAGGTAAAAGAATGAAATGTGATTCTTGAATCTGCTGCTCACATAGTCCAGAGGACTTCAAACCTGGTGAAGCATCCTTGTCACCGAAGACAAGATGTTCCTTTGCTCTGAGTGAGCCAGTACAACCTTGCAAAAGAACCACCAGCAGTTGCTTTCTGTATGCTTGTCCAGTTTGTGAGAGCTGTCAAGCAAGAGTGTATCTAACCAGGGGAAAAGTTCAAAAAGGTAAGAACTGCTCTATTGCATTCTACTTCTTTCTTACTGCTTTGTGAATCTCAGTGCAGGAGAAGCTCTCATCCCATTTAGGACGCTACAACTGAGTTATTTTAAAATACAGTATTAATATAGATAAAAAGATAACACTCTAGAGATATATGTGGGAAATGCAATTCTTATGAAAAATACTAGTACACTCATGATGCTCTGAGGGGTATAAGAGAGAAAATGATTGCCTGATGTGCAAGGGAAATATAAAAGATAAATGAAGAGGGGATTGTACAACACAGGCTGCAAGAAATGGGCTAAGAATTTTCTTCTTTATTATTATTTTTAATGGATAAATATAAGAACTGAGTGAGAACTGTGAATACCTAATGTGCAGTTAATTCTGGAGGAATTTAAATAGTTGAGATGGGAATTCAACCACATTGTCTGGTTGGCCTATACACTTTTTTTGAGAGAGAGTAATGAAGTCTGCTGGCATCAGAGCAAAAATTAGATTATTAATTTTAAGGGATTGAAAATTCAAAAGATTGAGCTGAATAGCATGTTTCTACAACAGCAACTGAGAAATAGTAACTTGTATTTGTTGAAGAGAGAAAAGGAAGACATGCCTCTGCAGTTTCCTCATGAAGAAATGAGCATACCTCTGACTCATTTCAACTGTTTTTGAACTGGAGGAAGGCAGGCTCCCTAGAAACCATGGTGGGAGGTACCAGAACACTTCTCGTTGAGCAGCAGCAGCCATGAGAAGGGTAGAGTGCTTTGGTAGTAAGGTTAAGAGAAGATGTGAGCTCTGTCTAAGAGTTGATAAGGGTCTCTGGGGTCATGGGTACTCTGGTCAGCCTTATAACCATGGGACAGTGATAATGTTTCACAGAGCTCACTCCCAAGTGCCAGCTGGGGTCCACCAGAAGTGGTTCCACCACAAGGGATATGTATCTGCCCAGGCCCTGAGCCATTGGGTAATGGAACAATGAAGGTAAGCAAGTAGACACTGTAACATAAGAAAGAGAAAAAAGAAAATGAAAAGATCCTTTGGAGTTGGCCTTGGAGAGGAAAAATAAAGGGTGGAAACCATATTGCATGCAGGAAAGAATAGTTAGAGGCTGTACTCAAACAGTTCTTTGGGATGAATGACACCAAAATTGGCATGAGGAGGAAGCCTCCTTCTTCACTTCTGGGTGTGCATTAACAAAGTAGGTCTAGACTGCTGGAACAGCTGAAAAGGAACAAATTTCCTCAGGGAAAATCAGAGCTGTTTCAGCCTGATCCACCTGTCATCATGCACAGAAAACAATGGAACACAGTGGTCCAAGACATCCATCTGTCAACCATATTATCTGTCTTAGGAGGTTTATTATGTGCCAGGAATTCAAGTGCAAAATGCTTGCAGAGGCATTGCCAAGATTTATCTAGTTTTGAAACTAATACTGTTTATTTTCTATGTGACAATTTTTTTGACACCAAGGAAGACCCTGAGCATATCACAGGAGACTTTAGATTTTTGACAAAGTACTCCTTGACTGCATTATGGTGTGATATAGAGAAGATGGAATCAAATTTTTCTTAGAAGTTCACAATGAAAGTTCATGAGGCAAAGACTATGAGATGCAACAAGGCAAATTTCAATCAGATATTAAAAGTAATAATTCTAGCATAAGGGTGATCAAATATTTGAATGAGTTGCTCATTAAGTTTATGTAATCTTTAGCCATGGGGATATCAACAGTTGGCTTTATATGATCATGAACAATATCATTTGACTTTGAAATCTGGTGTAATTTCAAAGTTGTCCCTTACTCTGACTAGGGTATGGGGTAGGACCAGTGGATGCCTAGAGTTTCTTTTAGACATAAACTTCCATGGCTTAAGAGACAGTAATTCAGACAGAACTTCATTTTTTTTCAGTACAGATTATTTTTTTAAATGCTGAAGTAGCTTAGAACTGAATATAGCATCCGATAATCATACAATAATGATTATGCTTTTTAAGTGTTTAGATAAATAACAGCTACTGCTAAAAGCAGAAATTTCTAATCAATGCTCTCTATTCTCATTAACCAGATCTAAGTTCTTCTTCTGTAAATTAGATGGCCAAAGCTCAGTTATCTCTTTCATCAGGTCGGAGAGCAAACTAGTCTGTTAGCCCGCTGCTTGTTTCTTCCAACTGTTACACTCTCAACCTAAATGTCTTAAGATTAAGGCACCTAATTGTGCTTTACAAGGCACAAGGAATCATTGTGAGGAAAAACTGCATGTTTAAATGGGCAGTGATAGAAGGACAGGGCATATGAGAAAGAAAATAAGAAAGAAAGACAAAAGGAAAGAAAGAAAGTTTAATAGGCTATTGACCCTCCTAATTCTAAATGCTTCATAAACGGTTCTAGAGTGCAAAGATGCAGAAGAAGTAAGAAGGAGCTACAGACTGAGATGAAGCAACAGAATGTCCTCATGCCTGCCCCATCCTACACACACAAAATGGTTTATAGTGTTCAGAAAATCAAGTAATGCTTTCACTAGAGGATAAAAACTCTCCTAGAAGCCACAGATTAGTGTCTATGGTAATATTAGCACAGTGGGAGTGATGAAAATTGATGTGTTCACTGTTTTTCTTAATAAGTAGAATCCATCAGATACAAAAGACTAAGTGTACTTCTAGAATTTGGGGTCTTGAGTACAGTCTTCTTAGCGATGCATTGGTTTGGTTTCAGTTTTTTGGTAAGCTTTTGCAATAAAATAACTTCATAACTGTTGCAAAGATTCAGTTCATAAATTACAAAGAATTGTTTTGCAGGAAAATAATGAAAGAGGAATAAATTTATAGGAAACAAAAGACAAAATTAATGTTTTAGGTAATTGTAAAAATTACTGGAGCACAGAAAATTGATGCTAGCCCAAAAATTACAAAGAGATTTTTAAAAAATAATTTTTGACTTACAGAAAAAAATATTATTAAAGTTATTTAAATTCATTAGAGAAGGTGTTTGCAACCAGTAGAAAATCAACATTTCAATTCTTTAAATACATCACACATTTTATAATAATCTCAAAAGTATTTAAAATTGCATGCTTGTCTAGTCTGTTTCTCTACAGAAATTAACGTCATGACAGCTAAGAAGCAGCCATACTTAGAACACATTCTCTGCCATTTGAGTTTGATGTCACAACATTCAGAAAATAGGTGAATTAGAGGCCTTGAATAATCTGATAAAAGTGGCTTCTGGAATAGCATGATATGAAGCTGTATGCAAAAAGATTAATATGATTTAACATTATGGATGAGAGCAAATTGCTTTGGAGGAAGATAATTTTACTGAAGAAAGAGTTTAAAAGGTAAACAAGGGAATAAGAAGTCAGGAAAGTGACAAAAATGAAAGGAAATCAGCAAGCTTATTTGCTTCATATTGTTGACTTAATGGGGGAAAACTCCATTTTGATTTTAAATGTGATCCATGTGATCCATCTTTCTTTGATCACATAAGGACAGGTGAACACATGACAACAGGAAAAAATAACCAAGGCATCTATCCCAAGATGGAGAAAAATATTCTAAATCTTTTTCTGAGCATCTCAGTTCTGATTCTCAGCAGAACTGGCTGCACAGAAACTTAAGCTTCTGAGCTTACACTGAAGAGTAAGCTTCTTTTGCAGTTAAGTCAAACATAAGATACTCAAGATGTTCAGATTTGCCTTGCCTTGCCTTACCTTGTTTTGCCTTGCCTTGCCTTGCTCCATTCCTTCTGCAATGTATATTTCCTTTCTTCTGCAAAATAAATGTTGCTGGGGTGTTTTTGGTAGTCATTTATGCTTCACACTACTACACAGTTTTAAATTTCTTCAATCTGTGTTCTGTGATGACACAGCTCTAACACAGCATTTCTTTCCAATTTCTGCCCAGATAACATTAAAAAAAATGTAGTTGTTAGACAAAGTGGACAAAGTGGAAATTTACCACTGTGACAACTGTGAAGCTATTCTTAGAAACACAGTTTTAATATTTTTTACTTTTACTGCAATATAAATTATAAATTGAGATCTTCTAAACAGTCTTCACATTTTAATTAGTTTAAATGCTCACTAGATGATTTGCTGAGTGCCCCATTTACACTTCTTATTGCCTGTGGCATAGGCAAGGAAATGAGATTGCCTGGAAATTCTCTTTCCACTCTGCAAAGCTTTAACTGAGCTTAAAGATTGTCACTGTTACTGCCTGAAGCAAAATAACCAAGCATTCTGTGATTTTGCCAAGCATCTTTTACCTAGGAACCAGGATGAACACTTGTACCCCACTAAAAACCCTAAACCTGACAAGCAGTGACATTAATTCAGTTCTAGATAAATCTGTACTTCAATATGAAATAAAATCTGCACCTTAATGATGAAGAAAGGGGAATCCAATTTAGATACAGAAATGGGGTCATATATTTACAAGTACAAGTTTAGGTTTATAATTTTTTAATAAACAGACAATATTACTGATACTCTTCACCACCAGCAATACCAACAAGGAGTGGAGCAAGTAAGTTAGCAGGCAAAACATCTCTAACACAGGTAAAATTTGTTTTCACTACTTCTTTTGTGCAATTTTGCATAGTCAGAATTGGGATGAAAATTATTAGACACTCCCCCATACTGACAGGAACAAAAGAGGCTTTTTTATTTTAATCATAACTGCATGAGAACGATGTTCGAAAAGAAGCAAATGTCTAACAAGCACAATGGTTTCTCTATGAAAAGGAACAGATAAGAGTGATAAAGAATGAATGTATCAAGTGCTGCATTGCACAAAGAGAGCTTAGGCATTAGAAGTTTCATCTCAGAGAGTCAGAAAGGAAGACATTTTATTCCTCTTGTCATTGCCACAGTGTGACAGTTTGGACAATTCACTGTATTACCAATGAAGTCAAATGTGAAGTCTCAAAAGATGGCACAGAACTTTGCTTTTGTGGAAAATGTCCTGACATAAAATTGAATTGTAAGCTGGGAAAAAAAACCCAAACAAATGTCACAAGACACCAGAAGGAAACAGTAAAGAAATTTTGACATCCCAACTGATAAAAGTTAGTGTAAAATACAAATTTCAAGAAAGATTTAGAGTAACTCCTTTAAATATAGAAATATGTCAGTATGTTTTCAAGTGAATCTCATTATTTTCATTGAAATATGTACATTATAATTCCACATGTTAGGAGAATTTAAACTTACTAAGATATTCTTTTTACTTTTTAAATTTCCCTACCATAATCCTTTTCTTAAACAAACATGCTTCTCTGGAAACAGATTAAAAAAAATGAAAATGAAAATATACAAGATGACTGATATTTTATAATCATTTTCTTACATAAAATATCTGAACATCTGAATTCTAGTGAGATGACAAAAGAAAAGCTGAAATAATTTCAGTAGTTTTGAGTTGTGTAAAGTCAAAATGTGATGGTGAAATCAATAGCTCACTCGATCAAAAACTTAGTCACTGCATGTCTACGAGGGACTTACCTATATTTACATAAAGGGTGATTAATGGACAGATGAACACCCTACTGGGAAAACTTTTCCAGTGAAACCTGATCAGATTTGCTATAGTCTCAGCAGTAAATTTAATTGCTCTTAGAAAGTAGTTGGAATCAGAACACTGTTCTCTGTCTCACTTCTGTTATAGTAGATTCTTTAAATAGATAACTTTAAAAATATATCCTTTTCTTTATTCATGCTTTTTTCTAGGCATATTTACTTATAAAGTCTTAGTCTTGAGCAGATGCAAGTCAGCAATTTTAAGTCCATATCAAATTACTACTCTTAAAATAGTGTCATGGGTATCTACACAAAGACTGTCTTGGTAATTAAGTAGAAAACATAACTTTTCATATTTTTATATACCTCTGAATTCTTCAAGTATTTTACTTGTAATAAATGCAAAACATTATATTTTTAACTCAGCATATGAGGCATTTAAAAATTGTTCTCTGATTCTCACTTTCTGAAATGCATCTAATCTCCCTTTCTTAGGGTCCTGCTTTTAGACAAAAGACACCAGATTCTATTCTGTTAGAAACTATTGCATTTCTGCAAAAATTGGTAACTACACAAATTTCTATTTTTCTATTTTGTTCTCTTAGGATTTTTTTTCACAGTGTATTGTTGCTGATGATTCCTATGTTAAAAGTAATTTTTCTTATCTCTTAAATATTGAAATGTTGCATTTATAAAAATAATTTAATCCAGAAACTTTTTGCAGAAAGCAGAGTATCAGAGTACCAGGTATCAGAGTAGTGAATTTCTATGTTCTGAAAGGTGCTACGTCACAAATTTCTAAACAAAATGAATCTTTAAAGCAAAATTTTAAAATCAAATTTTCAAGAAACCATTTCCCCATTTTGAAATACTGCTGTTAATCCATAGGTTGTGTTCAAAAGGTCTAATTTATGTCATTGTCTAAAACTTTTCAATATTTGGGTTGGGTTACCAAAAGGAAAATAAAATCATGATGGTTTGGGCTATGTGTAGGCCTGTATATTTTCGTTTTCTGAAATATCCTATATGATAGAACCTTCAGTACAGATCAGGATCTGCAATTTGTGCTAAGAATAAGTGATGTTTGGTAAAATGAATAGAGTCATCCAGGGTCATCAAAACAGAATAGTCCTTTTTTGTTGAGAAAAATGTGGTTAGTGTCATGGAAAGCACTGACTTTTAATGCCTCTGTGGCAAGCAGCCTCTGACCATCTCCAGGACTGGGCATAACAAGACAATTAATAACCTCATGCAAGACTGGGCAGCAGATATGTAGGGCAGGGTGACAGACTGCCTTCCATGGCAGCCCTTCTCAACAGAGAAGGCCACAAAAAGCACACAGTTTAGCTGGCAGGTCAGTAGACTTTGTCTTATAAGAAGTAAAACTTGCTGAAATTTAGACTTCCTCACATGCAGAAGGCATTGATTATTATGCATAGCAACCTAACTACTTTGTAATAAATGTAAACTGCATAAATTCCAAAGGCTTTGTTTAACTTTGATTTCCCTTTAAAGTATTACAGTGTAGGTCAGAGCAGCAAAAACTGGAGGCTGCGGATGTTTATTTATGAGCTGATTGATTTATATTGTTTGTTTGGAGCAGAGTTTTGACTAGTTGACCTCCAGAGGTCTCTTCCAGTCTAGATTTTTCTACATTCCTGTAAAAAGTACAGAAATGTCTTACTGAATTGATATTGGGCCAAAAGTTCTGCAGAGAGCTTAATCCTAAAGAAGATTAACACTGAATGAAGAATTTCAGACTGTGATTTTCAAGAATCAATATTCTGTATGGGTCCAGAGTTACAGACAGTGTAGAATCTCTTAAAACCCAGAGGATTTGAGTGGATATAGATTTGGTCTGATAACCAAAGTATAGACATTACACAAGAAATGGATTTAGACAGAGGCTGAATGGCTGAGAATAGTTGAATCTGCATTGATGACAGTTTTTCCATTGAGTTTGAATGTAATAGTTAGCTTTTTTTTCAAATATTGGATCCATCTTACCAAATTTAGCTAGTCTATGACAATTATGCAAATTTTCTGTACAAATTTTTTCATTCTTTTTTAGAGTGAGAGGCATCTCAGGATATAATCTCTTTTAGAATAAATAGCTGACACTTAAATGGCTTTGAGCAGTCCAGAACAGACATAGGCATATTCCTACTGGTAAATGAGGAAATCTACCCTTCATACCCAACAAATAATGTATGAGAAGTAAAGGTCTTGTTTGAGTAAAAAGGTTCCGGATTATTCACAATGTACTTATTGTGGAGATGAAGATTGGAAAAATGAGAAGGTCTTGGATACAAGTAAAACTGTGAAGACTTTTAATCAAATTAATTTGGTTCATTGCTATAACTAAACAGAATTTTTATTTCCAAGTACCCTGGTTCCAGGCAGGACAGGGTTAATTTATGCAGTAATCAGAAGATGGCATCTCTAGGACCTGGATGTTAGTCTGTAACAGCTCTCATCTTTGCCAGGGGCAGATGGAAAGGAGTCCCCTCCAGTCAGGGTAGCAGGGCTGCTCTGTGGTGTGTATTTTGCATGTGAATCACTGTTCATTTTCTTTTCTTGCTGTTTCCAGTAAATTGTTTCCATCTCAACCCCATGATGTTAGCCTCTTGTGCCTCCAATTGTCCTCTTCATCCCACCACAGGGAAGAAAGAAGAGAGGGAGAAAGTGAGAAGCACATGGTTTGGAGAATCTCAGTGGAAGTACTAAATTGAGGAATACCATTCCTAAACCATGACATGAAGATTAATTTTTTACTGTCTTATTAACCAAACTGCTTATGATGTTTCTATAATTCACAAATATAATTAGCAAATTTTCTCTGATACAAAGCTAGAAAAAAAAAGGATCACCTACTTTCAGAAGACCTAAAAATTGTACAGCTGTCTGAAACATGAAATTAATAATCTCACAAGCAAAATAGCTGGTCTGAAGATGTAGATGACACAATTTACTGCTGTGAAGCTGTAGTTCATTAGGCTGTCTCCCTAAGCAATCAGAAAAGGTGTGATTTTTTACAAGAATCAATGGAAGTCTATTGAGGATATTAATGCTGCAATTATGAGTCTGTTTGATTCACAAAGAGTTCTTAGTACCTTACCTCTTAACATTTAGCTTAGGTTTGAAGTGAATAAAACAAACTAGTGTGGTCAAAGCTATTACATCTATGAACCCTGGGCCACAGAAACAGGATTAGAATTAAAAAAGAAGAAGAAATCAGTGGCCCAATCTACTTAATATTTTGTATTCCTATATAGCAAAACAAAACAAACAAAAAATCAAATGCTGAAATAGAAGGGGAAAAAGCAAAACTAAATTAAAAGTTTAGTGCATAAGCAAGCTGAAATAATTTTTTTACTACTAATATAATTTTCGTAGAATAAGCTGGAATGATGGTAAATAGGTATCCAAAATTCTCTATCAGAAACATTGGTGAAAAAAAGAAAAAAGGAATATTGCATCAGAGTTGCATATTTGACCTGAAATCAAGGGAGAATTGAAAAACAATAAGCAAATATTTTGAAGGGAATAGGTAAACCCTTGTCAATATCAGTGTAAAGCTGATAAACTGTTGACAAAGAAGAGCTTTTCTGTCTCTGGGCAACATAGGTTACTTTCAAGTAGTGAAAATTTATAGTTGCATATAGTAACTGCAAAATTAATATGGATTTGCATGATTTAAAAATTATAATGCTATTCCAAAAAATTGGTTCCAGAAGTGTCAGAACATTTTAAAATTGTGTTTATTTCATTTCAAATAATTGTTGCTATATTAAAGATAATTATGTATGTTTGTATTACTTCGATTATTTTCTTAAAAAATTATTCTCCACACCAAGGGAAAAAATATTTAATTTTAATAACAAAATTTACTTTGACAACCATATATTAAAACTTAAGCTCTATGCAATAATTTCTGGAAATCAACATGATTATGTATTTCCACCTAAAAAATCCTCTCACATTATCAATATAGGATGGAAGTGTGTTAACCAGATTTCCCTGACTATTTTTTCAATTAGTTTAATTGATTAATAGATTTGTGAGACATAGCAAAAGTCCTTTATTTGGTTTTGGTCATACCTTTTTTTGTATATATTAAATTATGTAAAAATATGCTTGGAAGTTGCTACTTGGATGCAAAGTGGTATATTTGTTGCTTCTTTTCTGTTCAATGATATATATTAATAAGAATATCCTTTCCTGAAGCATTCTGTCTCCTACTACCCACAGCAAGAGTGACTTGTGGTTTTCTGGGTTCTATTATTATTTTTATTAAAATGCCATAAATCTCAATGCATGAATTAAGAGATATTTTCTGTTCTCATTCCAGATAATCCACATGTGCAGAGGCAGCTGATTTGATCTGAGTAAATCCTTGTTACCAGCACTCTCTCTCTCTCTCTCTCTCTGTATGTATGTATGTATGTATGTATATGTATAAGCTTATATAAAATATTTTAAATAACAACATATTACTCATATTAGTGTTTCTTTAGAATTTTCTTGGAAGATATGAATTATAGTGATCACTCTAGTTTAGTGGTCTGTGCATCTCTGGAAGGAAAGAAAAAGATCAATGGCTAAACTTGTAACACTAGGGTTTCTCTATTCTTTTGCTCTTATCAGCATCAACCTAGATTGAAGATATCCAATTTCATGTTAACTCATAGATAAAATATTTGCTCTCAGAGAAAATAAAATATCCTGTAGCTTTTAATCAAATTGTTCTCAATACTGGTGACAAGGACTGTCTTGATGTATTGTTTTTTCCTGTTTCATATTTTCATAAAATTTAAGATGAAAACAGTGTTTGGTTGCTGAACTTAAATCAGAAATAATTAAAATAACTGGTTTTGATGGGACAAAAAGAAAACAGGAACTAAATATCTCTGAAACCATATGGCATGTCCTTTGTTCTAAATCAGGTACTTATTTGGATTTAAGAACTCAACTCCTTTTATTCTCAGAAATGCAAAACTATTGTTGGACAAGAGCCCTGCATGATTGCATTGTCAATTCCTGTGTCATCAGACAAGAGCTATGGCACTAGCAGAGTGTAATAAACTTGTGAAAGTCCCAGAGATAGGGGAAAATAAGATCAGAAATCACAGAAGTTGTAGAGATCTGATCTAGTAATAAAAATCCTGCATATGCTCAAAATGGCGCATACTTACTCCCTTCTGTGCCTCTACTTTTTTCAGGAAGAAATTGAATTAGAAGCTTCATATTTAAATAGTTAAGGCTCCTCTTATAATTCTGGTATAGCTGATGTATATAATTTCTTATACCTTAGAAAAACTAATGAGTAATACTTTCAGTAACAACTCTGAAGTTAGATATACAATTTTTAAGTACAGTGCAAGACTTTCATTTGTCATTCTTCGTACTAAGTTTTGAATATTTTATGGCTACACTCAGGAACTGGATGGCTGCTTTAGAATGAATAATTAAAACTCATTTGAAAATAACTGTCTTTGGGGAATGGGTGCCTCAGTGAACTAAACAATTCCTATTCTCAGCATTATTTCCCTGTAATTTCCTGACCTGATTTACAGTACATTCGTATATATTTCAGGAAAGAAATATATGTCAAGGTAACATGAAGGGAAATAAAAATCCTAATACTTTTAGATTGCCACAGAGAATTTAGATGACTAAGCACAAAAAACACCCTCTTTCCACAAGAGCTGGCACCTTAAATGTTCATCACGTCTGAGTGTAGTTTTAATCCCTCCTTTAAAAAGCTCATCTGGTCTAGACAGACAATAAATCACTGCATTCTAGTTTGCCAGAGACTTTTAGGGAGACGATTTCCTGTCTAAAAATGTTGAATGATTTGAACTGTTTTGTGGAAACATGCCAATCTCAAAGAAAGTTCAAAGAGTGATGAAAGAGAGGGTTTTTTTCCCATTAAAAACTGATTATTTAATATTACAAGCTAGAAGGAAACCCTCAGAATTAGTTTTTAACAGTACAAATTAATTATATGTTTTATTTTTAATTCTATTTGGAAATTATAGATGTTTACTTATATAATGGCATTTACTTTGCAAAGAAAACACCTAGTCTTAATATTATTTCTGTAACAATCCCTAGATGGCTTGAGCAAGCGTTTTTCTAAAGAATATAACAAGCAGCTCAGGAAAAGCTGTGATGGATTTCAATTCACTTCAAGGACTGTTCTTCTATTGCTTGAACAAATATTGAAAATGAAGATTGTATTCTGTGAAAAATATATACACCACTATATAGAGAATATAGATGACATAAAATTTCTAAGCACATATTTTGCATGGCCTTACAATGAGACCCATGACAAAATATGTGTGACTTAAATTTTATTCTGGCATATATAAATATGACACACTAGAAAGAGGGTCAGAAAACTAACAGATGTGGCAACATCATTTTTTATGTTCAAATCACAAGACCATTCCAAGTTTTCCAGGCATTTATTGCAAACTGCAATTGTATATCATGGGTCAGACTCTGAACATGCTCTGAAAAAAGTATCCCAATTGCACGAATTGTGATGATACTGCAAGATTTCAGGCTAGTGACAGACACTGCAAGTTTTAGCCTGCTATCTTAGCTGCAAATCGATTATTTTAGCAGTGACAGAAGAAAGAAAAAGACACAGAGACAAAGAAAAATGTGGGTTTGGAAAAAAAAAAATATGTCTGGCCAGAAACCTCATTGGATAAAGAGAAGTCATAAAGAGAAGAGAATCTTTTTCTTTGTTTTTTCTTTTTTTTTCCTATCATGTCAATCTCAGTAATAGTAAAGTCCCCAAAAACTTGAGCATATCTGTTTTAAAGACAGCAACTAAGCAAAACATTGGATGTACCTGTGTACTCATTTTTGACATTAAGCAGTAGCTTAGAGTGCTGTAGGTAGAAATAGGAGTTCTGGGTTTTATTTTTCTTCATGGTGTTTTGAATGCCCTCTTTTCCAATTCTATATTTCAGTGAAGGTCAGGGGCTTTCTCAATCTTTTTCCCTGACAAATTATGAGTGATTTGATCTTAGCCATATTTTTACCTTGCATGTGATGAAAAGCAGACCAAACCAAACAAAGAGGTGTTGGCTGTATGATTTGGGGTTTTAGTTAAGATATGAAATTAAAAAAATGCTTAGGAAATCAAACAAACAACTATTAAGTATTTGAAACATGTTTGTCTAAACCATGAAAACTGATTCAAGTTTTACAGAACTCTGGAGGAGATAAAGTTGTGCTTCTGTTTTGTTTTTACTTTGACTGTAGTATACAGTTAATGAAATGAATAATCAGGTAAGAAGTCCGTACGTAGGACCATGCAATAAGATATAACCTTAATATAATTTTGTAACACTTACAGATTTGTTTATTCACACATAGTAAGAGGAATAGATTATATAATAATAGATAATATGTAGGAATAGGTAATAGATAATATTTTAAAAGCTAAACTAATAGATCTAATTGTCACTTTGTAGATTTCCAAGGCGCTTTCATAATTCCAGGTGATATCAAATGCCACTAAGCATACTTTTTTCACACAAGCACTTATTTGGGAATGGTGTATGCTTATAATTAGAAGTTATTTCTGTTTAGATTTATAGTTTCTAAAAAGAGGTGAGGTGTTCCGAACATTAGCTTTGATTCTTAATCTAATCCTAATTTTTTTAATCCCACATTGTTATGAAAAACTGGCCATGTATCTGCTATCTTTCCTTGCCTTCTTGTTTAATCACTTCAGAAGTAGATTAACAAGACAAAAATTGTGGGGTTTTGTGACTCTAGTGTTGTGACTCCATCAACGGAATTGTAAAAATCTTTTTAAAATAGTCTAAATTTTCCAAATGTTATGACTAATTCCTAACATGTGCAATTTCAAGTAAGGAAACTGAAATTACCTTCTGGTTGGTTGGTTTGTTGATTGGTTGGTCAATTGGTTGGTTTTGGGGGGTTTCGGTGGGGGTTGTTGCTTTTTTTTTTTGTTTGCTTGATTGGGGTATTTTTTGGTGATAAATGTTTGCTTTACTGTTTGCTTTACTTTTTTAACAATTCAAGCCGCAGAACAAGTTTTATTTTAAGTTTTTATAGTAAAGAAAAGTAGTATCTCTATTGTATCTATGTCTAATACATTTTCACTTTTAGAAAGGTCATTCTTGGTGCGTAGAAAGGATTTGTGGGACATATTAGTTACATAGGTGACAACATATTAAAAAAAATAAAGAAAACTTGAACTATGTTTATAAAATCACTATGGATTAATGGAAGAAGAACAGGAGCATAAAACTTTAAGAAAAAAATTAAAACTTCCTGTTTTTTCACTTGAACATATAAATGTTTAAAATCAGATTCCAATAGGTGTACAGAATATTTTCATTTTATTGCTTAATAAAATACAAAGTATATATAATGATACTCAACACAACTATATTAAATTAAAACTGATTGCATTATGTCAAAACCTGACTGCATATCACTACTGAATACAGAAAACTACAGAAAAAGCTTAGGATATTTTTCTTTTTCCAAAAATACCAGAAGACATTGTTGGAGTCCAGAATGCAGAGAATAGTTCTAGGCTTTCTAGGGCTTTGGGATGAAACAGGTTTCTCAAGAATGTAAATTAGATCGTAGCATAGTATGTCATTTATCACAGGGTGAGAAATTTAGATTTGGGGGTTTGTTAGTATGGTAAGTAGATGACACAAGATGGAGGATCCTTGTTGGTTTTCAGCTTCTTCCTCCCTCATCTTCTCCATATCCTGCAGTGTTTGGGACACAGGATGATTGGCTGGAATTTGCTGCAGTGTAGAGCCACGTGAATAGAAGTTTATTTGGTTATTGGTAGAAAAGTAGAAATAATGTACATTCTTGGTGATCATTGGGTGACTTATCTTTAAAAGAACCTTGATCCCATGTGTTCGGGAGCTTTTGGTGTCTGTTCTCCTGCACACTAGGCTGGTGTAAAGCCTGGTGTGCAGAAATTGCTGATAAGAAAACAATAAACAACCTGAAGAACAAGAACAACCAAGAGTCCCGTTTGCCTTCTTTCATAATGAGGACTTTTGCAAAAGGCCTCCCCTATCAGGGGACTGTGGAGTGGAAGAACTGCCACAGACATCAAGAATGAAAGTAATGAGTTGCTTTTTTATACTAATAGTGCATGGCTAAGTCCTTTTTCATGTTTGTATTTTTTGCCATATCTGTAATTTAGAAATATCGAAATACTTTAATTCAAGTTCTGTACCAAATTTTCATAAAAATTTTATAGCCTTCCTTGATGTCCATTGACTTCAGTTTCAAAACTCTGGGTATATACAGAAAGTATGAACCCTCTAAATTTAAATTAACTATTGAAGACTTATGATTTCCTTGTTTGCAAAATTATTTTCTACATGTGCCTAATTATTCTAATGTTTCAAACTTAATAAAATATCTTCTATAAAAGAATACCCAACTTTAATTAACATATTTAAATGTAAAGCATTTGCCAACACATTGCATCTTAGACATAATTTCAATTGTAACCTTAATGGGTTTGTAAGAAAGCTACAGAACATGAATGACACACACCTTTTATGACAGTTTTACAGTGACACAGTGAATGCAGGATGTAATTTATGAGAAATTTATGAGAAAGTACCAAGTCAGTTGCTGCCATAAACCTTTAGTTATTACATTGTGTTTCTACAGCAGTGCTAATTTACATTCAGGCTTCAAACAGACAACTCCAGCTAATTATTCCATTTTACTATGTAGCATTTTTCTTGGAAAAGTAAAGTATTCCATTTTATTTTTGTCTGATTTTTGCTTTTTTTCCTGTTTCTTTAAAGTTCTTCAGGAAAGTAAACTTATAAGGTCTTTTTACTTCTATTTCTATGGCTAGTTTTTGATACCTAGTAGGCATTCCTCCTTCCATTTATTTGGAAATGAAATTTTACACTGTTTCTAAATATATGCAGTCCATGCTAATAATGGAACACAGGCCAAAGTACAAAATTAATTGACTCTTGTAAATTCATTATTTCATTTTTGAGTCTGGGCAATAGAGATGATCAAGTATTCTTTATCAGGTACTTGGTTTTCAAATTTTCTAACATTCATAGCGGTATTTCTTGATCTTTTTATCATTTTCTCAGGCTCTAGCCACAAAAGTTGTCACACTGTCTTTTTTTTTCCTTTTTTTTTTTTTTATGAGTGTCAGATACACTTACTTCTTTCATTTACAGTATTGGTCTAAGAATACAGTTTGTCAGTTTTCATTCACTTCACATATCTGTATCATCCTAGACTGAAGCAATAAGACAGTTTTCTGGCATTTTAGAGTGCGTTTTAGATACTCTATCCATCAATAAAACATGAAAAGACTCTCAAAGTATGTGAAAATATTGATTGTTTTAAGCAAATAAAACTGACGGTAGTGGAAAAGTGATGCAACCATCACTAGTCAATTGTGCAAGGAAAATTCTAAGAGATCAAGGACAAAAGTTGTTTGATTCAGAATATTGAAAGCAGGAGTATTTGAAGTGTCACAGTGATTTTTGGCATGCCTTGACATGTCAGAGAGTCTGCTGTAACAGTTTGTGCATCGTCCAAAGAGAGATTCATGTGCTGGAAGTTTGACTGGTGACAGATGCAAGTTTTCACTTCTTTAGTTTGACATTTGAATTCAGTATCATTAGCTTCTCCAGAAGCTGCTCCTGCATACATTGCAAATAATTTGTCACTTTGAACAAATGAAATAAGACACACTTAGATGGTAACTGATCTGCTTTGAAAATTTAGAGGTTATTTATAAAAATGTGGAAGTGTACTGGTATTTTAAAACCCAGAGAGATTTAGCTCTGGTTTAAAGTGGCCATACAGAATATATATATTGTAGGACAATAGACTGCTGATACAGAGTTAGCACCTTCTTTTCAGTAGGTGGTGCCTCTTTGTTACTATTATTGTATTATGTACTTACTTTTACAAGGAAGGGAGCACTCAAAATTTGTAGCAGTGCCTTGTTAAAAAAGAATGACAATAGCCAAAAGGGTTAAAAAAAAAACTCAGAAAATTTTTTAGCAGACTGCACTCTAGTCATGGAAATTGGTATATATTTTGCCCTATAATAATAAAAATAAAAGAATAAAAAGAAAGGGAAGAAAGAGAAGATGAAAGGGAGAGGAAAGGGGATCCCCAGTTCTGTGTGTTGCCTGGGCCAAGGTGTCCAAGGTCCTGGTGGTGCCACTCAGGCTTTGCAAGGGTTAATAGGTAAATACTCCCTGCTCTGGGATTAGGATTCTCACTCTTCATGTAAATAAGTGAGAGTAAAAATTTAAATAAATTGTGCAGTACAATCTTCTGGACCTTCCTGGAAACTGGCTGGGTTGGTGTGAGGGTCTTTTGGTCATGTTGATCCCCCGCTATTGGTCTTGACCACTGCTTGACCACACTTCTGCACTTGTGTTGTCTGTTGTGTGGTCACCATGGAAATGAACTGGAAAACTGGTTTCAGAAAGGTGTTGCTATACTTCAGTGCAGCCCTCCTTTCCCAACGGATCCTGATCTAACTTGCCCACTTGAATGGTCAGCAGTGTGTGAGGTGTAGCAATGTATTACCTTCTTACTACCCAGGCTCCTGCATCTACCCAGAGATTCAATCAACCCTCTTTCCCCACTAATAAACGATATGGAGATTGGATAAAAGCTTTTGACATGTTTTCATAAAAATTTACCAGCAAAATTTTTAAATAGTTATAAAACTGAGAAATCCATTCATATTAAAATACAATAGATAGCTGAATTCTAGACAGCCTAAAATTCAGTCCCTTCTCACTAGACAGGCTCTCAATTTTACTTTTTTTCTTGTGTGCCTGTCTGATTCCTTATATTTATTCCAAACTCTCTCTGATGTGCAGATTCTGATTCTACTCAGTTCTGTGAGCTGAGTATTATGGAATTTATTATTCTCTGAAATTTTACTGACATCTGGTTATATTCTTACCTCAAAACTTGAGCTGTCATCCCTTTTGTTTTTCTTGATTCCTCATTTCAGGTTAAAATGGTGATGGTATCTCCACCATGATATAACCGCCATAAATTTTCACCATAAATCAATATATTCTCTCAGCCTCACTGCTTCTTTCCTTGTCTCTGTGGCTTCCATAGACTCACTGATGCATGCTGCTGAACATATTTGTGTAGTTTTGCTGATTGTCTGGAATGCAGTGTTTCCCTCTTGCAGGTTGCTTGCAGTCACAAGATGAGAGTTTAGCTCAGCAACAGGAAGAGACAAACTAGCACTGGTAACAGAAGAGTCTGTGTCAAAGTGTATCCTGTCATCACAGTGCTAAAACTGTAGAGCAAAGAGATGAGGCGGATTGAAAACTGGTTGAGCTGCCTGATTCAGAGGGTGCTGATCAGCAGAAACATGACATCCATCTGGAGGCCAGTCACCAGCGGTGAACCCCAGGAGTCCATCTGGAGCCCACTTCTTTTTGTGCACCTATGTTAATTACATTAACAATGGGCTATGAGGAATGCACCCTCAGCAAGTTTGCAGACAAGACAAAACTGGGAGTATCTGATACACCAGATGGGTGTGCTGCCAGCTAGACCTGAATGACCTCAAAAGGCTGGAGAAATGGGTAAACAGAAATCTCAGAAATCTGAGCAAAGGTAGGAAATGTAGAGAATCAGCAGTGTCAGAATTTTTTGCGCCTCTTCTGTCTTATATTTTTCTTATGGCTGACAA
Organism: Sitta carolinensis; assembly: GCA_032173965.1. NCBI lineage: Eukaryota > Metazoa > Chordata > Aves > Passeriformes > Sittidae > Sitta > Sitta carolinensis. The sequence goes on along the minus strand of JAVUNC010000004.1, from coordinate 21,170,311 downwards.
AGTAAGCTAGACAGTTTGATACTTATGTGTTACTCCACCATGATTCAAAGGGTTCTCATTTTGACTTCAAAGAAGCATAAATTAGAGTACATATTTTTGTGAAATTTATTCTGACTTAGGAGACAACAGAATTGTAATGTTTTCTTTGTTTTCTTCACATTTTTATTTGCTTCAGCTTCAGTGTTCCTCCCCAATGAACTTTTATTAGGTATTCTGAATAGAAACTAAAACGGTGATTTCTGAAATGCCTATCTGATTACTTTTTAAAGGTTTTACTTATAATGGTAGGTCCTTGATGTTTTTATAATGCAAATGGGAAAGGATGACAAAACCTCAAAAAGATGTTTTGTGGAAAAAGTATAATTAATAAATCTCAGTAGGTTGTCTTCATTTTGATAAGTTCTTTGATTTTGTGCTACATTTTGCAGTGAACCATAGACTGTCCAAACATAAAAGGAATGATTTCCCAAAAGAATAATGTAGAAAATGTCTTAAAGAAGCATCAACATCTTGCAACTGGGACAGAATAATCATCCACCAGCTTCTTCTTTAAGGTAACAAAGTAAGGATGTGACAGCTAACATGATGTATCAATGTATGACCTTGCAATCTTGTCAGCTAGAAAGCAAAAGAAAGCCAGAAGAGTTACTTGTTCTGTATAAATGTATTCTGGAAGGACAAAAACCCCAGTATTTTAAAATCACAAAAGCCACTGAGTAATCAAAACATGCAAATATAGATCAATAACCTTTTTTCTAATAATAGAAATCTCTTACAAGGATAAGAGTAAAATTTTTCAATGCAATTGGTTTCTTTTAAAAACAACATTTTAGAAATTTTATTTGTGTGTAACTGCACAGTATCCTAGTCGTAGTCACAGCTAACCAAAAATATATAATGAATTAATATGTTAATTGTTAAACATTACAACTACATTTTTAGAACTCAGGAATAATAGATTTTAGCAATGATTTGGAAAAACATCTTTGAAAGATGATCGAAAAGCTACCTCAGTCTGTGGTATCTGTCCAAGGTCTTGTCTAGTAAGCAGGAATAGGTGAAGGAAAGCACTAAGCACACAGAGAAGAAATTTAATTTCTCATCTGTCTCTGAGCTCAGGTTTCCTCGACGAGAACAAAGTTCTGAAATTCCCTACAGAGAAAAACTTAATATTTTATGTCATGTTGGAAGGACCACTGTTTTCCTTGTAGCTAGTAATTAAGTCAGTAGAACACTTTCCTGGTGTGCAAGAGAGTTGTATTTGAATTGCTACAGCTTGAAGATGGACTTGAATCATATTTGTCTCTGTATCTTGATTAAATATCATGATTTAGGCAGATCTGCTTATTAATGTATCAGTTTGTATTGACCACAACAGCTCAGTCTGCACTATTCTTTACAGCTCAAAAGCCAAGTAGTCTGTGGAATGGAGCTTTGAATTTTACCCCAGAGCTGTATTCATCATTTCTCCTCAGCTATATCAAGGAGTTGTTGGATTCAGCTAGGGATCTATATGAAAAATTTTATTTTGATATATTATGTAATATCAATATATTTTATCATAATATGCATATCACTGGTGATATAACTGTTTATATAGCAAAGAGAGCCAATGGCTTTACTTTATTACTTTTTATCATGATGCTTTTCTTAATAATCCTTTAGTTATGAGACTGTGATAAGATAAACAACTGCTGCTTCATAGGAGAATTCAAGCAAGTGACCATTAGGTCACTGATCTCTCTTATTTAGAATTTTTCTCGTGGCTTGAAGCTTCAAAAAGGTGAGTTAGTTATGATAATTGCAAGGAGGATTATGATAACCATGAAGAGTTTTTATATGTTTTTATACTCTTCTCTAAATGGTTGTTACTAGTGAGTAAAATGGCATGACAATCATCTTGCATGAGTTGTTCTTTCATATTTTCCTCAGAAAGAGGCCTTTGTGCCAGGTTTTATTCTAATAGGGATTTAATTTTTAATTTATAGTGTTATATATATAGTTTAAGGTTGTTACATATAGTGCATATGCATATAGTTCATACATATTGTACTGTGTATATTAATTAAAGCTCAGAGCTATGTGTGATACACTTGAAGCTGAAATCCCTGTTGTGTCCTGAAGAAATTATTTATCTCATTTCTCTTTCAATCTCCAAGGAAGCACCTTTCCTAACAAAGGCAGAGGTAGACTTTTACCTTTACAGTGAAAAACACTGTTACATGAGTTGCCCATTCTAGTTGTTTTTAAGAGTTTCAGACTACTTAGCTATTCTGCATTCCAGTTTTAAATGGATGAACATCTTCTTAACTTAACAAAAATCTGTTTGTTTGAGAATTGTAATAAAGCAAGGGGAGAGAAGAAAAAAAATCCAGGGCATTTACTCAATGGGAAGCAAATAACTGGAATGCAGTAATGTCAAAGAAGATATGTAGTTGACTGATGGAAAAATGGTCTGAAGTTCCAGTACTATGTGGAGCACACTAAATATTAAAGACCAAATGTTATTCTACATGGTACAGTTTTGAATGCAGCAAAAGGAATTGGGAGAAAAGCCTGAGGGACGAGAAAACTTGCCTGTAGAAAGACAACTTCAGTGATCCAGTTGTGGAGGAAAAGGTGCACAAAAGAGGGACTAAGAGCTGACTGATATAAACACTGATGAAATTATCAATAAAAGATCAGTAGCATACAATAGATAATGTGCTCACCTACACACACCAGGCAACAGGGTGATCATTACTCTGCAATTGGATTAAATAAAAGAATAATAATTTAAAAATAAATCAAATTGAAATAAGCCCTCTATCATACAGTGATGCCTATCAAGTGGAGTTTCTGAAAATGATAAAAACAACTCTCTAGAGTTTTTTCTCCCCTCCTGAACATATACTTCTATGAAACTTGTAAGAATTTAATATTTTTCTACCTTCCACTCACTGTATGATTTTTCAAAGGGAAGGCAGATAAATACAAGAAGAGCATGAAATGTTGTTACGTAGCTTTTACAGTACTGGGTCATGGTCCTTATGCCATAGGCCATTTTTCTACAAGTATCCCAAATTACATTTAAGGTATTTTTCCTTACTGTCAAGGGAATGTTTTCACTTTGGTTTTCATGTCATGCCTAAATGACATATCTAGCCAAATATTTAAATGTTCTTAGGACCTTAGCTCAATGACTATTCAAATTGTGCTGTCAGATGATTCAGTGGTATTTGCCTTTCATGACAGTTTCTGACTTTCTTGAAAAATTTGCTGCCAAGTATCAACCAGAAGCTCTTCAGTTAAGGAAAGAGAAAATAGTTTGTCACATAATGTCATATATCCTTCTGTCTTTGTATTGACTTATGCAGAATCTGTCTGGTTTTAACATAGTCACAGCTGTAGCAGGACTTCTTGTTCTGACACAGGAAAGCTTATCTATTGTTTGTTAGCTAGTGCAATAACTCAGACCATCTTGTTTTAACATAAGCCCCACATAAGCCTTGGTGAAGGACAGTTAGCCTTTGCAGTGAGTTATTTTGGCAGTGCAGGATTGATGCTTTCAGCTGATAGTAAGCGTCTTGCTGTGGAAGCAGATATGGGAAGATAAGATGGAATTTCTGACTGACAGACTCTTCACTTTACAAACTATAAAAGATACACCAAACGTTTTCAAAGCAGAAATCTTCTGCACATTTCCTGGAATGTGTGGAGTCTTTTATGGGGACTTTCATTGTTACTCTTCCAGAGGCTAAGTGAAAGGACTCTGAGTACACATTGTCAATTCGGTGGCAAGTTACATTGACTCCTAATCTCTACTATTTCTGTGACAGCCATAAATAGGCACATTTATGTCGTGCACTGTTTTATGTAATCTACTAGTAGTTCTTTTGTTTCTTATTGTGTAATAAGTAACTTTGTTTAAGGCCTTTTTTCTGTTAATCTCCTGTCTATTCAATAAATAGCTGATTTTATAACAGATCTGATCAGACATTCTTGAGAACTTGCAACCCAGAGCAATTTAGGCGCACGTCACCTAAGTGGAGCTGCTGCCAAAATCTGGGCCTAAGGCAGGGCTTGTCTGAAGCTCTCACTTAATCCATAACAACAGCATAGGTATTTGATTGTTATACTGGACCATCATACAAATACATTTTGACTGCTTCAATTATGTATGCAATATCACTTCATTTTTTTCAAATTCCATTACACAGAGGAAAACCCACTGACACCAGCAGAGATATATTGACACAAACCAGAACAGAATTTATTCTCAAATGTTAAAGCTATTAAACAAAAGAAAAAGTCAAAATTATTTCTGTCAAACATTTGGGTTCTTCCTCTTATGGCCATTCTCCAATCTTATCATAGCAAAAGCACTCCTCACCCTGTTTAGGGAGGTTGCAATTATTCCTTGTCAATTATATTCTCAATCACTGAACTATAAACAGCTGGTGGTACATAACCGTCATGCAGTTTAAAATTATAGTATACTTTCTTCTTTTTTTTTTTAATTTCCACATGTTCACTAAATTTCTTGGCATAAAAAATATCTTATCCTGCCTTTAAAACTGCTAAATAAAATGATACAACAGTCTGGAATTATAATGATGGTTATGCATCACCAGCTGCTTGTAGCTCAGTGATTTCCTGTCTAATCCACAAGGGATAATTGCCTCTCCCTGTATAATGTGAATTGTCTTCTCGCTCTCTCAACACTACTCCTGCCTTTAAATATACATTAAAAAAAAAAAGAGCAAATAATTTGATTTTAATAGTTTTCAGTACCTAATTGTCCCAAATGTACAAAACCAAACAAGTTATTACTTTGTTTTCAAAGAATATGTTATTAATAGTAACTACTAATGAGAATATTTACAAATTTTAAAATGTGGGCTAACTATTGCAAATTAGGATATGTATTTTTGTCTACATATTTTATTCTGACTTTACAAAATAAAATAAAATTCTGTGTTTATTATTTGCAGATTTTATTTTGTAGAAAGCATGGTTTTCTGGACAAGACTGACAAATGAGTCATCTATAACACCCGTTAGTGCACATAAAGGAAACTCTTTAAAAGGGAGTTTCATTAGACTGGAAACTGCCCAAAAAACAACACAAGTTGCTTCATTATTGTCATATCACTCTCCCATATCACTCACCCAACGAGAGACAGGAGGGAGGTTTGAACCCAGTGGAGTGCCCAAACTGTGAGATCTAAAATTTCACAAAATGCCAAATGAAGACTTAAAGCACAGGATAAAAGCAAAGAATAACATAAATTGTGAGTGTACCTCTAGAGGCAAAGACACTGATTCTCATATTGTTTATACCAAGTTCAGTGAAGCCATGTAACAAGTCTCTCAGAAGCTAATTGGACTAAAAATCAGATCGAGGTTTTCATTATTTAAATAATATGTTTTCATAGAACTGATAACTGTAAGACAGGGATAAATGTAACTTATTAATGTGATAAGAAGTTGTTACTCCAGAAAGCTCACTTCATGTATATAAGTGACGTTTGCACAAATATAGTGTTCTGCACTCATGTTCAAGCATTAGTAAGAGAATAAACAACTAGATCAGCTTCCCTGAAATTCTTATGCTCTTTCAGATCTTTTCTAGTTCTAAACAGGTTCATCTCAACTCAGTTGTCTAATGATTTTGAAATCCAGGCTTTGCAGGAAGTTTTCTTTTAAAATATTTACCAATAAAATATTGTGTGGGGATTTCCTTATTTGGTTTCGTTTGCTTGTTTACTTGTTTTTATTTGTTTGCTTTGTTTTGGTTATCTCCCACAGGGTTTTCTCATTTCAATACTAGTATAAACTTCCAGCAGCATTTTTTCTCTTACAAAATATGTAAAATCCACAGAGTATTTACCTTTGTTCCTTCTTCTAAGATACATTTTTGTATCTAGAAAGTATCTGCAAGCCATGAACAATTTCAGAAGTTTTGTGAGCTGCCTTCACAAGAGATGTTTTGTGAAGTAAAAATCTGCTATCCCAGTGCAAATTAGAGTAAAAGTTGCTGAAAAAGAAATAAATAATATGTTGGTATCCTGGAGTCTTTGACTGACATTTTGTATTTTGCCTTTGAAAATATTTTTTCATTATTAAACCCTGTAATTACATGTATCCACATACTTAGAAGAAATCCAAATATTGCTAATACAAACTGAGGGATAACAGCTGAAGAAATTTAAATGTATTACAGGTCATTGTCTCTTTTTGTTAAGAGCTTTAAGCAGCCTTCATATGTTATAATCACTAAGCATTATTTTAAAACAAAGAAAGAGTTAAACATAGAAAGACAAACACATTCATGTTAATAAGGGAAAAAAGTGTTTCCTGGACTTAATATTTTCTTTAAAATCTTCTTATGCAGTTGTCCATGAAATATTGTATACCCATCTTTCCATAAGAGTATCAATTTTTGCCTCCATCATTAAAATTTCCTGACATAAAAATCCATGCATACATTACTATGCTCTACACCTACACATTTCCGTTTGACACTTTTTTCTTGACAATATATATGTATTTGGGGTTTTTCCATTCCTACTGTGGCAAAATGAGTATATTGTTGTTGAAGAAGTCTTATGCATAAATGCATATGGTTCACAATTCCTGGTAACAACATCCTTCCAATAAGTTGTAGAATAGATATAGTCACATTTTTGCAGGTGGCATTTCTGGTTGCCTACATCAACTTTTTAGCTAGGGCTGAATGATATGCAAACCCAAACAAAGGATAATTCTATCTAAATCATGTGCCCAAAATGTTGTTTAAATATCTTGCCATGGAGGAACAGACTCTGCAAAAATAGGAAGTCAAGTTTGAAATAATGAGCATGGTGTGAAATACAGTGCTTTTCAAATTTCAACACTGTGTAGTAATATGCTAGTAAGCTATTTAATTTTCTTCTAGTTTTATATGGTAAAATCATAGATGTGTTGCCATCAAGTGATTTAAGTGTAGCATGTTGGAGATAGAGTTGGTGACACTGCAGAGGAAAAGTCAATCTGCAGGGCAGGGAACAAAGATGAGACCACAAAGAAAAAGACATAAAAGGGATTTATTGTGTTTAAAATGGAGGTCAGAATGCTAGTCTGAGCCCTGTGCTTGATCATCACATTCTGTTCTGTCTTCTTATTAAATTCTTCCTTTAAATTAAATTCTTCTCTCACTCTATGCCATGTGTGTGCTGTTGCAAGGACAGAGTGGCAATTACTGGGAGAACTAGCATGGATGCCAGTTAATGGAGTCAGCTACAGGAGTAAGTGGGATACCTGCCAGTGTCTGGAATGAGTGGGGGTCTTCCACAGTGGGGAAATGGTGTGTGTCCCAAAAAACAGCTTCTGGGAGTGAGAGACGTGAGTGGCATGTGAGGAGCTATTCACCAGTGAAGTGGGGCAATTACTGGCTTTGCATGGTTGGGTTTCCATAGTGGAGGAGGGGAAGCTACACGTGTGCTTTCTGTGAGAAGCTGCAAAAACCTTCCTCCATGTCCAGCAGAGCCAGGGCTAGCTGGCTCTGAGAAGGATGTGTTGATGGCCAAGGTTGGGCCAATTAGAAGTGGTGGTAATGCCTCTGTGATAGCAAAGAGGAAGGGGGAAAAATGGTATTCCATTGATGTAATTGCTGCCAGAGAAGAGCTGGAGTGAGAATATGTGAAAGGAACAGCTGTGCAGACACCAAGGTCAGCCTAGAAGGAGGAGGAGGAGGTGCTCCAGACTCTGGAACTGAAATTTTCCTGCAGCCCATGGTGAGGCAGCTGTGCCACTGCAGCCCATGCAGACCCATGGGGATGGAGAGATCCACCCGCAGCCCATGGAGGAGATCCACACTGGAGCAAGTGGATGCCTGAGAGGAGGCTGTGACCCTCTGGGAGGCCCGTGCTGGAAGCAGGGTCCTGGCAGGGACCTGCAGACCTGTGGAAAGATAAGACACTCTGGAACAGATTTCCTGGAAGGACTTACAACCCTGTGGGGAAACCTTGTGCAGCCTGTGCCTGAAGGACTGCACCCTGTGGTGGAGAACTGTTACCTGTGGGATGGATTCATTGGAGAAGTTAATGGAGAACAATCTCCTGTAGGAGGGAACCCCACACTGGAGTAGGGGAAGGACTCCTCTCCCTCAGCAACAGCAGAAACAACCTGTGATGAACTGATTATGACCCCTGTTGCGTCGTGTGGTTGAGCGATCTCCTCTCACCTCTCCCCCTGTCCACCAGAGCCACCCCTGTCAATCCTGAGGGTCTGAATTTCAATATAAGGGGTCTCTCCCTGTCACCCCAGGAGAGGGCTGCCGAGTAATTGGGCAAACCGAAACAGCCCCCCCTCCCCAAAGGGGACTGGACCCCTGCCTTGTCCTTCTGCCCCGGGTCACTCCCCCCATCCTCTGGGATTGTCCGGGGTCGCTCTGGGTCGCCCCCTCCTCCCGGGTAAATCCAGCGGCGCGCCGCATGGTCGGGATTCTGCTCGTGCTGGTTACCATGTTCGGATGCTCTTGCATGGAGCTAATAAAACCTTTCACCGAATCACAGCAGAATCGGTTTCTTTCTCCACTGATAGTCTAGCTTCTCTGCAAGCCTTGCAGTGATCTCCCTGCTCCAGCCGGTGCTACAGTTTCCAGGGTCTGCCGCCACTGCCCGACCCCGGACTTGCCTCTTGTGCTGGGCCACGTGGCCACTGCTAAGGAAGGTATCCTTGTGGAAAATAACCACAGAGCTGCCTTCCCCACGCAGCCACCACGGGGGACCTGGATCTTGGATACAGTAACACGGCATTGTTACAAACCCCCATTCCCATCTCCCTACACTGCTGGGGGGAAGGAGGGGGAGGGGAGCTGGGAAGGAGGGAAGGATGGAGGGAAGTTGTTTTAAGGTCTTATTTGTCTTATTATCCTGCTCTGATTTTGTTAGCAATAAATTCCATTAATATGTGTGAGTCTGTCTTGCCCATGACACTATTTGATGATTGATCTCTCTGTCCTTATCTCAACTCATGAACCCCTCATTACATTTTCTCTCCCCTATTCTCCTACTCCAGAGGCTGGGCAGGAAGCTGTGTCATGTTCACTGCAGGTGGTGACCACACTCTTAAAATCCCTAACATCCCTTACAATCCTAAATAATAGGCAAATAATATCCCAAAGTAAATAAGGAGATTAATTAAACACTTTCCTATGGATATTTACAATATAACCACCTCAGCTAACAGTGTCAATTAGGCTGAGTGTCTGGTGCGGGCTCTTGAGGGTTCAAGTGTCCGCAGCATCTTCAAGTGGGGTGTGCATTAGGGTGTAGTGTGCAATCACCAGCAAACTCTTCATAACCTGTGAAATTAAACAGTCCCTTTGAAAAGACAATTCATCCAACCTTAATGTGGATGGCTAAACTAGGTCAGATAAAACGCCTCAAAAGTGGCCATTTCTGCTTACCGACTATGAAGGGGGTGGGTGCCGAAAGTTCAGGTGTAACTATCTACATTGCAGATATCTGCAGTTAAGTGAGATTAATTCTATCACAGATAAGTTGCAGTGTTTAAGTCCGTGCACATAATGCTCAAACACTGCTCAAACATGTGCTTCCAACAGTCTGCACTATACAGGTGTCTAAATCATGGTTACATGCTTACTAGGCTGCAGTAATCTGAGAACATAAAGAAGAGAAATCTTCTGTTGCATAGGTTCTCACAGAGTCCACGTGATACAAGATAAATGGGAAGATTTTTTGCAGAATACATATTTCTATCAAATGTTTGAATTTGTTTAGATTAACATTTACATTATTCTTTTTGGTGTAAACACAAATTTTTCTGAAGACTTTTGTACTACACTGCATGCACCTTTTTCTGTAAATCCTCTGTTTGCTGTCTGGAATTCAATCATTTGCATCAGTAGGATCAAACAAAGATGACATTTCACAAATATGAATGATCAAATGTATTGTGCAACATATCTGTAATTTCTGTTTGGTAATTTTAATAACAAAAATTAGAAGGTTATAATTTTGGATTGCCAAAAGCAACAAAAAGGTTGTAAAGAGGGTGTTTTTTTTTTTTTTTTTAATTACTTTTATTATTTGTTTTCTTTAACTTGTATAAAACAATGGTTAAGGTTTTCATTCTGCAGAAAGCATAGAGGCTCAACCTTGTTAAACATTATTGGAGACATATATATAAATATATATTTGAATGTCAAAATGTTTTTAATATTTCTTTAGCTTAGCTAGAAATGTTCAAATAATTCACTGCTGATGAAAGAATTTTCCAGGCCAACTGGACATTAAAAATGTGTAAGGATTTATTTGTTAGAGTAACTCTTTATTGTTCTCTATTCAAAAGATAGTCTCATTTTTTAACAAAAAAACACCGAACAGTAAGGAGAAGGCTTTATTATACTACCTAATTATTACCTATAAAGATATGATGCCAATTATAATTTTTAAATGTTCTGCAAATAAGTTTCAGTAATATTTCTTTTACTGTTTTGATACAGAGTCCTACCATCACTGGCTTTTCCACATATGTTAGTCTCTATGCTGTATTCCTGTTTTTTCCAAAACTACTGTGTAACTGTTTCTCAATACTGATATATTTCTTCACACTCTAATTGGCTGAGTGGCTCAACGAAATGACAAATTTGCAAGGATTTGCATTGTAATGACACAATTACTTTTTAAAAGCTGTGCGGTCTCAATATTTTGATCACTTTTTGATCACCTCAGAGCTTTGAATAGTCCATGTGCCCAGAATATTTGTCACTAGCATAGAAGTCATCCTCACAAAACTCCTCTGCCTGAAATAAAAATGCCTCACTGTGCTCCTGAAATAGAAGATTAAAAAGTACTTTTTGGCTGGAAATTATCTGTAACCTAAAACTTTTTATATGATTCTTGATTTATGCATTTTTTTTCTGCTTTCAACCTTTTTTTCTCTCTTTATAAATAAAAACTAATGTCCTAGAATAAATATAGATTTGGGGTTTCACTGATTTCTGCATGGATCTCTTTTAACTCTTTGTCCTAGTTTGACCAGCCCAACGAAGTGAGCTGGCTAAGTTTGAGATTGGCATTTTATTAGACCAATGGGAATGCATTTCTAGTTGTTATTCCCTCTGAAAGCAGCCCGGGCAGGTCTCTTTCCTCCCGGCTGTCACAGCACACACCTCTGCCCTCTCTGCCCTGGGCTGAGTGGGGGGAGGTGGCGGCGGGCCGGGTGCGGGCTGGAACCGCTCGGCCCGGCCGGGATTCTCCGCTCCTGGAGGGGCGGGAGCGGCTGCCGAGCCCTCCCCGAGGAACCCACCGGGCCCGGCCGGGAGGGGCAAAGGAGCCGGCAGAGCCTGCAGAGCTTTTGTTCCAGTCGAACACCAAACCACGCTGGGCTGAGGCTGTGTCGGCATCGGGAGCGGCTGAGCATGGGGACAGCACCTGGATGGGCACCAAAGGAGCTGAGCATGGGGACAGCACCTGGATGGGCACCAAAGGAGCTGAGCATGGGACAGCACCTGGATGGGCACCAAAGGAGCTGAGCATGGGGACAGCACCTGGATGGGCACCAAAGGAGCTGAGCATGGGGACAGCACCTGGATGGGCACCAAAGGAGCTGAGCATGGGGACAGCACCTGGATGGGCACCAAAGGAGCTGAGCATGGGGACAGCACCTGGATGGGCACCAAAGGAGCTGAGCATGGGGACAGCACCTGGATGGGCACCAAAGGAGCTGAGCATGGGGACAGCACCTGTATAAGCACCAAAGGAGCTGAGCATGGGGACAGCACCTGGATGGGCACCAAAGGAGCTGAGCATGGGGACAGCACCTGGATGGGCACCAAAGGAGCTGTGCATGGGCACCAGCGCCAGTGTCCCCTGTAGTTCATGCTAAAGGCGACCCCGAAGCCAGGAGCAGCCCTGACCCCTGTTCCAGACTGGAGGCAACTGGCACAGCTAACATGGAGTCGACATAAGAGCATTTGGCCAGCAGAAAGAAGGAGAGCTTGTTTCTAATACAAGACTTAGATGAAATTTACTTCTTTTTTTTTTTTTTTTTTTTTCAGCATTACAAAACTTTGTACTCGAAGAACACTAATTCTCTCTTAGGCTAAGAAGGAAAAAAAAGAAAATGAATCTGTAAAAACAACCACATGAAATTGAAGTTGGTAAGAAGAGTTAGATTTTAGATTGATGGGATATTGAAAAGTTTGTCTAAAGCTTAGGCTGTAAAATTCTTTTGTGAAGCTATGGTAAAGATATACTTGATATATCAGACTTTGTGTTTTCCCCAGTAAGTTCATGGAATGCACTGGGGGTTGGTAGCATTCTAGCCACAATCACGAGCAGAGGCACCAGTGTTAGAAGTTTGATGAGAAACCTCAGCCCTGGGATAAAAGGGAAAGACCTCTGTTCCCAGAGATGAGTGAAAGGATGCTAGAACAGCTCATCCTTAAAATAGCACCCCAATAAGCTAATATAGACCAAAAGCTCAGTTGTGAGAAAAAATTAAAAGATGTGAAAGACTTCACAAAGGCAAATCTCAAGCACCTGCGGTTTGTGAGAAAATGAAGCCACAAGAGTTCTTTTCTTGTTGGGAGTTTTTCATAGCATTAGCAAAGAATACCTTTCTCTCTAAATGAACTAAATAAAGACTATTTGTAGAAGTGAAAAACTAACTGAGATTTCTAATTTTTGTTGTCTTTACATTATTAGTTAAGAGAAAAAAAGGGTTGTAGGGAGAGAGAAAGAGTGTTTTGAATGTTCCATCCTCATTCTTGTTGTTTTTCTTTCTTTTAGTGTTAGTTAATAAAGTCTTATTAGTTTTAAGCTTAAGCCTACTTTGTTTTTAATTAGAAACTTTGAAATTGGCAAAATCAAACCAAAACAAAAATTGTTTTGTCTGACCGGTTTCGAATTGAAACCACAACACTCTTGAAATTCCTTTTTAAATTATAAAAAACTTCAGTACCTCTGAAACATGGACAAAAGACATGGGGACAGATAGTTCCTTTCAATTAAAGAAGGTAGAAAAAACCCAGTTGTGTCATAAGCATTCCTGTGAAGGCAGAAGCTGCACTATATCAACCTTTCTCCTTTACTGTGGATGTTTAATTTTCTCAAGGCATTTGGTGGAGACTATTATTAGCCATATCATTCATACCCAGGTATTTATTGAGCACTTCAAAGACCTTCAAGGATCTTCTGAAGAAGTTCACAGAAGCAATGCTGGCCTGTCCCAAACACAAATCAAAATTTCCCATGTGTCCACTAATCTTTAGAAGCTTCTAGTTACTTTGCTATACACCTCAGGCTTTTCTTAAGATTTGTGTCACACTTGCCATCCTCCATTTTTCAGGCATAAATGGAATTTTAAATGAGAGATTCAAAACTATCTTCAGGCCAAATGAATTCTTACTGTTTCTTCAGGGTTTTCTACAACAGTTCCACAACAACCCCTATTTCAGATAGACCCTCAGTTGAGTCGCACCCTAACCTTCCCATTACCTCCCAAAAATATAATGTTTGATAACCTCAATGCTTTCTTTACAATTGGCAACTAAGAGAATTCATTTAACTGTCTCTGCAATGGCTGTCTCCTCTGAGTGTCCCTGTAGGGTTCAGGAAACTTAATCATTGATCTCAGAGGACTCCAGCAAGGTTTTGGCCATGGTTATTCAGACAATTTTCCTGACTTAGCATTTTCCACCATGTCTGCAGCCTAGAATTAAAACCCAATCTTTCCTAGAAGGATTCTTCAGGAGAACCAGGCAGCAAGGTTTTGCTACAGGAATGAAACTAAGATATGAGAGGGTAGGAAAGTATGAAAAAGATATGGACATAATGAAACATATCCAGCAGAGGACCACAAAGATGATGAAGGGACTAGGACATTGGTCATATGAGAGGCTAGAGAGCTGGGACTGTTTTGCTTGGAGAAAAGGCCTTGGGGGACTCTATCAATTTTTATATACACTTGGCGAGAGGAGCGAAATTCCTCTCAGTAGTCCCCACTGATGGGACAAGAGGCAATGAATATAAAATAAAACATGACATTCCACCTGAAAACAAAAAGCAACAGTAAAATCAGACTGCCCAAAGAGTTTTAAAGAGTTTCAAAACATGACTGGACACAATTGTCAACAACCTACTCTAGGTGACCCTGTTTAATTAAGTCCTTTGGATGGGAGGACATCTGAAGGATTCTTCCAACATGAGCAGTTCTGTGATTCTGCAAAAAGTTGTTGGGGATTTTTTTAATTCATTAATTTTATTTTTATGTTTTCTTACAGGTACAGACTTTAAATTCTACTGTATAGCTCTCCTCTTCTTTCAAGTTAATAGAGTGCCTCTGATCTCTTTGGACTGAGTAACAGAGGTAGTTTAACAGTAGCATAGCATTAAATTCAGGATGCTTGGCATGCTGAGTTATTTCCCTAGATGACTGTAAGCTGAGGGAGACCTAACTGAACATTTGTGACTTTGGTAGGTTCATCTATAACTAGTTAGCCTGAAATTATTACCACACAGACACAGTTTTACTCAGCAGAAATAAGCTAAGAATAGTGCTGCAGCTGTCTGCAGCAAACACTGTAGTACTAATGAATAAAACACTATCTTTTTCTTATGGAATATCTGAAACACTCATTTACATTTATATCAGTTCTATATCACTACTTATGGTTTTATTATTCTGGTTACTGTTATTGCAGTTTAACCTTGAACTTTGTTAGTCACTGAAAATAATGCTGGCAAAGAGCTTAAAGGAATTCTACCTTAGTAAATTTTCAACAGATAGAATAATAAAATATAAAATTATAGGAGTCATGCTAAATTTGTTGTTTCAACAACACCTAGGGTTCATTAACTTATGTCAAGTAGGTTCTAGTATCAGGACCAAGTTTCTTCCTGTGACTTGTTATTAAACACCAAAGGAAAAAAACCCAAAAAAACAAATCTTTTATGCTTAACACTTTCATAAGTTACCATATATTCACTTGTCTGTCAGTTCTTTGACTTCCACACAGTATACAACAGAAAGTGCTGTACTGATGGACAACTTCTGTAGTGATCCCACTGCTCTTTATCCCAAGAATCAGAAGCATGATAAGTCCTTAAAAATAACATATCTACATTTTTCAATCAGTTTTTCAGTCCATAATACTAGTTTTATCTCCTGTTTTAGGGGATTTTAGTATTTTATATATATATATATATATATATATATATATATATATATATATATATATATATATATATATATATATATATATATATATATATACGTTGCATTGACTTCCCTTAGCTAAAGGCAAGGTTACCTAAAATAAAACCAGGAAAATAAGGAAAATGCTGCAATTTAGGAAGACATCTCTCTGCTCTGTGTCATGTACTATTTGTTTCCTCTGTATTTCTGATGCTAAAATTATATCCATATATATGAATAAATAAGTTGGTTTAAAATCTATTTATTGTGCTTTTTAATTGAATTAAATAGCAGTATTTTTAAAGCCATTCATGTGACTCCAGATTGATCTCTTCTTGCACTTAACACAATTAATAATTAGCAAGTATCTTAATCTTTCAATGAAAATACTCTTCCACTACTACACCAGAAGTAATAAATGCCACTATTATCAAGAACTGGGTTCTGAGGGTAGAACTTTTCCTTCTAGAAAGCTATGGAAACATGAATACATTGCCAAGTTCACAGCATTCCTTATACAGACACTTTATTATGCATATTTTTCCAGTTTCAAGAATTCACTTAATAATTGAGTATTTATTTTAGATTATTAATATCAGAGTATTTAAACTAATGTTTTCTTGAAAGCAGCTGAATTTGTTGTTATAATTTTTGTTTACTGAAATTAAAATGAGATATACTTTTTGAAAACTAAATCATAATATTTATTGAAATTATTTATAATTTTTTTCTTCTTTCTTAAGATATATTGAAGAGAAGAAGTATTTTTCTTACTAGAAAATTCGAACAATTCATTATTCCATTATACCCTTTAGGGAAATTATTTTATATAGTCCAATACATATGAAATTCTTTGACTCTTCTGTATTCAACTTTTAATTCTATATATAAAAATTTAAAAATATAAAAACAGATAAAAGCCATTTTGAGTCTACTGCAAAAGACTTTAAAAATATTTGTAATATTTGCAACATTGTCTTGTTGCCACCATTTGATATTGTCAAAGAAATACAAAAATTTAGTTTTATATTCCTCATCTGATATTCAGAAACAATGCCTTACTGCTGAAAACCACAATTTCAGCTGTTTTAACGGGAAGATCTTTCAGTACTGCTTTATATTAAAATATGTAAAAGTGAAAAAATGCATAAATATAAACCCTTTTAGAAGATGAGGTTGATGATTTCTAAAATTTTTTACCTATTCTCCAAGAAAAGGTCTTGAACATCAGCAGTGCAATTTACTCTATGATACAGATTATGAAAATTGATAAATTAGCTAGAGAAAAATCATTACTAAGCACAACATTATTTTCTGAAACTGATATAAGAAATAAATTTCATATAATTTGTTTGCAAAATATTTTAAATTTCTCAGATAGCTCTACAATTTTTTTTTGAAAGCAAACAGGTGGACAATGGATTGTTCTTCTATGACTAAGCAAAAATAAGTGACTTTGAAACATTTTGGAAATTCTGTTTTCAATTATTAGTGGCATAGAGAAAAATATGTCGTTTTTCAGCTGAGACTTGTCTCTCCAGCCATAACAGGTGAGAAGCTGTTAGTGACACATTAAGATTTAGTGTTACCAAGAGGTTTTACTTCAGCTGAGATTAAATTCTGTTTCCTGGGTTTGTTACTAGAACTACTGTTACAATCAAATGATCTGTGTGAATAACTTTGGATAATGCATTCACAGTCATTTGATGCTTCCACTGCAGTCTAGTTTTTTTTTTTTGTTTCCAAATTTCTTATCTACAGAATATTTCCAAGCCCTATAAAATATTTTCAAGCCTCATGAACCCTTGTGGTGAGTTCCTAGGCCTGTGATTTTGCATGTATTTCTCTCATCTAGAAAGCTGACTTACAGTAGGTTGTTCTCAACTAATTTTGGGTACCTTAAGTGCCATTAATATCTCTATACCATTTTCTCCATTTTGATAAAATTATTCATCCCATAGTGAATCAAAGTGATGAACCAGTTTGAATTGACCATAACACTTGTTTTCTCACATAGAATAGGAAATAAGAAATTTGCTCGTCAGAAGGCTAAGGTCATAACCAAAGGTTATTTTTCTTCAGCAAGATTTCATTGCCTAGAATAATCTTTATGTTCATGATATCAGCTTCAACTTTTCCCTTACTCTTGTAAAAACACAGGTGAAATATGGAAGGTTCCTTAAACAAAAGTAGCGAGAAGGAAAATTCTGGTTATGCTAATAAAGGAAGTACCCCTAGTACTCATCTGAGCATGAACTCTAGTATTATTTGACTTTAAATTCTAAATAGAAAATGCTTAATTTCATATTTAAAATAATATATGATTTGTATTTAATGTCATGTTTGCTCCAGTGTGCACTGGATCAAAATTAGTACAATGACAGAAAGATTATTAATTTTTAAACTTGTAAATTATAAATTTAAAAATTATTATAAAATTATAAAATTAAATTCTATAATTTAAAATTTAAATTACATTTTATAACTTATTTGACCTAAAAATCATAAATCAAATAAACACATTTTCTTTATATTTAAATAAGATCAACTATTTTTTCTTAGACTTTATGCCTCTTTTTATACAACAGAATCAAGCAGACATTCCTAATTCACAAAAAAAAATAATAAAAAAAAGGTTCCATTTTCTATGTTTTTTCCTTAACTAAATAGAAACTAATTTACTTATCCAAACATTTCCAAGTCTAAATCTGCCTCATTCATTTAGGCAAAGAGCTTTATTGAAGGAACTGTACTGAGAATTTCACTTTCACTGAGACAAGGATTTTTGACACACGGTGCTATTCTAAGAACTCTGTTACTAAATAGCAAAATATGTGGTTGAATGAGGAAAGAATCCAAACAGATTCATGGCCAGGTAATGGAGAGAATCAGAGGCATGGAATTTTTCCTTCAAAACACTATTACCACAAAGGGTACTAGTCTTTCTTTGAAACTAGCAAAAGGGATATATTTTGTGGAAATATGATAGAAAATATATTTATGATATGCTAGTGAAAATATGAAAGTGTATCAAATCATGAGTGAAATAAAGAGAGTGGTTTAGGACTGTTTGCTCATTCTTGTCATATGAGACCTATCAGGCCTCAGACAAAGTTAGTGTGTGAACAGATAGATGCAAGTTACCAAGGCAACCACAACCCATAGCAAAAGAAGAATAAAATTATTCTATCACCTCCCCAGCTGGAGGATTTCAAAAAGAAGTGGGGACACATTGCTAAGCTTATTTCATCTTAGCAGAGGCATAAAGAATGTGGGCTGTTCCAGGTCTGATCTCAAATCTCAATGTGCCTGGCACATGTGCAATACTTCACAGTGCTGTGCTTTCTGTAACCTCTGAGTTCCTTATCTCTCTTGATCCCTATGTGAAGAATGCCTTTTATTTCTTTGACAGCATTCTGTTATCTTCTACAGAAATTCCACTTCTCCAGAAAGACAGAGGACAATCAGCAGTAAATATTTGAGGTTGCCCACATGATTATTCTTAGCCTTCCCAGCTGCAAAGTCACTTTGAGTGAATCTATCATATTCCTCTCCAAATCATCTATTTTTAACCCTTTCCTCCTAAGAATTAGTATGAATCAAGATCCAAAAGAGTCAAAGAGAGATTTTGACTCTATCAAGTGACTGTGGAGTTCCTTAACTGAAGGTTTAGTGGATAGTAAAAAAACCACATGAGATACAATGACACAAGATGAGTGAAACAGAAATCTTCTGCATATTGCTTGTGAAATACTTAACATCAATAAGTGCCTTTTATTGGCCATTTTTGGTAGCAAGATACATTCAAAATACGCTCTTTTTTTTTTTTTTTTTTTTTCTCTGATATATATTGGACATACAGATGTTCTTATAACTTCTAGAGTTAAGACATTCCATTATAAAAAGTTCTGCAGACACAATCAAACTCCCACCTGTTAACATTCAGAGTTCTCTTTAAATCATGTCAAGTAGCATTTTGTTTTCATATGTATTATAGCAAGTCCTCCTTAACTGGAATTTGGAGTTATTTTTAAAAATATGTCTGCTCATATTTGCAATGAAATGTTAAGTTTAGAAATCTCTGCTGTTATAGACTGGCCCATCATCTCATATTTGTCCCTGGAAACCTCCTCCCATACTAGGTGCACAGCCACTCTCACAGTTCTTCTTTGTTTTCAACATGATCAACAAGTTAAAGGTCTTTAGTCTCATTTTTTACATCCTCTTGAGCTGTTTAGAGTGGAAAGCAGTGCTCAACCGTCAGCAAAATATAAATTATTTGGACAATTTTGGGGTATTCTCATCGATTTACACCACGACTTTCACCTGAACCTGTCATCTCACTAACTTTTCTTGGATATGGACAAACACCGTAGGTCTTCATAACCCTTGAACAAAAATTACTTGTCAAGTTATGCTCTTAACTTTCATGCCTGCAAAGAAATCTTTCACTTTAAACATTTACTTCATTTTCCAAGAAGTTTTAAAGAGCAGAAACTGTAGTTTTGGTATTGTTATTGTTATTTTTTGATACCTGATAATGACTCCCCCAGGGACACAATATTGTGAATGCTTTTCCTTTAGTACACTACTATCATATAAAAAGCCTGCATCTTGTCTATATATTATTATAATATGGTGCTTATTGAAGCTGCTTTAGTGTTTCAGATCCAAGTCAGATTTTGTAACCTGGAGTTATTAGATTTTCTCATTTATAAAAACGATGCAGTGCAATTTTAGATGGTAACAGCAAATAGTCTATTACTGATATTTACAGCAAGCAGTAACAATGTGAAAGAAGATACTGCATCACCTAAGGCATGGTTACAATCCGTGCTCTTCATCATTTGTACAATACTTGTAAACAAAAGTGCACTGTTCTAAATCATGCTATGCTTTCAATTTTGTAGTCTGGAGGGTCACACTGGAAAAGGCTGTGAGATCTACAGAATCAGTATTTTAGTATTCATCACCTGAATAGCTTGGACTACCAGAATACTAATATGTTCTCTTCCAGGCCAGATTTGGTGGGCACTCATAGACAATGTGACAAACATGAAAAGAGAAATCAGAACTGACAATAATGAACACCACCGCAAACAGCCGCAGCTGCTAAGCAGCAAACAGACAAATATAACAAATTTATGTTCCATATGCCACAAAACTCTTTCAAGTAAATTTGGGAGCTTAGCCTTTTCCCTCTGAATCCAGTTCCAAGGAAGTCAAACCTGAATGGTGAATTGCTTAATTGCCCTCACTGGGAATACATGGAACTGGTCAGATTTGCTGCATATGACATCTTTTAGAAATGAAGTAAAAAATCAGAGTATTTCCACTGCACTGAGTGATTCTGGACTGTGTAGTGGTAATTCAGGAGTATGTCTGCGGATGAATGAGCCTTTTCTGAGTATTAACAGTCACATCAACGGCCTGAAAGAGAAAATAAACAAGTGAAATCCTGCTCTAGACTTTTATAATGCCTGAAAAACTGATTTGTTAAGTTGGGCTGGAATTATGGAATATTGTACTGAAATAATAGAATTATTAAGGTTGGAAGAGACCTTTAAGATCATTGTCCAAGCATCAAGACCACCACTGTAACCCTCAAACCACTAAACCAGATCTAGATGCCTCCTAAATACCTCCAGGGATAGTGAATCCACCGTTACCCTGAGCGACCTATTCCAATGCTTGAATACACTAAAAGTGAAAATTTTAAATCTAATATCTAATCCAAATCTCCCTCAGCTCATCTTAAGGCCATTTCCTCTGGTCCTTTCACTACAGGAACCTTAGAAGAGATCAACCCCACCTCGCTACAGCATTTTTTCAGGTAATTGTAGATAACAATGAGGTCCCTGCTGAACATCCTTTTCTCCAGGCTAAACAACCCCAGCTCCCTCAGCCATTTGTTGCAAGAAATATTTTCTAGACCCTTCATGAGCTTTGTTGCCCTTCTCCAGACAAGCTCCAGCACCTCAATATTCTTTTTTCAGTGAGGAGCCCAAAACTGAACACAGCACTCAAGTTTGCCCCACCAGTGCCGAGTACAGGAAGAAAACTAATTTTAAAAAAATTGTTGGAAAACTGATTTCTTACTACAGAGTGAGCTATAGTTCTCTTTGGTCAGAGAGAAAGATTGGAATTTGCCTGAACATCATGAGAGTTGTATGTTTTATTTACAAAATAGACAACAACACATCACTATAAATTAATATGGTATTTCCTAGCGGGCATTGAAGATAACTGAAAATTGCATTGTTTTTGATAACTACCAGAAATGAATAAAACATTCCTCTTAAAGAAATTAGGTGGCTAGTTCATTAAGCCACGTTTGCTTGAATTTTGCATTCACTTTAGATCAATTTTAATGTCTAAATATGTTTGATCAAATCCCTACTGAAAACTAATCCTAAACTATATTCTATTTTCATTGCTGTGGATGTAGTACTCGTAATCATATATACATCTGAGTGGTGACCTATGACCATTTATACTGTGAAATTGTTAACACTTGTGTTTTTTTTGGATTGGGTCAGCTAATTTTCCAAGCACGTCACAGGACAAAACATGTGCCAGGGACCAACTGCAATTGTGTATGTGGATCCAGACTCCCTGTTCTGCACAATGGAGTGTTCAGCTGTGTGCACACAAGCCATGCCATGCCAGGTCATCTCAAGGCAAGAGAGGGGCCCTTGAATATTTTATTTTAACAAAGACATAGTGCATGAACTGTTTTTACCACAATCAGAAGGAAAGCACAGGCTGGGTAGCTTATTAATGTCGAATATAATGTCAAGATAATTTTGAAGGTAATTTTTCTTCTTTTCAGTCCTGAAGACACCATCTCTGAATTAGAATGAAAAGTATTGCCTTTTCCATATACCTGCATCTCAGTGTTACTTGTGACTCTCCTTTTGCACTTTGACATTTCTCCTATTGTCTCAATCAGTACTGCCTCCCTAATCCCCTACTCTCTCATCTGTACCTTGCTGGAACATTAAGTTCTACAGCAAGTCAGCAGAATTTTTCAGGAACTTGTCACTTCATACCATGCCTACCTATTCAGTACAATCATAACAAGAATGAATGTACCAAGAAAAGCCTTTTTTTGAACCTATGTCTATGTGGGCTTGCTGCTATTGTACATACTGAGTGAAAATGTTTTGTTTTGTATATATAGCCTGATATATCTGTGCTATTGTATTTGATACCATTGTAACTGTTGATACACAGAAGGAAAATGAAAATAATAAATTTCTCTTACAGTTCTGAGATATAAATGATGCTATGGACCATGGAGACCCATGGCAGTTTTTATAAGTCTGTACCCTGAGGCAGGGAATAATCTCAAATACAGGGGCTAGTCTTCCTCCATAGATCTATGAGAAAACAACAGTACTTTTACAAGCTTATCATTCCCCTGTACACAGACTTAGCAACCAATGGCCCAAGAGTCAGAGAATCTGGGATACAAGACTGTTTATGATATCATCATCAGAAATCAGTTATAGTGGTGTCCTCTTCTTTACTGGTGCTATTTTCAGATATGATTGCCTGCCCATATGTGAACTGGTTCACTGTGGTATTAACAGGCAATTCAGAAATTTGAAAATGCAGCATTAAATTATCAAAATTGAAAAATTACCTTTCAATTATCTTAGAAGTTTAAATGCAGTTGTACAACAATATGTCCAACTATCATGAAAATTAAAAAATCACAGAAAATACTGTTTTCTTTCAAAAATCTAGCCCCTCATAAATAATAAAGAAGCCAAAATTCAGTTTATTTTGTCCCTATCTGTATTTTCATATGTTTACAGTTAAAGAGGTATTTTTTTACTATGTTGTCTGCAAAGTTCTCTGTGTTCTTACAAGATCAGGGAAATTTATTCCCTAAAGTTACAGAAAAGTGAAATTTTGTAAGTTACACTGAGCTCTAGTTGACAGTGAATCTAGGGTGATGGTATTCTAACTCCATTATCCTGTCATGTTTAAGAAAATATTCATGTCATATTTCATCTGAGCTATTTTTGTACACATTTCTTCTTCACTTTTACATTCTTGAGAAAGATTAAAAAAATCGAACTATATTTAATCTTATTATATTCCTTCCTTCCCATTTGAACATGATCTCTGAGATCTCAATTATTTTAGCATTTAGGTTCCAATGATGCTTATTCTATGCTCGCTTGTTGCATTATTTTCAGCACCACAATTGTGTTTGCTGTTAAATTTAAAAACCTATTTAAATTAGCTTGTCATCCCTACTATTTTGCAGTTCTACATGAATGACCAGTTTTCATACTGAGCATGACAATATCTAAATCTAAATGCATATATGTTTTGTGCTCATACTGCTAGTCAAATTAAATTCAGGAAATTTATCTTCTCAGTATGAAGCAAGACCCATCTTTATAGTACTTAAATATTGCTTGCAATAAAAGCTTATTTCAACTTGCTTTTCTGATAATATAGGAACAACTTTAAATGTATGTACTCAAGTTCATTTTTGTATATATATATATATAAATATATATATATATGCACAAAAAGATATATGCATGTGTATAAATACTTTATGCTTTTAAAAGTTTTTATGCCCATGTGAGAGAAGAAAAAAATGAACGAAAATTTTAAGAAATGCCAAACTAGCTTACATGATTATATACATAATACAAAACCAAAACAAAAAACAAATTATGAACCATTGACTGGAGGGCTCCACCGGAATTTAGGAAACTCAGGCATCAGTCTAATTCTGTCAGTGATCATGTGATCCTCAATAGCCCAGAGAATAGCAATCCTGTAAACTTGAAAAGTTTGCCTTAACCTTTATGCATTGCTGCATTCCTATCTTCAAAATAAAAATAATTCTATACACAAAATAACGTCAACAACACCTTGTTAATACATGTTAAACATACGTGTGAAGCATATCAATCTCTTCATAGTTAGTTGTTACTCTGCTATTTTCCTTAACTATGTGAAAAGTAAAATGTTCTTTTTGGCTGCATACATTAGAACCAGATCCATCAACTACAAGTAAAAGGAGAATTTCCTGGCTTGTGGAACCTCTGTCTGTTCTAAAAAAGTTTCATCTTTAAATGAATATTTTTTGACTCATTAACTGTTCTAGAAGTAATATTTAATTTTCTCTTCTTCCACAAAATATCTTAAGCTTCCAGAGCCATGCCTTCATTGGTGGCCTAACCAGTCCTGGTGTCTTTGTGTATGTGGGCACAACCACAGCCAGGAGGGTCTGTCTGTGTCTTCACTAGTCCTATTGTTTCAGTTTGGGTTTGCCAATTTGAAGTTTCCCAATTAAGAGCAAAGCAGGCTTAAGCTTAAAAGTAATAAAACTTTATTAACTAACACTAAAATGGAAAAAACCCCAAGAATCAGAATGAAACCTTCAAAACACTCCTTCTCCCTCCCCACACCTTCTTTTTCCCAACCAACAATGTGAAAAGAACAACACTCAGAAATCTCAGTCAGTTTTCCACCTCTAAACCAGTCTTCTTCAGTTCACTTAGGGAGGGAAGCGCCTCTCGTTTGCTATGGAAAATTCCGCCACAAGAAAACAGTTCTCCTGTGGTTCCAATCTTCATGAACAGCAGCCACCTGGAAGATCTGAATTCATGAATCTCCTCCCAGGTTCAATTGTGCCTCTGGGCCACATCGATATATGGGGTTCATTTTAAAGATTAACTGTTCAAAGCAAAGATTCTCTTTATCTGTCTTTGAGATCACCTTTATCTCAGGGAACAGAGATTCACTTCTTTCAGGGCAAAGAGTCTCTATCACTTCATCGCTCTGCTCAATTTCTCATGAAATCAACGGCTTTATAAACATTTCCTTCCTTTGCTCAGGTTTATAATTTGAACTCTCCATCTTCCCCATACTATTCTATAGTTTAAAGGAAATATCTCAATATATCATAGTCAATCACCATAGCTTATAAGAGTCTTTTCAGTCTGAAACCAGCTGCCTATACTCCTTCCATCTGGACCTTCACTCCTTCTTGACTGACCTTGATGCCTTCATGTGGTCTCTCTCAAAGCTGTGCTGAAGGGGGGGGGGGGGGCAGATCTCAGAAGGCCAGTGTCAAAAGGCAGCCAGGAAAAAGTTGGGCAGATCCTCAGATCCCCTTTTCCACCCCTCAGTCTTATTAGGGTGGCCTGGCCTGCAGCCAGGATTCTTCCCCTCTCTGCCCAGAGTTAAACAGAAGCAGAACCCAGCCTGGACAGCAGCAGAGCACAACTTTGTGCCAGCAGATGTTCCCAAAATCAGCTGAGCCCTACCTGGCCTGTGTGGCCCTCCCCCCCCCTCCTCCCACTCTGCCCAGGGCCGAGAGGGGAAGGTGTTCTCTCTCCAACAGCTGGAACAAAAAGGAAGCTTCCCAGGCTTCCTTCCTTTGAAATGTAATAACAACCAGAAACAAAATGCTTTCCCGTTGGTCCAGTAAAATGCCAATCTCAAAACCAGCCAGCTCACCTCTGTGGGCTGGTCAAACTAGCACACCTACTGAAGGTGCTAATAAACTATGGTGTCTCTTACCAACCCCTCTGGGGCCTCCCTCTTTCCCATCGTGTGTGTGTTTGTGTGTGTGTATGCTGGTAACATCCCCTACTGTTCCTGGCTGGATGTGATGCAGGGAACCAGACCTGACTCCCATTGTTACACTGTGTTTTTGTGTTTTACTACTTATAACTTTTGCATATTTATTTTCCAAATTTATTGAGACTTCGTGGGTCGGTGGCAGTGTTTTTTCTTGCTATGACATATGCATACTTTACAACAAAGACAGTGGGTCAGAACATGTAGAAACAGAAAAGCAGGCATATTTAGCTGAATTCAGAAAATGAAAGCAATGGGAACATATCTTGCTCTTGTTTTTTCAATAATTTGGCTTATGTTGTCATGAACCAGGTATATAAGTGAAAATGTTGTGTGATATGCTAATAGATAAGTTTTATGAGAAGTATATTTTTTTTTTCTTTTCAAACTCATGTATTTTCCCTCCTGCTTGCTACTTATAATAGACAAGATGATAGGAATTTTAATAGTGAATGGATGGTGAATCATTGAAGGTGGATTACAAGAGACAATAAAACATATGCTTTTATTTAAGTTATTTTAATAAAACTGTTTTATCATAGTAAGAAAGAATAATGAACATATTAAATATACTGTATGAGGTTTACAGTGTATATAAATCAGTTTCTGATACAACTTTTTGTCATATTACCATCTTAAAAAGTAGCTTGTTTGGTGAAATGAAAATGGCCATTTAAAAGATGAAGGAAGTACATATAGGGCAAAATTACCTAAGGCATTACATCTTCAGTATTCAAGTTTAAAACAGAAGGAAAACAAAGCTGCAGATTTTGTCTCAACAAGACAAAAAAACCCAAGACAAGATAAATTACAAGGAGGACTGTTTCTTATGTCAAAGTTATAAAAAATCTGTATGGATAATTGATACAGTACCCAAGTAGATTAATTTGAATGTAAATTTAATTCATACAAAACTGAGAAGTGAAATTTTCCTGAAATATATCCCTTATCTGTCAAAGAAGACAGTCTTTAAGGAGTCACCTTTTTAGATTTAAAATGCTATATTAAGATCAGTGGGTAGATTTCCTCTTTCTAACATTCCTCACTCTATTATCCACAAAAACAGTAATGCCTTTCTGGGGTTATCTTAAAAAAAAATTATTACTTGTTGTCAATATCATAAGTTATAAAAATTTCTTTTTCTGTTTGCTTTTCTGAATGGGTGTTTTTTGCCTTTGGAAAAGCTTTTACCTCCTCAACTGGAAAGATTTTTCCATACTAAAAAAGAGAAGACAAAGATAGAGATAAGCAGAAATCCATCAGTCCAAGGTAAAAAGAATATGTCATTGAGAAGAAATAAGAATGTCGACAGAAAAAAAAGAATTCAAGTGCCAAAGAATGCTGAAGATCTACATCAAGTTATAAATAGAACAATTCTGAAATAACATCTTGTATCCTAAGGGTTAAATCTCTTTTTGAAGTTGTCCTGGTTGCAGAAGTTCAGCACTATGTGACTGCTATTCTACTGCCCTCTCAGTAATGACAAATTGCTAATTCCCAGTAGCTGCCCAGTGAGAACACAAGCCCTCAGGCTACAAGCTGGGTGTAAAATGAGAAGAGTTAAACCCCACAAGGTGGGGTAGTGTTTCTTCACCTTTAGGAGTCATCTCTGTTAATGGGCCATCATGAACTGAATGAATAGACAGCTCCAGTTACCATCAAGGACTCAAAAAATATCCTGTGGTTCATAGGACATCATTCCATCTTGAAACCTCCCTGCCCTGGGGTGGTACCACCTGAACCTGACTGCATGTAAGCCTGAGCTTTGTGGATTTGGGACACTGTCATTTCTGGACAGACGCAGAGGAGGACCAGACCTTCCACAGGATCACCGTTTTAGACACTGCTTCAACCATCAGTTCAACAGGGCTGCACAGTCCACTTAACTGGACTGTGACCACCACCATGACCAACAGTAGCCAGGTCATACTCTGACTTTGTGGGCATAAGCCAGTTTTTCTGTATCATTACATTTATTGCAATCTTTCTATTAAATTATAACTATGACCTGGAATCTCTCTCAAAATGTTTGTGTGGGTTCGATTTCTCCCAAATTTTTATGCATGCTAAGATGTTTCTGACACTTACGGCTTAGGAAAGAAGTCGTCACAAAACTTTCATTTAGTGGTAGAAAAATTAAAGTTGTTTCCCTTTTTGTTTGTTTTTTTTTTTTTGT
The DNA here is from genome assembly GCA_032173965.1 of Sitta carolinensis. NCBI lineage: Eukaryota > Metazoa > Chordata > Aves > Passeriformes > Sittidae > Sitta > Sitta carolinensis. The sequence continues at coordinate 21,142,327 of JAVUNC010000004.1, read as the reverse complement.
TTTTTGGTTTTTTGTTGTTTTGTTTTGTTTTGTTTTTTGTTTGTTTGTTTGTTTGTTTTTCAACAAAAGTTTGTTCCAGGTAGGATAAAGTAGGCAAAATTAGTTCCTTCTAAAGAAGCAAGAAAAACAAAAATAGTGTGGCCAACAGGACTAGGGAAGTGATTATCCCTCTGTACTCAAGCACAGGTGAGGTCACACCTAAAGTGTTTGCATTCAGTTCTGGGTCCTTCACTATCAAAAAGACATTGAGATACTGAAGTGACTCCAGAGAAGGGCAATGAAGATGGTAAATGGTCTGGAGTACAAATCTTATGTACAACAACTGAGGCAGCTGAGGTTATTTAGTCTGGAGAAAAGGAAGCTCAGAGGAAACATTGCTCCTGCATCTACATGAAAAGATGTAGGCAACCAGCAACAGGACATGAGGACATAGTCTCAAGCTGTGCCAAAGGAGGATCAGGTCAAATATCAGGAAGAATTTCTTCACTGAGAAAGTGGTCTAGCTTTGGAACCTGCTGTACAATATGGTGGAGACACCATTCTTAAAGTATTTGAGAAATGACTGGATATGATACTTGCTGCTATGGTTCAGTTTATATGATGGTGTTTCATCAAAGGTTGGACTTGGTGATCTCAGAGGCCTTTTCCAACCTTACTAATTTGATCTTATGATTCTATAAAAATTAAAATATCTAGAAAGCTCAGAACTTCAGAATCACACTAGAGAAAGGAACAAAATATCAGGTTGCTTTTGTTTTTACTTCGTTTTGCTTTAAAAGTACACCTTTTCACATATTGCAACAGAGTGTTCAGATACACAAAGTAACAAAAGGAATAAGAGTCCTACATGACACACAGAGGTAATAAATCATTCTGCTCTTTCAGTCAGCTGAGCCTGTATCACTTCTTCAAATTGCCTTGTGCATTCACTGCAACCTGCCATCACTACTTTCTATCTGGATGGTGTTTCAGGCAGATAGCCCCCTTTAAACCTCAGCCTTAGCCAATCACTGAAGACATCAAGCAGCTGCATTCTCAATGTCAACTGAAACACAGCCATAGAGTCAAGTGCCATTAGTGAACATCTGGCAATAAAAGACAAGCAATTTCAGTATCTCTGCTAGTGAAAATATAGGCACATCAAGTTTTTCTCCCTTCATAATACACTGTCACAGCAACTCTTCTCCAAGAACTCTGTCTATATATTGCACACTAAATATTTTCTTTCTCACACCTACCTATTGCCAAAATACAGTATGGGACATTGTTAGTAATTCACTTCTCTTTACTGACAGTACAATATTATTCCTCCCTATTAGACTACTTTTCATTCATTCTTTTAGTAATTCTGATTTTTGAAGAGGGAGCTGGGGGTGGAGAGAAAGGTGGAAAAGATTATTTTTTCCTGATTGCTTTTTCTTTAATTTAGATATTTTTCTTGATCACTACACATCAGGTTTGCCACTGTGAATATCAGTCTTCAGCATCATACTGTTAGGCAGCACATTTATTTGAGTTCCGATCTTTTCAGGTTTCCATAGTAACTGGTGCTTAGTACAGACCACTTGATTAAACAAAGCCAATGTACCTCTGAAAAATGGACAGATCTGGATTTATACAAAAATAAATGTATAGATCTACATATATAAAAATCTGTATAAATACATATAATATCATGTTGATATATTATATGTATATACATACACCTATACATATATATATATACACATATATATACATAATATTATACAAATATTAACTGTATGCAGAACATTGAGTGATATATATACCATACATTAGGACTAAAAGTAAAGAATAAAGTACAAAGTATACAAAAATATTAATTATAAAGACCTTTCCACCAGAAAAATGAAGAAACAAGTTCAAGAGAAGTTCAGTCATTTTCTCCTAGAAGTTCAATAACTGCACTGTCACTTGTCACTGAGTCTGCTGTTATTCATAATACTTACTGGCAAAAGAGTACCAGCTATCTAATATACCCATGCACAACCGTAAGAAAGCAACGGTTGACTTTATCCAACTAATTTATAGCACACATTAAATAAATTGGCAAATGTCTGTTCAATTATTTGTGCTGCCATCAGGATACCTGTTGTATTAGATTCCTCAGTTGATTGCCTTAAAACAGCTCTTGTAAGAGGGGCATTGCGATCAAACTACTTTCTTGATCTGGTCAACAGAAAGCCACCAAAACCCTTAATCAACCAATGCATCAACCCTTAATGCACTCACTAATGCAATATTTTGTATAGTTCAGTTTTCAACCTGCAAAAGGGAAAGACAAATTAAATATAGGATCTGAGAATGACAGAAATGTCATAAATGGTGCAGATGTAAAGTTATTCAGCCCAGACTGGTAAAGATGTAAGTGAGGGGAAATATGACAGTTGCCTATAAAATCTGTGGGTTGTCTGGTTCAATGAGTGGGAAGCAAATGTAAACCCAAGAAATTAGTTCTCTGCCATACAATTTCTGATACAGGCCAGGATGTCTTAGGCCTTCTTGGCCACCTGGGCACATGCTAGCTCATGTTCAGCTGCTGTTGACCAGCATCACCAGGTCCTTTTCTGCTTGGAGGATTTTCAGCCACTCGTCTCCCAGTCTGTAGCACTGCATAGGGTGGTTGTGATCCAAGTGCAGGATCCAGCACTTGGCCTCATTCAACTTCGTTCTGTTGTCCTTGGCGCATCAATCCGGCCTGTCCAGATCCCTCTGTAGAGCTTTCCTACCCTCCAGCAGATCAACACTCATGCCTGATTTGGGGTCACATGAAAATTGACCTGCAATGACCTCTTCCAGGTCATTGAAAAATATGTTAAACAGGACTGACTGGGGAACACTCACTGCTGGCCACCAGCCTGGATTTTACTCCATTCACACTTTGTGGTCTGACAAATTACCCAGATTTTACCCATAAAGGAAGAAGTCCATCCAAGGCCTAAGCAGCCTATTTCTCCAGAAGGACACTGTGGGAAAAGGCATAAAAATTCTTTTAAGAATCTGGATAGAAACCTTTTATTGATAGCATGATCTAGGTGCAATCTCTGGTTCTACCAAACCAGAGGAAGTTGTGCTCTGTTTGTATTCTATTCTTAGGTTCTATCTTACATTTCAGTTATTTACTGAAGTATATGTTGAGACATACTTACTATACTTAATAGATATAACTATTAAGCTGAATAGAGGTTTACTTTGAGCCAGTAAGGACATTTTTATACTTTTGTGTAACTAAGTTCATGCTCACTCATATTCAGCTTGCCAATTACCACGACCTACAAGTCCCTTTTTGTGGCACTGTTTTCCAGCATCTCATTCCCCAGTCTGTCCAGACTTCCAGGGTTACCCCATCCCAGGTGCAGGATCCAACACTTTCCTTTGTTGAACTTTACATGCTTGGCAATTGCTTGATCCAATAAATTTTTGTGGTGCCTTTGCAGGGCCTCTGTGCTTTAAGGGAATCAACAGCTCCTCCCAGTTTTGTATCACCTTGGAACTTGCTCAGTATCCATTCCAGTCCTGTGTCCAAGTCATTTATGGGGATGTGGGAGAGAACTGGGCTGAGGATGGAGTCCTGTGGGATCCCACTAGTGACAGGTCCCCAGCTAGATGTTGAAGAGAGGTTATTTTTGAATTTTTCAAGACACACAAAGACCCACCCACTCATGCATCTACCACATAACCCCTGATGAAAATGGGTCTTAAAGGGATGGGCTGTTTCTTTAAGAACATTTTGATGGTTTTAGTTGTAATTTTTATTGTTTTACTTATGTTTTCCTGTCTATTATGTTACTCATGAAGGTCCTTAGGGAGCATCTTTTAAGTGAAGAAAAAGGGGGAGTTATGGAGGTGTGCAACATCCACCGCCTGCCCCGCTCAGCCCTGGAAGGGCAGTGATAGTCAAAGGGAAATTCACTCCTAAGTTAGGATGACATGAGTGTCTTTCCCATGGGCCTTTGCAGTTGCATGCAAATCTTTGAAGTTCTATTGGTCTACTCAGTTGATGTCACCGTTGCTCTCTCAGTTCAGCCCCCTTGTTACCTTATATGGTTACCTTCCCTGTTCACCCATTGGCTCCATTTTACAGCAGGGTTCTGCCCCCACTACCCCATTGGCCGTTACCCTTTGCGCCGCCTTTGTACCGCCCCTTTGCCCTCAGCCCATTGGACCCTGGACCTTGCTCCACCCCTGCTAACCCCTGTTTAAACCTGGACCCTCAGATGTTTTCTGTCTTTTATCCCTGGACATTTTCAGTGTGTGGGGAATAAACTGCCGCTGGATACCCATACAAAGACCCTTCCTGCTTGAATCATTGACTTCGCAGTAGTGCATGAGTGCAGCCAGTGTGTGCTTACCTGCCTGTGTGTGGGGGTGCTGGCCTGCTTGACATGGCTCCATTCATTGAGACGCTTCTCAGGAAGGTAGTGGCCCTTGACCATCCACACCCGCCACTACATGATGTCACCCCAGTCAGTCACTATAACCTTTTGCACCTGACCTGTGAGCCAGTCGCTCACCCACCACATGATGGGTTTATCCAGCTGAGTGCTGGACATTATTTCCAGAAGGATGCTAAGAGAAACAATATTGAAAGTATTGCAGAAATCCAAAAAGACCACACCAAGTGACTTCCCTTGATCCACAAGGCATATTACCTTGTCATAAAAGGACTCCGAGTTTGATAAGCAGGACTTTCCTGTCATGAAGCTGTGCTGGCTGTAATCAGCGACTGCATTGTCTTTTTGGTGTTTTCCGTTAACCCCCAGAATAAACTTTTCCATAACTTTACCAGGCACTAAAGTAAGAGTGACAGGCCTGTATTTTCTGGGGGGCTTCTTCTTGCCCTTCTTGAAAACTGGGACAATGTTCACCAGCTTCCAGTTAGCTGGGACTTCTCCAGACTCTAAAGACTGGTCAAAAATAATTGAGAGAGATTTTGCCATGACATGAGGCAGCCCTTTGCAGATTCCTGGATGAATCCTATCAGGACTCATAAGTCTGTAGTGATCCAGTGAAGCAGCAGATCCTGCATAATTTCAGGGTTGACTGAGAGTTGATCATATTTAATTACATATCTTCTGCCTAATGTTTTTTTCTGTTGAGCAAATTCAACAAAAATCAGATAGGAGAAGTATCAAAAATAATCAGTGTCAATGCATTAACCATTGGCGAAATGAATAGAAAATAGATAGATGTTCCTTAGTATTCTGCTATGATATTCAATGTATTAGTAATGGAAATTGCCTTAACATATTGTCATATTTTTAATATTTGCTATTATCAGCCAGTTATGAAATAGAAAACCATCCTTTTGTCAGTCACATTGATCTTTCAGATTGGTTTCATACATGCAAGGAATATAACCAGGATTTGTTCAGCTGTATAAGAAAGCTGACAGTTAACATGTAATGTCATACATATGACAGATCTTAACAGATTGCATTTCCCATTTTTGTTTTCTATGGGAAATGAATCAGAATTCAAGCAATTTCACACCTGAAAGAAAATGTTTTTATTTACAACACTAAACTGAACAAAGTAATACATACACCATTTCAGAGCAGTTCATAGTATAATCAGAACCTATCAGATCATTATACAAGTAGTATAATCAGAACCATAATATACTGAACCTGCTTAAGATTAATTTTTACATACTTTATCTTCCATTTCAGCTTAGCAAAAAACCAATACATCAGTGTGTTATCACCATCATTCTCATTCCAAATCCAAAACACAGAACTGTAACAGCCACTGAGGAGAAATTAACTCTCTCTCAGTTCAGACCAGGAAAAATTTTGCCAGATTTTTGGAAGCAGTACTTCACATTGAAGAAACCCCTGAAACAAGCTAATCTTAGTATACTGAGCATCTGGGTTGTTCAGGGGGTTTTTGAGTTAAATTGAATTTTCGATGAGCTGTATTAAAACACAGATTCTAAAATCAAGATGCAAGTCTTCAAAATTGCCCTTTTTGAAATGTGCAATGACTTAATTTCTGAAGTCTTCTTATCTTTTATCATTAAAATTTCCTAGGAATCTGAAATTTTACATGTGTTTGTAGCCCCAGCACTTCAAGTCATGACTTAATTATAAATGGGGCTGCAACAGCAAAACGACTTCACCAAGTCTTGTTCACTTACCTCCTAAAGGATTAGTCACTTGTTTTGGCACAGTCTGTTGCATATTTATGTATAGAAATATAACCAGTTCCTTGAGTTGATTTCCAGTGTGGATTTAGAATCATGTTGACACAGCTGAGAAAATGGTATGCTGCTTTACAGATGTGAATGCCTGTCCATGATCACACAGTTTTGCTGTTCAATTCTCAAAAATATTTCCTGATTTTACCAGCCTGTAAAATCTGTGGGTCTATACATTTTATAGGCTCAATAATTCAGCAGAAGTTCATGAGTAATTCTGGATGGATTGACTCTGTCACTCTGTATCTGAGTGGTTAGAGGGAGGAATGGATTGCATAATGGATTCTCTCCCCTTGCCAAAAACTGGACATGTATTTTTCACAAAGCCTTGTTCACACAATATTTTTAATCAAGCTGTGGAACAAATATTGGACAGTCTTGTCCCCATCTTTAGAGGATTACTGTAGCTACTAGACACTATGTTCAGCCTTGTTTTCCTTCTCTGGCCAAATTAGTTTTCACCTTTTTATACAAAGTAGAACAAGTTCAGTCAAAACGTATATCTTTTCTATACTACATAACTGAAAGATGAAAAAAACTTTCAGGAAAATGAGACTAAACTGTGATTATTTTAGTCCCACCACAAGATATAATTATCAGCAGATTTTTTACAACACAGATAAGTTTTCTATCGACTAATTAATTGCTTAAAATTTATCTTTGTAAAAATAAGTTTAAAGATAACTTAGCATAGCTATACAAAACAGACCTTGAGTGACCACTTAGAGCATTTTCTTCACTTCAAATCATATTTTCTCAAAAAATCATGATTGACTAAATGAATATTTAAAAGGCAAGATGTACACCTTTACCTGTGCAGGCTCCCAGCACTGTAAACAGTTCTGAGGCAACCAATTTCTCCCATGCTGTTTAGGCATGTAATTAAAGTACTGACTTTGGGGTGTCTGCCTTCATGACTGCAATACTTTATTTTTAGAAGTATGAAGAAAACACTGAGGATTTCAGCAAATATGTAGCTAAGTATCTTCTTAGGATACTTGGAAGTATCTAGTTATACACTACCCTAAAACTCCTACTAGCTATACAAATACCTATTTTCTCTTTTACAAAACTCTTCATCCCTGTAAAAACACTTGATTCTAATTTTTAAACAAATATCATTAAAAAGAACAAAAGTAAAAACCACCCTTGCAACTATCCATTGCAGCTGATTTCTAGTTCTCTACTTTTCAGTCTAGAAGCACTTTAGGAAATTAATTACATAGCACAGTAAGCTTCAACAATCCTATGAGCCCAAACTTTGTGTAAGCATTTTCTGCTAGCTATTACTTTGCACATCTATTCCTGGTAGTGTAAATCTTGATTACTATAGCTTGCTTCTTAGTAGATATTATATATCTTTCTGTTAATATCTTCAAGAGTCTTGCTGCACTCAATTTCATGCAGCTTACTGAAACTTCACATTAAGAAGTTAAAATTAATAAAATCATGCACCAACACATTTTATTTACTGTCTTTAAACAAATTCTCGGATCTGAAATCAACTGTGTAAGTACTGCTCTACAGCTAAAAGAAGTGAAATATGCCTATGTCCCTCTTATAGGTAAATCTCAAACTGGGCAATGAAAAACAGGGCTGCATTAGCCTGGGGGTAAAGTGTTAGATAAAGAGAAAAAGATGGCAACAAAATAACAAAAAATGGTAGCAGGAGTGAAGAAGCAAGATGCTGTTGAAATTTATGACAGCAGAGTGGAGAATTAAGTCCTGCAGCAGAAATATAGGCATGGCAGTCTGAGGGTGCAGCCAGGACAAACTTCTCAAAGGAAGGGCAACCGGGAGCCAAGAGTCTCAATGGGTCAGGCAGGAGCAGTGTTCTCACCACCAAAAGATGCAATCCCACAGCATTTGAGCAAAGGTAAGGTAACATGTCTGGAGACAGGAATCTGTATCAGACACAATCCAGTAATAGTCAGGCAAGTTCACAGTATCAAAGCAGGTCTAAGATCAAGCTGTGACTCACATCAGCAAGCCAAAATGACAAAATCAGCAAGGTACGTGCACAGGCATAGGGACACACAGACTACAGTTCAGAGAAAGAATAAGGGTGACAGTTTTACTACACCTTGCAAGGGAGGTCAGTATACTGTAGACATATTTTACCACTGTTCTTACACAGCTGTATCCACCACAGTCTGACCCCAGGTTACATTGATATGTCTCAACAAGATAACCTTGAGTTCAGCACAAACTCCTGAGAAGTGAAGAAAGAGGTGACAAAGACCATTGCTGATCTTAGAGCCCTAACAGACAAACTTTCATGGTTTTGAAAACAAATAATAGAAGGTAAGAGGAGGATAGTATGTGATAAACAAGGAAGAAATAGAAAGGTAGTTGTAGGTCTAGTTTTATTTTAAAGATAGAGTAACCAAACTGAGAAAGTAGTAATAAAAGCTGAAATCCTTAAACTATAAAGGCAGGAAAAAAGGAAAGTTGATTTATTTTATTTTTAGACCCTTTGGATCTTGTCTTATCTTGCATTACTGATGTGTGGTAAATTTTAGACAGCTGTCAGACCTGCTTTACAAGTGGGGAAAAAATAAAAAAAAAGAACTATATATGCTGGGGTTTACCTATATACTACATGAAAAAAAATGGTGTAGTAGTTTTGAGATGTGCAAGTACTCCAGTTAGTTACAAGAAAGATAATTCTGATAATCTTACACAGACAAGAAGAAAAGACCAACATGAAAGGAGTTCAGGAAGACAGCAGATGTAATATACCACTCTTTCAGTTACAAACTAAAGTTACAAATACATAGAGAATTAGAGAAGTTTGTATACCTGAATGTCTGCACAGTCTATTCACATTCAGGTCAAGTGTTCAGGCTTTCTGCAAAGAAAGTTATTTTCACCAAAGATGTCAGCTTAATCTGGGTATGTAGATATGGTTTGTTCATAGGGTCTGTACACAGTGCAGAAATTTGATTTGTTTGTCTTAATCCCCTACTCAAATTGGTAGTTCATATGTTATACAAATGCATTAGTAATTATTTTTTCATTTGTACAGGTAATAAATTAATGACATTATTTAAAACTGAATTATTTTTCCTTATCTTCTGCTTTTTTTCTCTTTCTCTTTTTCTGTTTCCTTCTTACCCTTTTTCCCCCTTATGTTTATCTCAATTATCCAGTTTTCCTAGATTTCTATTTCTCTAAGACAGCAAAGGAATAGCAGTTTAATGAATTTCTTTTCCTCTGCATCAGGAAGAAATTCTTATGATGGCTGATTATTGGAGTTTAACAAAATTCAGGTACTCATTCAAAGAATTACCTTCTACTTTATTTTCCCTTTCCTCCAGCCAATCGATCATAAACTGCTGCTCCTTAATTGCTCTGAAAATGTACATTGATATTGATTTTAAAATTAAATGGGCACCTAAGTCTCTTACTGAGTTTATTTACAATTTAAGGTACTGTTCAACATGAATAAGTGTATTAGAACCAGATGTTAAAGAATTAGAAGTTTCTTTGTTATTTCTTGATCAATTATGATCAAGAAATAAAATGTAATTTGGGCAACATGTGTAACTTTCTCATTTTATTTTGTCAATAAAAACACTAGTTTGTAGAAAACAAACTAGCAAGAGTTTTCAAACGACATTAGAGTGTGATTATTTACTGTACAGTTTGTATTATTTGCTTTTAGCTTGCATTATTATTGATTAGACAACACTTTTATGTGGGAACCAGGACATCCCTCTGGCTGTCCTGGAGGATTTGTAAGTTACAAGAATTTAGATAGAATGATAATTAACATATCACAGGGTGAAAAAGTAAAATTTTTGGGTTTTATAATGTGAGTTTAAGGGACAAAGATGGAGAATTTTGGGTGTGTCCCTTTCTCCTTCTTCGTCTCATGTTCTCCATCTTCTGCTGTGATGGTGCCACTTTTAATTGGTTTAGAGTAAAGGTACACTGTTTGATGTGGTTCATAGGTATTGGAGAGGTGTTGTAAATAAAGCATACATAATTTTTAGTATAAAAGATAATGCTGTCTCAGGGGCAGGGGAGTTCTGTCACAACCTGGCCTGCAAAAAAGATCTCAGCACCCAGAGCCCCAAATACATGGTAACAAGAATAAACGATCCTTGAAAGAACAAGAGAACAGACGATCTCAACCTCTTCTTCAGTCACTGGGCTGGCGGAAACAGAGACTTTAACAGAGACAGAGACAAATTCAAACTCAGGTTCAGAAACAACAAAATAAAAACCATTTTTTAAAAAACCCGATACTTTTACACTAGCCTGTGAATCTAATCCATCCCACTAATGCTACCTGTAAATTTGTGAACATGGCACATGACAATGAAAGGCTGTGGGTCAGTGTAGGGTAGACAAGGGTGTAGGTTTCTTCATAACATGCTATGGAGAAGTTTCACTTCAGTTGCTTTTAAAAGGGTGCCTACAATTCAGTTCTAGCAGAGATCAGAACTCAGTGGTTTTGTCTGAATTCTAGTCAGTGGAGTTATCATCTCCGTAATAATGAAAGGTGATATAAAAAAATGTCACCAAAGAACATTTCTAGCAAAGGCAATCATAATACCCAGCATTGAGTTTTACCTCTTCAAAACATGATACAAAAATTAATTACCATTGTTAACATATAATTGATATAACAAATATCGATAGCATGATACAAAATATCTCAAATCAGTCCCTTTGGCTATTCCTGGGAAGAAACTTTACCATGGTTTTAAGAAATGTGCTTTCCAGCCTCTGTGTTACCTGTTCTGACACAAAATTGGAGCTACTGGGTTTTGTGGGAAATAACCTCCCTAAGGAAAAAACCCTCCTTGATGCAGTTTGTGAAATCCATTTTACTCCTGACCTCAGTAGTTAAGAACCAGTTTATATAATCCACCGGAATGGAGGAATGGAGTTTAACAAAATCCAGATAGTCATTTAAATAATTAATTTCTATTTTATTTTCCCTTGCCTGTTGTTAATCAATTTCTCTCCATTCTATAATGCAGTACAGACAAACTAACTTTCAGAAGCTACATTAAAAACTTCAGGTAAACTAAAACAAATACAAAATGAAAAAAAAAAAATGCAGCTGAATAGTCACATTCTGACATGGAAATGTGTTCTTAGCCTTAACTAAATGCATTAACTTCAGAACTCACAAAATGATCAAAACTTGCTTGGTAGTTAATATGTATGGAAACACAAATGAGCTGTGTTAGGGTAACATTAAATATATATGCATATATATGTGTCTGTTCCTTTGGGCTAAAGTTGTTATTTGGCCATGTTCTACAGCTTCATTTTCATTAAAACTTTTCCTTTCAGCTTAAAAACAAAGAAAATCCTGCATAATTTCTTTAATACTATAGAGCTAATGAAGCACTACTAAGAACTTTAATGAAAGCTTTCAAGAGAAGAAATAAATGTAGATTACTTCTGTATATTTGAGGGAAAATAAGTTAATTCCAATAATAGTTTGAATTTCAGACTTGAAAAATTATTTTTTTTCAGCATTTTATAATCTCTTTAAAATTACTTTTAATCTTTTCTCTTCTTACTAGTGAGTCAGAAACTACATTCTGAATTAAAAAGATGTGATCTAAAAGCCACCTGCAAAAGTGTCAGCTTTATTAGCATTCTAATCTTTTCTTGCTTTAAAGAAATACTCAAACTGAAAAATCACATTATTTACTCATTGTGGCAAGGGAAGAGATATAACTTTCTGTACTTGTACATGTGCAGCAATTTTTGAGAGAGGGATTGGGCAAAAATCCTGATTCTTAAAACTGAACCCAGAAATTACAACCAACTGAAAACCTTTTCCCTTATCCATCTATTCTAAACAAATCAACCCTGTGCTATTCACCCTTCTGAGCAAGTTACTTGGGAGAAAGGACAGACTTCCACCTAGCTGCAATCTCCTTTCAGGTAGTTGCAGAGAGAGATAAGATCTTCCCCAAACCTCCTTTTCTCCAAAATAAATAACTCCAGGTCCCTCAGCTGCTACTCATCAGATTTGTGCTCTAGACCCTTCGTCTGCTCCTTTCTCCTTTTCTGAACTTGCTCCAGCACCCTAATTCTTTTTTTGATTTCCACTCCAAAATCCTCATTGTTTCCTTGTTTCCATTAAAATGACAAGAGAAATACTGACATACCTTTTCAAATTACTCTATTACACTGATTAATACCTGTATTTATCTAAGCCATCAAAAGAGAGAATTTTTTAGGGGCAAAACATGTAATAATCTATGCAAGAGATAAATACTAAAAATAAACAATAAATTCACAAAATACTTTTTGAGCTATTCAAGGCTTATGATATTAAAAATCAATACAATACACAGCCATTTCATTCTTGTAATTAAATTCACTTGAAATAATAATGTGATAGCATTTTTTAATCTGACTTCTGTAGAACATATTATAAAATCCTATTTTCATGTGTGGTTGTTGTAATCATAAATTTTGAAATGCAACAAATTGTCAGTTTCTATTTCAGCCTGCTAAAAATTAAAATGATGTGTATCTTACTTCTATTTGGTTCTGTCATCAAGGTACCATTCTATTAAATTCTTACTTCTGAGACCGAACAGTCTCTCAGGAATTTTGCAGGAATAAAGTGATTCTGAAGTGAGAAGGCTCATTCATACACTTATGTTACATATCAACTGCAATTTTGAAATGTATCACTAGACTCTCATGGAAAACTTCAGTTTCTCTCCTTCAACAAGAGAAGGCTGAAGAAGCTGCAGAATTGCTCCATAAGTTTTAGACATGTAGGCATAAGCGAAAATCAGAAACACACTGTTTTAGTTTAAAAATTAAGCAAAAGGATAAAATGTGGATTTATAGCTATTCAAATTAATAAAAATATTTGCAATTTTAATTAATGTACAAGAGGTCAAAAATTGTGTCCTCTGTGTGTAATACATCTTATTATATCAAAACATTATTTTCATCACTGCTGAGTATAAACATGCATACTATATGTTACATCTGAACTATTTGTAGTGTAGCACAGCTGGCATTTAATATACTGATACAGATTTTACTTCAAACTCATGAATCAAATTTTTTAAAAAAATAGGACTATTTTGCGGCATGTGGAGTTACTCTGCCAACTGTTAACCTGCATTGTGTCGAAGAGTTTTCATTATTTCATTGGAGAACACAAATAATTTTTTCTCTGAAAGTTCAAAATAATTAACCAGAACTACACACAAGTTAAGATTTCTTCTCATTATTAGAGAAAAAAAACAAAGTTTGTCAAGTCCATGGACACCAGAATAACTAGAATGACTTTCAAGTAAGAAAGAACAGAGAAAGTTAGAGAGGAAGAAAGGAAGGAAATGAACTCAAAACAAACACATGTTATACTATAAACTAGTGTCTGTGTATGGTCTCAAAATCTATAGGATAAAATATATTTGCTGTCAATATTTTATCCTCTTGAGGATGTAAAAGAGTACATAACTGCTACAGAATTAGTTATGAAAAGATAAGGTGTTTGGTTTGCATTTCAAACAAATTTAAAATGAAATGTCTCTAATATATCAAAGAACCACGGGGGTAGTAGCACCTCCTTTTTTAAGTGGCTTGGATTCTCTATCACACCATGCATTTGTACAGTCACTCTCTTTTTGTCTATTTGGATCCCAGTGTCATTCTGTAACTAAATTTTTTTGGCAGTGAAGACAAACTCATAGGGAAACTCTGTGTAGCATAGCTGCATTTCATCTAATTGTCATGTCTCTGCTTCAGAGAATATTTCTTCATCCTGTGGTGTAAGATTCTTTGTTACCTTTTGAACAGCTGTCAAGTAAAATTTTATTTCTAGGTATTTCCCTCACCTTCCAAATTAACTGTGGATTCACGCCTAGTGGGACCAGAATATGAAATGTATCATACTCCCAGTTATATAAAATCAACAGTTGTCCACCCAGCTAGTCTACTGGTACCCATGGTCAGCAATTGGAATCTAGATTTGGACTTATATTGTTGGCAGCACATGTCAAATCCCAGGCCAGAATCAAATTAGGTAATGAAAGACTAAACCATGCTGTGATAGTAAACATACATATCAGTAAAGAAAAATTCAGCAGTAAGCAGTGGGATTCTGCCTAACCTGAACAGAAACTTTTGAAAATTAAATGCATGCAAAATAAATATAAGAATACCAATGATAATAACAATAACCACAACAATAGTAATAATAGCTAAATAAAACAAGACAATCAATAGGAGTGAATAAGAAATGTCAGCAGACAACAGTAAATCATAATATCAGCTAGCTGTCAGACTTAAGAATTGAATGCAACGATGACCTAATAGTCAAATTAAGACATGTCTTAAAGTGGAAATTATTTCTAACTATGACTTTAAAATCTCACTTATTCTCAAAGAGGAAGCTAAGTATTCACAAGGAAGGTTTAAATGCATGCCTGAACAAGAAAAACAAGTACAAGAAAAACTTGTACGGTAGATGAGAGGGCTTGGGAAGATGAGGAAAAATGAATTGAATGATTCTTACTGTCCTGTTCACTCTAGGTTGTTATTCATAGAGAAAAGCATACCAACACAAGACAATTTTTATCCTCTCTTTGTTGAAAAACATATTATTAAAGTTATATATCAGAAACAATCAAAGCAAAGAGCAAATAAACTACACTTTATATGAAATTCATAGTTCCATTTTTATTTTCTTCATGAGATCAAGACTTGTATGCCTGAATTTGTATTCAGAATAAGAAAGAATCAAATATATAAGAATATATGTAATATATATTAAAAAGCTGTTATTCTGTATCTAAAAGCTGTAAACACTGTGAATAGCTTGTAATAACAGTTTTGTACTACATGATGAGAATAGAAAATAGTCATGCCTGAACTCTTATTGGCAGGTAAATACACATGCATATCTATAAGAACATATAGATATACATATATTCTCACTGAAAAAAATATCTGGGTATTGTTCTGGTAATTTTAAAGAGACTGTAATAAGAAAAAAGTCACAATAAATATATAGATTAATTGGGAGTCTCACTATATAGTATTCAACTTTCTGGATATATGGAAAGAGAGAGAATATAGAGGAAAATACTTTAATCAGGCTTTAATAACAGCTTTGTTAACTTAGTAAATATTCCCTGATATCAGATCTTAATAACTTTAACCAATGCAATTGGTTAAGGCCCATGTCCATGAAGAAAATTGTCTGTATGGGTACATGCTTACCTCAAACCTCCATGGAACACAGCTGCATTTCATCTAATTGCCATTCTTCTTCATAATTCTTCTACAAAAATTATAACTACATTGATAACTTCTGAACAGCTGCCATGTAGAATTTTGTTAGAAATTTGCTTTTTTTGCTAAATCATCTAATTTTTTCTCCTCTAGACTCAATATCTTCTGTCAGTCCTTTGTTCTGCCGCAGTTGGGCCCAGCTGCTCCTGAAAAGTCACAATTTTCTAACCATGTATGAGAGAAGAAACAAAGGAGAGTATCCTGATTCCAGAGTTTTGGGAGTTTTCCATGTGTTTTCTGTGAGGAATGTTTTCCAAAATTAATTTATTTTAAATCAGCCCCTTATGAAATGAATACTTCTGTTAGATGTCTGCCAACTGATGATAACAGCAGGAAAGCTGTTAGCTTGCTCTGTTTCTTTCTCATTAACACTGGTCAAAAATACAGTTATGACTTAATAGGGGAGATACATCATGAATAATTGAAGTGAATTATATAAATAATATTTTTGTTGATGAACATACAAACTGGTTCAAATCAACCATGAACAGACTACTGTACCACAAACACATCACATGCATTAAATTAAATTATTTACTGGAACAAGATCATTTTCTTGATATATCACACTGTAAGAATTTAAGCCTGGATTACAGATCCATTGCCTCTGTAACTGGTACTTTAACAACTCTGATAGTTGCCAAGAACTTATGCTTCTTGGCAACCTACATCTCTTCTGAGCTGTAGAAAAAGAGGAACAAAATTTTGTCCTGTAACTTATGCTATAAGTTGCTCTTTGCTGACCTATTACTATGTGTTTAATTTATCATACAGATAAAGATTGGGAGTTAGCCATAAGGAATTGTGCTTGCTTATGCCTAAAGTCAAGCCAAGACTACCCACTGTGTATTTAATTAATATTTTAATGGATGCTTTAATGCAGTGGAAATTCATCAAAGTGGGACCTAAACTTGTGAATAAAAGCATATATATGCAACCATAGGAGTAGAGTGAGACTCTCCCTTCAACTTGTGTAGTATTTTCTAGCAATTTAGTATAATATTATAATTAGAAATAAAACATTTCCATAAAAAGTGATTATAAATGGAGAGATGAAAACAGAATAGGCAAGAATGCCTAGAATCCAACCACATGCCATAAAAACCCTTTGCCTCTTCCAACCATTAATGACTTCCTCTCACTAATCACCAATAATAAGTCAAACAAGGACAACCATATCTTCAGTTCAAACACTCTCTTTGATTTAGACTTCACAAACTACATCAGGAGATTTTGTTTAATTGTGCTTAGATCTTTAGTTCATTTAAAATGTATATATTTTGTAGCTTTTGATGTGAACCCTAAATTAAACAACCCATTCCCATACTGGCCCACCCTCAAGGGTTCAAATGCAGTTTAAGCTGCTAGAATTAATGGAGAAAAGTAGTGCTGTCAAAGAAGAAATATGGCCATATAGGACAAATTTGGCTGTGCTTATTCTGTCATTCTTTTCTCTCTTTTTCATAAGCATAAAACATAATAAGACATTACAGTGTAAAGGATTGTTTACAGAACATAGATTTTTAAACATAAATTGCCTAGTGTCAGAAAACTCAGAAATTAAATTTCTTTTCTGATTTGCTTCATGTTCTGTTTTTTCATTCATCTTTTCCTTCCAAATACGATTTCTCTCTTTGATGAAGTTGATGATATAATAGAATCGATCTGCACTTGCTTATATGTAACAATTCATCATGTTTCCTAAAGTTTTTTGTTTAGTGGTATAAATCCTGTTTATCCCTTAAATTCATATCCAGCAAACATGGAAACAATCATTTGTATTAGTATTATTAATATTATTAGTAGTAGTATTAGTAGTAGTACTGATTTCTGCAGAGAATATTATGTATTATTTTCTTGAAACACAGGAAAAGATGATGTAATGTTCAAAAAGTATGTATAAAAATCAGTGTATATTTGCATTATGGTTTATAGGCATGTCTTGGTTTGGAAGACAGGTATCTGCTAAGGACAAACAGGATCTCTCCTGAAATGGAGAATGCAAAACTCCTCTCTCCAAGTTGTTATAATTTTAGGATTAAGGGGCTCTCATGCGAGGATGTGAGGATATGGATAACAGTTCTTTACTTGTGTTTGGCAAGGCAAAACAGAACAACAATAACTATGTTATGAACAGACAGAACCAGGGAAACAGTCCCAGTTTTCTCTGCCGCTGGCCCCCTTTCCCCGTTGGTGCAGTTCCCGACACAGGCAGCTGTGGTGCAGAGTCCCGGGATGCTGGAGATGGATCAGGAGCTCCCGGCGGTGGCTGGAGCTGCAGCACGAGTCCCGGCAGGCAGGAGGTGCGGGCCGAGGCGTGGAGAACACTCGGAGCAGGAGCCAAGGAACAGCGAGGGGGACAGGAACTGCAGCGGCTCCCGGCCAGGCAGACAGGGGCAGGGTCAGGATTGCCGGGGCACACACGGAGAGACCGGGGCAGGAAACTTTGAACTTCACTCCAGTGGTGCCAGTGAAAGAAAAAATCTCCCCCCAAGTCTGGAAACCACAGCCTGCTGTTTTCTTCTCCCGACAAGCACATCCCCCAAAAGAGAAGTGAAGTCAGGATGCTCCTCCTCTCCCACCAGCTCAGCCACTTCTTTTGTCTTTCTTAACTATCCTTAAGTACCCAGAGATCAGTTCCCTGGCAATTTATGGGAAAAAATTTCTACAAGACGACCCAACCCCCAACAAGGCATTAGTAGGAAAACAAGAGAGTTTGGAAAGTAATATTTTCCTTAAAAAAAATCATGTACACTTTGGCATAAAATATGTAGAAAACTGTACAGTAATTATGAAGATATGGAAGAATAGATACATGCTGTCCTAGGGAATTGATGTCATCACAAAATATATGAAAACACAGATTGATTACAGAATATATAATGAATTGCAAAACACCGATGCTACATTGTGTTCAGATGCTACATGCTGCATTTAAATTATTCCTTTTTCCAGTGATTTACTCATTTAGATTACTGGCAACACAATTTTTTGCTTTTCAAGCAAATATAAAAGGTGAAATGGTAAAAAAAAAAAAAAAATAAAATAAAAGATCAAAGGCAAAATGATGGTTTCAGTTTTTTGCAATGCTGCAGAATTTACCAAATCTCCCTGGTGTTTCAATTGACTGGGCCTTTCCCCTGAAATCCCTCTGTTGTATTTACTACAAAGATTTACTAGTGCAAAGAACAAAATATTCATTAGTTGAATTTAAGTTATTGGTACTGTGCATGTAAATGTACTTGACTACAATATGTATGAACATTCACTCAGCTGACAGAATGATTCTTCCAGTCTTAATAAATTTATGAGCTTTCTTTTTGCAGCTTATTTTAGATCAGGATCCTTTTCACAGGGCTGCTGCTTATTCAACTTGATTAGTTTATGGTGTAAGAATGCATATTCATCTTTGTTGAAGTACACTGGGATCTTGTTGCTCCATTCCTCCTGACTTTTGAGGTACCTGTGGATTTCAGCCCTTTTTAAGTGTTCCAGACATCTGTGCCAACATGGTCTTACTTTCAAATGTATGGGAAGGGTGCTTATCAGCCTATTGTCCATAGCATAACTGAAGATCATACATTTTTAATTTGTTTTGATTTTATTGTTGGTTTCAGTACAGGGCATATAGTCAAAACAGAAACACTTTAGAACAACAGTGAATTTTTAGAGCAGATTATTCAAGGATATATTATAAACAGACGCAATTCCCAAACCTATGTGCTCTTGTAAGGTATTAAGGATGCTTTTCTGCTTTTTCTAATGAATCACAATTGTCCCAGTTTGGAAGGAAACCAGTGAAGATCCCAAGTCAGAAATACAATTTAATAGGTAAAATAAATGCAATAATACAGAAACACTGACAGAGTCAGAATACAACCTGACACCTGTTGGTCAGGGTGGTGGTAGCAGTCTGATTAAATGGTTGCTGCAGTTCTGTTGAAGTGATAGATGTGGTTCTGTTGAAGCAGCGATCCTGTAGAAGGGTCTGGTCTTCCTCTGAAGGTCCAGTGGTGGTTTTGTAGTTCTTGTCCCCTAGGAATCCAGTAGGTAGGGCTGTTCTGGCATTCCAAACCTCAGATTATATTCAGGTAGGAATGCTTGGTTCCTCCCCCTGTGCAGAGCATCTCACAGTGAAATGATGTAATTTTATGAGTCGTGCAGTGAGGTTTGAGGCCCATTAGCAGAAGATATCTCCCTGCAGGGAGTTATGAGCAATGGGTCATGGAAGAGATAAAGAACACTTTATACCTGTTTTTAACAGATGGTGATAGAATACGTACTTTTGGTTACAATCTTACATTGTAACCTAAGACAATAATATTCTATTCATTGCCTATTGTTATAAGACCAGGCAATGAAGAATGCAGAAAAACAGAATAGCATAAAAAAAGGTTGGGTTCAAGTTTGTTCTTTAAGAGAAAGAGGGGAACAATTGCCAAAACAATTAGAAAGGTAAGAGAATTGAACAGAATGTGAAAGCATTATATCTGGATTATTAATTAATAATTAGATATTTTATTTACAATATTTTGGGGTTTTTATTCTTTTTTTTTTTTTTTTTTAATTTGAGGAGACCTATATTTTGTCTAACAGTGTGGTAATCTCACATACAAAAAGAAATACAGGTTTGGGTGGTTTTTGTGTGTGTCTGCAATTCTGCAATTTCATTTTCTCTGTGTTTCCAGTTTCTTTCATGTTCGCTAAGTTGCTGCAGTACAGAAAGGTTTGCAGCTTATAATTGCAAGTAATTAGAAGGAAAATCTTAATTAGTTTACATGTCTGTACCTCTTTTCTTTTGGGACAGTAATGAAAACTGCCACCATTTTGTTAGCATCTCAAAGGAAATATCAGCATTTGAACTAGTCTGTAGCAGTTCTGGACAATAGAATAATAAATTTCAGCAAATGCTCCACTATTCAGTTGACAAATAGAAAACTGTACCAACAAGACTTAAAACATCACATTCAAGCTGTAGATCCTTTGTCAAGCTGTGTGTTAACTCAGCATGAGGGCATTGTGAAGACATACCAGAAAAGCTGTCACTAGAAGCTTAAAGAACTTTAGGCTTCACTGCTTGCTTCTCACAAGGATAGATGTTAAAGGTTGCTGTCAGCTCCTGCTTCAAATTAAATAAGGAATAAGATTCAGGCTTGTCTCGCACTTTTCTGCTTAAACCACTAAATATCTGCAAGCTTGAGTGCATCTTACAAGTGCAGTCTGAAGCGATGGGAATTTAAGTAGATTTTTCAAGAGCTGTTCTCATAAAAGCAGCCAAACAATGACTGACTGTCTGCCAATATCTGTATTTAAACTTATTTCATTAGCTATCAGCTGCCTCTTCAGCAAATACATTTATAATAACCTTCATGTAGTTCTAATAAAGTGTTTGTGAGACCTGGTCATACAGTATTTAAAAATAATATTTTTTTTTCCTAAGGGGTCTCTTTCCCTCACATTTCTATTATCCCTTTTTGTTGTTTTTTTTCTGTGTGGAAAAGCACAATGTACCTGATTCTGTAGAAAACCAATTAACAGGATATATTTTAATTGGGTTTTTTAAACCACTTACTTGCAGTATAGCTTGAATGTCTTTCTTCACATAGTTTCAAACATACCTAAGATATTTACAAACTAAATTCTCTGCAGGAATCATATTACAAACAGAGTATAAGACTTGAATTTGTTAAACTGAAATATACTTAACTTCATCAGTTGTCCCCTTAAATATATGCATAAATGTTAGTATGAATGATGGTAATTAAACTTACATGGCATTGCAGATGCACCATGAGAATTTTAGCCTGTATTGCCTAGGTAACAGAAAAGGGACTTAGCCTATAGTACTGGTAGTGCCAATGTAATTTCTGTTTTCTGAATCTTAAGAAAAAAATATCACAAATTAAATTATATACAGTTTATATTTTCTTTTCAAGAGCTTAGTATTTATTAATCCTCACTAAACCAAAATCACCTTTGAAGTTCATGCATATTTTGCAGTGACAAAGATTATGGGATCCACTTTCAAAAGATCTGCCCAAAAGTTTAATATCAAAATACTGATGATGATGAATAATTCTTTTGCTACTGATAAGGTATTCCATTTTGATATACTCAGTTCATTCTTACAGAATTCTATCTGAGCACCAGAATAGGAAAAAACCCCAAGCTGTTTGGAATAGTTTGCAATAACTATTAGATTATATATTTGTGAATTTACCTTTAAAAAGGTTTTGCTGCAATGATACTACCAGTCCTTTGGAAGTTCCAGACACTACTTATACACACTTAATGGCGAGTTATTACAGCTTTGTATTACTACATCAGGTTAATGCCACCTTACCCTACCCTTACATTACTGTTTTGAAGGCGTTGATCTGGTCATAAAAAGTCACAATTGACTAAAGTACAATGGGGTTTTGGGGGGTTTTGAGGGAGGGGGGAGGTTTTGAGGGAGGAGGGTGTTGGGTTTTTTGTGTGTGTGTGCATGGAGGTGACCTTCAGTAACCTGAAGAGATGGGAGGGTTGTCTTTGAGAAGCTCCTCAGTCACTGCAGGGACAATCAGAGACCTATATGTAGCACAAAGAATTAATTCAGTCTGAAGAGAGATTTTGGTTTTTGTTTTTTTAATCCAGAAAGATGCCCATGTAATGACTCTTTACCAGTTGAGTTCTAGCTGACACAATCTAAACAAATATGACAACATATGACAAATGTTATTTTTGCAATATAACTTCAGATATCATTTCTGAGGAAAAATGATATAGAGCAAAGGCTGTTGTTGGTTTTCCAGCTGCAGAAACTATTTGTCAAGGTTTATATTTAGTACTACCTGCTCATGCTGCTCTAAAAACTTTGCCGAATCATTGGAAATAAGGCATTATGGCAAGTAAATATTTTGCTCCATTCATATAGCTCTGCCTTTTGGGAATTATTATTTAAATTACAAAATGGTTATTGTCAATATAATGAACGTGTTTGTTTGTTTGTTTGTTTGCACCTGGGCAGCTGCCCAACAGAGATTTCAGGCATGTGAAAGAAAGAAAAATTACATAATGATGACAATTTCATCAAATATCTTTTCTACCCTAAATGCTTTTAAATGAAATAAAAATAAAAACAAAACTGAAATTCACAACAAAGAAAGATAAACATCAGTGAGATCTTGATACAATAGTGACATGCTCTAGGAACTGAGCAGGTGTTAGTTAACACTGTGTCGGGATAGGACATAAGTACAGACAGCTCAGCCTCTTAGAGAGTTTTAAAAACCTGGGCTCCCACAGCAGTATAAAAAATGTTAATCTGAGAGTTCCCTGGAGTTATGTGGTGGTACATTCCTGCTCCCCTGCCTGTTTCAGACCATACTGTGATCTAAGAAATGCTTGTTAAGCTTTGGTCTTAATGAACAGCACCTGGTCTCAGCTCCTCTTGAGTGTCTCAGAAACAATGTCTGCTCCCAGGAACCCATGCTACCTAATGAGCTCATACTTTTTCATTTTTATGAACAGCCTTTGAAAGTATATTTTTGTCTGAATGTCGTACCATCCTTGTTCTCACACTTTCATATAAAATTGACAATGCAAAATGCATCAAGGATGAAACATTGCTGTAACTAAAGTTCCCTCTCTAGCAACCCTATAAACAGCAGTCCAAATCAAGACCCTTTGAGCTCTCCTGCACCACGGCAGGCTGTGACCAGCCACCTCTCTCTGACTGGGGCACCTCTAAGAGTCACTGTCAAGTTTGCCATGCTCAGAGGATCACCAAATGATGATGAATCCTGGGCCAATACCCCCACTTCTCAGAGCTCAGTCCTTTGGCTTCGATGCACAGGCATCTGAAGTGAGCATTTCACTATTTCTATGGCAATTTTTCCCAGGTACCTTGTACTGACTTCTCATGTCTGTGTGATTATGCTATATCAAATATGGGAGAAATGCTGTTCTAAATGTTTAAGTACATTAGATACCTAAATAAGATAGGCCTGTAAATGAGTTATTGATGTGATATAGTAAATCCTATATGAATCCTTTGCTAAAGTGTTAAGTTCAATCTAAGTTACAAGTTAAACAATATTAAATTTCAGTGTTGTTAAGCCTTTAGGCCACATTTTTTTTAAGCTTGCCCTTTCTTTTCTCATACACGCACACACACACACACACACACACAGAGACACACAGACACACAGACACATAGACACACACACAGAGTGATAACTCTGGGTTTGGTTTTGATTGACTGGTTTTTTTGTTGATTTTTCTTGGTTTGCCTTAACCATATAGGACATAGTAGAATGAAACTTGCCAATAAAATTTGACATGCTGTTGCTTTTGTGTTAAATCTGTTTTTACTGATAATCTGTCCCAGTGATTCTTTAAGCAATCTAAACCTCTCATTTTTAACAGATTACAGTGTGACTACTTTTTGTAGTAGCAGGCCAATTTGTGCAAGGTTTCTCAGGCCTTATCTGGTTTAGCATGCTTAGCATAATCTCCATTTTAGTCCTTTTCCTAACACCATTTTGTTTGGAGCTGCCTGTATGGTTTCATTCTCCCAAGCATATCTTTTTGTAAGGCTCAGAAATGAGTGCTTACAGGAATGCTACAATATTCACTACAAAAACTCCATTGAATATTCATTACACTTTGCTTACGTATAAGAATCAGACAAAATAAAGAGTCTCCTGCTGGCAGGGAAGGCTTTGGGCTTGAAAACTCTAAATTATCAGGAAGAGTGAAAGACACTGTTTGTTTGGGGTTTTTTTTTTTTGTTTTTTTTTTTTTTTTTGTTTTGTTTTGTTTTTTTTTTTTTTTTTGTTTTGATTGATATTAATATATGAGAAAAATATCTATTCATTAACTATATTACTTAAAAGTAATTTAAATAGGAAAATGAAAGGTGGGGGGATCACTGTGTTTGGAGTGACATCATTTGGCTTCACAAGTCACTGTTACATGTGATGGACGCCTGCTTTCCCAGGGAAGCCCGAACACAGTGTGAAGTGGTGAATGAAATTCTAATTCTATTTGCTTGTACATGGCTTCTGCTTTGCCTATTAAATTTACCTATGGAATTGTGCTCATCTCAACCCGTGAGTTTTCTCACTTTTGCCTTTGTGATTCTCTCTTCCATGCTGCTGGTAAGGGAGTGAGCGAGTGGCTGCTTCTGGCTTATTCAACAGCTGAGGTTAAACTACAACTGTTGTGGAATGAACAAAGGGTTCCAAATTATATATGATTATTTTATGTTCTTTTGATCCTTATAGCCTATGGCTTTAACATCTGTCAAAAGGCTCATTTTTGCTTGATTACCTCCCTGTTCTTTTGATGCCTTCTCGAGGCTGACCTGGAACAGAGACTAGACAGAGTAAAAGGATAAAGTAGGTATTTAATAAAAGGCCTCAATGGGTACACCCGGGCAGTACAAGAGCCTGTCTGGGCCACACCCAAGTTGAATCCCAAAATGGTCACAAAATGTCAGACCAATCACAAGGTCTCACACTTTTATAAGTTCTGGTTCATTAACCTATTGGAGTTAATTGTCCAATTATAGCTCAGGTTATGAAGCTCCACCATCCTTGTTTTTTTCTCTTCACTTCACTGCTGTTTTTGTTCTTGGGCTTGAAATTTGTCCTTGGTACCAAGCTAGAAAAGGAATTGTTTTGTCTACCTACTCTGCGAAGAGAGCTCAGTAGCACCTAATATGAAACCCAGAACTACACTAGAACAGCACAGAATCTAAAAAATATAAATGATGAAACTTAAGTCTTCATAAAGTAAATGAAATTTCAGTAACAGAAAGGTACCAGTATCAGTGACTTAATAACTTTTGCACTCCTTCTTGAAGAAGAAATATACAAGGCAAGAGAGAAGTGAGGAGTGATAAAGATATACAAGTGATAAAGAGAAGAAAAAAATACAGTGAGAAAAAATCTTTGCAAAGAGCAAGTACAACAGGGAATGATGAGGTAGCTGTCCAAAATGGAAATGTCCTAGAAAACATAAGACGAGGAAACGTAGTTTCTGAGTTTGAATTGATGAAAGGAACCAAATTCACAAAAACATATTGACTTTTCCTTTAGGCAGTTTCAAGAACTCTGAAATATAAAAAATAAAGAAGAAAAAAATAGAAGGCAAAACTTTGTAGAGTGAATATGCAAGTGATCTATAATTCTTTATTTTTAATGACTATGGGTTTACTGCAGACACAATGCACTTTAATATTATATTTGTAAGCCTGTATACAAATGTAAGTTTTTACATCTAGAGACTTCAACAGTTCCTCCAGCTGTAGTGATGAATATTTAGAGCACAAGAAAAATATGAGAGGGATGAGACATAACTTTGGGAAAATGGATTTTAGACCTACTTTATAAAATTTATTCCCATATTTAATCACCAAAAGACAGATAACTTTTTTATATTTTTGCAGTAAACTCATAGGAAGTTCCATAACAAAGTAGGGTCTTTCAGGAATGGGAAAAAGAACTTGAGGAGAAAAAAAATCAAATTTACAAGAATATATAGGCTGCTTAGAGCTCCATCCATCCTAGTCTTGAACACCTTCAGGGATGGGGTATCCACAATATCTCTGTGCAACCTGTTCCAGTGCCTCACCACACTTACAGTAAAGAATTTCTTCCTATTATTTAGCTAAACCTTGACTTCTTCAGCTTAAAAAACATTTTTATTGTCCTATCTACTACAGACCTTTATAAAAAGTCCCTCTCCAGCTCTCTAACAGGACTCTTTTAAGTCCTGGAAAGTGCTCTAAGGTCTACCTGGAGCCTTCTCCAGGTTGAACCATCCTAGATATCTCAGCCTATCTTCATAGAAGTACTCCAGCCATGCAATCAATTTAGTGGCTTTCCACTAGACTCATTCCAACAGGCAAATATCCTTTTTGTTTTGGGGACCCCAAACCTGGACAGAGTATTCCATTGTGAATATTGTGAGTATTGTGAGACAGGTGGAGTCTCCCAAGTGCAAGTTGAAAGACAGAATCACCTCCCTTGACCTGCTGCTAACACTTTAGACACAGCCCGGGATGCAGTTGGTTTTCAGACTGCAGTCACCCATTGAAGAGTCACGGTGACCTTTTCAACCACAAACTCCCCCAGGACCTCTACCCAGGGCTAGTCTCCAGCCATTCCCTGCCCATCCTGTACTTATGATTGGGATTGCCTCAACTCAGGTGCAGGAAGTTTTACTTGGCCTTGTTGACATTCATGAGATTTGCAGACATCTCTCAAGCCTGTCTGGATCAACATCTTATCCTTGGTGACAAAGATTAAAGAACTGGAGACTCAGACCAAAGGAAAGTCACTCCTTTCCCTCTTACTCCTAGATGAGAATGAGTTCCTCCACACAGGGAGGATTACATACCCCAGGGCTATAGCAATAATCTACAATGTCTATACGGAGACAAGAATCTAACATGAGTCAGAAAAAATCCAAAAGGTAAAGACAACAGGATATGGAATATAGGTGAAAATTTATTATCATTATCATTATCATTATCATTATCATTATTATCATTATTATTATTACTACTACAGCCTATATGTAAGGCATTTTAAATTGTGCACAAGGGTCAGGTTTTGAGAGATAAAGAGATTCCTTCACCACGACATAAACAAAGTGAGCTTTTGATGTCCCTTTCACATATTGTTGACCATTAACTTAGTCAAATAGAAAATAAAAAATCAGTATAATGAAAATTAGAGTAGAAAAATTAAAGAGTTAAAAGAAAGTGCTGTGAGCAGAAGGCACAAAACACATGGAGTCTAAAACCAGGCTTTAAGCTGTGTTTTCTCTGCAGCTTCTCAGATTCCCTAGCACTCTTATCCCCAGTTCTGCAGACTCATGACTTCTACACATGTGGAAATTCTTGGTTTATTGCACCTCCTTCTAATACGCTTTTGCATTATTTATATAACCCATCTTTAATCCAATATTAGTATCTATTATTAATAGACCTAATTACATATTTAGGAGTCAATATACATCTAGTACTGTCATTTATTTTGCTGTAAATCGATGGCTTACATACTTCTATTATTTATAGATGTATTTTCTATTTTGTACTAGGAATCCCTTTAAAGAATTTTTGGATTCAGTGAAAAGTCCACTTACTGAAACTTCAAGGAGAATACAGAAAGACTAAAAAATCTCATTAGAGGTATTAATACTAGAGAGAAATCAACAGCCCCATGTTGATTTGTTAAAAGATGTAAAGTAGGTAGAACACAAAAATGACAAATCTATCTTACACCACTATGAAGTTTAGGAACATTTTTATGTTACATTGAAAAAGAAAATAAAAACTGTTGATTGGCAATTGTACATATTACCAAAACTAATATCCCTCTGGAGTTGCACTACAGTAACCTGCTTTGAACTTGGTCCTGCTTATTTTCACACAGGAGTGAAAGTACCAGAAAATCAGTCAGATGGATCTGGGTTTAATACTGACTTATTTCAGATGTTTTTTGCATTAAAATGCACTCAGATGTCTGAAGAAAAAATTTATCTTTTCATTTGAGTTTTCAAAATATTATTTCAAAGTAATTTTCTGGAGGAAAATGAACACATCATTTCTACGCTCATGTATTTGCAATGTTTCTCTTTGTCTTTAGAACTGTTTACCCTACCTATCAAAGGAGATGTGAACTCTGTTTTATTAATTGAAATTTGGTTTTTAAATAATTATTGATGTCGACTATTGATTTTAGAACAGTCTTCCAAACACCTGTTATATCCTAAAGAGTTGACTTGTTCCCCTTCCAGATTGACATTGCTTACATCAAAAGGAAAAAAAAATATAGTGACAAGAATTAGATGTGAAATCCATTTATTTATGAACATACATGCATTGATATTCCCAAAACTCAAATTTCCCAAACATTACAGGAATAAAAGAAATTAGAGAATTTTCTTGATAATCCTTGTCTCTAATTTTTAATTTTTTTAATGTCAAGACCCTGTACAAACAGTTTATCTGGGGTATTTTATATCTTCTTGGGTTTGTTATGCTAGACAGCATGGGTGCTAGTGTCCCAGTGCTTGAATGCCTACTCTAACCCTATCTTATTTACTATTGATGTACAGCTGATATTAAAAAAAAAAAAAAATTAATTTCTTGAATAATTTTATATACTTAAAAATAAGCACTCTGCCTATCTGAAGTCTTGCTTCAGCCTGATCTTGAAGGCTAGTAATTCTTAAAATGCCTGCTCTTAAGGAAAAGATCTATCATATTGTCAAAGGTTTGACGTTGGCACAAGGCCAGTGTCCCTATAACGATATACTGTCCCTGGTATCTCTTGTGAGATGTGACTAAAAACAGAGCAAAACAGTGTCTAATTTAGAAAGCAAAAGGAAAAAAAACTTTATTACTTATAATAGGCAAAGAAGACACATACAGAAGAACATGGAAACTTTAAAAAAAACACTCTTCCTCTCCCCCACCCACCAGTTCTCAACCTAACAAAACAAACTGAAAATTCCCTATCACGTTACCACTTTTTAGATAATTAATCTTTAGTCTATTACCACCCTTCCGATAATCAGTACTCAGTTCGTTGAGGAGAGATAGGAGTCCTTCTTGCACCACATCGTGGCCTCTTCCTCTATGTCCAGTGCTCTCACCACTGTGCATGGACCAGAGCTGCTTCTAGGGTTTTTCTTTTTAAAGATGCTTTGGTTAGTTCTAAGAAACGACAGCTTTTCAATTTTGGGACACCAGTCCCCCCCAATATTACCCCCTGGGGCCGAGGGGCCTTGAGAACAGAGCTCTTCCTCTCATCTCTGTTCACACTACTGTCCACTCTTGGCTCCAAGCCAATGCCTCTCCCCAGATGCCGTTTCTGTGTTACAGAAAAGAAATGAGTCCGTCCATGGTTACATAAAAGAGTCCAGCCAAAGCCACTCCATCATCTCCTCCCACCTAGGATTCTTTTTAGCGTTCTCTGACAATCTTCTACTTACACAAACTTTCATCATCTTTGCTCAGTTCTTTCTATTTGTCTTCTTTAGATTCAGGAGGATTAGCATTTATAAAGTTTCCATCATTTACGAAAAGGGTTAAAATCTTGGGCTTTGTTTCCCCAGAACTCTCACGGTATCTTTGCTGCTGGGCACTCTTCTCACGCCACCCCCCCATACTCCTTCGGCCGTGCTGTCTAGTTGTTGATATCAAATTTCAAGGTGACGAAGATCACAGACACGGTTTTTCTCAGTCTCTCTCTCCGGGGGGGGAAGGGGGGAAGGGAAAGGGAAAAGAAGGCTGTCTGCCACCCTTCCATCCTACAGGATTTTCCTCTCCCCCTCTGTGCCCGAGGTTCCGGCCCTACCTCACCCAGGCCGCATGGCTTCCCCTCCCCCGCCCAGCCAGCCGCTGGGCAGGGGAGATCCGCCCGTCCTCAGGGACCGGAACCAAGAGAGAGCTTTCCGGGGAGCCCTCTGCTTTGAACCCCTTGTGTTCTCAGAGGCGGATCCTTGTCCTCAGTGGCCACACCAGGTGCCAGTCTTTAAACCTGAGCACTCATTGGTTTGACCACTGAAGTTCAGAAAAACTTATTTTTTCTAAACTACGACACATATCCTCCAGACTTGTCCATATTTAGCAATATATTCTTGGGCCAGAAGTCCTACTAAGTAACAAAAACACAAACTGGATCTGTGAGCAATATGTACCAATGCAATTAATTAATAAGAGGTTAATCATAAGTATGGAATTTGTGCCTAACAAAGTCTAACACTATGTAAGAGAAATCCAAGATATACTTTAAATACCACTTGGAAAGGTCAACTTGGTATTTGTGTGATAGCACAAATACATCCTAAATGCCATGGAAATGGCAATAACATGGCATATATGTTCCAGGAAAAGGGTCGAATGATCATTTATCCAAGTTTAATAGAGAAAGTTGCAGGACTGTTTTTTATCATCTGTATTACCCATGTAAAGAATTACTAATAAATATAAAACTTCAGCTTTTTTGAGTAGGTAGTGCTATGTCAGATTGCAGCCACACTAATACTAAAGTTATTATAAGCCATCTCAAATTTTCTATGATGATATTGTAGCAATAATTTAATATTCTCATTTACTCTTTGGAAAAGTCTAATAGGCACAGATTAAGAACATTATAAAACAATTTCACTCCAGCTCCTTTATGTGCTTTCCCTTGAATTAGTCACTCAGATTTATTGAAGTAATATGGGTTTTTTTTCTAATTTCTTTCCCAGATCCTTTTTTTGGCAAAACAAAGATTATCATGGCACTATGGACGGTATACATCCCTTGCTGGTGAAAAGAAAATTCTGCTCCAACAAATTGTAAAAACAACCCCATGAGAGTTTAATAGACAATACATACTTCAAATCTTTTCAGTTCACTGACTTTGGAAGTCAACATAATTAAACACACTCTGTGTGATCAGAAGAGCTTGAAACAAAACCCCAGAACTCAGAAGGGCCATAGAAGAGATATTCATATGTGAAACTGCTCATATATGTAAGACTGAGTCTGTGGTAGACTCCAGTGATTCAGATCCCCTCACTGTGCATTGATCATAAAGCAAACTCAGCACAGAGACACAACAGAAATTACTTTACTTTAGGTATGACTTTAGTTTGAATGGAGAATTTTAATATCTACAGTCAATAGATAAAATATAGCAAATTAAGTTGAAAACTAAAAATTATTTAGGAGGCCAAAAAAAATATCAAGATGATGCCATAGACAATTAAAAAAAAAGTATCTCTCATTGTTAATTTTGTGACAACATTCAGTCTTGAAACATATATAATTCTAAAATCCTTTTTTAATTATTTTGGTGCCACATCATTTAGAGATGGTTTGAACTATCATCTAAATGTTACAAAGAAAAAAATTGAAATAATAGGCTGTATCAACAACACTAGAACTATTCAAGATTTTGAATCCCTCATAAAAATTAAAATTCACTAAATAAAAAAACTCCAAAACCTACAAAGCAATCAAGTATATTACTTTATCCTTTGATACTTCTGGCAACTTGATTCTTTTCAGAGGAAATTAACTGTCTCTTATTTTAATCTCTAAAAGCAAATATTTTGTTTCCCTTACTTGTTTTTCAGAATGTTGGGTTGTCAATCTGTTGTGATGGTTGTGACACTATTGTACACGCCTCTCATAGATACACTATGTGATATCTGCATCAACAATTGAAATCTGTGACAGATATGAATCAAGAAGATAAAATTTTATTTAGCATGAACAGTACAATCAGCCTTGAGTCAAGGGAGGTTAACCTTCAACTACCACTACTCTAATTTTCACAGTAGTCACATATGTCAGATCTGAAAGCTCTACTGCTGTATCAACAAACTTAATTTCTTTCCAAGAAATCCTCTGAGAAGAAAATAAATATTATAATGCAATTAAAAACAGGTCTTTAGTTCATAAACTCATGAGTCAAAAATACTAACTTCTTTGTGACAGGATCTTGATTAGTGTATGTGCCTTAGCCTTCCTAACAAACTCCCAAAAATTAAAACAAAGGTTTTTTTCAGATTATGAAATAGAAATGTTAAATTTTAAAATAGACAAAATTCAAAGGGTCATTCTGGAAATTAGAATTATTTAAAATCAAATTTTCTTCTGCCTGCTAAATTCTTCACTGTATCTTCTCTTCCACTCAATTCAATGACCCTCATTTAGTTCATGTTGCTGCACATCTGTGCTGTGCCTGCCTCCTCTCTGCTCCTCTGCAGCCTCTGACACCCTCTGCTCCTAAGCAGCCCAAGGAATGCCCAAGAGAGATCAAATTCTCCTTCCTGCTTCCAGAAGGGTCCAACTTGACTATTGCTTCACTTGCTCACTCAAGCTCAGAACAAGCCTCAATACTGTCAGTCAGAGGCTGTAAAAAGCTCCTAGAAGTCTTTGAGAAGATATTTACACTATTAGTATTGAACAGCTGCTTAAATGAATTGCTTAGACTAATGATTTAATAGGTCATTGAAAGAAAAAATTAACTTCTAAAAATTGTTACTATCAAAATAAAGACACAAGATGCTCTCAGACAGTCCTTGGATCTATTGAGAGACGCATTAGATGAAAATTAAGTACTCTGCTTATGACAACAAATTTAGAGATGTGACTATTTTTTAATGTTTAATTTGACACCTGTAATATTATGTGATATCACCCTAATGGAAACTGTCACATCAAGGACATAACTGTTAAGTTTTTTCAATGCTGATTAAAATGGAATTATTCAAAAGATATGGAATAAGATGAAAATCAGACAAAATTAATTTTAAAAACTGATAGAACATTTAACAAAGAAATAAGGCCATCATCAAATGGCCTTTCAATCAAAACAATCTAAATCCAATTAGCAATAAGTAACACATATTAATATGCAACAACTTTAACTCTTCTGATAGTTGATTTTATTTTTTTTTGTATAAAGGTTATCTTAAGGGAACAAAGTACCACATTGGCAATTTTTACCTTAAATTAAAATCATCTAAGAATTTAATGCTGGTCTTAAAATAAGAAGTCAGTTCAGGACACTAGAACAGAAACAATAAGGCAAGTTATAAATAGATAAAAAGGGCAGATACCCTGTGTTGGAAATTAGAAAACAAAACAAAAAGAAGCATTAACAGGATTGATTTGTCATATCGGAAAATTGAAGGAGTTCCTTTTGGCCTGTCACAGACACAAATCTAATGTGTTGTACAGCAAACCAGAATTTCTCTAAATGATACCTTACCTTGGAAAAGGTAAAACATGGAGTTTTCAGTTTGTTTATTTTTTAAGACTCTTAAATGATGATGATGACTCTCACGGATCCCAAGAATTCCATATGTAAACTATTGCATAACTTTAGCAAACTCTGAATTATGATAATTTAGGTTTGTTAAACCAGAAAAGAACATTTTAAAAGGCATCAAATTTTTCCTTATTCAAAGTAATTTGCAATATTTTTTTTAAAAAAAGCAATGCGCATTCAGAACAAACAGAACAAAAAAAAATTATTGACTTTACTTCTGAAGTGCTATAATTACTGGAAACTGAACTAAAATGCTTTGTAAATAGGTGTTATGTAATGCTGAGAAGCAGGTTTTAAAAAGTCTTAACCTTGATGAATTGATCAACACAACCCATTGACTATTGTAAAAGACCACAATCTTGTTGTGTTGTTAACATTGCCAGGAATCTGGATAGACATACTATTAACCAAAATATTTGGAACTGAAAAACAAAGGACAGTGCATGAAGAACAGTGTCCAGG
Source organism: Sitta carolinensis (assembly GCA_032173965.1). Classification (NCBI taxonomy): domain Eukaryota; kingdom Metazoa; phylum Chordata; class Aves; order Passeriformes; family Sittidae; genus Sitta; species Sitta carolinensis. The sequence continues at coordinate 21,108,517 of JAVUNC010000004.1, read as the reverse complement.
ATGTGTAAAGAATCTCTTTAGCAGACCTTCCAAAGCCACAGTTAAAATGCGTCATAGAGTATGATTTAATAATTATTAAAGATGAGGGGTTTTCCTATTAATAGTAGTTTTTAAAAAATATTCTTTTGAACTGCTTCTATATTTATCTGGAATAGATTTTTTTCTCTGAGTCTTTGCTTTTGCACAGTGTGATTTGGGCTTGTTAAAAAAAGACTTTTTATCACATAACAATGGCTGATGTCTTCTAAACTCCTTGGGGAACTAAGAATTTTCAAATTCATGGCAGTTGGTATTCTCAGACTTACTATTTCTTACCTCATTTTGTGGTCTTCCTGAGATACCTGCCTCTAGGGCATTTGTAGGTGTCATATTTCATAATAGGCATAATTTTTACTATTAAAAACCTTTTTTCTAGTATATTTTTTTCCTTAGCTAAGTTGTTATTTTAACCTAGAAAAAGAAATTGTGTATGCATAAAATCATGTACAATGTTATCTTTAAAATGTTAAAATAAAGGGAAATAATTTTACTTCATTCATCATAAAACAAGCTTCATATTAGAAGATGGTATTACAAAATACAACACTAGGTAGGCAATTTATTTTGTGTTAAAAATTACTGAATCTTTGGAAAAAATTTCAGAAGATTAAATTCCATTGGCTTTTATTGAAAAACACCCAAGGCATCAAAGTTACAATTGTCTCACAAGATCTCTATAGAGGAAGAGATTTAGAAACATGACATTTCCAAGGAATTTGAAGTGATAGAGTTCCTTTTTCCTATAGGAAAAAGATCATCAAACAAGCCAAACCAGAACAACTGTAATTTCTGTATAAGAAAGAATTCCTTACTAACCACAGATATGGTGGTAATCAGCTTAACTCGAAACAAAACAAATCAGTAGAGATGACCATACTGTTCTTCAACTTGATAATTACTCTAGCTGTTAATTTACATTCTTCCAAAGAAAGATTAAAAAATATACATATAGGAAAAAAAATTGGATCCAAGTAACATATCAAGATCGACTTTCCTAGACACTTGATGTCTAACAAAATCACTGTGAAGAGAATACATTTTAAACACACATACAAAGAAAAAATACTAAATCGATTTTCTAAAAGAAATCAAGGCAGCAAATACTGCAACACTTCTATCCTGAAAAATACACTATTCTATCACATAGACCTTTCCAGAAATTCATGAAACCTAATCTGAAGCAACAACTTGTTCTTATTAGCCCATGGAAACCTGTGTTTCAAACAGTGTTTAAGCTGAATTGGAATTTGATCTGTATGAATCAGCTTGAAATGAAACACCTCTGTCAGTATCTGCAAAGATAAATGACTAAGCTTCACATGGATCTGGTGGTAACATACTCACAGGCTGGAGCACATTGTCTTGAAGTTACTTATTCAAGTAAGTTAAAATCTCTAGAAATCATTTTTCTTTACCTGCAGTTTTCACATATTAAGAAATATATAGGAGACATAGAGCTATAATTTCCAAGGTCTCATTTATATTCAATTTCATGTGGAGCATGATAAATATTGATCTTGTCTCTGAAGTATGAAAAGAACCAACTAGGAAAGGGTCAATAGAACAGACTAATAGGCAGACGCAGAATTAAAGGGCTCTGCCATCTATCATATTAGACTTTTCAAGTATATGTAGAGGTTATAGTTCTATAAAATTTTGTGCCAATTAATCTCACAGATTCAAAAATACAAAAAATAGCAAAGTTATATAATAGACTAGTAAGCACAGTTACTTTGTAGATGACTATAGGATGACATGTATAGTCGTGATTAATCTGTCAGTTATTTATGTTTTATTAGATAGCAAGTTGAAGTCTCCTGAAGTGTGGAATATTTAATTTCAAAGTAGGGTTTTTTTTCCTCCTAAAACAGAATAAGGGAGAAAAGTACAAATATGCTATACAGAAAAATATGTTGCAAAGGACATTGGAAATACAGGTCAGAATGTATTTGGTTCAAATAAATAACAAGGTTTGCATCCTACTTTGACAAATAATAGTTTTTAAGCAATAGAAAGGTATTTTCAACCAGATTCAACTTGATTCTGTATATTGTTTCATAGAAATATTATCCTTAACTCATGTTTATTAAACAGAATATGCCTCAAAAATGCAGAGAAATAAATCTACATTTTATATTGATTACTAAGTCTAAATTCTTACAGGGTACTCTCCTCAAGAACATATATACACCTTATGGTATTTAGGTCACGCATATGAACGTAAATAAGTGAAGAATTAGGGAAGTCAGGTATTTTGGACCATTTTTAGATAAAAAATCCTAACTATAAAACTTACATCTTCAGCTGTAAAAAATCATTAAGATTTTAGGTTACAGTGCATGTACAATTAAAATGTCATTCTTTTGTTTGGTTTTCAGAGATATTTAGATAGCATTTTGTTTTTATTGGCTCAGATACTACAGCAGATGAAAATATCTGTTCTGTGTGCAAGGGGCAACTGTTGTGATTTAACCACAGTCAGAAACCAAGTCCCACACAGCCAGGGTCTGTTAGCTCTTCACTGAAGAAGACAAATGCCATCACTCAATTCCCTCCCCTTCATTGTTCTTTCCCCTTTCTTTATATATTGAGGATGATGCCATATGCTCAGAAGAGGATATGAGTATGAAATATCTCTTGGATCAGGTGGGGTCAGCTGTCCTAGCTGCGTCACCTCCGAAATGCTTGTGTAGCCCCAGCCTGTTAACTGCTCACTGGCAAGGCAGTGTGAGGAGCAGAAAAAGCCCTGACTGTGCAAGCACTGCTCAGCATCAGCTATAACTTCCCTGTGATTTCAACACTGCTTTCAGCACAAATCCAAAATGCAGTCCCATACAATCTACTGTGGTGAAAATGGACTCTACCATAGCCAAAACCAGCACAGAGCCCGACATAACCAATGTTGGACCAAAAGAAGACAGATATTTACTTAGAAATAATGGACATATATGTCTGGAAAGAAAAGAATACTTCAAAAGTCAGCTAGCCAGTTCTTCAGTTTTCCAGTAGGATTGACCATGCTTGAATGTCTAACTTGTTTTTAAGAGTCTCAAACAATGGAAACTAGCTGTTTTGTTCTTTCAATTGATAATAAATTAATTAAAGCTCATCCTTTTCTTTCTGTTAGCAGTGTACATGAGAACAGGTTGTTTTTTTCCTGTCTGTAGCTACCTTTGCTGTGACTGTGCCCCAATCAGATTTTCTTTCAGCAGAATAAACTGTTTCGCTCATTTCTTGTAAATCGTGTTTTCTAAAAGTCTATTATTCTCACTGCTTTTCTTGGATTCAAATAAGAGCATTATGATTTGACTTCAATTAGTATGTCTATGTTATGAAAATGGCATACCAGTGTATGCATTACAGTGCACACACTACATTATCAATGCAGCAGCATATTATTATTCACTGTAATACCAGAGGTCTCATATGGCCCCACTTGTTTTTACTGAAAAAGAATTCCTGCCTGTTTCAGCATATTATGAAGAGCTTCTCCAGGCCTGCTAGAACTACATCTCTTTCATTATGACTGAGCTTCCATAATCTCAAAGTTTTCCTAATCACAAACTTCCTCAGACAGGAGAGAGACCATTACCTGCTCAACATACATCATCATATGATCCAAATATCAAGTCTGGAAATGAGAAGGCTTCAGGAAGCAGCCTTCCAGTACTTCAAGGTGGCCTAAAAGAAATATGAAGAGGGACTTTTTACAAGGGCATATAGTAATTGGACAAAGGGGAATGGCTTCAAGATGAAAAATATCAGGATTAGATTTGATGTCATGAAGAAATTATTTACTTTGAATGTGGTGAGGCACTGGAACAGGTTGCCCAGAGAAACTGAGGATCCCAGTCCCTGGTTCCTGACCAGGTTGGATGAAGTTTGAGCAGTATGGTCTAGTGGAAGATGTTCCTGACCATGCCAGCATCACTGAGACTAGCTGATTTTAAAGGTCCTTTTCAACCCAAACCATTCTGTGATTCTATGAAAAAAATGTACAACAAAATAGGTAACTTTCAAAATGTCCTTCAATAAGTGTCTTATTTTAATTCATCTTGATGCAATTCTCCTTTTACCAATATTGAGCAAGATTGCTTTTATTATATTTACAGACAGGGAACATATCTTACTCTTCAGTAAGTTTGTCACAAAAATGAAGATAATTCAGAAGATATTGTTCTAGCTTTTCACCACATAACCATGTGGTTTTAATCATTCTACTTCATGTGTCTTTTATTTCCTTCTACACAAAAACTGAAGTAAATGAAAACAAACTGCAATGTAACAACATAGGAATTTTTAAATTCCTTTTTCCTCTTACTCTTTCTTTACAGTTTCAGCCTATGAAAACTAAACAGCAAACTCATACTGCTGCTGCATTCCAGATTATTTTCTCAGCAATTGAGAGAAGTAAAGGAGATATATAGCATTGACTATAAAGCTTTGGACAAAGAAAAAACAGCCTCTATGAAAATCCATTACAATAAGGTTAAACCCAGAAGATGTGGTAGAAAAATGAGGTACTATGTTATCTAGATTAAATGCACACATAAAATTTAATATCAGAAACAATCATTCACTAGTAAAAAGGTAGTTTAGATAGTTTAGATTATCCCATTTTCATCTGAATTAGATCATCATTATAATCATTATGAGTGTTTACTTTTCTTATTTGATATTTAATCACCGCTGGTCATATTTCTTTTGCTAAGTGCACAGGATCATGAAAATATCAGGATAATTTGCAGTGGTGAAATTTATTGAACCAAAGGTAAGCAAGAAATATTTTAGTCCATAAAAATGAGGTTTTATTGCAGTATAACCTAGAATAATTTTAAATACTTATTTTTAAATTGATAATTTAATGGTTAAAAATGCAGCTTGGAAGAGAGATTCAATGGTGGTTATTATATATGCAAATAATAAAAAGTCAGGAAATTTCTTGACCTGAAAACAGCTGGGAGAATATGGGGTATAAGTGGATGAAATGTGTCATGTGCTCCCATTCATTTTTCTAAGTGTTTCTTGGCTGAAGATTCAAAATAGCTAGACTAAGACTAATCCAAAAAGATAAATAAGAATTGTCTTTGTCTTTCCTTTTTTTTTTCTTATCCGCCCCCCCCCCCCCCCCCCCCCCTATTCTTTCTGGTTAGTTTTGACATCCAACATTTGCTGTAGTCACATCAGCAACTTTTTTATTTGCAATGTACTGCCAAGTTCTTACCAGATTCTGAAACTTTGCTTAAACTAAAGCCTCTTGCAACATGTCTGTAGAATCGTCTGCCTCATCCTGCAGTATCCCATATTCTCACTGGGTATATTAGGTTGCTTCTCCTCCTACAGGGATTTTCTCCTGGCCCAAGGTTCTTAAGAAGCATAGAAGAGATGGAGAGTAAACAGAGCAAACTTACAGTCGGTATCACACTAGAAAGCTAAACCCTAAATTTTAGAGTAATGCTCTTATTTCAGAAGTGTCTGGGATGGTATTTTGTACCTATCACTAGCACTACACTACTTTTTCTATGCTCTTATCTTCAGACCAACCTGCAATGTAACATTTTTTGTACTTCTTCATTAGATAAACAGGATAAAGTGGCTCAGAGAGCTGTATAAGGTTGGAGGTAGTCTTGGTGGAGGTGCATCATTGTCCAGAGTCAAAGCTGTGTAAAGGATTGATTAAATGTATCAAACCAACCTGCTGATGTCATTAGTGTATCTGAGGAATTCAAATATGAAATTCAAATACATTTCAACAGCAAAGAACATATCACTGATGTAGCTTTATATCTTTTGTTATATAGAAGGTCACAGAGATGATAATCTAAGGTAGATATAGTCAAATAGCTCTTCATAAATTTTTTGAATACTAGAAACATCATTGAAGCATTGACATTTCAGAAGCGGGAAGAAGATGACAATAAGCCAAAATATTGTAGAATTGTGGAAATACAGAATCCCTCCAGAGTTTATTCATCTTCATCTTTTCAAACTATATTCAATAGACCCCAGCTCCTTTCAAAGATACACCTCTAAAAATCTTCATTGAAAAGTATTTCACAATTTCTATGTAAATAAAATATTCCAGTGCATGTGTGTCTTTGCATGTAAATCGTTATTGCTGAAAATTAAAATAATAAAATATTTTTGTCACTCTCCTTTGGCTTTCCAATTTGTTTACACTTTTCTTAGCCTACTTTGCCCCAAAGTGGTTATTAGACACTTCTTAAGGCTTTTTCAGTATCAAAAGTAGTAGAATATTCATCTCCTGTCTTATTTATGACATTTTTTTAATACATTTCAGAATTTTATCTAAGATTTTTATTAGCATCACATTGCTTATACTTCTTCAGTATGTAGCCATTTGTTTAACCACAGTATGACTGCTTATTCATTTAAGGACCATTTTACATTTATACTTTGGATCATTTCTTCAGGAAGTGTAGAACATAAACTTGCTACAGAATTTATTTGTATTGCTATCAGACACTTTCCCAGAGTCATTCTGACCCAACAATTCAAACTCAAGGACTGTAAAACATGGTCTATCATTGAGCCAATGACAAGATTCTTCCAGTTAGAGACTGACTTTGCCTTAGCAATGTCTTCAGTAAAGATGGCATAATGCTAAACAGGAAGGAGGATCTGGTCAGGGACACCTACTTGCAGTACATTCTGGAATAGCAGTGATTTCCAAATCCTATACCATCTGGAATACTAGTTTCCATTTCAGCACACTTGTTTTCTATACAATCTTTTCCTGAATACTAATTACCAGTTTGAGCACTTTTATTAATTTTCTATTGGACCTCACTCACTTTATTGCTACTTCAATGCACACTAACTTGTAAGCATTGTTGATTTCCAATGGGTTGTAAGTGTTGGTATTAATTGAATATTAAGCTGATAATGCATTATTCATTATATCCTGTCAACAACTATAATTTGAACATGTATATTTTTTTTTTAATTATCTAGGAAATATGTACAAGCGTAAGTAAGTTCAGGAAAGTTGTCTCTTTAAATGAAAAATAATCACTAAACATACAATTGTTTACAATTTACATATCTGAATGTCTTTTCAATTGGGGTTGGACAGAGTCTTTTAGATAGCTGTTTAATATGTTTTTGGTTTTTGTTTATTATTGTTACTGCAAATTCATCTTTTGTACTCTAGTAATGAGCATGAAAGTTATCTAAGTTTAAATAGTATGTTTTCTATTATTCTACAGTTAGTATAAAAATGCATACAGCTTGATGTCCAAGACCCTTTGTAGAAATATTATATACTTTTTCCTTTATTTTTTTAAAGAGAATTTACACATGGCAAGGATATAAAAAAACCACCAACTATCTCTTGCATTACCTCATGAGGATTTCTAAACATTATTTCTGGTTAAGCCAGCAGGCTGAGTCTTATTCCAGGCTTCAAAACCAAAGACATTAAAACCATAGGCTTTCTTTGATCACGTACTGTTGAGTCAATAGCAAAACCTCGAGCTTTCAAGAATGAAAAAAAAATCTGAGCCAGCTCAAAAGTCACAGCTGCATCAGTTTCTACTAGTTTTGTCAAATTATATCTGATGTACTCTTAACAAGATAATAGTCCAGTCTCATCAAAATTTGGTCTCAGTTTTGATATTTCTATCACTGCATAAAGAGCTGAAAATCCAATCAATCTTTGTATTTGTTCACTAGCATCCTCCATTTACATATTTTGCCTCCATCAACCCCATTTTTTGATAGTGTACACAGCAGCATGCATCATTGTGCCGCCGTAGGAAGGATAAAGAGGGACAGGTGACAGCTCAGGTTTTTACTGCTAGAAAAAACCTGAATGCTAATAAGGACAATATGAATTATAATGAATTCCTCAAAGTTCATACTGAAACTGTTTTGTAGACTAGGAGAACTATCTTCATCCCCTCAGTTAGCCCAGCCAAATCCAACCCCAGAGAGTTATAGAGAGATATATATTGCATCAGTCCTGGATGTCCACACTCTGCAACACAACGGGGGGCTTAGTGCAGAGGAGAGTTATCATCTTCTTGAACATCATGGGTCCATTCTATTTACATCCAGTTATCAACAACTCACTCACATTTCCAGAGCTCAGAACATTCATTAATCAAGATACATTGAACCCTTGGAAGGTCCACAGTCTTAAAGTTACAAGTCCGTCTTCTGGTTATCAGGAGAGAGTTGTGCATAAATAAGATCCCTCACGAGAACAAAAGGATAAAATTTCCTATTAAATACTCATCTGTCCAGCTGAAATGAATAACACCTGACTTTGAACTGTATTGTAAAAACACCTGAATTTCAACTGTAGACAACTACTACCCACAAGCAAGGTTTTAGTTTCTTATAAAAATGCAAAGTGTTAAGCTAGATTTAACATTACATATCTATACAATTAAAGATAATATTCCATCCACATTAAACATCCACAGTGTTACCTAAATTTGCACTAGGACAAAACATTAAAAACAACTCAGCAGCACTTATGGTAGTTTTTGTCCCTTCAATATTTTGCAAGTAGTCCTTATATAGCAAACTCTCAATCATATTTAATGTTATTTACCATGTACAATGCTTTGAAAAACTCCATCTGGGCTGGTATGCAGAAGAGAATTTCTTTAACAATATGGGATACAAGAGATTTGTGAAATCTGCTATAAGATCACTCTCTGGACCAGAATTTAGTTGAATTCCTTGTCTCAGTTTTATTTTCACTGTCTGGGAATCAGATCTAAGGCTCTCTGTGGTTTGGATATAAAGACTGGGGCTGATGTTATGGTCCTCTGTCCTGACAGAAGCTTTCAACAGAAATAATAAAAAATCTAGAAGATATTTTGAAATCTATTCACAATTAAAAACTATGACCCCCTGCCCCCGTCCTTGCCATGGCTCCCAGATTTTGCCCCCGGCACTGGGAGGGACAGGGGACAGGGAACACACCAGGGGGGACAACGGGCAGGAGACTGAAGAACCTGAGACGGCTGCTGGGTGAATTCCAGGTGAGGGGTCAAGGAGCCTCCAGGCGAGGTAATATCTTATTGCAAGATATTTCTTTGCTTGTCCAAGCACAAGACCAATTTCATTAATTTTGTCTTACTTAAATTAATAGAAAAAGATTAAAAAATAACCAATTATAACAAAATCCACCACCGAGAGAAAAGAACCTATGCTCTTGAGATTGAAAAACTAAATATGGTGCAGGTTTTAGCTGTAACATTTACTGCAAGGCCAGAAAGTCCTAAGTCCTACAGCATTGAATGTAATCTATAGTTGAGGTAGGTAAAGAGGTATGTTATTGTCCAGTTATACAAATTTCTTTGGTAGCTATGAGATGGCAGATTTGTCTTGGAATATTTAGTGCACTATTACTAATGTATATACTATTTAGATTTATTCCAACAAATTTAAACTTTACCTTCAACAGCAGTCAACAGAATCATCAGTCCAGGCATAGTTCTAATCGCATTTTTTAGAGGGTAGGAAGAAAACCATGTTAACCCTGTCTTGTTCTTTCATTCCACAGTTACACATTTTGCATTCACTACATGGTTATTTTATCTAGATATTCTATCTTGCATATAAAAACTGAACTATGAAAGATATTTGAAAGTTAAGATGTAGCTGCTGGCTCTTCTGTATTCACAAGGCAATTAATCTGTCATAAAAGAAACTCCGATTCATTTGTTACTGATTTCTTGATCTCTCCTGTGAAATGTGTTCTGTTTCACACAAGGAGCTTGAAGTTAAAACCAAGATTTTTGGTTTGGATGTTTACCCTGGAGGTCAGCTGGAGCACTTGATGCATCAGTTGTTAGATGAGAAATGTACCAAAAATAATTGAAGAAAAAAATTAAATCTGGAATACTACATTCTGTCTTAATCACAATATTAAAGATTTCTGTCCTTTGTCTTTGGCCCAATGAATTCCTAATCATTTTATCCCAAAAGGAATTGTATAAAAAGGAGAAAACTACAAGTCCTGATCCCCTTTATTCTGCCATCTCAGTCTGCTTTTACCCTCAATGTCTACAGATTTTGGGTTTGGGTAGTCATAGTCTTCCAAGAATTGTGAAATTCAGTGCAAAAATGTGCATGTGGTGATATAAGGATTGAGAAGGATGTCTGTCAGAAAGAGAAGCTGCAAAAGTTTATTTTGAAAATACAAATATTACTCTTTATGCCTTTTATGCTATAAGGTAATAATTTAACCACCACTCTCTGCTTTTAACTGCATCAACTGAAGAAAAGTGGTGCCTCCTGGCACTTCGCTTGGTATGCAGAAACTAGTTACAGGATGTGAATTAAGATACTTATATTCATCATCTATTTATAAAGTCTACTGATCTCTACAGTTGTTAATTACTGTTTACTGTGAATCTCTTTCTGAAGAATGCATCTCTCCAAGCACAAATTGCTTGGAAAGTGGGCACTTAATGTACCACAGAAGATGCTGAAATTGTAGTCACTAGACAATGTACATTATGTTGCTTAAAGCCTCTACAGGAACTATACTTTGGCCTGTACACCTTTTAGAGATGCAAGTCTCCTTGGATGAATTAGTGATATGTGCAATAAATATGTGCCAAAGAAAGTACCTGGAATATGAATATGATGACTCATTAAGATACACTCATTTATCTACATTTAGAATTAAATGTTTGACTTTTCCTCTAAAATTTTGTTTCTATTTAGAGAACTAATTCATGTCTTAAAATCAGTACCAAATAAGAATTCATTTAAGTGTACTGTTGAGCTGCATTGCAGACAGATTAAAGATTATCTGCTTTTGCACTCTGCCTGCACACCCAAATAATCACCTGTGTTTTTTGGCCTTTCTTGTTTTTAATACCTCCCTGTCAAATAAATGATTATTGCAAGTCTTTTTGCAGAAAATTTGTCTCATTTGTCATGTGTTTAGTAGATCTCATTATACTTTTATAATCCCTAAGAAAAAACTCAGACTATTAAAATTATTATCTTGTCAACAAAATGCACTTAAAAGTTTTGCATGTTTCATAATGAACTGCTCAACACTGTATAGCACCACAGACAAGTAAGCATTAAAAATTACAGCTGTGATGCAGTGTTTTTTCTGTCAAGTATGAAATTATTTGGTGGAATAGAGTATATGGTAACTAATTCTCAAATACCACATTCTTTCATTTGCTCTCCATCTACTACCAGTCTATACCAAAGTCTCCTGTCTTAGATACTTTTATTTTGTGATATTTTTTGCTTTATATTAGTATTTTTAAATCTATGTACTAACTTTTTTAGAAAAATTTAAAATCTTTTCCAGCTAAATGAAAAACACTGTGCAAAACTGAATACAAAATAAGTGCATGTTTCATCTGTTGAAATGTAAAGGTCTCTAATCTGATTGTTTATATCTGAGTTGGTTATCAAAGTTGCTTCTGCACTCCGTAGCTAGAAAAAAAACCCACTTCTGTAAGATTCATTGCACTTCAAAGGACACTTCTCCCATACATCTGATAAATCACACTCTGGAAATGCCTGAATTTCTCCACCAATTACTGAGAGGGTCTAGTGCAATTTACGTAGCTGTCTGACCACAAATATGAACAAGTGATCAGATGCATCCTCTCCTATAAATCTGATTTTGCCATAACTGACTCAGAGGTAGAAAAATATATGCTTTATAGGTTTAATGTGTTTTCTATAGTACTCCTCTCCATGTATAATAAGGTAAATAATTACAACTCTGTAAACTGAAACACGCCTACCTTAAAATCTGCTGTAATACAGAATACAGCAGGAAATATATGCCCTTTTAGGTGGGATTTTTTTAAATGTACCTGTTTGTGATAAGGCTAGTGGGTAGAAGCAAGCAGTTGATGAGTTATCCCCCTCTGCTTCAATACCTGTGAATATATTTTAAATAGATCACTGTGTAGCAAAATAAATTAGTAGGAATGTTGTAAATGTGTCCCTGACTAGCACAGAAACTCATATGTGTATGGGTTTGTCATTAAACACTGCTCCTGTGGAGTTAGATGGGAAAACAGGATGATTTTTTTTCAGTTATTAAAATCAGATATATTATGAAGATGTATAGTCAACTGTAAATTATCATTGAATGATCTAGAAAAGCTAGAGAGGACAGACAACTTGGTCCAAGGTGAAATATCACTCAACACAAAGCAGCTCAAAGTGCAGGACTTTGAATACTTTTTTAAGGTAGTACAGACTCACAGAAAAATTATCTTTATGAAATCTTGTTTTTGTTCAAACAAATTAATTTCTTCACCTGCAGAACATAATCACTGAAAAGTTATGCAGATTCCACAGTGATTTAGTTCATATCCAGCAGTTTCAGAGCATTGTCATATAGAAAACACTGTCTCCATATCCATAATGGGATATCAGGTAAATTTTTCAATGTCATGGAAGTGCAAGCAATTTCTCTGGCACAGCATACTTCCTCATCCATGCTGCTAAAAGACTTTCTTACCAAAGAAGAAGAGTTTTGTCTATTTTGGTGGCTGGAAGAAGAGTGTGATTTGTATCAAACTCCAGAGCCACACTAGTACTTGTTTGGAGAGAGCTCACTGAAACTGACTGCATATCTAAATGTATGCATGTTTACCTACTGCTGTAGAAATAGCTCCATATATATGATCAAGACACATAGGCCCATGGCAACCAAGTGTTTTTGGGAGCATGGAACTGGTCAGTGCTGAATTCATGCTAACAAGCAATATAAAAAACCATTACATGACTATTTCAGAGAGTTTTACAAAGAACACTAGACCTGAAAATTACAATTTATTCTAAACTTCTGTAATGAAAGTGAATCACAGCTAGTACACAAGGGAAGAAGGTATAAAAGACTTTCCTAAAACAAGCTACAAAACAGTTCAGACAACATAATGGAACAGTCTATATTTAAGCTTAGCAAGATGCATACTTATAGACCATGTCTGAAATTTAAAAGTGAATTTAAAAAAAAAGTATATAAAAGGCTTAAGAAAACTTAAGCTTTCTTAATTCTTAAAATAGCTTAAGAAAGTAAAGGAGAAATAATTTGTACCTTTCTGCATTCTGAAAGTTCTGATAATTCTGATAATATTTCACTGTTTAGAGATCCAGTCAATTTTTAACCACATATACTTAAAATACTCTTTAAGATAAAGAAAGTGAATAACACCATCCCAATTCATGAGATTATTATAATTTTTAATCAGCCAGTGTAATTGCTGTAGTAAGCAGAGTGAGCCTGGCTTGCCCTTCTACTTTATCACAGACAGCACTCCTACCTTATCAGTGCAGTCCCTCTGGGCTTAAACCAAATGGAACTCTAGACTATATGGTACTACAGACCATAAAATATAATGCATCATTAAAATATTAATTCAAATGTTGGAAACATATTACTCAATTTCTCACAGCTCTTATTTCTTCAGAAAATACTGAGGGAGAAATGTCACACATCATAGTACAATATTACTGAACAGGAAGTAGAAACCCTGGGCTGCAGTACCATTATGTACTTATTTATGAGTATCTCCTTATAATAAACCTCTTAGTTCTAGAAATTTAAAATGTAGTCCGATATGAGTGGTAACAACAATAAAATATGACAGATCACACAAAGAATGCCCATTTCCAGTCTTAAAAGCAATAAAGAAGAACTCTGAATTATTAATCTTCAGCAGACAAATTATCCTTTATTTGACCAATTGTAAATCAGGAGGGTGGGATTGTTTGGAACCGGCAAAATTGTAATTGGCAAAATGAAAACTATTCATGCACCATTGACAGAGCAACTGTGGGGTGAGGAAAATTTCTTTTCTGCAGATTTTCATACTAAAGACAAAATCCTGAAACAGAAAAGAGGGACAAACACTTCAGATTATATTACAGCAAAATTAAACTAAACTAATGCACCAGAGACATCATCTGCCTAATTACCTTAAATATGATTTGTGTGATTTATTTCACTTAACTGCCTTAAGGATATGTACATACTTTTGAACTACTTGGTCTGGGTTCATTTTATAATCAATAGAGAGAAACAGATATACTCAGTCAGAATTGAATGGACTTAGTTTAGATGCTAATGGTAGACTAAGATGAAACATAATAGAAAATAGAATCACAATCACTGAATGGTTGAGGTTGAGAGGGCCTTAGGAGGCCATCTAGTGAACCCCCTCTGATAAAGCAGTTTCACCCAGAGCAGGTAGCATAGGACCACCTCCAGGCAGTTTTTTAATAGTTCCAGAGAGAAAACTCCACAAGCATTCTGGGCAGCCTGTTCCAGTGCTTGGTCATCCTCACAGTAAAGAAGATTTTTTCATATGATGGATATTCCAATGTTTCACTTTTTGCTCTTTGCCCCTTTACTTGTCACTGGCCACCACTGAAAAAAGAATCTGGCCCAGCTCCCTCAGACTGTCCTCATAAGAGAGATGCTCCTGTCCCATCATCATCTTTGTAGATCCCCACAGGGCCCTCTCCTTTATCTCCTTGTCTGTCTTGAGTTAAGGAATCCAAAAGTGGATACAGCACTCCAGATGTGGCCTCACCAGGGTTGAGGAGAGGGCAAGATCATCTCTCTCTATCTTCTGTCAATGCATTTCCTCCTGCTTGTCCTTTTTGGCCACAAGGCACACTGCAGATTCATGGTTAACTTCTTGTCCACAAGGCCTCCAGGTCCTTCTCCTTTCCTCTGCAGAATGCAAAAGTTGTTTCTATAGGTTACTTAGATATAGGTGTGTACATTTAGTCAGATTACTAAATACTTTGAAGGAGCCCATCTAAAATAAAATCATTGAAAGGATATTATTCATACTACAAGAAGGCAAGAAACAAAAGCTGGTGGCATTTTTCTACTATATGTTTGACAAGAACCTAAAACAATGACATTTTTTCACTTAAGCCTCATTTGAATCTTAGTTTAATGAGAATAAAATAAAACAGCAATATCATATGCATATGACATAGATACTTAAATTCCCTAAGAAAATGTCTTTGCTGAGAACATGTATTCACTTTTGTTTGTGTGCTTACTTTGATGTACACCACTGTACATAATTTTCCAGATGAAATTTTCCATTTTATGTAGGACAAAAATTGTTCAAAATTCACTAAAAAATAAAAAATAAAAAATTCCCCTCTATTTCTTTTGAAAGATCTTATCTAGGAGGCTTAATCATCTGTCACTACAAGGAAGAAACGCTAGTACTGAAATATTGCTAAATTTAATCCCCACTGCAGCACTTTACTGAAACTCATTGGTCTTAGATAGGCGCTAGTTTGAACTCTGAAATTGGATTCTGGAATAAATAATCAAAAAACACAGTTTTCTTATTATTGTCTGAGTTGTGCTCAGAATCTAACATAAAGATATCTTTATTAGATTTTAAAGAATAGAAAGTCTTTTGATTAATGCTCAGATGAAAAGAGCATTTGAAAATATGCGAGTGACAAGGTCACTTGTGCTATATTTATTGAATAACCCACCTGGGTAATGGGAGGAAATGTTTCTGTGGGTTATCTACAGAGTATTCCCAGTGCCAAACTACATTAGATGCAATAATGGATAGTAAGGGTGGGCAAAATTTGTCAAGAAAATGAGACAGGTCTGGACAGAACCCAAAAGTCAAGATACAAGCACCATAATTAAACAACTGATTTATTTTACAAATTCTATTTTGAAGAACCTCTAACAAAATTTTCAGCAAGAAACAAGACATGCTTGAAACAAGATATTTTCAAACAAGGACATAACCTAAACAACTATAGTTTTTATATAGATTGGGAAAACTATAAGAAGTAACTAAATTATTCTATTTCTGCCCTGCTACTCTCTTTTCTGACCTCAAACACTCCTCTCTACCCCCACAATCTATTAAACATATGTCTCAGATCCCTCCTATAGAAATCTTACTTAGATAGGAATGACTTACTTTTAAAGTAAGTCATTTTGGGAGGTTTTCGGAAAAAGATCAGAACCTGTATGATAGTAGTGTTTTTTTCAGCAAACAGCTGAGATTTTGAACATTCAATCAACTCTCAGAGAAAAAAAATTCTCTCTGTAGATGGTATTTTAAAAAATATTTTGTTCAAACATTAGTTTAGTGACTTAACTGTTAAAACTTTAATGCAGAATAACTTTCTCTGGGATTCTCAAGTGTTAATATCCTCACAAAAGCCATCCATTTCACAATTGAGGAAGGTTTACGGAGCATGGTTTGATTCTCAGCTTCTTTTCTTTTCTATTCTTCTTTTTTACTGGATAACAGCCATAAATACTCAAGTGAAATGAGAAAAGAAAAAAAAAAGTGAAAGGAAAATTAAAAAGTCTTCAGAACTCACACATATAGTTCACACACATATTATAGTCTAATATAATTCCATCAAATTGCCTACAGCTGACTTCTGTAGTTTTTCCCTAATAATCCAGCTGCCGCAGGCCACCCATGTACAAATTATGTAGCACAGCGGTAGATCAAACATGATTACTGATAGAAGATATGTTGGTAAGTCAAATCCACAGAATTTAAACATGGTAAGAATGTGAGAAGGATGTCTATTTTCAGGGATTACAGCCACTACTAATTACCATTTAAAAGAGATATTTATGTTTTGTGGTGCGAAATAAATATGGAGGGACTATGAAGGAAAAGTTAATGGGGAAAATTATCCCCAGTCTCTGCTGAAATGCTTCCTTGTGTCTTCCTGAGGCCTACATGGGTTTCTAGAGCACTCGATATCTTCTCTTCTGTATGGCATATTAATATTTCAAGAGATTTTTTGCTTCAGCTGCTTTATCCAGACTATATATCAATCCAAATTCATACTTGATATAAATCTTGAATTCAGTTAAATTTCACCAGTTTATTTTACCTCACAAAATTCCCTTATCTTTTACTACACTCTGAATCATCTTTAGCCATATTAGAGAGAATTAAATAGATGATCTTTAAAAGAAAATAAAAAAATAGGGCAATTGGGTAGTATTAAATGAAATACTTTAGTGAAACTTCCTGATTTTATTTTTCTAAATTGGTTTACAGTAAATATGCTGGCCACTAGAGAATTATATTAACTCAGTTTTTCACCAGAAAAAAAGGAATGTGAAACACATGTCACCAGAAATCACAGATTTTATAATGACACTAAACTGTTATTAGACTAAAACATTTGTGTAATTCTGGCATTCTGTTGGAAAAAAATATGCTGAGTGATATTTAATCTTACTTTTGAACCTTCTTAGAAGGTCATTGTCAGTATGCTTTAGGCTATAAAATAAAACAAAGTGCAAAAAACCTCAGAAGTGTTTATGTTATGGATATGATTTTCCTAGAGTTACATATAATCCATATAAAATAGTTATTTTTAACTTCCAGTATTAAATTATTTTTATATTAGAAAACCACAATAACCTCCTGTTTAGTGATTTCAACTACTTAGTCCCAAAATATAATTTGTGTACTGTTTGTTTTTTTTTTTTTAATCAAATTTGAGTTGTCTCAAAAGATTAATCCTATTTATTGGGTGATGATTTTATTCTCCATTATTTGAAGATACAAAAAAGGCAAAGTTTGTATTTGATATGCAGCATCATTTACCTCAATATACATTTTAACAGCTAAGTGAAATTCCAGGTCTCACTGAAGAACTTCGACCATACCCACCATCCAAGGAGCTTAGACCAAAAGCAAGACAGAGAAATGGAGTATAAACCTCACATTATTTGCCAGGAGGTAAAAGGTAAATATGGAAATAATTAGAAGACAGTCAAAAGCATTTTACTTTCAACTTAGAATATTACTGTAAAATGGGTTAATTTTCAACTTAAACGGAAAATCCCACTAGTCTGATATAATACACATAATAATAATCTGTCAGGGTGTTTCAACTATGTATCAGTTTACTAGCAGATGATTTTCACTACAAATACAACAGGTGTATTTTGTATTTCAAGGAAATGTATTGTTAATAACTGTTGTGAAATGGTAAATGTATGATGCAACTCAATAAGAAATTATTCTCCTAAGTACAAAAAAACCCATATTTAGAAATTCCATTGAAAAAAATTACTCTTTTGCATTACATTAGATGCCTAACAAGTGCTTTCTTATCACAGAATATTTATATAAGAGATACTAAAGCTGGTAATTAAGTATATAAGACTGCAGAAGCAATTTATGTAATATTTTATAAAGACCTTTTGCTAAAATAAGCAGATCCAAAAGGGATCTTTATTTTCTACATTTGAATTGAAAATGTCTTAACTGTACCATGTTGGTTCCAGGGATTATATAAAGAGCTAGACAGTCAAGTTCCTTAAGATCTGAAACAGGTGATTTATGCACTTAGTTGTATTAAATAGGAACCCGGGCTCTGAAACACTCTCTTACTTTTTTTTTTTTTTTTTTTTTTTTTCATTTTCTTTCTGGTGAAGATGGCAGATTTTCTCTTTGAAGAGAGAGCACAAAAGAGGTTCCACATAACTGCTGTCAAGTCCCTGAGATCAGTAATGGGCAGGACTGCCCTTGTCCAGACTCTTTGGTGTCTTCCTCCGCCCACCCACATCCCAGGGCTCCATTTCCTGTTCTTATATTTCCTCTTTGTCTCAGAAGTGATTTCCACATAAAGGTCATACATCATGATTTCCTGTTTTGATCCTTTTTGAAAACTACTTTACGGAATTCACCAGGAAAATCAACTAGTTTTGCACCACGATATTATGCAATTAGCAGTTTCCTACATCTACTGCATTTTGAATACTGACAGCCTTTTACATAACCTTTTATCTTTCAATCTGCAAAGAGCAAATGCTTTTGCAGGGAAATTTAATGTGAGTCAAATAGATGGCTGAAGTAACAAGGAGAAAATAACAGTACAGTATGCAAAACACTGTCAACAATTTCTGTAAAATTCTGAACTTCAATTGCTTTAACTAATTATAATACTGCTACATCTCTCTTGCATTACAAATGTACACTGGGCTAATGTGGATTAAGAAAAAGTGCTATAAGAAAACAGCAGCAAAAATAAAACACAATCTCATGTTTGTAGAGAGATAAAGAGAATTTTTCCATAACCTTAGCTTTTGACATCCTATTAAATGCCATGTCTTTGAGTGACTAGTTCCAACTACTAGTCCTTCAATGAATGCAGTGTGCAGTAGTCAGATGAACTCTTGTTTCATGATAAATTACCATTTAATTACTAGCAATCTCTTGGAACTGCACTATGAAACATAGTTTATTGCATCATCACATGGTGCCCTCTTCCCTCCCTCAAATCAATAACTTAAAATTATTGCTATATTTTATACATTAGTTTTGTTTTGTTAAGGATCATTCACTGCTAGATAGTAAAAATCTCTACTAAAACAAATATCTTGTTGCTCTTGATAATCTCTTCAAAAGAGTAAGAAAACACAGTTACAAAAAGTAGTGTCTTGTTTTCCAAAATTTTTCTAAGTATTATTTTGCTGCGTTTTCTTATTTCCTGCAGCATTCCTATATTTGGAAACAAACAAAATTTTTGGTTTAGACATTGTTTACATATTTAGAAATGTCACTCTTTCAGGTGTGTACTTCCATCACTTATTAAAAGTTGTATACTCTATGTGAGATTCATTCTGGTAGTATTAATACAAGTTTCTTGAAATTATATTTTTTCAGGTACACTAAATTCTTAAAGAATGGTATAAACTATTATATGTATGAATTTCCTAGTTTGGAATTTAACCTTCAGGATTTTACTAATTCAAGATATTACTGCATGCATAACTATAGATGAGCATAATCATTTAAATTAATGAAATAAGCATATTTTCTAGATTCTGTATCAGTTTAGAAATACCTGGAAGGAAACATATTGCTTTTTTGGTAGTCAAAGAGAAGACAGACATCAAATCCTCAAGACATCAAAACAACAAAACAAATATTATTTTATATTTTTATTTTCAAACATAATTTTCCTGTACTTTAGATTCTAGTGATGAGGAATCTTAAATGCAGGGTGGTCTTATCATCTTGATGCCTAAATTTTACCCATGTTCTTATGATGGTCCAAAACTGGAAGACAGTAATCCAGCTTTTAAATTCTGTGAGGAAACTGTTCCATTAAGTATGGTTGATCTCAAACAGAATGTATTCAGAAAAAAACATTATGACCATGTTTCCTTTCATTAAGAGTACAATTAGTTAGTGACATTAACGGGGAAGTTGGAACTGAGCTATAGCATAGCAGAGTTATTTAACAAAGGCTTTCAAAACAGAATAGTGAATTATGTACCAGGTTAACATGTGGTGCTATAAACATTCTGCTCCTCATTTTCAAGAGTTCTCTTCTCCTAAGGCTAAAATAACTTTCAAGTATATGGCTGCTTTACACTTCTTTGCTTTAGAGGGGCTGCTGTACACACAAGAATGAAAACCTATGCTGCAACAAAAGAACCAATAAAAAATACCTCATTATCCTAGCCACAGTACAAGAAGATCTGTATTCAAAGGACTACTTTTATGTTGTCTACTTAAGAAGTCCTGGACAACACACATAGCAGTTCTAGGAGAAGGGAAGATCTAGATCAAGTATTTGACTTCCTGGGCAAGAACTCTACACAGACTAATGTCTAAGACCACAGTGTAGGCAAACAAATACAACCAAAGGTAAGAGATGGAGTCTGGCCTTCACAAAGATGGGAGCGCAGGACAAGGGGAATTTTTAAACATGGGTTCCCTAGACTTTGTAAAAAAACCCCTAAGTTTGTTTTATATCACTAAAAGTCTATTTCTATTGAAGGGAAGCAAACTCTTCCAGCTCTTGTACAGACTAGAAAGTTTATTTAAACAGATCGATGAAGTACTGCAGATCACTTTAGTGGACTACAGAAAAATGGTGAAACATAAAACATCTGAGATATAGTTATATCTTCAGAGTGGCTCTTGTATATGTGTATGTCTTACTACTGGCAAAAAAAAAAAAAATCTGTATAATTTCTTTCTCCATAGTGGTGGATGATCATTTTCTAAAACTGGGTCATCATCTGATACATGAATCTGGACAGGCTTCTGAATTCATCATTTTCCTATTTACATTAAGATCCATTGATAAAAAATTGATGATATCTAAAAAGTTTATCACCATGTTGTGGTCTCAACAGCATTCTCAACAGAAATTTTAATTTGATTGTGGAACACAGAAAGAAAAAGTCACTGCCTTGTCATGAATTCATACCTAGGGCTATCAGAGCTAGCTACAGAACCATTTTTTCCAAGTGTTTGTGCAGTGCAAATGTCCTTTGGACAGGTTTGATAAAATTAACAGAAGAATTTTGGGGTTTTTAAGACCTTCAATACTAATTTTCAGTACTAAAAATTTTTCAGGGTGTGAACTGGACCTAAGTTATATATTTAGAACTCTCAACAATGTACTCCTAACAAGGACATGGTAACATGAAGAAATGTTCATGATGGTAGATCTGCACAATTCTGGAGGTTTTGCTTTCTCTGAAAGTTGTTTTAAAGTCATTATGAGACATTTTAAAGGATAGAAAGTCCACAAGCATTGGACTAGATTTGTGCCATTTAAAGCCCACCACCGTGATCCTTCAAAAGCCCAGGTTTGCTGAACACAATGTGCATAGACTAATACTTTGCTAATCTCACAGCCCTTTCTCTGCAGGATTTTGGGACTTTTTGTCCTATAGATAGCTTTGCTTGCAAGAAATCTACCTGGAACATGTCCACAATTCTACAATTTTATTTCTCATCCTGTATCTTTGCTACATCTGTTCCCCACTAATAGATATGAGAGGGTGTCTCCCTGAAGAACAAAAGTTGTAGTGTGGATGATTATGCTGTAATCTACAATGGACAAGATGCGTGAAGGAAGGTCATTCCCTTAGCCTAAGGTAAGTGAAACAGACATTCCCTGAGAGTCACTTCAGAGGTTCACTAGAAAAAGATTTTGGATGTCACTGGTTGGATTTACACTTTATTATGATTTCCCCCTACCATAAATGTAGGCTTCTTTTTTTTTTTTTTCCTAACTATCATTTTAGCAAGCATTGCCTGAGGTCAGGTTTTCTTCTTCTTCTCATTCCATTTGTCATATGAGGCACAATCTCTGCTTATTGAGGTTTTCCAGCACTGCAATATTATTTTTTGATTTCTGATTTATGCTTTTAGAGTGTTACACTACAGTTTGAGGTCCTCTAAGTTAAAGGGTGACTGCATGTGTTTTTTTTCCACTACTGGTTTTAACTGTGCCCGGGAAAAACCTCATGTTGTCTCTAGAATCAAATGGACAATTTAGTCCTTGAAACTGGCATTCATGAGGGAAAGAGAAAAAAAAAAAAAAAAATAGAGGGAAAGGAAAAGGAAGGCTGAGAAAATGAGATCATGAAAGACAGAAGTTACTGAGAAAGAACCCCAAGATGCAAGTTTTATAGTCAAATTCCAGACCAGAACAATGCCTTAAGGGAATAGTCAATAACTAAGATGTTTTATAAAAAGAAGAAAGAAGTCTTTTCCTTTCTGCCTTTGATTTTCTGTGACTAGCCTAATGTTTCTTTTCTACAGTTCTCTTCCTATTGTAACTTCTGTTTCTTAATGAAACTGGGAAAATAAATCTGTAAGAAAGGAGCACTGAATCAAGGAGGTTTCCAAATAGTTTAAATGGTATTTAATTACTGGTACTCTATATATATTATGGTGCTTTCAAAGAACTGGCTTGTGACATCCTTCGTAGGAAAGTAGGGCTAGAAGGAATGCAACCTGTAATATTCATGGAGATGGGGAAGGAGCAGTCTTTTGTTCTACTCTCTCCCATGGGAGTCTCAAAGGGTTCCTGAGCTGTATCAGATGAAGTTATGTCTCTACAGTCCTTTAATCAAAAGTAAGGCAAATTACCGAGACTTGACCCCATCTCTTCCTTGACATATCAAAGCAGTAAAAGGATGCTTGAAACTCTGTTAACCAAGCAGCTTTTGCATCCGTTAAAAAGTATCAAAAGCAGCTGATTGTATCCATCAGCACTCAGATCAAAGGGTTATTATTGAGAAATGTCTGCATGCTCCCTCTACTGATCTGATCAGGGGTCTCAACAGGAACAGAGTTATAGTTTGCAAATCACTGATTGAAACCTCTAATATGATAATTGCAGAAGACCAGATTGGTTATTTAAAAACAAACAAACAAACAAACAAACAAAAACCCAAACCAACCAAACAAACAAACAAAAAAAACCCAAAACCAACAAAAAAACAGAGGAAAACTGCAGGTGTAAAAAAGTGGTGAGTCCTCTGATGGTGGATTTGGCTGCATGCAATACTGTTCAGAAAATGCTGTGCCTGCTGATTTTATAATAAGATGAACTTTTCCACTGCAAAGACAGAGCCATCACAACCATTAGTAAAGCACTAATGAATAGTCTCCTATTCAAACAACAGCAGCAAAGCTGGAATCTCATATACCCTATGTCCCTTTAACTTCACTGAAGTGTGAACTTTAAACCTCATTGAAAACACAACATTTTGTTGAGAGGAATTGCAGGAATGTCGCACAGAATCTTTCCTGCTACAATTTTCAGTTTTCTGGCTTTTAATGTTGGGGTTTTGTTTTGTTTTGTTTTAACTATGAATATGTTTAACACATCTGAGCACAAGTTGCTATTTGTGCTCTTACTGTACATAGTAGCACCAATCTAGATTAAGGACTCACCAATTTACCTAATATTCAGCTGTGAAAATAAATGGCCTTGACTGATCTTGTGCTGCCATTTCTAATGTCATGACTCTCATCTGTCAGAATTTGCCATTCCTGAGGGGTATGAACCCTCAATAGGTGATATTAGATATCTGCTCAAAAGTGGTAATGACTTGAAATGCTACATTATTCAGACTTCCACTTTTTTATGATATATGATAGAAGACTCTCTGCTGCCAGACGGAAATCATATTCTTAGTTCAGTTGATAAAACTAGAGTAATATATTTAGTTTGTGTAAAGCCTGGTCAGCCAGAAATTGCTTTGGATTTAGATGTGTATAGAAAAACTTTTCTCTAATACTGAGATACTGTGTAAAACAGGCTACAGAGAAACTCTCCTTTTTGAATTTTCACTGTTGGTAGAGTCTATAATAAAGCATCTGTGTTATATGAACTGACTGTAGGCTCTGAGCTTTTCTAAAAACCCACAATCTCTTAATGAGATAATTTTTAAACAGAAAAATTACCCACCAGAGTAAGTCTGTTTATGTAAGCATATCATTTCACCTTACAAAGAAAAAAGGAGATGAGAATGAAAACTATATCTTCCAGGGCTAAGAAGTTATTTAAGAACCTAAAGTATGCTGACACTGTATTTAGGTAACTACTTTAGGAAACCCACAACTTGTAGCAACCTGTTGCTCACCTCTGCCCAAAATGTTGGGCTGCTCCCAAAAGAAATACAGGAGATCATGCAGGAGCAGCCATCCTGTGTTTCAAATATGGAAATTTTCTGGAGTTTGGTTTATACCTTGGTTTCTTGAATGTAAATAATTTTTTCCTGCTAAAAATTTCAGATATCAATAATGTACACTAGTGCACCTACAGATTTTTAACCTGTTAGAATGGATTCAGAGAAATTCTGTACACTTAATGATATGAAAAAAATCTGGTTAAAATTTCAGAAGCATCAATCCAGATCAGATCACAAGTTTTCATAAGTGTCAGTGAAAAATCTGAACAACTGTTTATTTTTAAGCATTTATATATATATTCAGCTCAAATTTTAATATATATTTTAGTAATAACCCTCTAATAATTTGAACGAGAATCAAGAACCTATTTACTTGTGAGAGACCCAAATTTTTCTGTTTTGGTTTTGAAAATAAATCTGAAAGACTTGTAATGTAATATAATATAATATGCATAATAGTAGGTACTCTTGACATTGTTAAACAGGCTGGTGTGCTATAACGTGTACATAAAGATTTGAAAGTATTCTGAAGCTCTGAGGAAGTCAACTTTTAACAGCTCAGTTATATCAATTCCTTCATTTTACTGATGCTATGTTCTTCTTCACTCTATCAGCTTTTTATCTCATTTCTAGCACAACTGATATCAGAAGTCACTCCTCTAGTCTACTGGTTTTTAATTTGCCTATAATTTAAGCTGTGAAATGGATTTTAAAATTTTTGATTAAAAGCACTAAAGAAAATTTCCAGAAGGAGACAACTGTGCTAAGCTTCCTTCCATAAAGAAGTTTTTATAAGTAGGTCATAAACCCCTGAAATTAAGTCAGAAATGCTGACAGACCCCAAACTTTTAGAAGCTCTGTAAGCTCCAGTCTAATCTTCTTCTCCCAGAGGGGGAAAATCTTTTTCTTGAGACTAAATTGTAGACTGTAAAATAGTTGTTTTGTCACGTAGAGCTCTGAGTCTACAGTAAAGAAATGTACAGCAAAAAAAGCAATATGTTGTAACTATAGCAACTACAAGTCAAAAAGATATCTTAAAATGTCTTTTTCTTCTAAATTTATCCTAAGAAACATTTCCCAGTCTTGTTTAATTATGTTACACAATATAGTTTTCATTTGTTAGCTTGGGTTGTATGAACTCTGAAACTACACTGGAATTACTGGAGGTAAACAGATATGAACTAATGAGAGATTTGTCCCCAGTGGACCTTAGATATACTAGGGTATGGCAAAAACTGCATAAAACTACACATTGAAAACTTTTATCTTAGAAGCTGTATCTATTTGTGTATATCTGAGAACAAATTATTTTATATAATCTTCTTCTAAGAAAGGACCAGTTGTTTTATAGTTTGGGGTTTTTTTAATGTTTCAAAATGATAACATGATTGTTATGACCTTTATATGAAACATTTATATTTAGCAGGAAGCTATTACAGAAGAGATTTGTGGTGTTTGCAAATTGTTCTTATATCTGGTATGGAATTTCTCCTTATGGAATTTCAATTTTATGTTTTCATTTCATAGGGAAAATACGATATAAAATAGATTACTGTTAAATATTATTTTTGCATATTTCATACTATGAACTACACATTATGAGAAAATGAAAGTCTTTAAACTTTTGTTTCACTTTGTTTTATGTGAAATAAAGCCAGAAGATAGAATCCTATTGTGGTGAAGAGTGAGTAGAAAGCAGTATGACATACAAAAGGCCATGGAGGCTACTTTGTGGTAGAAGTAACAATTTGGGGTACTGATTGTTGCTCTAGTACAGCTGCAGTACCAAGGAAGTTTAGTCTGTGCTACACTGGGTAAAAGTAAACATGAAAGGAAAAAAAAAATACTACCTAAAAACTTTCAGCTCTACTGTGGATCTTCTTGAAGGCAAGTTAACCAACCATAACTTTGAGATTTCATTGTGAATTCTCCATTATGTTGAAGTTTCATGGATTTTAAAACTTGCTTACATGCATGTATGTATATTGTTCAGCTTTCCTTGGACTTTACTACTTTCAGTTCACTAAATTTTATACCATAGTATAAGTATTTCATGTTATAATGATAAATATTATTTTGTGTTTTCCCATTTATTTGCCACATAGACCAGATGTGTGGGTGCAGCCCAACTCTTTGATGAGGTACCTATTATAAAATGGAGATTCTGTGGTCAAAGCTTGCACAACAAAGGATGGCCTAACAGAGACATCTTTTAGTGAAAGTGTGAAGATGAAATCAATTTTTTTAAATATATTTAACAGCTTCAGATTACTTCAGACAGAGAATAGATGTAATACATTAAAATTCATCCATATTTTCAATGCAAACAAGTGTCTTTATTTCTTAAAAAAAACTATTGTGAAACAGATCTGTTGCTTTTAAACAAGTTTGTTAATCAGAGTTTTTTGGTGTCCCTTTAGGCTAAATTGTAGCTAGCAGGACGATTTTCCTATCTTTGCAGAACCTAAAAAAAATAACATCAGAAATCCCACTTTCCCTTCCATGACCGCTGAGAAATTTATCCTCTGAATTATTGTCCTGGTTTCAACAGCTTTAACCTATTTTTTTCCTTTCCTTGCCCCTGTACATACCTGCAAGAAGCCTTACTGATTTAAGGTATCCTGCTGTTCCAAGTAACATGATTTTTATTGTGGTTTTTAATCACCTTAAAGCAATTGTATTTAAATTCTTTTGTGTTCATATTTACAGAAATCTCCTCTGGAAAAAAACAAAGCAAACAAAACAAGCACAGCCAAACACATACTGACATATATATACATGCAGACAAAAAAATCTCAAAAAACCAGTTTTCTTTCCCCCTGCAGAGCTACATGAAGTCTGGAGATCAGGTAGAAGCAATGTGTGGATCTGTTCCCAAAGCTGTGTAAGCGAAGTTTAGTGTTGCAAGACTTTAGTTGCAAGATTGACAATTTAGTATCAATCTTGCAACAACCCCCTGATAATATTAGAGAACAATTTCATTACTTACAGTCAATGCAGATTTCTCATGTTTGTTCTGGAATATTCAAGACAGAAAACAAGACTAACTCCATAGAGCATAGGAACAACTAACTTAATATACAGTTTGAACCCAGGCAATCAAAATTTGTGATTTCCCAGCCTTCCTAGAACCTCCCTTAATGCTTATCAATGTTTATCAATTTCTTTAAGAATTTAATTCTGCTTTCATTCTCTTATATTATCTACTTTATTTACTTCATTTTCTCACTTTGGACATATTAGTCTGCCTAAAAATCTCTGCCTATAAAAGTATTATTAATATGTTATTAAAGAGATGCCGAGAAGATCAAGGAATGATTGCAGATATATAGTAAACCAAACATACTCCTATTGCTATTTTGTGGTTTGCAGTGATAAGTATTAAAGATAATGCTGATTATTATCTGTGTATTGCAAACCCTATAAAG
This sequence comes from Sitta carolinensis, assembly GCA_032173965.1. Lineage (NCBI taxonomy): Eukaryota > Metazoa > Chordata > Aves > Passeriformes > Sittidae > Sitta > Sitta carolinensis. The sequence continues at coordinate 21,080,584 of JAVUNC010000004.1, read as the reverse complement.
AGCTTTGAACAAAGTTTCTGATAGATACAGAAGGATTAAATACAAAAACAATAACACTCTAATGAATATCCTAGCCTAATTTTTACAAATAAAAATGAGAAATGTAAAAATTTAAATCAAGTAGTCATTTAGGATTAAAAAAAGCCAAGGGATATAAGCCCGTATGATATCATGATATTTTGTCAGACTGTTTTTAAATTGTGTCATCTGTAGTACATCTTCTACACAAATCATCCTTTCATCAAATTAAATATTATTAATTTTTAGATACCATAAATAATAGTACAACATAAAAGTTATATGTTAAATGGTAGCAGAACATTTTCTGAAATTTGGGTGTAGCAAGCTTGCCATCTACTGATCAATAGAAAAGATCTTTGTTTATACGATATTGTTGCTGAGTATATTATTTAGTTTTAAACTCTCTTTATATAATGAATTAGTACTTGTGTATTTAAATAAATCTGTTTCCAGTGCCTCTGAAGGTAAATACAAGACCTCAAAGGTATTGTGCTAGTGGATCAAAGATGAGTTCCTGAAGTACTTCTTTTACCCATTGAGGAACCTTTTACTAAAAGATATAATCTTTTTGAGTATTTGGGGAACTTATTTGGTTCTCTCAAAGAGTATATTCTAATACAAAGATGTTCTCATAAAGTTAAAACGTTATTTTATGACTAATATGGCAAAAGCAAATATATTTTTTGATTTCAATTATTTTCATTTTACGAAGAGAAATTCACTTGTCCCATGTCATCTACCAGCTTTGCCCTCAGTCAAGCCTTGTCAATGCCTAGTAGGAAGTTGCAGAAAGTCCATATGTCCAGACTATTTGGTGTTCTATGCCCTCATATTCCACTCAGATGGGTTTAGACACAAAAGTTAAAATCCACATTTATGTCATATGTACAACAAAGAAATGTCTTCATTCTTTTGAAAGAGTCTATCTTATGGGTTAGCTTAATAATCATCATTATTGCTGTACAATTTTTCCCTTTGCCACTTTCAATTAATTTCATTCATTGTAGAATTATAACAGTATGGATAATAGAGCATGAAAATGGACAACCTGTGACTAAGAGAGTGATTGTACTTTAAGCAGTGATTTTTTTTTAAGAAAACAATAGCTTTTAAATTATTTGAAATTTTGTGGACCTATATTTAGCACATACTGCCTTTCAGAATGGGTGAAAACATAAAACTTCTGAAATTTATGGACCAGAGCAAGATTCAAAGGAAAGAATATGCTCTTTCCAAGAACACAAGAAAGTTTCTCTTTCAACCTAATTTAATCTATACCATCTAGACTCAGTGGCAGGTTATTTTTCCACACAGTTGCCATGTAGATCACGTCTGTAATTTTTCTCTTTTTGATATCTGCCTTGCTTTCCCGCTGGATAGTAGTCTCACATAACTTCATTATTTAAAATTTTATTCTAATTTCGATTGTACTAGCATAAATCAGGAATTATTTCAATTCAGTTAAGGAATTTAAAATTACCTCTGTTAACTCCAACTTGAATTAAGGTGTTTTGCTGCAGAACCTCCTCTAAATAGGACTAAGATTTTAGATTGCATGGGAGTATAACCTGAAGGCAAAAAAGTCCCAGAGACAGAATGATTTGTAGAGACTAAGGTATTTCAAGAGATTTGTCTGCAGAAATCAATAAGCTTTGTAAAATAAATTTCCTAGCTGGCATTCAAAATCTCTGCCACAGCTGCTGTACATGGCTTTGTTCATGTAGCAGCTTAAAAATCTGTTATTTGGGAAGGGGGTAGGAGGAACACTGCCTCATCTGCCTCATCCACACTTCAGCAAATGCAGAGAAGAGGCACCCATGACACAGCTCTCCAACCTCTGCTTTAATCCAACTGGCCTCATGGTCCTGCTGCCACCCTTGGGAAAGGCTTTGTCCTAGGAAGCTGGTTAGAAACCCCAGACAGATGGGTAGCTTGTGGGTGAAAGTGAACCTATGTGGTGGAACAATAGCACTTATGTACACTGTCACCTACTGTATGCCTTCCAGAGTTTTTTTGAAGGAATTGTTTATTTCACTACAAAAATATATTCAATAGGATTAATTGGAATTGATGACCTATACATAAAAGGAGAATGAACTAGTAGGGTGTCCTTTTAAAAAATCTAAGATTATATCTACTTTTCTGTGCCACCAGAATCAAAAGGAAATTCATAAAGGAATTTAGTCTTATCTGAAAAGAAGGATTTACACATTACATAGAGCATATCTAAACTGCATGGTATGATCAGTCAAAAATATTGTACTATCCAAATAATAAGGCTGCACATACTGGGAGAAACATAAAAAGGCCCAGTTTTCTGCATATTTTAAACTAGAAAGGTGGTGTGCTTTTTGTCAACCTAAATTTAAACAGAATTTGATATTCATATATGTTTAAGAACAGGTATCAGAATCAGAGAAATTAGGAAAATATTACAGATATATTTGATCTTTGAAAAGAAGCTTATTAAAAAGGTCAACTTCATTTTTCTCAGAAAATATTAAGGCATTAAAATAGGACAGCTAAGATGGAATATAGCACAATGATAATTAAGTAGTAGATTCTACTTATTTCTGCAAAGTTTAAACAGAAGATTAGGTAAATATGGGATTTGGTACTTTTGCAAAATTGCTCTAAAGTAAACTTTTACATTGATTAGCATTATAATTCCAAATATGACATTTCAGTAATACTTATGAGAGCATATTTAATTACATAGATATAGCTTCTTTAAGTCCTCCTTATGGTATAATGCTACATGAAGGTCTGAAAAATCAAATCTGGATGCACTATTGCCTTTTCTTCAACCTCCAGACCAACTTCAGTTATGAAAAAAACCGGGAGTAATTTATTGAATTAGTCCTTTGTCTCAACTGAATTTGATGAAGCACCACCTTACTGTTGCAAAACTTATCCAAGATCCATTTTTTTGGAATTTGAGAAGAGTAGGGGGCTCAGGCAGCAGCAATTAATTTTGTTGGATTTTGTTAAGAGTAATTTAATCAAAAATCTTAATGTAAAATGCATTAAAACATCCCTTCAAATAGACTTAGCCCATCTGATTATAACCTTTTTTTGCCTCCTATAAATTTGTTCCTAAATATTCACAACTGGTATATTAAGAATATAGTAGTTTAACTGGACAGGTTAGATTGAAAAAGTTGATATTACTCTTTTAAACATGATTTTTGAAGCAATTAGTGTTCTGCATGGTTTTAGTTTTCCACACATAATTTAGTCTCAGGCATCTGCTGGTATTATTCCTGGGAAATATTTCTTTCCTGCTGTTCAGTGAGAAAGATGAATAAGTGTTTCTCTCCTTGCCTGTACAGTCTTATTCCCTGTGCCAAGTCTAGAAATTTACATCAGAACTACTATGTTTTTTGTAACATTACATGTTCATTTATTCAGTATAGTAGACTAAATCCAGTACTATGTTTTCCTGGCTTTACCTATCTGTAATTCATACAGGAATTACTTTGAGGAAAGACACAAAGTAAACAAGCAATAACTCAAAATCATTTTATTTTTAAAAAGAATAGCAGTAAGAAAGCATTTCATGAATCACTGCAAGAGGTAGTTAAAACTGATGGTTCTTATGAAAAACATAAATTTTAGGACTGGCCTAAGACCAATCTCTAAATAAAACAAGGGTGAGTGACAGATGCTAACACATTCCCAAGTTGTTCTGCTGCTTATATTGGTACAGCAATTGAAAATAACTTACACCATTTCTAGAGCATGAAGTATGGACCATGAGTTTTTTATTGCTCCTGTAAGTTATATCTGCTACTTCTAATCTCAAATATACATTATACTAGTTTTCCTTTTCTCTTCTGTTTTTTAACAAGCTTTCTATTATAAAATAACTTATCCATGAATTACTGAATTATTTACAGCTACAGGTTCCTTAATTAAACCTGTTAATTAATTAATGTAGTAAGACATGCAACATACTGGCATATACCTAAACAAGATGACTAAAAAGTGTTTGCTAGACATCAGATAATAAATATGATACCAAAAGTTGAGCAAAGATAGACTTGCATTGTTTAATTTTCTGTGAATGTAAATCCTAGGGAAATTCAGCACAAAACTTTGCCTTACTGCAAAAGTGAAGCGGAATGCATTTTTAAATTATTAACAGCTCTAAAATTCTAATATTTTGTTTCCAATAAATTATCTACCATGCAAAGGAAAAATGATAAGGTAAAGCTGTACATTGTGTGTCAAATTTGTTTGTATTTCGTCCAGATGTGTTTTTCCATCAAAACAGAAGTGCATTTTTTAAATCATATTGTAAATCATGTATGATATGTTTTCTAAACTACGTTTGATTTTATCTAAGGTTGTAGTATAATATTGGAGCAGAGTAATTCCTGAGTTATTACATCTGCATAAACCCTTGGGATTAGAAATTGGTTCCCCAGTTTTTAACTGAGGCCAGTGCAATCAGGTGTTGCCTCTTCACAAATCACTTAGGAGTGTAGTTGATATCCTGTTGCTTAACTGTGAGGAACACCAGTAAAAAATAAAGACTATAAGAGCACTTTCTCCCTAAAGACTGATACTTTTGTCCTTCTTACGAAACTGTTATGTACTAAAGCCAGGTTTTCTTCATTATCCAACAGTGTGTAAAGTATACTCTCAATCTTTATGTAATTGGTTCAATATTTACAAAAAATAGTGTCTTTCGGATGTATAAATGTTTCACAAGGTGCAATAGAGTATAAAATTGTGCAGCTGAAGTTGAGAAGGTTTCTGTTTAACATTAGGTAACTGTGCTGTTTATTGTATAGATGTCATATGTATGTCTGGATGGCCAAGAAAATTTGAATGCTTTTTTTTGGTGGAAAAAGCACTGGGTGAATATTGACCCAGAGAGAGAGAGTGCCTCTGGAAAGTCATTTTACTTTTTTTCTTGTGAACAGAAGTAAAGTGAAAACAAGGTCAATGACAGAGGGTAGTCATATTCCTAAGCACTGAAGTTTGTTGAGTCTTATTTATAGTGGATAGGGAAACATCAAAGAACCAGCATCACAGGAAATCATTTATACTGCAAATGATTCCAGCAATTAATTCCTGAAGACATTAAATATTGTCCATTTTCCATCTTCTAAAATTATATTGTAGAAGCCTATTTGTCCTGCAGTTGAGCACCTGTTTCAGAGTATGTGGTTCAAACAATATGTGTGCTTTTGTGTAATGAATGCAGACATGAGAAGTTAAGACTTCATGAGATTAGGATTTTGCCCTTGTCCCCTTATGGTCTGGAGGAATTACTAACTCTTCTTGTCCCATGAGAATAACCTCCACTATTTTCCTTCCCACATTCTTGTAAGATGTCCAAACATTCTTGTCCCATAAAATCTCTGCATGGTTCTGTGTGTGTAGGCACATGCATGTGATTAGAGGAATGTTTGCATGCATAATTTATCAAGCCCAAATTTTAAGGTTGGATATGTCCCTCACCAATACCAAGTTAGTTTCTGTTATGTAGAGACAAGATTACATTGTGATATTTGGCATTTTGATCTTTCCCACAGCTGAGTTCTCAGCTTCTGCCTAAAGAAATTTCTTCTAGTTTCTCTTCTAATCTTCCTCAAAACATTTAAGTTTTATAACCAATAAGTAAAAATCCAAGTGTGACCATATTTGCAGTCATCTCAGTTCCAACCCAGGTTTCAGTGCAATTTTCTTGTCTCAGTAATTATTTCTTGTTAGACATGATGCAGCTGTAGAATGTCATGGGAAAAACCCAACTAGAAAAAAAGTACATAATTAACGGAGAGGGAAAAAAACCCACAAACAGGGACTGAAGTTCAACTTTACTTATATGCTCCCAAAACTTTTGTATTGACTTGGACACTGTGTTTATCAAGCTAAAATAATTCAATTTAATAAGGCAGACAATTTATGAGATGAGTTTCTTTTTTTTAGTGCTGCTTTTGTTACCAGTCACAATTTTTTCATTAAAAGAGAATGTAAATTGATAAATATGGTTAATCACTGGGGGCTCATGGAAAGTTCTGCATTGAAGTAATACTAAGTAATGCAGTAAATGGATTCTTTGAATCCACATATAATTCAAATACTTAAAAAAATAGCATGAAAGATCAGACAGAAAACATCCTGAGGTAGTGTAACCATTATTATCTTCATTACTACAGCAGAGAATGTAAATTTAATCTGAAATATTTTATTGATGTTAAATATGATTTTATATCTTCTCTGTTTTATGCCATCCTTCCCCAGATGGACATTTTGAGTTTTTTATCTCTGTCAGAGATCACAGAATATTCTGAGTTGGAAGGAACCCACAAGGATCATCTAGTTTAACTCTTAAGTAAATGGTCCATACAGGGATCAAACACATGATCTTGGCACTATTAGCACCAGCTGATCTAATCTCGTGGTGTTTTATACAGAGACTGCATGTGAGGCTGGTAACAGTGGTAAGCATACTAAGTGCACACACTGGAATCTGGCACACTAATGACACTGCAACTTCAACTTCTTCCATATCAACAAAGAAAGGACCTTCAAAACATTGATTGAAATATTGTTTGTATATAATGTCTCTATTATCTGTAAACGTAATTTTCAAAAGAGAATTTTTTCATTGAATTTTAGGCCTTAGAAGGCATGTTAAATGGTCAATGGAGAGAACTACTGGAATAAGAGTTCAAGTTACCAGCCTCAGAACTCACAGACTCATTGACAAAAGTCCTCAGTTCTTAGCAAAAAATGTACATCAGAGTACTTGCAACACAACAACATCTGAGTTAAAGCTGAATGAAACTAGCTTGGAAAAAATTGTATGAGCAAGATAAGTTTACAACACTTCTATATTTTATCATTTCATGTGTACTTATTTTCTGAGTTGTACAGAGATTCAAATGTAGGCAAAAAGATATGGGATATGTTGTTGAGGATTCTTTGTGGTGCCCCGCCTCTGAATTCACCCCCATGCTCTGGTGAGTTTTGCACGTAAATGGACTGCTCATTACTATATAGCAATATATTTTTGGTCCTGTTTCATCTTTCTTGCTCTCCTCCTGGCAGGAATATTCTTGTATCCTTGTACAGAGCTTCAATAAAAATAATTGAAATTATTCTTCTCCCAAAATAAATTACAGCCTTGTGGTTTGGAATCACAATAAATGCATCAAATTTCTTCAGCCAATTTGGAGGGTCCATTTCGCTTCCTACATGAATGCTGTATGCACTAAAAAATCTGCATTCAAGCGACTCAAGTTTTATGCAATTAGCTTATGCTAAAATTACAGTTTACTATAATTTAAATTTGTCTATGTTCCATTTGGGCTGTCCTTTAATTTGCATCTTATCCACAGTGTCTCCCAACATTTTTAAAGACAGCATCCCACAATTCGTGAAGTCTATCTGCATAGCTCCTGTCCTTTCATCAGAGATCTTAGCTCCTTGTCACTCTATCAGTTCTGCTACAGGTACTGATACTCAGACAGCAAGTCAGGATAGACTTGCCTATCTCTGTCTCAGAATATTCAAGTGTTTGCCCTGTCTCTCCATGCTGGTTGATCAGGGACAGTCTGGAGACATCTGAGTTAGCCATGTAGGAAATTAACATGGGCCTGGCAGAACTTGTTTTTGGAAGGACTTGCTGGTGTTGGTTGACAAGAATCTTGATGTGGCCCAGCAATTAAACTCACAGCCCATAAACAAATCAAATCCTGGGCTTCATCCAAAGCAGTGTGGCCAGCAGGGAAAGGAAGAGTACTCTCCCTCTCTATTCCAGTCTTGTGAGACCCCTCCTGGAGTACTGCATCCGGCTCTGGGATCTGCAATGTAAGAAGGACATGGATCTCTTGGAACAAGTCCAGGAACAAGAGCCATGAAGATGATCACAGAGCTGCAGCACTCTGAAGAAATCAGGCTGGGAGTTGACACTGCTTAGCCTGGAGAAGAGAAGACCCTGGGGAGACCTTAGAGCACCTTCCAATATCAAAGAGCTCCTACAAGAGAGATGAAGAGGAATTCCTTGCAAGACCATGCTTGTGATAGGACAAGGGGTAGTGGCTTTAAGCTGAAAGTGGACAGGTTTACACGAGGTATAAAGCAGAAATTCTTCCCTATGGTGAGACACTAAAACAAGTTTCCCAGAGAAGCTGTGGATGTTCCATCCCTGGAAGAGTTCAAGGGCAGGCTGAATTTACAATTAAAGTGCAAATAAACTTCATAATAACTTTTATTAGATTTTGATTAGATTTTCTAGAGATGCTCAAGCAATATGTTAAAGTGGCTTTCCCAAGACTATAAAAAAAATCAAAAAAGAAATCAAACAAAAAATAAAGGAGAGTTTTAGCTAAGAACAGTTCTGGAAATTATTTAATTTTTTTTTTAATATATTGATAACATGTTGTCGTAGTTTGGAAAAAAATGAGTTTTTCTGAACTTCAGTGGTCAAACCAATGAGTGCTCAGGTTTAAAGACTGGCACCTGGTGTGGCCACTGAGGACAAGGATCCTCCTCTGAGAACACAAGGGGTTCAAAGCAGAGGGCTCCCCGGAAAGCTCTCTCTTGGTTCCGGTCCCTGAGGACGGAGGGATCTCCCCTGCCCAGCGGCTGGCTGGGCGGGGGAGGGGAAGCCATGCGGCCTGGGTGAGGTAGGCCTGGAACCTCGGGCACAGAGGGGGAGAGGAAAAATCCTGCAGGATGGAAGGGTGGAGAAAGTACAAGAACTTCGAGAAGCACCCGGCAGCCTTCTTTTCCCTTCCCCCCCCTCCCCCCCTCCCTCCCCCCGGAGAGAGAAACTGAGAAAACCGTGTCTGTGATCTTCGTCACCTTGAAATTTGATATCAACTAAACAGCACGGCCAAAATAGTATGGGGGGGTGGCTGGAGAAGAGTGCCCAGCAGCAAAGATACCGTGAGAGTTCTGGGGAAACAAAGCCCAAGATTTTAACCCTTTTTGTAAATGATGGAAACTTTATAAATGCTAATCCTCCTGAATTTGAAGAAGAAAGATAGAAAGAACTAAGCAAAGATTATGAAAGTTTGTGTAAGTAGAAGATTGTCAGAGAACGCTGAAAAGAATCCTAGGTGGGAGGAGATGATGGAGTGGCTTTGGCTGGACTCTTTTGTATAACCATGGACGGACTCATTTTTTTTCCTGTAACATAGAAGCTGTATCTGGGGAGAGGCATTGGCTTGGAGCCAAGAGTGGACAGTAGTATGAACAGAGATGAGAGGTGTCCCAAAATTGAGAAGCTGTCGTTTCTTGGAACTAACCAAAGCATCTTTAAAAAGAGAAACCTTAGAAGCAGCTCTGGTCCATGCACAGTGGTGAGAGCACTGGACATGGAGGAAGAGGCCACGATGTGGTGCAAGAAGGACTCCTATCTCTCCTCAACGAACTGAGTACTGATTATCGGAAGGGTGGTAATAGACTAAAGATTAATTATCTAAAAGGTGGTAACGTGATGGGGAATTTTCAGTTTGTTTTGTTAGGTTGAGAACTGGTGGGGGGGGAGGAAGAGTGTTTTTTTTAAAGTTTCCATGTTCTTCTGTATGTGTCTTCTTTACCTATTATAAGTAATAAAGTTTTTTTCCTTTTGCTTTCTAAATTAGAAACTGTTTTGCTCTGTTTTTAGTCACATCTCACAGCAGATACCAGGGACAGTATATCGTTATAAGGGCACTGGCCTTGTGCCAACGTCAAACCTTTGACACATGTCAACTCTTAGCTTATTGATGCTTAAAATTAATTTTTTTTACTGCTTTCTGCCTTTGTAAATTAAGTATTTGAGACACTTGATTTTGTAATTTCAGCTTCAAAACATGGGCTAACTTTCATCTTGCTGTGTATTTTGTCTGACAGAGATTGAAATTTTTGTTATTTGCAGTATTTTTATCCCAGAGCAATTGTTGCATGTGCTGAGGCCTTATTTCTCAGCGTGTGGCTGGACATCACCTTCTTGATAGGAAGTAAAGACATAGTGGGGAATTTCTGTTGTTGTAATTGTGAAGGGACAAGGGGTGGATTGTGTGTAAATTGTCCACTGTTGTTGACTCTGGGGTCAGTGAAGAAGGAGGAGGAGGAGGTCCTCCAAGTGTTGGAACAGACATTCCCCTGCAGCCCATGGTGAAGACCATGGTGAGCAAGGCTCTTGTCCTGTGGCTCATGGAGGTTCACAGTGGAGAAGATATCCACCTGTAGCCCCTGGAGGACCCACACTGGAACAGGAGGATGCCTGAAGGGGACTGTGACCCAATGGAAAGCCCACCCTGGAGCAGGTTTGCTGGCAACACTTGTGACCCCATGGAGGATCCACACTGGAGCACTCGGTTCCTGAAGGACCACTGACTGTGGAAGGACCACTGACTCCTCCATACTGGAGCAGTATATGAAGGACTGCAGCCTATGGGAAGGAGCCATGTTGGAGAAGTTCATGGAAGACTGTCTCCCATGGGAGCAGGGGAGAGTGTGAGGAATTATCTTCCTGAGGAAGGAGTGGCAGAAACAGTTGTGTATGATGAACTGACCAAAACACTTTTTCCACACCCCCTGCACTGCTCTTAGGGATGAAATATAGAAAATTCAAAGTAAAATTATACCCAGGGAGGGGAAGGAATAGGGGGCGGGAAAAGGTATCTTTTAAGATTTGGTAGTATTTCTCACTATACTGCTCTGATTTGATTGGTAATAAACTCAGTTGTTTTCCCAAGATGAGTCTGTTTTGCCCATGATGGTCAGTGGTGAGTGCCCTCTACCTGCTCTTATCTCAACCCATGAGCTTTTCCATGTATTTTCTGTGTCCAGCTGAGTAAGGGAGTAAAAGAGCAACTTTGATTAGCAGCTGGAGTTCATCAGGGTCAACACACCACACCTGTAGTAATAAAAATCATGTTAAGGATGAGGATGCTAGATGAAAGATAGAGGAGTTTGAGATTTTCTTCAAAGCCATGGAAAGATTTTTGGGGTTTGCAACTTTTTTCTTTCTAAGTATAAACTGCTCTGTGTGTGTGCACGCATATGTGTGTTCTAAATTAATCTGTTAGCTAAAAGTCTCCAACTTCTTTTTTCTGGTCTTGTAACTTGGAGATCAAAGTGAACTCTTGAGTGATACAGAATCATAATTTATGTAGAAATTCTTAATTTTTTTGAAAGCAGAAAATGGACTATAAATGTTTTCCTCTCACTTAGCTTTGGGTGTTAATATTTTATAAAATTTAATTATAATCCCGTATGAAAGATGTATTGACCTCTGTGTGACACTAGTTATTTTCATCACAAGGTGCATTGAAATGCAGTGAGAATAAGAATGCGTTTTTGAGCAATACAATTATGAAGAGAAATGATTTTGATTATACTGTGTTGTGCTGAAATTTGCAGTATCTAAAATTCTGTTGAGAGTAGTTTCCATCAGATAACTAAGAAAAATCTGTGAAAGTTTTAAAAACCTTTGGAACTGCTACAGTGGAAAACTGCATATTGAGACTGGGCAAAATAATCATAATTTGGGATAACAGGTGAATAATAAAGGCTGATGCATTTGATGGAGAACTGTGTAGCATATTGAACATCTGCTTCCATTTCATCTTCTCCACCCAATTTCAACTCCGTTAAATTGGAGACATTTTTTGGATCTTCTCTATTCAATATATAACATAAGTTCTGGTTAAAAAAGATAAACTCTTATTACTAATCAAATAATCATCAGAAAATAATGAACAATACTCTCAATTTATGTTCCATGTCTCAACATAAGATTAGGGGCAAGTATGTCAAGTATAAGTGATTAGTAGGCTATTCTATTCAGAAGAAAAAGCTTTAATTCATTAGAAGGTTGTGTACAATGTGCCACAAAGAGAAGTGATGAAGATATATTTGAAATTTTTTTCAATTATTTGATCAGTTGCAGAAACCAGCTTAACTTGCTTTTTAAAATGGCAGTTTTCCTTCAGGAAAAAAAAAAGAAAAAATCCAAAGTTTTCTTTCTTATGTATTTTATTTCTTCAATTTCCTCTTTTTAGAATATATTCTTTCTTATGTATTTAGTTTTGTCAAGGTAGACAGTTCTAAAAACTGCTTACTAAAATTTTAAATCTGAAGCTTGGAAGAGAATTGTTCCTTGGAAGGTTCACAGCTCAGCTTGTGTTTAGATACTCAGAAAATGACATATCTGGGTCACTATAGGAATGATGACAACTAAAAAGAGGATAATCTAAACCTGACATTTCCCATCCATTGCAAAGATTTCATGTTATTGGATATTTGTTTTCAAATAAAAGCAAATGAAAATGTTCCACCCCAAATCCATGAACATATTTACCACATTGTTAGACTCGGTTGCATACTTCAAATTGTCTCAATTTTTTTTTTTTTTTTAATGATAATTTAGTTTATGTGACTCTCTGGACAAATAAGAAGTTGATTCACAATCCATTTTCACAAAATCATGCAATAATGTATTCAGTAATGCACACTGGAAAACATGAAACTATTGAAATAGACAAACATGGAGATGTGTGAACATGTACACTGGGTAGACAGGTTGCTTATTCGAACACAGATACTTCTCAGATTTTTTAAAGGAGGTGTCATTTTGGATTTTCTGAACTGAACTGACATATTCTTGATATACTGGTATTCAAGTAACTGAGTGAAGGTTGATAAGTTGCTCACAAATTTAAGATAGATTTCTGAAACTTGCTGAAAACAAGGTTCTGCTATTCTGATGGTTCAAGTGAATTTGATTTTTCCCTGTAGTACAAGTATTTATGGAGTATTTTTATCAGTCTTTGAAATACGGATTTGGGATGATAGACTTTGAATTGCAGGGCAGTATCAAAAAACAAAGGGCTGTGCTATTATTAAAGAAAATACAGAAAAAAAAGAGTTTATTGGAACTCAAAGTTCATCAGTTTTCTTAAGCTGATATTTTAAAAAGTTATGATTTTCATGAAACAGATGAGTTTTTCTGTCATTCATCAAATAGAACATGTCTGTTCCCAGGAAATTAAAAAGACCTTTCTCAGTAGAAAGGACAGTAAATGACAGGTTTCATCCTTTCATCCAAAAAGAACACTGCGAAGCAAGTTTCAAAGCATGGTCACTTAACATCTCTCTCATGAATTAGAGGGATGGAGTGGATACCACTGGTTATTGTCTTAATCAATGTCTTCAGATTACTATGAGCTATTGTTTCAGGGTTTGATTAGTTTACATTGGCTTACTAATAAACAGACAAGAAGATCATTAGACCATTAGAGAAACACCAGAAATTTGACTATAAACTGCTCTAGTTCTGTGGTCTCACCCAATAGCTAATATTATGCAAAAAAAACGTTTAAACTGTATAAATGAAAAGTCAAAAAAACGGACAAAAGGGAAACATTTCACATATAAGTAAAAGACACAGCATGAACTCAACACTTCATTACAAGCTGACTCAGTTTTTTGTAAACTTTGACATAGTCCAAGTAGATCAATAGCTGTTAAAAATAACAAAAAAACATGGAAAGGGGAATAAATAATTTTGTAAGATGTTGCTTGAATTCTAACCTTAGAAAAATTTGTAATCCAGTACATTTTTGTCTGAGGTTAGATAGGAAAATTCTGACACAGGAATATAATTTCATGGCATATTTTCATGGCATTTATTCTAGTACAGACTAGCACAATTAAAATTATCAGAACTGACTAAAATCCCTTCTACATATTCTGTGGGAAATATTTTTATAATATTTTTAATTATCCTCAAAATGCATTAGCTTGATAATACAATATTTAATGAGTTAATCCCTTTCCAGAAACATATTTATACCTTCCACCCACCTATTTTATCCATTGAAGGATTTTAGCTCACTTTACAATCATCAAGGTAGTTTTGTGAGACATATATTATTCCAAATTTTCTTGTGAGATACAAAGTACAAGATCCATGTCTGAAAAAAGATGCTTGTCTGTGTGTATGCACGTTACAAAAGAGTCAATTGTGAATTATTTTTCAGCATGTTGCAATAACTATAATTACTAGAAATAGAGAAAGAACAGTGTTTTTTGTGTCCAGCATTAGACTGTAGCTGCAAACAGTTCCTCATGTTCTGTGGAGGTTGGCAGACCTAAGGAAATGGAATCCATTGAGGTCCCTTGGAGGGACAAACCCTCGGTGAAAAAATTCTCCCTTGGTTAGGGTGACAAGGTAGATGCATCTCCCAAGGTTCTTTTCTTTTTATGCAAATATACCCCACTTCTACCTCCCCGGTTGGCCTGTTGGCCTCTCCACCCGCTTTATTTCTGATATGTCTGTCCCCTAGAGTGTTCTCCCTTCCCTGCTTTCCCACTGGCCCCATTTTCCTGCAGTTCCCCGCCCCCTGCTTCCCTAGTGCCTCCAACCCTCTGCCCCACCCTTGTGCCGCCCCTGAGCCCTCAGCCCATTGGACCCTGGTGCTCTGCTCTGCCCTCCCTTGACCCTATACTTAACGCCTGGATCCTCTGCTGTCCCCTTGTCTTTGTCCCTGGATCCTTTCACATGTGTGTGGAAGAAACCTTTTCTGTGGAACTCCATATGAAGACCCTTCCTACTTTTTAGCTGTCAGGGATTACAAAGATCTATCTTGTGCTGTGAGTGTGTGTGCCTCCAAGTGGCTTCCCCAGGGACATGCTTCTGGAATGTTGTGGCACCACTGCCTCTTGCCTCACCACTGACCAGCTAGCAGTGATCTGTGACAATGTTCAACTTGGGTTTTGTACTTTTGTCTTCTTGTGAGCATCTGCCTCTCTTCTTCTGTAAAATACTAGAGCAATATGAGTTCTTTCCAATTTTTACATTGTTTAAGAACAAAGATTTTGAAAAAAATGCTGTCTAAACTGATTTTTTTTTTTTTTTCTTTCATTCTCATCTTAATGATGGTCTAATCATGGACTGAAGAAAAGGTATTTTAGTCAGAAACAGAAAAGTAAAGTAATTGAAAATCATACTGATTGTTGAGATATTGTCTAATAAAGAATAAGTGATATACAGAACACATTAAATATGTATTTTGTCTTTCTGTATATACTAAGGAAACAAACAATAAAGTGCAAGAAGTGAAACAGCCTGCTACCAAACAAAGCTTACGACTATTTACTACCCTAGCCTGTCCTTAGTAGCTAAATTTTGCAACTGGTTGTGACTCTACAGAAAATGCATTCATTCTCTATGAAGAAAAAAAATTGATTACAGAAAAATATCCTTTTACTTTTGACCTTTCATTTTATGAAGGAATTTTTTTTTTACTCTTAAGAAACCTCCCTAAAGCTAAAGATCAATTCTTTTCAAAAGTAGAGGTTTAAATCATTTCTCTTCACATTCACTCCCAGACCTTATGTAGGATATGGTAAGGCCTATCAGCACATCACTTTCTACTTCTTTAAGGAAAAGCAACATCAAAATATTGGTGAGTTTTCAGACACATTGCGATATAAAAATATTATGCATGTAAATCAGAAGCACTTCTAAAGATGGTGAGAATTTGCTACTATTCCAGACATCCATTTATATTTCAGAATTTTCCAGGCCACATGAAAGTGCTGCATTGATACATTTCTCTTCAGAAACCAATAGCAGTGTTTTATGGTAACTGCTGAGTATTCTTTCACTGTCCTTTATCTCAACCCACAAGCAGTTTCTTTCAAAAGTTGTTCTCTCCCCTTTCCTGCTGAGGATGTAGGTATAGAACACCTTGTGGTGCTTGCATTAAAGGTCAACACCTCAAAGGTCTGCCTGGGGAACCAACATTATTCAAATATTTTGATTAAAATAGTGCCCTTTCTCAGTAAATCTGCAGATCAACCAAGCTGATGCGCAGTTGTTATATAAGAAATGGGATGTCATCCACATGAAACTGACAGACTATGGGCATGCAGCAGCATTGGAGAAGAGAGACCACTGCTTCTCTCTCAGATCCACTTATTGCACACCACCTAGTATTTATATGTTTTCTCACTATGGAGAAGTTTAAGAAAGTCTTGGGAATGTTCATAAGGAAAGACAAAACACCACACTAACAAACACTGGCAGCAGTATCTTTCTGTTTAATATCAGCCATTCACTCAAACAAGCCACCTTCCCATCATTCAGAAGGTAAAGAGAAACATTCACACAAAGGGTTTTTATGCTGCAGTCATTCCTCTGGTATACAATTTTTTTTTCCCCAAGAGAACAGACAAGTTTGCTCTCCTAACACAGGACTTCTCTCCTTCAAGGCCAGGGATGGTTGCCACAGGCCACTGCTTCTACAGGACCACGTGAAACTCAAGAAATTCAACAGGATC
Source organism: Sitta carolinensis (assembly GCA_032173965.1). Taxonomy (NCBI): domain Eukaryota; kingdom Metazoa; phylum Chordata; class Aves; order Passeriformes; family Sittidae; genus Sitta; species Sitta carolinensis. The sequence continues at coordinate 21,064,264 of JAVUNC010000004.1, read as the reverse complement.
TAGTGCAATGTCCTGCACTTGAGTTGGAGTAGTCCCCAACATCAGTACAGATTGGAGGATGAATTAATCAAGGAGACACATGCAGAGAAGGACTTGGGGTACCGAAGAATAAAAGATTGGTCATGACCCAGTACTGTGTGCTTCCAGTCCAGAAAGCAAATCATCTCCATACATCAAAAGAAGCATGGTCCAGAGGTTGAGGGAAGGGATTCTGCTGCTCTACACCTCTCTCATAAGATCCGATCTGTAGTACTGCATCCAGCTCTGAGGTACCCAGTGCAAGAAAGACATGGGCCTATTAGAGCAGGTCCAGTGGAGAGTCACAGAAATGATCAGAGAGCTGGAACACCACTCCTCTGAGGGTAGGCTGAGAGAGCGTTGGTTGTTCAAAATAGACAAGGCCCTGGCAAGACCTTATTGTGGTCTCTGAGTACTTAAAGTGTGCTTATAAAAAAGAAGAACAAAGCATTTGTTTTTTTTGCCATGGCAAACATAGAATATAGAACAAATATGGCAAAAATAGAAATATAGAACAAGGAGCAATATTTTTAAACTGTAGAGTTAGGCTGGACATAAGGAGGAAATTTTTTATAATGAGGTTGGTGAGACACCTGAACAGCTTGCCCAGAGAAATTGTTGATGTGTCATCATTGGTAGTATTCAATTTCAAACTGGATGGGGTGAAAGATGTCCTTGCCCATGGAAGGGGGTTGGACTGGATGGTCTAGATGAATATCTCTACCAATCCAAACCAATCTATGAAACCTGGCCCAGAAGATGGCTACTTTTATGTATGTATATGTATGTATGTATGTTCCTTGAAAGGCAAGAGTTTAGCTCTTAAGACAATCACAAAACTAACCTTTAAATAGCTTAAAGAATCTTTTTTTTTTTTTTTTTTTTTTTTTTTTTTTTTGTATTATAAAATAAGAAGGAAAGGATGGTTTGCACTGAATACCAGAAATCCCAAAGATGTGAAGTACTTGGGTTTTGATAATGGTCTATGTAGCTTTATTGATGTCTGTGAACGTTGCAAATTCCTTCAGAGTTTACAGCTAGGCAGCTTTAGCAGGTACTGTATTAAGAAAATCCCCTACCAATCCTTTAAGCAAAATGTCTGTATATAACTGAAAAGTGTGTTGACGATTTTTGTTGATGGATTTGAAATAATATTATCCATAATACTTACACAAAGAGAATAGTTCCAGATAAAGATTGTGACAAGCATTAGGTCCAAATGCAACTAGATGCTTTTCCAGAATGGAATTTTGATGCAAATGAAAGCACAGTCAAGTTTTACTGGGTGATGTTAAAAGGATATATAAAGGTAAACATTATTTGCTTTTTAATTATTTCTAATTTTATATATTTTACATGTTTTTAAAAATAATTGTTTTTATATATTTTCTATTGTAAATTAAGTCATTATATTGTTATTCACAAAGCACTACGATAATCAAACACTAATCATAGTGGAACTTTGAACTCTAATTGTAATTAGTAAGAAATAAAAAAGTATGCTTCATTAAGGTGCACCTTTATAGATGTAACTGATGATTGTGCAAAACACCAATTTCAGTTTAGGTCTAGTTACAGTCAAAACTAAACCCAGGGATTTTCACATTAGTAGAACTAAAAATGACAAATTAAAATTGTACTCTTGTGAAAATATGCTTTATTTATAATTTTACATTCTCATTTACAATAGTCTTCTGAGTAAAAAGGAATATATTCTATAGATTGGAATTGGCATTTAATACAAATATGTAATAAATAAGTAAATATATATAAATAGACAAATTATGTATACTTTTTCAAATTTAAAAATAATTGTCAAATGCAAAATGAAGGTATTTTTCATTTACTAGAACATCCAACCTTTTCAGTAACAAAATAATGCATTCTCCAAATATATCTGTCTTGCTACTTATCCTGAAACAATGAGTTTAGTAAATTGGTTTCCACATTCAAAAAGTCCCTGAATGAGTTTTATTTTTGTTGTTGTTACTATTCCTATCATTATTGTTGTTGTTGTTATCATCATCATCATCATCATCATCACAGAATCATAGAATCATTAGGATTATAAAAGACCTTGTAGATCATCAAGTCTGTCTGTTGACTCAGCACTGCCATGTTCTTCACTATGAGCCCATGTCTCCATGTTCCACATCCACTCATTGTTTTAACACTTTTGGTGATGGTGATTTCCTTACTTCCCTGGGCCGATTGTTCCAATTCCTGACCACCCTTCCAGTTAAGAAAGTTTTCCAAATAATCAATCTAAACCTCCCCTGGCACAACTTGAGGCCATTTCCTCTTGTCCTGTCACTGACAGAAAAGATCGACCTCCACCTCACTACACCCTCTCTTCAGGCAGTTGTAGAGAGTGATAGGGTTGCACGGCAGAGAAGAATGTGGGGACTGCTCCAGTAAGTTCTGTTTTCCAAGAGTGTGGGTGCAGTGCATAATGCTGTAAGTGGTGATGTGAACTCCACCTGTCACAAAAACATAGAATCATATATTAGTTGAGGTTTGTAGGGGCCTTTAAGTGCAATTTACTACCATGTTTCCAATACATATCTAGGTGAGTTATATTATTTGGAAATTTCTCTTTCAATTCATAATCATGAATGGACTTTTAAAGATTTTTAGACTGAATACACTAAAGTACTGAATTTATTTTAACTCTGCCTTTTACCAGAGGGTGTATGGGATGATTTGTCTTAAGTCAGAAACCGAATTTATTGTTCGTGAATCTCAACATGGTCCCCTGTGCAGTAGAACATTTTAAGTGTTTCATTGGATTGATTTTCCCCTTATTATTGGCAGAAAATATACACCTGTATGGATAGTAAAGTCACTTGGCTACAAAATTCTCAGAAATAATTCTGAAGACATACAAAATATGGTTGTGGGAAAATCAGGCAAAACAGATTCCATAATACAAGTGTTTATGTAATTAAGACAAACCAAGGAAAGGTAATAGCATTTGTTAGATCAGCTGTTACAACAATGTAAAACAGAAAAGCTTGATGAAAGCACTCTGCTGAAAAACATGCCAACATTTAGTATTGATGGAGAAGGAGAAATACATTTTCTTAACTGCCCAAATATCTTGCTGCAATGCTTTCTTTAACATGGGTCCAGTTATATGTCTTGAAAGCATGAACCAAATACCTTTTCCAAAAAACAATGTAAGGGAAGCACCACCCTCTACTGTGCAAAGTACTCTGCCAGTCACATCTTGCTGCCCAGACTCCTTGAGGGAAAATAAATTCTCTTACATTTAAGTATCTGCAACTGTCTATCCTGTATAAAGATCTCCATGGACATTAGGGACATATAGACACTTCCAGGGAGTCTGATTTGAATTTAGCGGTCACTTGAGGGAAAAATGACTTATCGTCTAAAAATTTCTTTTAACCCACTCCCTCCTTCAGTTTTTTTACAGGGAATCTAGATCAGTGTAAATATTAGCTGCAGATATCTAGTTTGAGGTGGGATGAAACACCCATTCTTATGCTGTAAACCTAAGGTATCAGCAATAATGATTGATAACTGTAAGAAAGTGATGCCCAAAACCTGAGTTATCCCCTAAGTATTTCGGTCGGTTAGTTGGTTTTTGTTTTCACATTAATAAGACAGTTTTGCTAACTGGATGCAGCTACACACATTTAGAGATGCAGCTCCACTCTATACTTGCTGTAACACCTTTCAGCCGGAGATTTTCTAATCTTATCTTGCATTTACTCATGCTGACAAGATTGGGTAGGCAGGCAAAATATGGACAGAATTTTATCTGACAGAATAGTGACATCTGTCACTGGTTCCTTTGGCTTTATTTATGCTGGTAGGTTAAAGCCGGAAGCCATGCTGGATGCTGGATTTCAACTGATTACTCTAAAATTATTCAGATTTTTCTTTGGCCAATTAGAAATCTCAAAAAAAATTCTAGGCCACAGATAACTCCTGATAAACAATTTCTGTATGTTTCCTATTTACTTAGGAGTCTAAGAATTTCTATGAAAGCCCTCTGTGTCAGCTGGCCTTAGTATATGGTATTTTTTTTTCATTTGCTGACAAAGTCAGATTTGGTAGAAATAAATGTTTGTTAGAGGTAGCAAGGTAATAAAAATATTCTGGAAGAGCATGATAAAGCATAGGATATTTCACCTTCTTTTTGATCAGTGTACTATTTGTATGATGACACATTAAAATTGTTACATGTTGAGTCAGATTTCTACAGACCTACATCACCCTGTTCCCAGATATGATTGTATCATCAGCTTGATGCAGCTGGCATTCACATTGCAGTGCTGATTTTTGAATGACATGCTAAAACACTATGAATTCTATTGTTTTCCTACATTTACTATGTGCCAAACTGCATGTATTACATCTTACCATAGGCAAATGCTGCATAGCACAAAAGTAATTGAATGATAAATCCTAAAAAGGATTAATCAGACAGAGATTAAAATAGCTTCTCACTTTTCCTAAATTACAAATGGGCTTTAGGCTGTATTACTTTCTTCTTCAATGGAAAAAGGAAGGAACTGGAAAATACAACCATAAGAGAGGAAAACTCATGCAGTTTTATAGCCTCCTAGAGGAGACCAAGTGCAGCAGATAAATTATACCCTTTTGAATCCAGTATGTTTGGGGATCATCTGTGGTTCTGTAAGAGAAGCAGTAAAATGTATTTATTATTAGTTAGTTTAGGACATTAGACTGGCCACAAAATTAGGAGCTAGAGACTCCTTAACTTTGTGATCTACAAAATCCTTAAAAACCCTCTGTGGACATCAATAGAATTTAGTTTTTGGTATTTACCGTCTCATCCATAAGAGAAGGATAAAACTTATCAACCCCACAGGGATTGTGTAGGATTAATTTTTTAATAGTTAGACACAGATGTAAAAGGCAAAGTATTCTATTGCCTTCACAAGTAGTGAAATATGACACTGTCATCTTGCAGTATCTAGCTGAAGGTGAAAAGAAACTGTGTCTGTTGTGTCAGCAGTAACACACACGGGAAACTGCAGCATTTTGTTTTTGCTGAAGAAAAACTAGTTTTCCACAGCACTAGCTTAACTCCACTTTAAGCAATTTATATCCTATGTGTAGTTTGAGTAAGCTGGTCATGGGAAAAAGACTGAAGAATGCTAACCAGAACTTAGGGAGAGCAGTGCAGGTCATACAAAAGAAAAAGTTGAGATGCAGAGATTTATTCTCAGAGACATTTTTGAGCCAGATAATGTGGGAAGGATATGTTAGTTGGTTGGATCATTGTATGATATTTCTCTTCTTGTTCTGAATATTGAAAGCATGCTCAAATGTAGCTAGTCCTTCATAATATTTTATACTGAATTAATTTTGTAGTGAAATCTTTCATGAACTGGACAGATGCCATAATGCACAAAGTAGATATTTAAATTCAAAAAAACTTACATTTCATTATAGCTGGAGATAGATTTTTATCATTCCTCTTCAACCAGTTCGCTTTTTGAAAAGTAGCTAGAGAAGAACCTGGTAATTTCTGAGATGTTTAATTGCTGGACAGCAGAAGACATCTTATCAAAAAAGTATTGGTGAATTTGTTATAGCAAATTAGCTTACCAGCACAGAGAGGAAGGCCATGAGTTTTGTTATTTTAAACAAGCATTCTTGGACTAAGAATGAAGTGGAGCCTGCCTACAGGTGACAAGCAGGGTATAATTCTCTGCATGTAACATGCTTTCTGCATTGGCCATTAGCATGGTGTAACTATCCCAGCTTGAGTGGATAGTCTACAGCCAGCAACTGCCTTCCAACATAGGTTCATTTAGCTTTGGTAATGAGAAGGGTTTATTCATATTTTCTAATATCAAAATACTCTAAGTAAGATCAACAGGGAATTACAATCCTGACCCTGAATCTTCTAATATGTATGGATACTTTTGCATATCTGAGTAGCTTCATTGACTTCATTATGACTATTCAGATGAGTAGTGCAAAATATAGATGCTTGCAGATCAACCAACCCTAAGGCAGCATTTTCTGCTTTATGCATTTTACCTCACTGAGTGACTAAAGGCATAGTGTAAGTCAATAGTCCCACAGCTGTATGCAAACAGAAAAAAAGCATTATTACTCTTATTTTTCATTTTACTTTCAAAGTTATGTGAATATATTTTCAAAGTAGAACTGTTTCATGCAGTTTTGTGTTGTTTTACGTATTTATCCAGTACCAAACTCATTACCATCTCACCCTATGCATCCATAAATTACATATAGCTCTAATCAGATTTTCACTAAGCTGGATAAACAGTTTAAAAGTACAAAAAGCTACTGTAACACTAATACTAATCATATCTTACCAGTAGTGTGCTGTTGCACTGTTTCATGAGGTAATAATGTAGTTCTGATATTGGAATAAAGTGTTCATTCTTCAGCCTCATAGTTTGGGATCAGGATCATAGCCTCATAAAATAGCAGAATCCTGCTATTATCACTCAATTATTACACCAGATATTCTAGCATACCTGTTTATTTTAGCTTTATTAGAGTTCTGTAGCTATTAGCCTTCCAGAATTAAAAAGCTGTCCACACTCACTATAAAAGTTCTTCCAAGGCTTGCTATTTTAAATTTGTTTAATACCAGGGAGAAATCAGATTTTAAACACAATGAAGTCTATGCATATAGCATAGATGAGAAATCTACTGGAAGGATATAAGGGCCATTCACTTAAGAGCTGGACTTGATAGGCCTTGTGGGTCAATTCCAACCTATAATGTTCTGTGATTCTGAAAATTCTTAGACAATTACGCTATCCACAATCATTTCACCTGCATTGCCTAGTGACATGTGGTATTAAAGCCACATGACTCCAACTGACTTTAATGGAAATCAGATAGCTAAAACCATTTGAAACTGAGACTGAGAAAAATGTATAAAACAGGAAATTATGATAATCCCATTGCAAACTCACTCACCACTTCTACCCTTCTCATAAAGATGATTGCCATGACAGTTCACAGTCCTGTCTCCTCTCTGGGGATTTACTGCTGAGCACACAATGCATTAATCAAAACCTAATAAAATTACATCTGTTTGCATTCACATTGAACAGGTATAAAAGGCTACTCAAAATGTCATGCAACATAGAATTGCAATAATGGCTTTTAAAAGGTATATAAAGACAAAAAGCAAATCAGCAGTGTCAACAACATTATGGAGACTAAATCTAATGTTCAAGGGGTAGGATTTTATCTTTAATTCATAGAATTGTATTGTCAAAATTTAAAAAACTATTTCAAGATATGCAGAGAAAAGGGCAATATAAAAAAATCTTTGACATCTGAAAGCACAAGCTTTGGAAAGGGCCTTTTATAATCTTACTATACATGTTTGAAATGTACAGTTTTGAAAAACTCTGTACATTGAAAATGCTCCCTTGTTTGGTAGTTCTAGGTATGCCAGTACTACCCAAGATGAAAACACAGTTGTATATTGGCAGACCACAGGTGTTTAAAGGCATGTACAAATTGCCTAAATGTTTTACTTAAAATTTTCTCTGCCAGGTTATTTTTGTCTCCAGATTTATTCTCAAGCTTCAATGCTTCTGATGTCATCTGTTTCACCCTTAACCTGAATCTAACTGATTATAATAATGATTATTCCCAAAAGAAAAGTTCTGAAACAAAATTATTCCATATTTTTTACTTAGACTGAAATAAGGAGACACTAATTGTTTTCATAAATTTTCCTGTCCTTGCTTGCAGAAGAAATCAACAAGTGTTTGGAGAATCTGCAGAAAAGCTCACAGACCTAGGCTTAAGTGAGATTTGAAGTTACGGTTAAGCAATTTCCACTTTTTGTATATTCTTTACGTTGAATTTAACATTCTTCTGTATGTCTACTTTTATTAAAAAAAAAAAAAAAAAAAAAAAAGGAAGCTGGTTTCTTTCTTTGTAGTTTGAACATTGAGATTAATGCATTGGATTTTCTTCAGGACTGCATACAATCATAAGATTATAAAACAGACTCTATTCACTGAGTAAATTTTCAAATTTATTGCACTTCAAAGAAAACCAGTAAATCTAGATTAAAGTTTTATGTGCTCAAACCAACACAAGATTCTCAAAAATGCTGATATTTAGATAACTATATGAATGGTGGATAATATTCACTTGTAAGGTGTTTGGACCATATGTCATATATATCAGTTTTCAATTCTGATTCAAGTATTTTCTTATTACTGAATTGTAGATAACATCAAGATTTTGTGAGGGCTTTTCAAATGTTATCTTCAAGAATTTCAGAGGATAATTCAGAATACTTGGATATGTTTATAAAGAACTTAAGTATTTTCTTTTATACTGATTGCATTTGTATATAGGTTATGGAAAATACTTAGAGTCCATTGTATACTTTTTTAAGAGGCAAATGCTAATAAAGTCTTAAAAGATGGTAAATTTTTTTGTAACAATGTTCATAAGGCTTTTGGATAAAAGTTTTATCTTGCAATCACTATTATCTGGCTTATTGTAAATCCATGTTGGAAATATTTAAGTTATTTTAAGAGAAGTCCTAAAACAGTGGAAATCTTTGGAGAAATTAAAATTCTGGTGGATTTTACTAGAGAGTTTCCATTTTAACAAACATATGTCTACATTTTATGACAAGTTATTTCTTGTCCAATGTTATGCTGCTTACATTTTTTTCACCTTTTCAAATTTATCAGCAAGGGGTTTTTTTTAGAGAGAAAAGAGGATTACAATTCTGCTTAAAATGACTCATAGTAAACTAGCTGACAGAAATAAAAAGTACAAATATAGAACATTTTTTGAATAAGCTGAGAAATGTCTCATGTAATTGAATGTATTGCCTGAACTCCTTTTAGATAATTGAAGTCCTTATATAAATCTTCTGAAACTGAGAAGTTTTACTGTCTTCTTATATACTCAGTAAAATATACATAGTTTGTGGTTGTGTAGGTCAGTGTGGGCAATCACTGCAAGAAAATCAGACTCACCAATGAGCAGAAAAAGAGTTCTGGGAGCCAAATACTGGGGAGGCCATAAGCCTGAGTTGGTACTAGAGAGATCAGGTTTGAGAGTTCACTGCTGGAGGGACCAAGGCAGGAGTGATGAGTTAAACTTGACTACCTAAGAGACCCACCCAGCCACTCTCTCACTCCCACCTCAGCAAGATGGATGAGAAAAATAAGCAGGAAAATTCTATGTGTCCAGACACTCTTCAATTGGTGTCTTGAGCAAAACAAACTCAACTTGGGGAAGATTAATTTCATGTACTTCAATAAAAACAGAGCAGGATAGTAAGAAACAAAGACAAAACTAAAAGTACCTTTCCCCTACCGCCCATTTTCCCCCAAAGTTACTCTTCACTTTTCAATCCTTTGCACTTAATTTTTCTGTCTCCTCACTCTTTCTCTCCCTCCCTCTTTGACCAATGGCTTATGGGGATAGGTTATTGCAGTTGAAATCAATTAATAGCAGTTCATCTCTGCTACACTTTCTTCCTCATGCTGTTTCCCTACTCCAGTATGGGATCCCTCCCAAGGGACACAGTCCTTCATGAACTTTTTCCTATGCCATATATAATTTGGTTTTCCCCTTCATTTGTTTAAAGAAACCCCACACAAAACAAAACAAAACAAAAACCAAAACAATATTAGGGATTTTTTTTCATGGACTAATTTTTTTTCTTTTTGAAGCAGTATATGGATGACTTGTTTGTAGCTTTATCTAACACTTAATACATTTTCTCACAAAAAATTGTTGTTCCAGACAACACTGAATTTTGTAGTCAATAACAGCATCATGTTCATAAATATTTAAAAATAAAGCTCTGTATATATACTTCCCAAAGCGACAACAAAACCAGAAACAAATCCCACTGTTTATGGCACCCTGAAGAAATCAGATTCTTAGACATTTAAACAAGATGAGTACATAATCTTTAGCAAAGACCCCAAAATTGCATTATATTTTTAGAACATTAAGTGGATTTCTATTATACTAATATCTACTGGAAAACTAAACAATGAGATACGTTATTTTAGATATGATGTAACATTCATTTTGGAATTAGGGAAGTGATACACTGAAAATAATTTCTCCCCTATTAAATAAAGCCTTGAGTTGCGGATTTTATTTCATAGTCTCAGATGCAATGATTCTTCCTATACTTATAACTCTTGTTTATTTTTTTCTTGACTTTTCTTCAAATCATGACATAGAAAGATATTGGTTATGGTGACTTTCTTGTACTTCTAAATCTTAAGGTTTAGTATGAATTTATGTGTGACTTTTTCATTTACCATCAAATCCATCCTGGATATTCCACAAACCATGTACTTCAGATGATCTGAAACAGAATGATATTTTTTTTTAACTTTGCAGATTAGTAGCCTTTATTCATGTTCTAGTTTACTCCAGCTGAGTTAAATTTCATTGGCAACCTAGTCCTTGGCTTCTCCAGCTATTAGTTCCACCATTCAGGTACTAGGGAAGCTTGTAAACAGAGAAAAGTTTTGAAAATTAATACAGAAATCTATGGTAAGAACAGATTCTCATTTATTTTTAACTTTATAATGTTTTTTATGTTTTCAGTAACAATGAAATAAAACAATATTGTCTTTGGATTGTTTTACTGAATTGATCCACAATCTGTTGGGTAATTCTTATGCTACTGTTATCTCTTTGCTCTGCACTAAAACAAAATAAATTGGCAGGACCAACAGATTCATTTTCATCTTAATTTTAATCATCTTGTTCATACTGTGCCTGTCTTAGAAGTTAAACCCAGAAAATAATAAACTGGTATTTGTATCTGGTATATATATATATATAATTTTCCTGGTGTGAAATAAGGAAATTCTTACGAGAAAAGATGTTAAGACTTGGCAGCCACTGTTTAACACAGAGGAAAAAAGGGACTATTCACTTGGGAAATCATCCCACTTCTATGTTAAATTTGTACATGCTGATATCCAATGTCATCCACAGTAATATTTCCTCAGTGTTTGTCATCCGTGCAGATGTAAGTTAGTGTGCTGGTTTTAAAGATTAGCTTTTAGCAAAGGTCATGTACAGTTGATCCTATTGTTTAACAACTGTCCCTTTACATATTTTAGCATGTACAGGCAGTAAAATGTACTTGTGCTGGTACAAGATCCTTTTGCAAGAGCTAAGATGTGAAGATGCAAAAATATCAAAAGTTTTTTTGTTTTTTTTTTTTTTTTTTTTTGTTTGTTTGTTTGTTTGTTTGTTTTTTAACGCTCATATTAATTTTACTTCCTTTGAGGGGATCATGTGGTAAACAGAGTTTGTTTGATTTCTTTGTAACACAGATTTTCACATGGACAGTTATTTTGGGATATTTTATTGTAGTAGATTCTACATAGCTACATTTTAAATTAAATAAAGCACAGCATTTCTAAATAAAATGATGTTGAGAATGAATAGACATACCCTATGCTTGGAATCAAAAACTAGGATGTCAATATCATGCATGACAAGAAGATTAATTTTTTTTATATATAATCCTCAAAGGATAATAGAATTTTTTTGATCTGGGAAGCTTTTTTCAACATATGTCTAAATGTCAGGTCCATCACTTTTCCATCTGCTGTAATTTTCTTGATAACCTCACATAGATTTTCTTTTAGTTTGGGTGCCATTTAACATTGATTTTTGTTGGGGTTTTTTTTGCCAAGTCATAGATCTGTACAGAAACTACACTCAAATGCAGAGTTGTTAGTATGCATTTTTCTAAGACTTTTCTTTGCATAAAATTTAGCTGTTTTCTTCTCATACTGTGTAAGGATAGACAGACAAACTTTTGAAGAAAACACTGATTTATTATTAATTTCTAGATATTTTGACCTGGAAGTCTCAACTTATTTTATTTTGTTTTGTTTTGTTTTTATTTATTTGTTTATTTATTTATTTATTTGCAGCAACTGTTTAGACATGATTTTCTGATTCATAATTCCTAGCTGTAATATGAAATAGAAGACATCTCTAAGTCCCATGGAAATAATACTCACCAGTGTGAAAGTACTGGCAACTATGGAGACAGAAGGAAAGGAACTGAGAACAGTGATATATCTGTACATGAAAAATAAAGTCCTTCTCTGAAGAAACAATAACAATCATAATGACTGCACTTCAAAAATATCTTTCTTAATTAAAATTACTTTCTTCTTTTAAAAACTGTTGAATAAAACAAGAACATGTTCACTATCAGGAGAGGGAAATGCTACTCTTTCCCTCAAATCCCCCATACTGGAAAATAAGTAGTGAGGTTCAGACAGGCAGGTAATTAATTCTACTAAGACAACCAGTGTGCTTTACACAAAATGGAACATTTTAAAGAGGAACAAATACTAATGCTCAATTTCTTTTTTTTTTTTTTTTTTTTTTTTTTTCTTTAATCATCACAGGTATTAAACTGGGAAAAGCTTAGAGGTAATTATGGTATCAAGTTCAGATGATGAAATATAAACAGGATTGAAATGTTCTTCTTATGAACAGAATGATAGTAACATGGGGAAATCTACAGCAGATGTTTTAGAAAGATCAATGATAAGAGAGGAATATACATATTCCAGGAACAGTCAAGTGCTACAAATCTCAAATTACAGGTAAAAGGAATTAAAGTCAGGATTATCACCATAGTATTGCAGCAAGACCCTTAAAGAGTTGCTGGGCACATTCATAAAAATCTACATATGTTAGCAAAATTCCAAGAACCATCAAAAAGATGAAAAATCTAATGTAATGAAAAATACTCAATTTATTGCACAAATATCTAAATATAATGTTATTTAGTTTAAACTAACTGACTTGAATAGATGATGAAATAAATACCTAAGACTGGAAAAATGCTGACAAAATATCTGTCTCTAGACAAAGAGGAAAAAACTCTCAGCAATATTAAGGTAGACAGCTTTCTAATGAGTATATATGGGGCAAGAATAACAAAAGGAATTATTAATAAACATTTGTACAATAATGATGAGATCATCATGAGTCAACATTGAATTCTCAGAAGTGGATCACATTAAACCACTGTTATATAAAAGAATCAAATATCTTATGGTTATTGAAGAAGAATTAAGAGAATCCTTCCATATGCCATGTGTGTTACATCTTAGCATTGGCAAAGTTTTGGTACTATGTTACACAGCAGTCTTAAACCAAGGCAAGATCCTGTAAATAATATTATTAAACATTGAATATGAAACTGTCTGTTACATATTGGTTATAAACCTTAAGAATTTTATATACACCAAGAAAATGAACAGAATTCTTGCTAGAACTATTACCTGTTGGAAAAGTCACTGATTTGATATGTATCCCATTTCACTGGTTTTCAGTAACTACTTAGTCATGCAACTACTTATGAAGTTGTAAGAAGAGAACTAAGGTTGACATGAGCCTGTGAAAGTTTAAAGGAACCAAGGAAGTGAGCTGGCTAAGTTTGAGATTGGCATTTTATTGGACCAATGGAAAGCATTTTCTAGTTGTTATTCCCTCTGGAAGCAGCCCGGGCAGGTCTCTTTCCTCCCGGCTGTCAGAGCACACACCTCTGCCCTCTCTGCCCTGGGCTGAGTGGGGCAGGGGGAGGCCACACGGGCCAGGCAGGCTCAGCTGATTTGGGAACATCTGCCAGCACAGAGTCTGCTCTGCTGCTGGCCCCAGCTGAACCTGCCTCTGGGAGCCTGGGCAGAGAGGGGGGAGGCACCATGAGGCAGGATGGAGCACCTGATGAGACCGAGGGGTGCAAAAGGAATTTTGGGAATCTGTCCAACTTTCCCAAGGTTGCCTTTGGGCCTGGACCCTCTGAGAGCTGCCCCCCCCAGCAGGGCTGTGAAATCTGACACCATGGACTGCCCAGCCTAGCCTGGCACAGCTCCAGCACTGCTGGCCAGGTCGGACACTGTCTCTTGTTAACTCTTTCAGTCCATCAGTGCACACATGGGACCTGGAAAGCCTCCATCCTCTCTCCAGTGAGAGAAAATTAGAATGCAGATGTGTAGAGACCACATGAAGTATCAAAGTCAGTCAAGAATGAGTGAAAGTCCAGGTGGAAGGAGCGTGGGAAGTTACTTTCAGGCTGTAAAAAATTCTTGTGAGCTATGGTGGTTGGTTATAACATATTGAAATGTTTCCTTTAAACCATGACAAAGAATGGGAGAGACAAAAGAGTTCAAATTGTATACCTGAGTAAAGGAGTGAAATGTTGAGGGGACTGTTGATTTCATGAGAAGTTGAACAGAGAGATGAAGTGATAAAGACTCTTTGCCCTCAAAGAAGAAGTGAATCTCTGTTCCTTGGAGGTGAAGGTGGTCCCAAAGACAAAGAGAACCTTTGTTTTGAACAGTTAGCTTTAAAAGAAGACCCCATACATCGATGTGGCCCAGAGACACAACTGTGAACATGGGAGGAGTTTCATGAGCGCAGAGGATCCGGGCAGTTGCTGTTTGTGAAGAATGGATCTACAAGAGAACTGTTTCCTTGGGGGGGAATTTTCCATAGTGAACGAGAGGTGCTTCCCTCCCTAAGTGAACTGAAAAAGACTGATTTAGAGGTGGAAAACTGACTGAGATTTCTGAGTGTTGTTTTCTTTACATTGTTGGTTAAGAGAAAATAAGGTGTGGGGAGGGAGGAAGAGTGTTTTGAAAGTTCCATCCTCATCCTTGTTGTTTTTCTTTCTTTTAATGTTAGTTAATAGTCTTGTTCCTTTTAAGCTTAAACCTGCTTTGCTCTTGATTGGAAACTTTGAAATAAGCAAAATCAAACCAGAACAGAAATTGGTGTTTCCCCCCAGTTTCAAATTGAAACCAAGACAGCAAAACAATTAATTACCATATTATACAATGGTGTAGTAAAATAAACTATATAGTATTGACTAAGACATTATTTTTGTAGCCTACTATTTCAGAGCTGGAATTTTAATGAGTTTAGCAACTTATGCAATTGAAAATCTAGCTTTAATTTTTTGAAATAAATCTAATTCTTAAACTCCCTCCCCACTCTGTTATCTACTACCTATGAATAATCTTCACAACTCAACATCAAAACTACTGGTCTTTCAAATGTTATCACTGCTGCACTCTCACAACTCTGTTCTCCAAAACTTGCCAGTCATTCGGAAAAATGAACTAGCTCTTTTTTGTCTTATATTTGATCTAAGAAGGTGTCTATTAATTGTCTTATTATAAGTCTATAATTCTATTCCAAGATGAAAAAAATAGGATAGTGAAGATTGTTTTGTTATAAAGGATCTGGTTGTCATTATTTTACTTTATGAAAATGTTCCTGTAAATTTATATTTGCATCCAGAGAAACCAGCTGGGAGAATTTCAGAGCTCAGTTTTTGCAGATTATTCTCTCTTGAGACTCTTTGGATATGTTTCAAATACAAAGTAACACATTTAAATGTTGTTTTCATTTCAGAAATAGAGATATTATAAGGTATGACCACAAAGGTCCCTAAATAAAATTCAAACGTTGAACAACAAAAAATTTTCAAATACCTTCAGAAGGGGATTTATAAACATACTTACTTTGGTCATAGGTTAGAATTTTTAATGGAGCAAAAATTACATTTAGACTCCTCAGCAGATGGACTAAGTTTATCATTGGTCAGTAAGTGTCGTGACCTGAGAGATAATGTAAATTTCCATGTATGGAAAATTCATCTCAGTTAGAATAAGTATGGCTTCTTTCATTGCATCTCTATTAGATGTTGAAGAAAAGAATGTGTCATCTAATAATTATGATTAAAAATGAAAATTTTTAATTTCATAAATACTTAAAAAATATTTTTTTTTAGATTTCAAAATTTCAAAAAGATTCATACCACTTTTAACCCTTTGGAATTAAGCTTTTTAGTGCAAAGCATACTGGAAGCATTTAGGAAGCAGACTGGGACTCTAGTTTTGTCAGTCACTGATATGTCAGAACAAAGATCTTTCCTGTCTCATGACCATTGAATCCTTTACTCCAGAAGGTCTCCGTTGCAAAAGGCAAAAAAATGTCCCATGCTGCTGTGCATCTTCCCCATGCATTTTTTGTGTTGTGTTTTTTGTGGGTTTTTCTTTTAATTCCATCAGACTGTGGCAAAATTTTGGTGAGGCCTCAAATTAGATTCCTCTTATTAAAAAAAAAAAAAAAAGAAAGAAAGAAAAAAAAGTAAAGAAAGAGAAAAGGCAGGAGGAGCATCTACTTGTAATTCTGTAGCTCTCTACCTTCAGAAGACAGCTAGATGTAATAGACTAGGAGTCCCTATGGATGCCTAAAAGCTCCTGAACATGTGCTGTATCAATTATAAATAAATATAAAACCAGCTCAACAGGTTTCTTGCCTTGTTTTCTGTTGATTTGAGTAAAAATTAGACACTTACTTTTTGAGAAATTTTTTGGTTTTATTCCAGTGCTGAAAACATAAAAATCAAGACAAATACGGTCTAAAATATTTGGAATTGTTCTCTCCTGTAGATTTTGAGGGGGGTTTCTTTTGGGTTTCTTTTTCTTTTTTTTTTTTTTTTTTTTAATGTCTTTTATCGAGACAGGGATTTTGCTTTTTTAACTGTCCTTCTGAACAAAGGCTTTGGAATAAAAGTAGAAAGTACCCATAAATTTAATATAGATTTCAGAAAAAAATTTTTTTTTGCTTTCATAACAACTAAAGGAGGGTCTGCAGAAATATGGAGCCAGATTCTTTCAGTTCAGCCCAATGACAAGACCAGAGGCAATGGGCTCAAAGTGAAATAAGAGAGGTTCTCTCTGAACACCAGGAAACATTTTATTCCCTGTGAGGGTCACCAAGAACTGTCACAGCTTGCCCACCAGCTGATTTTTAAAATATCAGTTTTTGGAAATGCTAAAAGAGTGTTTAAAAATGATCCTGTCCCACTGGCTTCAGGTGACCCTGCTTGAGGAGGAGCATTGGATCCCATGATATCAGAGGTTGTCATGGTTTAAGCCCAGCCAGAGCACAGCCCCAAACACTCTCTCACTCCCTCTCAGTGAGATGGGGAGAGAATCTGAAGAATACAAGTGACAAATTTATGGGTAATGATAAGGACAGTTTAATAAGTAAAACAAAAGCCACACTTGTATGTGAAATAATCTGAGGAACACACTTATCCTTTTCCATGGGTAGGCAGGTGTTCAACCATCACCAGGGAAACAGGCCTTCGTCATACATAACATGACTTGGGAACACTAAATCTGAAATGCCCCCTTCTTCTTTCCCAGGTTTTTTTGTAGTGCTAAAACCAGCATACAGGTCCTTTCCAACCTTAATTATTCTATGATTTCTTATATTAAAAGACTACATTATTAAAAAAAAAAAAAAAAAAAAAAAAGGTGCAGAATCGTGCTTCAGTATTTAGTTATCCTTTGCCTGTGACAGCCAAAATCATTTAGCTGCAAATGTAAACTCTAGTTTTAGTAAAGATATGCAGATATTATAATTCCAGCAAGTAAACCTGGTTGGATAGTAGTCTAGAGATAAATAAGATTATGTTTAAGAGAAAGCAGAGAGAGCTCTTTAAAAGAAAAAAAAAAATTGATTTTGTTATATTATGTTTTCTTACAAGGCAAGATTGGCATGTCTTTTCACTGAACAAGCTTTATCTGAATTACCTGAATGCATTAGACTTTTAATCCCATGTTGGGGTCAATCCCTGTGTCTAAATCAGTCTCACAATGATCCTAGATTTTTGTGAGTACTACAAGATTAACAATATACCTCCATTCTGCACCATAAGCTTTGTTAAGGTGTGTAGTAAGACACTCTCAGAGAGATGTCCTCCAAATTCGTCAACAAGATACTCTGGACAGTGACTGAACACAAATTCCCTGAACCACCAAGTGTATTCAGTTTAGTTTAGGATAGGAGCTACTGAAATCATGGCAATTTCAATGACTGTAAGACCAGAAAGGAATATATTATGTTCTAAATTGACCTTGTGTTTCTCATGGTTTGTAAAGTCTATCTTTACAAGCATGTATACATACTATCAAAACCAAATACTGAGCAAATCAAGACTTTTTACTTAACTGCCAGTCATAAATGAACCATTAAAAAAAATTAGGTAGTAAAACATGCTGGAGAAGAAATTTCCTTCAATCACAAAAAGCAGATCAGGTGAAGAATTTTGTATGATTCCATGTAGACCAGATAAAATATTTCACTTGCTTCAGAACAGGGTAGAAATCCACCAAATTCTAAAAACACCAGATGGGTCCCATCTAAGATTACATTTCATTAATAAATTTAACTCCCAGGTCTAATATGGGAGGATTCACATCACAAAGTAAAGAACAAATATAGATATCTACATGTTTACTGTCTTAAAATTCCAGTTACAGTCAGGAATGATCAAGATGCTGGATCTGGTCTATTGCATACACAGCCAGCCCGTGCACAGCTGCAAATCCTCTGTAGATGTGGTGCTATATATGCCAGCCACATGTGCTATCTCAGCTATCTTGAAGCATCACAGACATGCCTGTGTTTAGACAATTTAATTAAGTCTTTTACTCACATACTAAGTTTGGTTTTGCATGTCTCACATTTCTCCAAATTTGGAATAATTTTATGTCCTTCTCTGAAGTACAGTAGTTGTAGGAATTCCACCTCTTGCATGTCTTGAATTCCAAAATTTGGGAACTTAAAATAGTCTTATCAATATTGTGCCCAGAGCCTCACATCACAGTCACAGAAGCAGAGGATGAAGTAGTAAGATTAAGTTCAAAGAACTGACTCAAGGTAATAGTTAAAGATTCTGTTTCTTGGAATGGTACAGATGTTGATATAAGAAAACACTCCTAACATTATATTTCAAATACTCTTTACCAATTTGTACCGTTACATTTAAGTAGATGATATGAGAAAATATTTGCCATCTTTCCATATGCAGAGATTTATAATTTTGAATTCCCTCAGAGCAATGTGGGTGTAGATGTCAACTAAGATATGAATTATAGATCACTGGTTAATGATTTTAAAAGACTTCTTACCAAGTCAGTGCATACTGATGACTTGATTAGATTTGCTAATGTACCTCTTCATGTTCTCTCTGTAAAGCTCCTGTATTTTGTCAGACTAGAATAAACCGAGTTCATTCTAAGCCTTCGATATTATGACCTACAGTAAGCTGCTATTACAGCTGAGATAAGTGAACACTATAATTTCCTTTTCTTTGTTTCAGTTAACATCTAAGATGTATTTTATTTACATACCTCAGACTGCAATTTTATAGGCAAGGTGATTAGTGAAACTATCTAAAATTTTTTTTTGCACAAAACTGCTGTAAAATGAGCATAAAATGAGTAGAAAGCTAAGTTTGTGGTTCATGGGACAATGTAGTAAGGCAGCACAGAAACATCTTCTGAATTTATTATGTTAATTAAATTTTTAATGCTATAAGGAATCTTCAAATAATTCCCAGAGGGAAAGGATAACAAATGAGTTAAAGATTAAATTACAATTCTAACTACTAGGTACAAGAACAATTGTCTATAACAGTGGAGAAAGAAGAAAAAGGTATACTGAAGCAAAAGCTTATGGTAGGTGCGATGTATCAGAGGACTCATGAATGAGGAAGATCATGCTGCTGCAGAGAACGCAAATGTCATTGTGGAATGCGTAAGAGTACAACCTAAAGATAATCCTCAGCAGTGATAAAGCTTCTGAGAAACTGTGTCACATTTTGGGAAACTTATAACAGCTTGTGCGTTTCTAAGATGTGAACCAATTTTTAAAAGTTCAGAGGAGTTCAATGAATGTGATTGTTGTACCAGAAATTTTGATTTTTGAGTAAAGACTGACAAAAGTCGTTTTAAATACTATAACAAGAAACTAATGGGATTCTTTGCTACTTTTAAAATATGTTAAACAGAGGTTCAATAAAATGAACTGTTTTCCTTTCGGCTATTGGCTTGAGAGGAAATACTGGGTTGCCATTGAAGCAAAGCAGATTAAATTCTTTTTTACAGCATACCACTGTAGTCTTCAAGATTAAGAGGAAAAGAGTATTTTGCTGCTTCAAAGAGGGAAGGTGTAACCTTTTCTCTGTGACACTGAAAAGAACAATATGCTAGGGTGGGGGAAAGACACATGGGAAATGACACACCCCAAACATTTAGAAAATGTTAGAGAAATGAAACAGTGGACAATCTAGAGTTGTTGCTTCTTGTCTTCAAGAATGGAATACTATGAAGGACACAGCATCAAATTTTGATTTAACAGCCAGTTGTCTATGGTAGGTTATCAGAAAACAACTTGTGCACTTTATGTAGCATGAAGAAAAACACCTTACATGCAAAGCCAAGTATTTATGGTTAGTGAAATTAGTTTTAAAAATCCAACCAATGAATTATTATTAGTCTTGTTACAAAGTTAGTCCAAATTTTCTAATTATTGCAACTCAAATCTAATAACTATACCATTAAAATTGATGTAAAGTTTTCTCTTTCCTCTTGTTTATACACACCCTTCCTACAGTCCTCCTGGTTCAAAGGAAGATAGAGGGCTGGAGCAAGACATTAGCATCCCAAGTTAACTTCTGAAAAGAGCTTAATCCTGATGATTTCTTACTCCTGACTCTGCTTGGAGTGATTTCTTTTTATATTTTATAATGTGTATTACACCTTAACCTCCTTCTTCATGGGTTCAGCACACAGTTTTAAATCCACATAGACTATGGTGTGATTTACTTATTATGTGGAATATGTTTCCCTCTGTCTCTCTATTAGCCTTGAAACAAATTATACTTAACTCTTAATGTTGCTTTTCTTCAAAAATCAGTAATTTATCATTGTTGACAGGCCTGGGGTCTCTGGATTCATCCATCATTTTGTACTTTCAGGGCCTTTGCTACCTTTTAAGCTTGTACTTTTGGGGCCCCCTGATAAATTTCTTTTTTTCTGTAATGGCCTTCAGCCTGTGGCTTCCTGGTATTACAGTTAACATTTATTAGAACAGCTTTGTCTGAAATAAATGTTTCATTAATAGTTATTCTATGCAAACAATTATGTACTGAAAGTCACATATACTTACAGACACATACATATAATTATACAATGCTCTGGTAAACTGCTTGCCACCTGAATCTGGTAGTTAAAAGAATTATCCATGGTGTGTTATCAGAACTACTCTACAATAGTAATTATAGCTAATTACAGTAGGAATAGGATTAAATGCATTTTTAAGGTGTCTTTTAACATTATAATTCTGTTGTATGCTGTGTGCCATAATGATGGACTTCTGCCTCGAAGTTAATTATTCAGGTAAAAAATAGGATGTGTAGTAAGAGGTTAATAATAAGGTAGTGTTTACTCCTATTCCAGTTTGTATTTATAATGGGATTAGAATCTGTTGAAAAAGCTATGAGCACAGGAAAAAGGCTGTATAAGAACATGTGTTGTGCTACAGCAGGAAGCCAACACTGTCCAAGAAGGATTATGGTCTAATTTCACATTATTCAGTGACAAGCTGTGAAGATAATCTTATCTAAAAGAGATTTATTTCCATCAAAATGTTCTAAATTTTTAAAGAACTAAAGTGCAAGACTTCATTTTTCTTTCTTTGTGTTGGGACAATCAATTAGTACTTTTTGCCCAACAAATTGAAAATTATTTCTGCCTATTGTCATTAGAATGGTCACTCTACTGCCATGGTTAAAGACTATATCATCTTCTGTGAACAGTAGGTACATGCAACAAACATTTTTATGAACAATTTTGCGAAATTACTTATCTGTATTAAGATAGTTAAAAACTGTAGACTTTGTGTTGATGTGTAGGGGCTCTCCCATCATTTCTTGAATGGGTGTGATGATGACGTGGGCATGCATGGCTCTGAGAGTGACAATAAGCCTTATGCCACTTCAGAGGAACACACTGTGTATGGTAGTTGGAGATAAAATTCAAAGCTCTGTTGATGTAACCTGATTGGGAGCAACAGCTAGATCATCCATCTGAAAGGATTGCCAAGAGAATTCAAATACTCTCTAGAATATTTGAATTTTTATCTGTGTGACAGTATTTTTCAGCACAAACTGTCAGACCAGATACACAAAACAACCTACCAAAAATATGTCTCTGTGTATATATTTATTTATATTTATATATTATTATGTATATTTAAAAGTATTGATGGGTATAAGTCTTGTCTGATTTATATATATCATGCTGATTCCTTGAAAAATAATTTTCCTATAAAAGTGCAAAACCAATAAGAAATTAAAACAAGCATTTATATTTATGAATTTGTTTATATTTAATGGATAATTTTGAAGTTAACAATGGACATGTATAGGAATTTTACTGCCACTTTGTATATTAATGTCTGGTTAGAATTTTTAAAACTTCTAAACGTCAACAATTAGTTTTTCAAAGACAGGATTTTAGTCAGAAGAAAATATAAATTATTACTGATAGTCATAGCAAAAGAACAATGGTGGACTGTGCATAAATTATCTTTTCTTTCACTCTGTCACTCTGATAAGTCTTTGTCTTTTTAAAACTTACTATCTTTGAAATCCCTGTTGAGTCGCAGTCTATGAGATTCTTATTGCAAAAGAGGATTTGATTCACACTGTTCAATATTTAAGAGACTTTTTCAAGACACAGAGGGAAATTAATTACCAGAAATGAGAAAAAATCCAAGGAATTCCAAAAGTGTTTCTCTTTACAGCCACAAAACATATTAAGGCAAAAGAAAATTTTAAAATTTTACAAACTTAAAAAAAGAACGTTGGTATTGTTATTGTATAGACTACACTGCCTAATAATGGGGGAAATTGTAGCTGAAAAATGCAGACATTTTCAACTTGTCTTGGAGTGTGAACTATACTCAGATTCATAAAACCAATATGACCTAATGTATTCTAGATAATAATACTTCAAATTGGCAAATTGTTTATATGAATTAAAGGATGCAAATGACCAAAAAATATCATTTGCCTTGTCTAAGAAAACAAGTAAGTCAGTAGTAACAATTATATTCATATCCTTGCAGAGTGAGGAAGAATTTGAAAGGTATCCAAAAAGAGTGTACAGTACAAAATAATAATGAAAAAGATCAGTAAGAAATAAATATGTAGGTTTTTGTTAGGTCAAAATTTTAATTTGTTAAGCACAGGAAAAAATTAGTCGCATTTTTAAGTACTTAACATTTACAAAGAAGATCTGGAAATCTTCTGGAATTTTCTGTAATGTATAGGGAAATATTTTCTACCAGAATTCATAGAAAAAAGAAATTCATCCAGAATTTCTTAACACTTTTTCAAACTCATTGCATAAATTTCAAATTCTCAATTGCATTCCAAAAGTCATAAAACTATTAAGCAATCCAATAGTTAGAGATTGTAGGAAAATATAAAAAAAAATAAAAACTTGTAGTTTCAAATGGACAAATATGTTTAGTACCTCACAAATTTATGACATATTTTTAATTCATTCTCTGAACCCTTTCAGAGAAGAAAGAGGATTAACTGAGGTCAGGTTATGGGGAGAATGTTAATAATTATGATCTCATAGAGTGTGAGTGCAAATGATCCCAGTGATAGCACTGAAATAATTAATATGAAGATTTATTTCAGAGCAGCAGCTCATTTACTGCACCTAGAATTGTTCCTGTTATATATTCAAGTGATGTAAAAATGTTTCTTTGCAAAATGTGTTGGCTACAAAAGGTGTAATACAGGAAAAAGATATTATTATGATAATCTGTTGTATACAAAATTGAGGACATGTTTTCAGCTGCAAAAATCAAAGGAAAATTTCTTCATGGTTTATGTTTTTTAGTCAAAAATCTCAAATATAAAGCGGTTAAACCTCATGAAGCCTGAAAAAGATGAATCGTGCCCTTTCATCATATATTAATCGGATTTGTCTTTTCTGCACAGAACAGATTCTTTAGGTATAATCTGAAAAGCTGAAATTAGTAACTAAATTTGAGTCCAAAAAGAGTTTCAAAAATACATTTTGACCTTCAGAATACTGATTCACAACAGAAATATACTTGTTCTCTGTCCTTTGATTCCTGCAGAATTCTTTTGAAAGAGGACAGACAGAAGGTGTTCTGAATCATTTATAGCCATGAATATAATTTCCAATCAGTTAGACTGAAATGCTTCATAATGAGGTAAGAGATGGAAAAAGTATACCCTTTTTAGTTATTTGTAGAAAAGAAAAGATATAATAGTGGTATATGATTTTATTTTCTCAGTCTGAACTTAAAGTCTGAGCAAGGCTGAATGTATTTTATCACATATTATAGAGCCTGTATCTGTTTTTGGACATTTGTATGGGGGTGGAACTTGTCATGGAGTCATCTGGGACCACTTCCATCACTCACCTACAATCCTCTGACCGTGTGAACCCCCCCTTTCCCAAGAGATTGTGTGGATGGCACATATGCTGACACCAGACATGGTGCTGTGAAACACCAGCATGGGAAGCAACCAGTGTCTGCACGGCAACCACCTCCATCACTTTTAGGGCTAGCACTTCATTGAGCCAAGCAGAGACCCTCTGGAATAAGTACCTGTTCTATTTATTACCATAATGGTATATAGATAATGAGGCAGCAAATAGTAATAATATCTTCTTCACAAGCATAAATCACAGATTTATTAAAGAGTTATGTCATAAAGCATACATCATATCTTTTCCTTTTTCAGTTTCCTGCTGCTTAATATTACATAGAAGAGAATCATAGAATCATCAAACTCATTGAATTAATCAGTTTGAATTAAAAGGGACCTTGAAAAACACAAATTTCCAAACCCACTGCCAGGGCCAGGGACACCTTTCAGTAGATCAAGTTGCCCAAAACCCCATCCAGCCAGGCCCTGAAGATGTCCAGGGGTAGGGCACCTGTTTCAGTGCCTCATCTTTCTCACAGTAAAGATTTTTTTTCTGTTATCCAATCTAACACTAGCCTCTTTTAGTTTAAAATGGTTCCCCCTTTTTCTGTTGCTATGATCCCTTGTAAAAAGTCCTGCAACTTTCCAATAGGATGCTCTCAATGTTTTAAAACTTCAGTTATATCATTAACAGCTGGTAGGTGTGCTTGAGGTCAAGATGATTATATGAATCCAGAACAAGCTTTCATGAATATCAATGACAAAATAAATGACTGTTTATTTGTTGTCAAACAGAACAGAGATAAGACTATACTTAACTATAATACAATCATGTTCCTAAAAGAAAATAATTTTTTCTCACTGTAATTACTTATTTGAAGAAGTTGTAATATAAAATATAAAACTAAGAATACAAACATTTTATAAAAATAAATGAAAGAAGTTATTAATATGTTTTAAGTTCTAATCAGAAGTAAAATAACAGGCATTTCTAATTGTTCATCTGCAACTTCCTCAAAGTGAGCTTTTCTAGCTAACATAAATTTTTCCTTCATTCTTCTTCACACTTTCACCTTTATCCTTTTCCTTTAATATATCTTACCATTTTCTGTCCCAACATATTATTTTATCCCTTCTCTTCCTCATTCCTTTATCTCATAATTTTAAAAAGAAATCTTATTTCTCACTCATATCATCAGTATAGCTGAGTTCAGGGTTCAAGTTGATTGATTTTCAAATATGAAAGAATTATAAAATAAAATTAATCCCCAAAGTATTTTTACAGAATTGTAACCAGGGCCTTTGTCAAGTTATTGTCAAAGGTTTGGTCGTTGGCACAAGGCCAGTGCCCCTATAACGATATACTGTCCCTGGTATCTGTTGTGAGATGTGACCAAAAACAGAGCAAACAGTTTCTAATTTAGAAAGCAAAAGGAAAAAAACTTTATTACTTATAATAGGTAAAGAAGACACATACAGAAGAACATGGAAACTTTAAAAAAAAAACACTCTTCCTCCCCCCCCCACCAGTTTTCAACCTAACAAAACAAACTGAAAATTCTCTATCACGTTACCACCTTTTAGATAATTAATCTTTAGTCTATTACTACCCTTCCGATAATCAGTACTCAGTTCGTTGAGGAGAGATAGGAGTCTTTCTTGCACCACATCGTGGCCTCTTCCTCCATGTCTAGTGCTCTCACCACTGTGCATGGACCAGAGCTGCTTCTAGGGTTTCTCTTTTTAAAGATGCTTTGGTTAGTTCCAAGAAACGACAGCTTCTCAATTTTGGGACACCTCTCATCTCTGTTCACACTACTGTCCACTCTTGGCTCCAAGCCAATGCCTCTCCCCACATGCAGCTTCTATGTTACAGGGAAAAATGAGTCCGTCCATGGCTATACAAAAGAGTCTAGCCAAAGCTACTCCATCATCTCCTCCCACCTAGGATTCTTTTCAGCATTCTTACTCCATCATCTTTGCTTAATTTTTTCTATCTTTCTTCTTCAAATTCAGGAGGATTAGTATTTATAAAGTTTCTATCATTTACGAAAAGGGTTAAAATCTTGGGCTTTGTTTTCCCAGAACTCTCACGGTTTTTTGCTGCTGGGCACTCTTCTCACGCCACCCCCCCATACTCCTTCGGCCGTGCTGTCTAGTTGTTGATATCAAATTTCAAGGTGACGGAGATCACAGACACGGTTTTCTCAGTCTCTCTCTCCGGGGGGGGGGGGGGGGGGGGGGGAAAGGGAAAAGAAGGCTGTCTGACGCCTTTCCAGGTTCTTGTACTTTCTCCACCCTTCTATCCTGCAGGATTTTCCTCTCCCCCTCTGTGCCCGAGGTTCCGGCCCTACCTCACCCAGGCCGCATGGCTTCCCCTCCCCGCCCAGCCAGCCGCTGGGCAGGGGAGATCCCTCCGTCCTCAGGGACCGGAACCAAGAGAGAGCTTTCCGGGGAGCCCTCTGCTTTGAACCCCTTGTGTTCTCAGAGGCGGATCCTTGTCCTCAGTGGCCACACCAGGTGCCAGTCTTTAAACCTGAGCACTCATTGGTTTGACCACTGAAGTTCAGAAAAACTCATTTTTTCTAAACTATGACAGTTATCTATGGAGAATGCAAACACACAAATAAACAAACAAGCAAACAAAAATAAAACCCACAAAAACTAAACCAAAACTGATATCAAGGAATGCAACACTGAAACCAATGCATGCAGCATGAAGATTTGGAGGTTGGGAAAGGGAAGAATGAACTAGGGTTCCTTTCCTAACTTCCTCTTCTTTCCCCATCTGAAACTACAAGGCAATTGACTATTGCTCGCACTATTCCAAAGATTTGTGAACACAGTCTGGGGAGAGTTTCAGATGCATTCCTCAGAGTCACCATGGAAAATATTTTTTTTTCATTAATGCTTTTGTTGATTGCTCATGTTGCTATCTGTGCATGCAGTTGGATACTCTGCTGTCTGAACTCTTCACACAGGACAGTAAAGCTGACTGTCCAGCCTCAGTTTAGAAATTCTGAGATTTAGGCACCAAAGTGTGAGACAGAGAATTTGTGGCACAGACTGGTGAAATATCACAGATTTTGAAAATAATGTTTCAAAAGGCTTCAGACACAAGCTGAGGGTCCTAGCTGTGTAAGATACAGATTTTGAAACTTAGACAGCTGTTTTTGTTAGACAGGTGAACCCAAGTTGTTTGTGAATGTTGAAGAAACTACTGATAGAAAAGTTGTGGAAGCTAGAATTTAGAAAACATTTACTGGTATGTTTAATTCTGAAAACCTACCACTGTTTTTTAAACTCTATTTTAGTATAAGCAGTAGAATGAAGCAAGATATTTATTTTAAAGATTTCAGCCTTGCTGAGTTATTGCTAAAATTATGTACATGTAGTTCAGCTAAATAATTATTTATTTTTTTTTAGATGAAATTTAATGTGAAGGAATTGGTTTCTAGTAGCAACTCCACAGCTTGTCTTGTGAAATTTATAAGTTAAAAAAAAAGTGATCAAAAGTAAGTTCTCTGCATACAAATGTAATAGTTTGTTGTAAATCTGAAAATCATGGATTTTTCATAAGTTACCAAGTCTAACTTAGTAAGCAGGAAATCTGATTTCTGAGAACATATATCAAAGGTGGGATCACCACCCCTTGACAATTAACAGATATTGTCCTTATTTCATTAAAAGAAAACTTTAGATTAAATATAGTAAATACAAATGTCAGAAAATGTACATTATTAGAAATCATAAAGTTCAAGTTAAAAGAAAAAGACTTAGTTATTACTTTAAAATATGTCCAAAACTAATAGTCTATTTAAAAAAAAATTCTTAAGTGTGTTGCTAAAGTTTTTAAGTTTTATAAAATAATCAAATAAAAGCTAAAACTGTCTCACGTGACAAAAAAATTCAATACACTTATGTTTAAAGAAAACTTTTGTCAGTGTCATGTTTTCAATTCGAAACTGGACAGAAAATTTGTGTTCTGGTTTGATTTTTGCCAATTTCAAAGTTTCCAATCAAGAGCAAAGCAGGCTTAAGTTTAAAATTAATAAGACTACGCCCCTATGTGTATCCCCAAGTTGATTTGTTCCCGAAGTTGTGTCCTCCCCATTTCCCTCTGTGGCTTTTCCCCACCGATGTTCCAATACCTTCCCTGTCAATCCCAGTTTCCCAGCCTCCTCATTCCACCTCTGTTCCAGCTCCTTCTACGTCAATCCTCCCCAGAACCAATTCTGGGACCCCTTCCCTCCTCCCACTTACCCTGATTTGTCCCGAGACCTGTGACCCAACCCTTCAACTACACCCCAACTTAACCCCATTGGATAATGTGTTGCACCTGCCCCTTGTTTTGTACCTGTATAAAATCCTCTGCATGGAACTACACAGAGCTCTCTTTGTGTCTATTTCCTTCGCCCTGTGGTGCTCCATCCCCTTCAACCCTAATAAATCATCCTGGTTGGAACTTCAGCCTTGGAGTCTCTCTCTTTCTTCTTTGCCTGAGCCCTGGATGCGGTGAGACTATCCATGCTTAGGAACCTTTGCTCCTAAGGTTCAGCTGAGAGCACAAACCCCACGCCTCAGCTGTTCCCCGCACCTGGCGCGGTGCCGGTGTGCCGTGAGCCAGCCTGGGTTCCAGCTAACCGTGTCAGTCCCTGAAAATAAGCCTTCTGATTTGTTTTAGTATAGTGGAGTCAGTTCTCATGAATTGTAAGATAAACAGGAATCATGTTTGCATTCCTTTGTGAAAAGATATCACTTGATGGACTTCTCAAGTGACCAGTGGAGATGGAGAGGTGGCAACTTCTCTGTCCAATCTCTGGTCACTGTCCAGAAACTTATATATACGAGGTCAACAATAAACCAGAGAGTTCTTCTCTTCTTCTTTACCTGATCACCTGTTTTGTGTGTTCCCTCTGTGCGTCACAGTGACAGCAGTTTGTGCCTGAAAACTGCTCCTGTGTGGGCTTCTCTGCACAGGATGCAATTCTTGTTGAGAGTCTGGTTGTTCTTGAGTTCTCTAAGGTCTACACCTTCCTTCAGGATGTATCCACCTGCTGCAGCATGTTGTTCTCCATGAGATGCAGGGTGTATTTGTGCTCCATTGTGGTTGTCCATGGGCTGCAGATAGAGAACACTGTGGTCCCTCTCATGGGCTGCAGAGGAATCTGTGCTCCAGGCCAGTCTCCGCAGCAGCAGCACATGGGAAGATTAGAAGTATAAATGAGAAGGAGATAGTTAGACATAGTATAAAAATTTATTTTTCATCTTGAAGGCAGTAAAGTCTTGTAGCGGACTTTTAGGTCATGTAGTCTCTGGCCTTAGAGGTTTTTAAGACTTTTTTTAACAATACATGCTTATCCCTTCATAGAAAAATCAAGGAAAGTGAAGAATTGTTTTCTTTTGTTTGGGTTTTTTTCTTCCTGTTTTCATATCTAGATATCTCCTGAAAGACTCTAGGATTTTTTTCCCCTGGTAGACTACACAGGCAACTATCAATGACTATGACTTAGATAAGAGTGTAATTTAGATTATGGAGAATTCAATGTCTTTTCAATATATAAAGGGATGTTAAGAAAGTCAGAAAAATATTTTTTTAAGGTCTGTGATGAAAGAGCAAGGGGAAATTATTTTAACTGAATGACAGTAGACTTAGATACAAGGCAGACATTTTTTACAATGTGGGTGCTAAGACTCCAGAAAGGATTGCTCAGAGAAGTTGTGAATATCCCAACACTGACAGTCTTCCAGGTCAGGCTTGAAAGACAGCAACCTGATCTAGAGAAATATATCCCTACCCTTGGCGTAGGGGTTGGACTAGATGATCCATTTTCAAAGGTCTCTTTCAGCCTTAACTGTTTTATGATTCTGTGATTCTATTAATGTCACACCATCAGAACCCTTTAGAAAATATGATCATGAAATTCAGTGTTTTATGATGCAGGTTCCACACACGTGCTGGAAATCAAATTTTTGCTTGGAATGTATGGCTAGAGTTTTCAGATACTGCTTTGTTCATTTTCTGTGTATCTTTTAAAAATATAGCTGTCGTTCAAGCAGGTTTATTACATAGTAGATACATATTTCTGAGAGTAGAGGAGGGTTGACCACACTTTCTTCTTCCTTTCAATTTGCTTGATGTTTATGATTACAAACTTTTCACCATCTTTCTCACTCCCCCTTAGTTTTAGTATCCTACAAAAATTTATTTATATATTCATTGTCATTCCACTAACGTGCTTAGTCTGCTTTCCATATAATTAACATTAGAAATAAATTTGGAAAAAAATGCCCTTAATATTCTTAGATATTTATGGGTGTTCAACTATTCTTAATGTAGACTCAACATTTTTAACAAATTCTGGTTGCTTCAGAAGTTTTCAAATACAAAAGAGCAGAGAATGCAGTACATTGGAAGCAATGTTTGGGCATTCTTTTTAGTCTCTCTCTTTTGCCCCCTTGTAACCCAGGTTCGGGGTCTCTCTTGCCTGAGGCACCGGGCCTGGGGTCAGGGGCCTCCCCTGTAACTCCCGAATAAAACCTATGTTCCCGGATGTCTCTGAGAGTCCCCTCTTTGAAACCACAGCCGTGACAGCATAGGCTAAGGTGCTGCAGAGCCAAGTACCCACACACGAGACTGTCAAGGCGTATGAGAGCGAGTGGGCGGTCAAGCCGAACGCCAGGCTGACCAGAGATACGCACGACGACAACTTCATACCTATTTTATATCTATTCATAGTTTCAACTATAAGTTGTTTAGGCCATTTGATTTTTTTAGGAATGAAAAGTAGAGTAGATTCATAGATTTGTTAGGCAGAGCTCATTATAAATTATCCTATATTTGCCACATCTAGCAAATTCTTCATGTAGTACAGAGCCCATATGTGTAGTTTAAAATTTATGCAGAATAGCTAATTATTTTTTCCCTTACTGTTCCATTTTTCAGATTTATTAAAAATTTGAATGCCATGTGATAAGATCTCAGTTGTCTGAATGAAGTCCTAGCTTAGCAGATTTCAGCGTATTATGTTTACATACTGATCATTGAATATATCCAAGCACAGAATAGCAATTACTTTTTTTATAACCTACATTTTCAATTTGTTTATGTTTAAAATTGGTGTCCTGATTCTGACAAAAGACATAGTTTATACCAAACTTTAAAAAATATATTGTCCTAGTAGGAAAATCATTTATTCTTTTCCCATCTGCTTGTAATTTTAAACACTATTGTTTCTGTCATATTATGGTTTGTACTTAAACATCATTGAGTTTCTAACAAAGTTTTCACATATTTGCATATTTGAAATGGCTTTTAAAAACATGGTCATTAAATTAAAATGGATGACTCATAAAAATGGGCAAAAATTAATAATTTTAAGTTGCTTTTGTTATACTGTGGCATCAGGTATCTGAATTTATATTAGTAATTTCAAGAATTATTGAGTCAATGACTTTCTTTGTAATCAAAACTGGAAAAAACTACCACAAACAGAAATATTGCTAGTAGAGAGAGGAGGGGATTTAGCAATCTTTTCATGCTCTCTTGTTCTGCCTACCAGACCCCATCTCTCTTATCAGCAGGCCATGCATTCACTGAGATTTACTTTCAGTAGAAGTATTTTTAGTGACAAAACTGCAAGTTCCCATGGAAAGAAATATGGACAGCAAAGTCATGAAGGGAGAGTTTCTGTGTGCAAGATAAATAGTACCTTCTAGATGAGCATCTACATTAACACTAGATAGATAGTGGATACTGGAAGATTTAATAAAATCCTTATCATCTGAACATTAGAAAGAGATTTTAAATTACTTGTTCATCTTTATCCACTTCCTAAAAGAAACCACTTAACTGCATTACCAAAATACACTATTTTTTATCAAAAGTTTAATTGTGTGTGATATTCAGGACCAATAGGAATGCTCCATTAAGTGGGTAGGGTTTAAAAGCATTTTAGACTATTATGAGAAAAAAAAATGGGTTTAGAGTGTGGAAGGTTTATTTTACATCTGGGATTGGAATACAGGCCTGCTTTATAACTGCCTCATTAGTATTAGTGTGAACTAATACTAATTTGGAGTTAAGTTGATATTTTTTAAACTTCAGAATGCTCAGGAAACCAGATGTGTGTTTTCTGGAGACTTGAAATTATAGCCTTTTGGCTTCTTATATACAAGATTTTTTAATGGATACATAATAGAAATTATGATTAAATACATCAGTTAAAAACTTTGGGAAAATGCTCTTAGCTATTTGATATCACCTACTCAAAATTAGAGATAATTTTGAATTTTATGCTTTTGTATCTAAGTTTCCTGTGTGTAAACTCTCACTTGTGTGAATACACTGCAGTCATCACCAAGAGCCAGAGGCTTACAAGAAAATAAAATATCTATTTTCATGGAAAGATTTGAATTACAGAGATGGCAAAACGAACTATTTTAATAATGTCTTATAAATTAGATGCTTTAAATTCTGTGCAATAAGTTAAAAATTAAATACTGCATCTTGAAACATTTTATAGTTCAATTGCAGAAGTTCTAACACAGGTCGCACAAATTTGAATCACTAAAGGAGAACTGGGAGCTGTATAGCACTAGTTTAAGGAAAACAACGATTATACATCCAACATATGTAAACATTCTATATTTGATAAAAATACAGAAGTCTAAAGGGCAGATCCCTCCCATACAAGAAGAGAAGCTAAGGGAAAGCAGAGATAGTAGCTGCCACAGTTGTGCTTCCCCTGGTTTAGGATGTTCTTCCTGATCAGTGCTGCTGTTTTTCCTCAGTAAAGCCTCCCTTTCTTCTTGGTACAGGGTGGAGTACTAATTTTAGATTTGCAATTTTCTGTGTCTTGCTGCTGCAGACCATCAATCGTTGTAATTAATCTTTGACACATTTTTGCTTTGAGCAACTTAAAAGTTTTAGGGTAATGCTGTATGTGTATGTGGGATTTTCCACTCTCCCCGTACAAGTTGATTGATAGTACAGGACTGAGCAAGAGTAAACCTGCACACCCCACCAACACCTCCGTATGGATTGAGTAATAGCAACGTGATCCTGGGCTGGTTTCAGAAACAGCTGATGTCATGAAAATTTGGATTTCCTCACAGAAAGAAGTGAGATACAGACAATACAAAATCACCAAGTCCAAGAAATACCAATGTCTTGGAAATTGCTTGCCTCTCAAATGAATGGAAGTATTTCCCAGTACTGTCCTCAAATAAGAAATTAGTAAGATTTAAGGCTTTTCTCATCATGTGCCATTGCTTCTGTGTGGATCCTGCTTAACACACCAAAGTGCAAAGTCAGTGATTTGGTTATTTCCATTGCTAGCTTAAGTTTTCACACAGTTCTTCCACTGAAGGCATTATAACAATGTCTTGTCCTCAAAGTCTCTGACTCGAGGTGAGCTCACAGAGACATCAGCAGGGTGTAAAGAGGTCATAACACCAAATTAGTACTATCACTTACGTAGCAGTCAGAAAACACAGAAAGTAAAAGGATAAAATATGACCACTGCACAATCTGTTGGTTTTTATATTTCATTTTAATTTGCTTCCTAAATAAGACAAATCAGATGTTTATCAGTCTGAATTACTGATCTTTAAACCCATTATGAAATCTTTTATTTCATATTAGGGCTGGGTAAAAATGTGAAATAAGAGGATTTTTATTATTTTTCGTTCTGTAAACCAAATCAGCTACAAAACAGTAATTTCAGAGGTTGCAGAATAGTAATTAATAAATAGCTTTGGTTCTTCAACAGCTATTTAAGCGATTCAGCTGGAATTCTGCTAGGCAAGGCTTTTCTGTGTAAAACTGCAATGAAGCAAGAATTTGCAAAGAAGCTGTCTAAGAAAAAAGTTTTAGTGACATAGACTTGATTTCTGGATTTTAAATATTTCTGCAGTATTTAGCATTTCTGGTGCAGTTTTATGATGCTGTATAAATATTGAAGACAGTCCTTTCTGGACAAGTTTTAAATATTAATCACTTTATTATTTTTTTTTTCTCAGCTTCTGAGTATTTCTTAGGCTTGGTGACTTAGTGTTTATTTTGATCTTTCAGTGTTCACAAAAAAGGACTTCCATACCAGATGTATCAGTCATGCTATTTTCATCAGAGTTGTAAATAAATTAATACTGGGTGGTTATGCCTCTGATAGAAAGGCAAGGAAGTATCTTCTTTTTTCTTCTTCATGCTGAATGTCAGGTTATGCAATAATGTGTATGCCTGTAGACTTAATCTCTTGAAATGGAAAATTTTGTGGCAGCATGGAATATGTATCATTAAATATTACTTTTATTATAAAACTATGTTTTTTTCTTGTCCTGAAACAATTATCAGTCATAAAACACTTATTTGGCCCCAAATATTTTACAGTCAACAAAGTAAAAATCAAGTAATTAACTGCCTGAAACATCAAACCCCATTTATTTCCGTCCCAAGAGAAGAATTAACAACAAAAGGTTAAATAAAAAATATTATTCATCTGCCCTCAAGCAAGTTTATATCTCATTTGGGATACTTTTTCCATTGATGTGTGAATGTTTTCATATGTATGACAATGTGTGATAATCCCCTGCATGTGTATAGCTCTAAATACACACTCTACACAGTCACCTCCCCCAGAACCATATAGCTGGAAAATATTCCCCAGGATAATGGTAGGTAGTTTCATCTAAGAAATAAAATTTTATCAGGTGTTAAGACATGCTTAATGTACCAGAATTCTTCTGATCCCTGGAATTTCTATTTATCTGGATGTTCCCATGAAAAAGGGAAATTTGGGATCTGAAAAAAGGATAGTGTGTAGGTGGGAAATCAGAGTGGGAGCGCGGTTAACCACATCTGTACACCCCTCACAGGCTCCTCACCTGTAGACATCTAACAGGCCAAACAGGCAATTTAGTAAGTCAGCAATTTAGTAAGTCATTCATCTGAAATCCTTTTACAGTCTACTGTGCACTTTTGTAAATCTCTCATTCTGCAGAGAACTTTTACAGAAATCACTACTGATTTCCACAAAGTTACAAACTTTCATTAGTTAAATTTACTTTAAACTTTGGATTAGTAAAAGCTTGTAAATATACTATTCAGTTTATCACAGTTTTCAATATTTCTGGTAGGTTTTTACTGGCTATGTTTTGGTGTGCATTTGGAATTTTTACAGGTCTGAAAATATTTAGAAATTGTTAATCTTTCCCTTAGTTTTTTCTATTCAAGTGAAGTGAGAAAACACAAAAACTAAAGTCAGTTAAATTTATTCTTGTCTTGGAGTTATTCAGAACACAATGACCATACGTATGAGTACAGGATATATATTTTCTGGGGAAAATTGCCATCCATGATGGGAAAATAGTTTCAGTTTCAGGAAGATTTTTTTATGTTAGTTCAGCTAGATTCAGTGTCTACTTCTATGTGCTAAATTAATATTCAGACTATTCCTAAGGTGATGTAGGACTGAAGACTAATGTATTAAGGAATACAAATATATATAATTGGCAAAAATATTTGTATAATGCTATGTATAATGCTTCATATTTATGGATGTTCAAGGTATATTTGACCAATCCCTAAACCTAAAGTCTACCTGATAATAAAAAGAAGTTATTCACAGAACAAGAAAATTAGAAATCGTGACAGCAAGAGTTTTAAAGTCCTACTAAGGATATATCTTTTAGATGCCACACTTTGTAAAAGTATGGCACATCTTCTCCTTAACATTTCTTCTTGCCCTCTAAAACTGCCTTTTCTAAAGAAAACTGTGATACGGCACAAGTTGAAAGTTCATCCTTAAGTTATTCTTCTGAAGTGTATTCTGCAAACTTTCTTAAAAAGTGCTTAGAATAAGGGCATACAAAGTGTCAATCCTTTTGAAGGCATAATCCAATTAATTAACTAGAGCATGAGAACTCTCCTTTTTTTATACACAGTGCACAAGTCAAGTTGCAACATCTAACAGAATTGTTCATCTGTGTTACTTCAGAAAGTCTTATGATAAAGATTATCGTAGGCTGCAAAGCCGGAACAGCAATTGAAGTAGACATCTGAAAATTAAATTTGGACTAAGTTATATTTACTTTTTTTGATAGCAATTTATATATTTTAGTCAGTGGTGATAGTGAGCTGACTAATAATTAGCCAAGAGAA
This sequence comes from Sitta carolinensis, assembly GCA_032173965.1. Lineage (NCBI taxonomy): Eukaryota > Metazoa > Chordata > Aves > Passeriformes > Sittidae > Sitta > Sitta carolinensis. The sequence continues at coordinate 21,027,701 of JAVUNC010000004.1, read as the reverse complement.
ACAAAAATATAAAGCTATAGGAACTTCCTTTTCGTTGCTTGGATTTTTTTTTTTGTCCGTTTGTTGATTGGTTGGGTTTGGTTTTTTGTTTGTGCGCTCCATTTCAGATTGTAACTCACTTTGGAGAACTGCCAGCATTGAAAACTTGATAGAAGAGGATTTATTTTATTTTATTTTATTTTATTTTATTTTATTTTATTTTATTTTATTTTATTTTATTTTATTTTATTTTATTTTAATTTAATTTTATTTTATTTCCTCAAAAAACCCCACAAAAAACCCCGGAGATCCCTCACTGCATGCTTCTGACATTTTTTCTTCCTTGGAAAGTAAATTCTTCTTGCAACAATTATGTCAAAGGTGAAAGGAATAACTTCTTTAGAGTAAATGATGTCAGTAGGATGACTAGTGAATTTTTACCCTAAAAACCAGAGTGATGTGATGTGATTAAAACTTTTCATGTACTTATAAGACAAAGTAATTATTTTACATTAGTAACAGAATAAGAAACATATTTCTTTAATATGATATATTTGCTCTACCTCTGAGACTTCCTCCATAGAAGCCTTTTAAGAGACACTTTAAAGATTTTATCTTCAGGTTTCATTTGATATATTTTTAAAACTGTCTTAACATTTCTTTTTTGATGGCTCTGCCTATTTTTCTTTCTCAGGCTCATAGCAAAGACAGAGAAGGAAAGGTGCGTGATGCTAAGGAACAACAGCTCTTTTACTGTTAACATTGGCTTGGGTTTTACCCCTGCAGTCATCAGTTATTTGCTATAACTGGCATGTAAAAGTAAGATCACACAAACATACTTTGGTTTGATAAGGGTGCTGTTAAAATCATGAGAGATGCTTTGTTTCAGATATCTATTGAACTTCGGCAAAGCTTCGCCTGCACATTTGCATTACTATTTTGAAAAATATGCTACTAAAATTAAAAGTCATCACTGCAATTTTGACCTTTATCAGAGAGTTATGTAAGAAAAATTTTCTCTTATTATGATACTGACTTCTTTATGATTTTATACTGTACTTCTTTTGAACCCTTCAGTATCAGTAACCTCCTTTCCTAGCAGTGTCTGGGAAGTCATAAATTAGTCATAGAAATTAGAAATCCCTCCTTTCTAGAAATTCAGGATATTATCTCCTTTAGTAATGAGTATTGTTGGCTTTTGATCCAGAGGAAAAGCAATATAAAGATTGATTCTGCTACAGCCTGTTGCTAGAGTTTTCCCAAGATATTGAGTGACTGCATGCCATAGAGTTCTTCAGGTTTTATTTTTATTTTTACTATTGACTGCACCCTGACAGCCAGACGACTTTTGTAAGAGAATGTTACCCTTTTTAATATTGTATATTCATATTTCAATAATATGAGAAGTTATAAGTGGTGTTTGGGACTAAACCTAGTTGAGAAGGATTTGCACATCTATTTTTGTTTTTCAAATAATTACAGTAACTTTGTTATCCATGACCTAACCTTCTTTATTAGGTGTCTGATGTCTTATAATCTTCTTATGCTCACCATGCATGTTTTGTTATAAATGATAAAGCACTTCTATCAAAGAAATCCATATCTGAATATTAAATAAAACATCTCTTGAGGTTTTGTTTCTTATCTCACAATGAGTTAATGATTTTTATGAACATTTTCTTTAAAGAAACAGGGGCACATTAGCATTTTAATACTATCTGCCAATAGATATTTAGAAGACTGAGACAGAAATGTGGACAACAGAGAAATTAAATATCAAGGAGAAAAATTTAAAATGTATATTTATTACAGCTTGGCATGTTTTGATCATAGACACTCAATGCCATTTCAAAGTGAAAGGGACAAATCTTATTTTCTAATGCAGAAAGGATAATCCAGAACACAGACCAAATCTAAATTATTCTGGTATTTGCTTTAGTTCAAGTCACGGTTTCCTGGGCACCAGGATGTTCCTCTGTCTCTAACTGCCCTCTGTTCAAATGCAAGACTAAATCTGCTTAGTGTCATTTTCTACCATTTCATAAAGATGAACTGTTTTCTATATGAGAGGGAAAAACTATTGATTTCGATTTTGAACATGACTGTGGGGAAACTTCTAGACCTTTTTGGAAATAATTTAGTAGAAGAACAAGGTGTTGCACTTGTGCATCCTACCATCTGAAAATATTTCATATTTATTTTCAAGTTTTCAAATGGCAAAAATACAAACTTGTGTGTGTGACAGCTCCTGATGAATGAGATAAAAGCTAGGGTAAAACCAGGCACCAAACAACTTGGTAAAATTTGTTTTAGGAGAAGGTGTGTAATTGGAAAAAGATTATAAAGTATTAACTTTGGAATTGCACATTGGTAGTCTTTTTCCAGGTAAAAGTAGTAAGCAATACAAAATTTATCCATAGAAGTGTTCCTAAAAGTTATATAAAAAAGATACAATGAGTTAGTACATGATTCCTGTGCCAGATTAAACTGACTTGAAGCTGTTTTGGGAGAAGCAAACACATGCAATAGGATAATTTATGTAATATTATTTGTTACTAAACCATAATATTAATAGTATATATTAGTGTATATATATGTATGTGTGTGTATGTGTGTATACATATATATGTATGTATGTATGTATATATGTATGTATGTATAAAAAAAAGAAAACTGTTATTACAGTTTAAAGAAAATGTACATTAGACCAAATAAAGCTGGGACGTCCACTTAGCAATTTAGGCATAATCCAGACAGAACCTGAACTGTTGTTTATAAATAGAAATCATCTGAAAATCCTTTTGGGGCTGTGGGAGAGTTTATCATTGTTAAGTGCAATTTCAGTTGCACTATCTACCAGTCATCTTTTCAGAATAAAAATACTTGGGAAAAAAAATAGGATAAAAATGTTATATGATTTACTCCATTGTGTCTATTTTGACTTTTTTTTTCTGTATATTTTCTCCAGGCTTTGCTTTCTTTATCTGTCATCTCATATAAGAAATATCAAAAATTTTGCTGTACATGTAAATTCTTCCTCGTTGGGTATATCTGAGAGCAAATAAAATATTTTTTTTCTGTCAGAATAAAATAGGCCTATCTATATCACAGAAATTAAAAGGAATTTTATAAACTATTGAGCTAAATGTTTATCCAAATACCCTAAACCAGACTCAGAATGCAAACTAATTTCAGTAGGTCAGTATATTAAAATTGAAAATCTATTTTGTACATAAGTAACATCGAATTCTGAGTGACCAATCAGAAGGAAAAAGATCTCAAGACTACGAGGTCAAAACCAATTTTTCTGTAAAACACAAATCACTGACATACTCATATGGTGAAAAAAAAAAAAAAAAAAAAAAAAAAGATGGCATTTCATTACTGCTTGATTTATGATTGGGTAGTACTTGTTTGTCAGTAAGTCTTACTCAAATGTTGAGAGAATACTTAAATTTATATCAATAAATTTTGTATTGGGCCCTAAAGCACATAAATTCACTCTGTCCTATACACTGCTCCATAACCACTGCTTCTCATTCCCTTCTTCATTAAAACACCTTCAGAGTTTGTAGTTACAGCAGCTAATACAGCAAAATACACCTAAGATTTAACAAATGTGATGTAGGCTTTTTTCAAGGGGTTTTTGTACTAATTACTTACACCCTTTCTGTCATTTGCTATGCCTCATTACCAGGGTGGCAGAGGAAGAAGAGTAAAGGTTAGTGATGTGTCAGATCCTGTATTTGTTGTTTCTAAGGAGAATGTAGCTTCTGAAGAAGCTGGATCCTCTTTTAATGACTGCTGGATCATTACTGAGTTAATTAATTTTGGAAGAAAGCAAAAGTCTCTGAAAAAGTATCAGAAAGAAGAAAACATATAATTTCTCATGATAGATCTTTCAAGTCTCTATTTCACAACTAGTAGATCCTTGTAAATTACATTCATTTCCAGTAAATTTATTTAGACTGGTACATAATTTACAGTTTTCATGTCTCATTATTTAAGCCATGGCAGCCATCATTTTGACACATTTTATCCATAGGTGAGTAACCAGGAGTTTTGGGGAGAACCATGGTAGTTTTGTCTCATCTTAGGCTCATATTTAACCATTTATCAATGCCTCTATCAAGATAAAGCAAAAGAACCAGAACACTGTAAATAGACATAGCTTCTTCTTCCACTCATGCAAGCTCCTTAAAGAGGTAGATTAATTATTCTGGACTGCAATGGAGACTCATCAAGATTAGGCAGATGAGTAAAATAAGATGCACTTAACCAACACCAAGCAAAGAAATCTTTTCAAGGATGTGTGTTTTGCTATAAAATGATGCAGTAGCTGATACAAAGCCATCTGGTTTCAGAAAATCCCACAGTCACATACATTCCTTTGTACTTTGGAGGACCAGATTCACAGAGTAGTTATGGAATAAATTGCTTAAAATCAGTAAATATGTTCCAAAGGGGTTATTTATTGTAATAATTTAATAGAATGTAACATTTTGACAATGACCTTAATGTAAACCTTGATGTTTACATCACACTCATTTCCAGAAAAGACACCACAGAATTCCATACCAGAAATTTATTTATTCCTTAGCTTTGAATTACTTCCTTTATCTCACTCATGTTCCCATATAGCTGAACAGGTGTATTACTTTTTGAATATGCATTTAAGTACAGCAAGGAAGGAAAAACTCCAAACATCATCTGTGAAAGTCAACAGGAAATGCCATGGAGTACTCCTATCTCCATCAAAAAATAACTTACCTTCATATGAGCAGAACGAGGTGAAAGTGTAGGTTTCCAATTTTTGATAGAAAATAGGCCTGTTTTTAGCCCAAGATAACAAATGTAGTCTTAGAACTCCAAATGCTTATAAATTCTGGGTTTTGCTGTGTACAATATATTGCATTTTTAGGAATAGATCTGGGGCTCTGCTGAGGGCAGATGTGAGCAGCAACACATGAGCATGTGAAAAGTAGCTTTTGCTTCAATTTTGAAAATTGAAATTATTATAAATCCTCATTAGCTCATTAGAAATTTATAACTGTTCAATTGGACCACACTACTATCAAAATACTGGCTTGCTCATCCCTACAGTAATTCCATGGGGTACAGTTACATGCGTGATGAATTTTCTGTATTGCAACAGAGATTGGTGGCTGTATTTTTATAAGGTTCTGACCTACTTCTCCATTATATCATAACAGTTTATTTAGTATTTCAAATGACAGGAATGAAGCAAGTTGTCAGAAATTATGCTGATGTATATTTCTACCATATCAAAATTCTGAAGGTCATCCCTTTGTTAGTCATGTTTATTATCTTCAGGTATAGCTGTAACCACAGATGCTATCAATTTGCCTATCCAGGCTGAAATGACTGTGCTGAGGTTTTCCACTTTTAGGTAGAGAAAATAGAAGATGTTGCAAACGTTTATCCTGCATCTGGTCAGTATTTCTGCAGTCCTTAATTGGACTTAATGTACTTAGCCTGAGACTACAGCTACAAGCAAACCACAGAAAAATGCCATTAATTCTTGGTATGTCAAATTACTCTCTCACAGTGTCAGGGTCGGTGAATAGGTAGAACAGTTTTTACTTTCGTGTGATCTCATAGGGGGGTGCATTTTGTGGTTACTTGAAATTATAACCCAGATTTCTGAATAGCAGAATCCTTTTTAATAAGCATGCATGGACAACCTGCATCATAACATATCAGTCTGACAAGATGTTTTCCTCAAGGGTATTTAAAACACTGTGTTCTGAAGGGGACTTTTAATAGCTCCTTTGAAAATTAGTAATGATCTGTCAAAGTGTCGCCAGCAAACAGCAAATCATCAAACATCATGGTGTTAGCTTAGTCTCCTTCTTGTCTGGAACAGACCCATGCAGTCCAGAACTTTGCACTTAGATCTGTAGAGCTAATGGGTCTCCTGTACCTTCTCTGTACACTGGAGTCCTTTAGTGATCAAACTTTTTAATTACAGCTAATAATTAATCCATCATCTTATAAAAGCAAGACCATTAGCCAGGTTAATAGGTTTTAGGAACTACATGGGAAAAAAAATTTGTGGTCTGGCTACCAAGACAACACACACATTTCTTTGTCTTGATGGCCTGTTCCAGTACCTTTGAGATTTCTTCCTTAAAGAATGCTCAGCCTTCTTGGACCCCTTTGTTTTTAAGGGCTGCTTTCCACTGAATCAGTGTCCTGGACAGGCCAAAGTCTGCAATCTGTAAATGAAGGGTAGAGGTTTTATTAACACTCTTCCTAACTTCCCCAGATACTAAAAATTCTATCATATTGTGGTCACTGTGGCCAAGAAGACCTCTGATCACATCTCCCAGCAGCCCTTCTCTGTAAACAGCAGATCTAGTGGGGCCTCATCCCTGGAATTCTCAGTTTATATCTTTGAATATTATTGATTCCAAACTACCTGGTCTTTCGTGTTTTTTACCTTAACAATAGTTTTGGTTTTATTTTCCACATAATTTCATATGTTCAAGCATAAAGGTATACTCATCAGACTGAAAAAAAAACTTATTTAATGCCAACAATTCACATGGTTGGCATGCATCCTTTGTTTTCTTAATTAAAGTATCTTTATTGCTGCCCAATATTATTCTTGCCTTCTATTTTCTCCAGGTCCCATGGGAGAGGAGAGTGAATGAGAACCTGCATGAGTGCTGTCCAGGATCAAGCCACTATACCTACACAATCCCAAATTTGAGAAAGAAGATAACAAAACAGTTGAGCATTGCTGTGCATGGAGTGACATTTATAATGTATTGGGGTTTTATATTTTATTTTATTAAAGAAAATCTGTAACTGCTGAATACAATGAGATGAAAAATTGCTAGTATTCATTTGTCAATGAATCAGAAAACATTGGTCCTCTTTTCAAATCTAGATATTAGTACACAGATTTAGAAAAAAAATAAAATTTTACTCTGGAAAAAAAAAATCTTGTCACATTAATTCAGAAAGAACATATTCATTTCACCAAAAATCATCCTCAGGGAGTGAAGACAATTGAACTGTTTTAAGAAAGTCAGCTGCCCAAGTGACTTAATCTTACCTGAGATTAGGGCATAAGTTTATACATCAATATAGTCCCTTTTAGTCCAATATTTGCTAGTTTTGAGCATATACTACATTATTCATGATACGTATAATAACTCTTGTCCTCACTGGATATTCACTCCATTACTAGTTTTCCTAAAAAATTGCAAGTGCTTTTTCCAATTACACACATATTTCTGAAAATAGGCTGTATTTTACAGCGCAGAATTCAGTTAATGGTGAGCAAATGAAATCAAGGTATGGTTAACTACAGAAGTGCAACCAGAAATTGCTTGTTTTTCTCTGTTCTTACAAACTGTACACATTCCCTTGTTCATTTTGGGGAAAAAACCCACCGTAACCTATAATATTTAGTGATATATTTTCATATTTCAGGGAATATCATTGGTATTCCAGAGTTAATATTTTCCTTGCCAAAGAAAATACACTGCGGGCATAAATCATACCATAAAAAGAGTATGTCACTGAGAAAGAATACTGTTAAATATTTAAAAGAAATAAGTCCTTAAGGAAGGTCTGCTCTGTTCATAAGGAATAATACACACTTTCTCATGTGAGAATCACTTAGTATTGCAGGCTGAAAGTCTTCACTATGTTCTGCATCATAAGCCAGGGCATGATCAATACCCTGTTACTGAAACATACAGTATTTCTGCAGTCTATTCCAACTTGCATCTTACAGCACTTTCTTGACAACCTAAGGCTCTTTTCATCACATTGTCACTGTAATTATAGTGTTATTTTTATAATATCAAATGACATTTTCAAGTTTGTACACACCATATACGCCCTTATAGTCTGACTGTATAATCAATTTATTTGTCTCATTCCTTATTACAAAAGTTTGATAGTCTCAGTGTCATGCATTCATATTTTGTATACTTGAAGAAGCTGGGAAAGTATAGAGTGATTAGCTTGCCTGTAAATATTGAGTCAAAAGGTGCTATGGTAAATTAAAATATTAGAGTTTGGTTCTACTAATGCTTGTAGAGAGAATGTTTTATAAAAGTAACCAAATAGTATGATACTTGTTCAAGAACTATTCAACAAATTTTTCAGAGCAGGATATGTTTCAAAGATTCAAGAAAAATAAAACTAAAATCTTCCATGTTCCACAGTTGATTTTTAACATGAAGCACAATGATTCTTCCCACTCCCAAAATCCCATAAAATTTGTTAAGAATTAGTCAATTGCCAATATCCAAATTGAATACAACTGCCTTTTCATCTTCTTTGCACTGCAAAGCTCAGCTTCAGACTTTAGTGTACCTAAACAGAAAATTAGGTTTTTTGACAATGTTCTAATCTTCTATAAACAAATTTGAATTTCCTCTTGAGAAAAAGAAAGTAATAGGTTTATTGTCATAAAGTCTTCTCTTACCTCAAAGAAATTAGTACTCTGAAAGGAGCTTCTCATAAGTAATTATCTTCTAAATGTTCCATATAAGTAGTTAAGACATCATGGAAGCTATCATTGTGGATACATGTAAATCAATGAACAGGTTTCTTCAGTCCCATGTTACTAAGCTGAACATAGACTAGCTTAGGGGACTGTAAGGTTTTTCATCATGCAGAAAATTAGAGTTGATGATCCTCCATTTCTAATGGTCTTGAACTCTATAATGATTAATGCTGCACAAAGGTCTGATATTTTCAGACTACTGTCAGGTTGGGTAGGAGTGTGTGCCATTTTGCAATCATTCCATGTATACCCTAGTTCTTTGCCAAATGCTAAGAAACATAGAATGTGGGGGGGTGGAATCAGGTTTCTAGAGTCCAGATACAGTATTAAAATTTATTTATTGAAAAGGCATCAGTTTCTTAAAGCATTGATTTGAAGGCAAAGTCCATTTTGCTTAAGAATTCTTCTCAGGATGAAGCTCCAGAGGGATGTTGGAATTTTCCCTGGGGCTTTGCAATGCAATGAATCTCAGGCAGCTGGCAGGAATAATTTCAGGGTAAGGCCTTAGGGAACTAAGGAAGCTCCCCAGGGCGTCAGAAGCCAGGAACTTTGAGCAAGCAAGCAGGGGTCTGATGGCTTTTGGGATGATTCCAGATTGGCTGGAAAGTTGCTCAGCAGAAAAGGACCTGGGGGTGTTGCAACACACCTGCTGCAACAACAGCTGAACATGAGCCAGCACGTGTCCAGGTGTCCAAAAAGAACAATGGTATTCCGGCCTTTGTCAGAAATAGTGTGGCCAGCAGGACAGGGGAAGCGATTGTGCCACTCTAACTGGCACTGGTGAGGCTGCATCTCAAATCTTTTGTTTAGTTTTAGGCCCCTCACTACAAGGAAGACACGGTAGCACTGGAAGGGTCATCATTTGCCTTCCAAATAAGAGCAACAATGTTGGGACTTGCTGATCTAGAGGTCTTTTCCAAGTTTAATAATCTGTGATTCTGTGATAACCCATTGGTCTGCTGGGGTCAGCTGTCCTAGCTGTGTACTCTCTCCACTTCTCATGCACCCCAGCCTCCACACTGGTGGGGTGATGTGAGAAGCAGGAAAGGCCTTGACTGTCTGTGAGCACTGCCCAGAAACAAAAGAGAAAGAAAACTCCTTGTATTATCAACACTATTTTCAGCACAAATCAAAAAAAAACATCCCCAGGACCACATAGTATGAAGCAGATTAAGTCTTGACAAACCCAGAACACACTCATAACATTGTTTCCTGCTATTGCCCAGGTTTAATGTGAGGGCTTCTACAGTGATCAATAAAGGAGCTGGAAAGAGTATGAAGCAAATGAGACAAAATAATTTTTCCTTTAATCTTTGTTCTACAGCATGTCAATTATTCCACAGAACAGTAGACTTACTGTGTATGAATTATTAGTTGAATAAAATATCTAGGTCTCAAATCCACCTAAATCCTATTGTCAGATACTGGGTTTGATTTACAAAGTTAACTGGATTCTTAACAGTGAAAAGCAGAAGTTACAAAAAGTTAACAGCTGATATCCAAGAAGTAGCAAGTAGAATAAATGTGTCAAGAAGATGAGAAAATCATTATAACATAAAAAGAACAGAAAAGAGACATCTACTTCAGAGATTTAATTGGGTATAGTGATTCTCTGGTTATATAGCAGAAAGCTTATATAGCAGAACCAAAGGTTATATAGCACATCAGCTGCCTTGAATTGCTAAAAGTAAGTAAATTTAAAAAAGGAAAATAAAACCAAAGTGGGCATAATCAGTGAAAATCCTAACTATAGCTCAATTGGAAGTCATTCTTGATGAAATTACAATGCCAAGTATATTTTACCTCTTAAAAATACCTTGAAAACATGTCTTTCCTTCTGTTAGTGGAAGTAAATTCTTTGTGTCTGCTTACATTTAACTCTCTTCAGAGAGTTATAAAGTTTTGACAGCAACTGTCTGAGTAGTGGAATGGCAAAACAAAACGCAGTTGTCATTTTGGACACCAACAATAGGAAGCTCAACTTCTTTTTCATGAACCACAGTTTTTGCAGTCAAACACTGCTGTCAGATATAAAAATGGCATTTTATGTGATGGCAGCATTAAGCCCAAAAAAGAAAGTTAAAGAAAAATTTACCATGAAATAAAATATTTGAAAAGTCAGCACAATAAATATCATTACAGGATGCAACAGAAGATTTATAATTATCCTTCTACTCACATTTCCACCAGAAGTGCATCATATTTTGGTACAAGAGAATGAATGTACTTGAGCTTATGTACTTCAAGTATTATGTTAAGAAAAAAGGCAGCAATAAAACTTAATGGAAATACTGCACATATTGTTAGAAAAGATAGTATTTCTTCCCACAAAGTCTAAGCAATTTTCAAAATATATTTTGTAATATCCTGTATTAGATTATTATCTGAACAGAAATGTCCTTCATATGAACATGACAAGAATTTCTTTAAGTCATAAAAAGGAAACCATGAAAAATACTCCGCAGTTATTACAATGATTTTGCATTTCTTGAAATATCCAGTTCATCCTTCTTAGCTATATATAGTAGAAAACAGCAGTTTTCAAGGCTGATTATAAGAAAGAATAAAAACATGGATTTATCTGTGAAAAAAGAAATCAAAATCTTTTCAAATCTTCAACTCAAATCTTTTTTGTCATAGACAATCTGAGAAAGCACTCGTTACAAGAGAAAATTATTGTACTTGCTTTCTGTTATATCAGTTCTTTCTTCCAAATAAATTTTTTTCATGAGAAGAATCAAGATACTGGGATATATGTAGCATTATTTTGCCTTTCTATAGCAAATGTGTGTGCCGTGCTACACCACTTGCATTCCAAGTTCGATACTACTGGCAGTTGTACAAGATACAAAGGTTGGGATCTTCTGCATTTGGCAGAGGAAAAAAAGTGGACAATGCTGTTGTGCAAGATTTTAGCTCTATTGAGTTTGATCTCAACAAGAGAAACAAAAATCTCAACTCAGTACCACACTCCTGAATTTTTTGTTTCAAATATCAGTCTTGTGGGAGCAAGCAACTATCATTTCTGGGTTAATCCTCTCCAAGAAACAAAGATGGACAAGATTTATCCACTTATTAAGAAAATTCATTTTGTTTCAAAATTTTTGACATGCTTCCAAAAATCAATCTCAATAAATCTCAGGGAACATGGAGATAGAGGTTATTTGTCTGTGATCAATTTTTATACGACAAAGTAACGAAATGGTGAGAAATGAATTTCTTTAGCAAAACAAATTATTCTGAGAAAGAGATAGATGTTCTAGATATTCTGGGTCTGTATGAAATTGCATTATTTGTTTAGTGAAGTAGAGTGGTGACAATTATGACTTTTCTGTCTAGTCCTGGAATATACATGTTTGATTTTTCCTTATTGTCCTTAACAGATGGTTGTCGCTGTGGGTGATGAACAAACAACATGAGACCTCGTTATAAAAAACTGTATCTGACTCTACTTTACTAAAACAATTGACTTCCTTATATACCTTTTAGAACAGGCCACTCTCATTGGTTCAAAGAGTGCCAGAACTCTTCTTCCCATTGGCCCAAAGCAATGGATAGAGACAAATCCATCCCACAGAAAAGAATGCAAAACATCACTCTCGTTACAATAACACTTGGGATGTTTATGTCAAGTCTGTGGGAACAAGGTCTTCTGAAACCTAAACACCACGAAGAAACTGAGTTCAGAAACTCAGAAACCTCAGGCCTAGAAAACCAGACTACATATGGTCTTTTCCAAAGGGTTTGCCCAATTTTTAAGTTGGTTGGCAGTACTCAAATAATCACAGTGTCTCAATTACTTCAATATGTAATAAGGAAAGATTTAAGAAATTGTATTATTTTTCCCTTGGTGGTGTTATTTTTTCTGTATACTTCAACATGTTCTACATTTCACCAATTTTGGATCAGAACAGATATAAACTTATAAACCATAGCACTTAAAGGACAGTCACAATACAATCCATTGATGTTCAGAAAGTACTGTGAGAAGAAGAAAAGTGAGTTGATGAATTAATTTGATAAACTTTGTGAACTTACTATGGTTCTTGAAATCACAGAATTTTTAATGCTAAATGATGCATTAATTAAATTAATGCTAAAAGATGCTAGACATCTCTTTTCATCTATTATTTCCCTGAAATGGAAACTTCAACATTTTTGTCCTTAAATTGCAATAATTTTTATAATCTTTGATGAAGTTTATATTATTACCATTATTTGTTATTTCTCTAATGCATTTGACAGAACTTTGGACTCAAAAAAGGCTTCCCATTTTTTCCTACATGATGCTTTATCTTAATATTAAATAATGGTAATTTTATTATAACTTTTTAAAAATTTTCATATTGTTAAAACTGCATAATCTAGAGAATAAGAAATGGTAAGCATTATCCTGTGAAGATGTCTGATATAAGTCAAATTAATTTTGTCCTAGGATGCAATATGCTTTGGGTTAATTTGTTAGTGTGTTGTTTTTTTAAATTAATTAACTTAGATTCAGATTATTTTAGTCAGGCTAGCTGACATTCTGAGGAGGGTAGAAGTAAATATTTTTTAGCCAAGTTCTGTGAAAATAAATAAGCAAACAAATTAAAATCAGGTACTAAAACCAATATTTTATGGATTACTCACTTCAAATCTTCCTCAGAGAGAAATGTTGAGGAAAATTACTATAAATTGTGGACAATAATTTCCAATTAAGTTATATTATGTTCTTCTTTTAGAAAAATTTACAAAAGAATTTACTGTAGAAGAACACTAAGGTTAAAAGGAGAAACAACTCACTGCTCCCAAGAACACATCTCTAACGTGTTTGAGTCTATTTTAAAATATTCTAGTCCCTTAGTAGTGCTCTATGTCATGCTGGATGCAGAGATTTCAATTGTAACTTGAATTGCAATTACATCATGTAACATTCAATACCAGCCAGTGAATTGCTTGTTTTTTTTCAGACTGCCATACACTCTTCTTGTCTCATAATATAACTGGTGAAACTTGAGATATTATTTTGCTTTAGAAAGGTTTAGATTTTGCCATTTTTCTCTGAGGGGATGGAAGATGTGCAGCTTTACGTATTATATGCTGTAATGCATATTGTATGTACATATACATATATGTATATCTACATATAGAGTTGGTGTATATTGTACATACCAGTGAACTGTGTGCTCATTGACTCCATACTTTCACAAAATGTCTCGGGGGAAATCCTGGTTTCATGAATGCGTCATCGCTTAAATACCTTCGTAGGAGACTGTGTTAATTCTTTTACAGTTTTATGGCTGCACTACTTAAGTAACATCAATAGAATTTCAGAGAATCTTTAAAGGGACTATTTTTTTTTCTTCCATTCTCTTATATTTTAATTTGCTTTAGCTTCAAGGATTGATAACCAGTGGAAATTTTGTTTCAGTTTACAATGTAAAAATTTAGCTTTGAAGGCATTGTCTTTGAGTAGACACATTTAAGATGCTTTGATCAGTGCTTCTTATTTTCATAAGTCTATTGAAGTTGGTTAAACAATATTAGAAAAATTTAAATTTCTCAGGGAAAATAAATAATTGAATATTAAAATGCCTTTTTAGCTTAGTAGAAAGGTGGTTCGTGTAGTTAATCTAACAGTAATTTTTATTAAAGATATCAAGTTTCTCCTAGAAACACGATTTGAGGGCATGCCCTGCTTTTCAAGTGTTTAAGTTGGCTGTTTAGCATTGACCAAATAATCTCCATTATTACAATGATATTAAAAATGTTCCTTAGTGAAGTCTTCATGCAGCACTATTTTAAAACAGAAATGGCCTTTTAAGCCTTTGAGGAAGGAAATTTGTATGAAGGAATACAACCTTTCCTTTCTTCCAGGCATTTCATATCTCTAAAAGAATGTGTAAAGTAGTAATTAAAGCCAAGGTTTACAGAATCCCAGAATGATGGAACAGCTGAGGTTGGAAGAGATCTTTAAAGATCTTCAAAATGCAGGAGGGTAGACAGAAATTAAAAAGTAGACAGAAAATGCCAAGATACTTAATGCCTTCTTTTCTGGTAGAATTTACCTTTAGGAAATCCCAGGTCCTTCAGACCATGGGGAAAAATTGGAGATTAGAGCCTGATGCTAATAATGTGAAGTTTATGTGGTTGATCCCTTTGTGGGACATTCATTAACGAGCTGGCTCAATGATCTTTGTGGGTTCCTTCCAACTCAGACTATTCTGTGATTCTGTAATTTTGAAAACTTACCCTCAGTGAAGGAGAATTTGGTTTGGGGAAATTTAAACATCTGAACACACACAAGTCCATGAGACTTGATGGGATGTACCTTCAAGTTCCAAAGGACTTGACTGGTGTCATTGTGGGGTCACTCTCAATTTTCTTCAAAATATCATGATGACTGGGGAAAGTCCCTGGAGACTAGAAGGATGCAGATACCAGCCCTGCCTTCATAAAGGGGAAGAAAGAGTCTGAGGAACTGCAGGGTTCATCTCAATCCCTAGGAATGTGATGCAGTGACTGGTCCTGGAAGCCATTTCCAGGCATGGCAAGGAGAAGAAGGTCATTGGAAGTAGTTAGCATGGATTAATTAAAAGGAAGTAGTGCTGGACCAACCTAATAGCTTTCTACAATGAGATCACTCAGATGATGGTGAACGAAATGGTTGTCTGGATTTTAGCAAGCCTTTTTTGACTTTGACTCCCATAACATACTCATAGACAAACTAATAAAATACAGGCTAGATATTGGGAAAATGAGGTGGATTGAAAGCTAACTGAGCAGCCAGGCCCAGAGTGCCATTGTAATCAGTGGCACTAGAGGCCATTCACTACTGCAGCAGTATCCCAGGGGTCAAAATTGTGTCAATAGTTTTTAACGTCCTGATTAACGACCTTGACTATGGACACAAAACTGTACCCTAAGCAAGGCAGCCGATAATACAAAACTGGGAAAAGTGACTGATACACTAAATGATTTTTCTGCCATTCATAGCAACCCTAACAATTAGAAGAAATGGATGAAGAAATGTCTCAAAATTGAATTGAGGGAAATGCAAACTTCTGCACCCAGGGAGGAGTAGACTGAGGCACAAGTGAGCTCTGGGAGCTGACTGACTAGAAAGCAGTTTTACAGGAAAGATCCTATGGAAACTGGTCAGCACCAAGTTGTACATGAGTTATCAATGTGCCTTAGAATAAAAGGCTAACAGCTTCCTGAGCATCTAACCTTTCTGCATTATAAAGAGACGGACTCAAGTGGGAATCTTCTCATGGTGTGCCTAGCAAAGTGAAGTAAAGAAATTGAAGATGGTGCAGCCAGAATCATCATGGTGGCGACCACTGAAAATGCAGGAGGCAATGAGTAGAAACTCACATGCAGGTATTTCTACTTAACTTACCTACAATTTAACCTCTCATCCTGGTTATCTAATCTTAGATTCAAAGCCTGAATGGACACAGCCCTGAGCAATCTGCTTTAAAAATTATGTTGAAGCAGATAATCTCAACAGGTCAATTCCAATCTCAATTATACTGTGACACTTCTGTCTTATCTTCTTCTACTTCAAAACTTCCATTTTACCTTTTTTCCCTTTTATTCTACCACATTTTTTAGAAACCTCTTTCGATTTCCTAGCGTGTGTCTCCCACATAATGTATATCTTTTTATGAGGCTCAGATTTGCCACTTATTTCTGTGTGAGCACTTGCTCTTGTATATGCCTTCCAACGAAGCATAAAGAAAGCTTTCTGGCAGAACATAGCTCCATAATATGCTGCCTCCACCCAATGATGTAGTGCACCATAAAGGTCTGAATAGCCAATGAAGCTTAGAGCAGTCTCAGTGCCCCAGTTAATTGCTTGTTCAAGTTCCAAAACAGAGCTGACACCTGTGAAAACTTGGCTTGTGTTCCTTTGTCAACAAATATACATCATCCATAAATGCCTTGTTCATACTTAATAGAAGAGATTCATCTATGGAATATCTGTTACATCTTGCCTCTATGAGATGTTTTGAAAATAAAGAGAGATTGCAGCATTACACGGATCACTCCTTATGAATTACAGTGTGTCTGTTTTATGACAAAGAGCCATAAAATTGGTATTGATGATTGATCAGTGTTATTTTAACTGCTTAATAAGAAAAAGAATTATCTGACTGGTAAAGGCCATAAAATCATCTTCTATAGTGTTCCCAGTTCATTCCAATAGTTTAATAAGCCTGTTTATCTAAGTACTTTGTAATGCTTAACTCATTTATTATTGTGTCAATAATGATTTCAATACTCTGAGCTCCACAAGTATTCCTTTATTTTAGGCACATTAAGATTAAGGCAAACAATTTAAAACTGAAAATTTTGATATGCAGAAATTACAAGAGAATAAATATTTTTCTCATCAAACCAAAAGACACCTCAAAACCCACCTTTCTTCTGTAACTGGCTACTGAAAGAAATAAAAAGTGAGAAAGAAAGAAAGAAGTGAGAGAGAGAAAGAGAAAAGAAGAGAGAAATATATAAAGAGATAGAGAAAAAGAAAAAACAAACAATGAAAAGAAAGAATAGAGAGAAAAAGCGAAGAAAAGCAGAGAAAATCAAAGAGAAAAGAAAAGAAATAGAAAGAAAAGAGGAAAGAAAGAAAAAAAGGAAGGAAGGAAGGGAGGGAGGGAGGAAGGGAGGGAGGGGAAAAGGAAAAGGAGAAAAAGAAAAACTGTGATTGCTTATTGAATAAAGAGGAGGCAGAGATACTGAGTAGGGTTGAAAGCCAGGAATTTTTGAGTTACTATTCTGCCACTAACAAAATTTATTAATGTTATCCTATTGCCATGCATAGTGCTTAATAATTTTGGATGAAACCCAAATATATGTTGCCTGTTTAGTATGGAGCCAAGCAGTGAAAATTTAAAAAAAATAATAGGACTAAGATAGATTTGAAAAAGCAAATGTGAAGGGGACTTGAGAGAAGATGAATTTTGAAGGGCTCGATCCATTGTCACATTGTCTTTCTGCAGTAGCTTTGCCCAAATTGTACAGCGCAAAATTCAGTTTCAGTTGCAAGAACCCGCAGCTCTCTAGAAAACCTCCATCCTGTGTTTGCACTATTGTGCAGGTTCTTAGCTGAAGGCAAACCACCTTTTTTCAGCATTGTTCTTAAAATATATTAAACTACATCAATTAGTCCCCACAATTCTATATAGATAACAGTAGCTGCCTTTTCTGAATGTGGATATTTGTTTTCAATGAGATCTTAATTTCTAAATAATTTGTATAGATTTTTTTTCATATTTTATTCATTTTAAATGTGGTAAAAAAAGGAAGATCTGATAAAAAGAATAATTTATTAGAGATCACAGGAAGGGTTAATTTCACAGCCAGGATGTGACATGAAGTCTAGGTCAATGTATAAATCATAATATAGCAATGTTATTTAGATTAGTAAATTTTCTTCCTAATTTTTTTAACTTACAAATTTAATATTATTTGTATATCATATTACATGATTAAAATGAAAGAAGTGCATCAGTTGCTCTTTATCAAGTTTATATTTCTAGTGAAATAAATATATTGCTCTCAACATTCCATAAAAACCCCTCACCACCAGGTTGGTATATATTTTCTGGGTTATAACATTTTTTTTCTCCTTTATTTCTGTTCCTTTGCATTTTGCTGTTTCTGCTCCTCTACTTTCAGAAAACCTTGCCATAAGGAAATGAAATGTAAACCAATGAAATAGTCCAGCCTGAGATCAAAAATAGCCTGAAAGAAAATTCTCTAATCTGTTAACCACTCCATTCATCTCTGCTGGGAATGTGAAATTAGGCATGTATCCATGGTGGAATATAGCAAATTTTCGGTTACAACGTTTGTGACTTTCTTTAGCCCAACACACTACATTCATTTGTTTCAGTAGCTCTACAGGGAACAATATGATCCTGTTCTCCCTTTGTGTAGCTGCAGAAAGCAACCCGAATTCTCTGTTCAGGAGAGAGCAAAATCATACATTTGAAATTCAGATGATGGAAGGGACTGTACATCACTCTCAGATGAAACTTTAAATAACTAATAGTAACTCCGGGCTCTTCAGTCATCCAATGAAAGCAGAAAGTGTTCAATCATGTGGAGTATAAGAATCCTGACACAGAGAAGTACCAATTCATTTAAGATTTTTTATGTTTTAATTAGAAGCAAATATTCAGATCATTAAGGTTTTTCCTCTCTGGCATCACTACAGATGGCAAAAAAGGAACCAATGTCACTAGAATGGCATTTGCTGTCTATATAAAACGATTACAGGAACCTCCACTTTTGCTACCCTTCTCATATTCTGACCATTGTAGATTACATTTTCCATTCTTGACTTTATCCTGAGGCAACATTAAAACAAGATAAATCACCCTACTTTGGATATCAGATTTTTGTAGCTCACCCGCCTATTACCTATTGGTTTTCACACAAAATATACGCATAAATCTCATTTCAGAGAAAAAACACAGAACAAGCATAGAAACTAGAGGCATAAGAAGTGGAAAGTGTTTGATTTTTTTTTTTTTTTTTTTTGTTGGTTTGTTGAGTTTTTTTTACTCTGCTACAGAACCAATTAAGTGACAATTCTAAGCTGCCCTATAAAATGAGTGTTTTACAACTTAGGTTCACATCTGTGATTCTCTTTTTTGGAGACAGATATAGAGATACACATGGCTTAGGTAGTACAGTACAGAGGTAGGTATATGGTAGCTATAGAAGAATAAATCTTTCCCTCAAATAATGAAGCACCTTGTAGGTGCTTCTTGCTGTATAGATAATCTAGGCAATTAAGTTCCTAATTTCAAGACTTTGATTTTGATGCCTAAAATTAATGGAATTAAACAGACCTTCACATTTATATGTGAAGGGAAGCCAGTCCCTGAGCCTTCAAATCTCCAGTACCTAGAATTTTAAATGTTATATTAGGATCTTCTGCTTGTAATCAAATGAAAGTAATTTACTTCCTCAGTGACACAGTGTCCTGGTTTAGGTCACACAGTTGACTTGAAAATCCATGATATGGTCATACTAATTTCTGATCAATTGCCCAGTAGATTTTTGGAAAGTTGTTATTTTACACAACCAAATAAAATTACCATTATATTTGTCGCAAATGAATCCCTAAATCCCTACATAGGAGATGTCAGACTGTTTCACAGTACAGACACACAACGTGCAGAGGAGGAAAACAAGAAAGAAAGTCCTTTGAATAACTGCAATAGCTATTTCTCTCTCCCAGAGCCAGCTTGCATAATCATTATACTTGTGTGGATGGTGCATGTAGTATCATAATGAAAAAAACACTAAGCTTTTGACAAGGTTCAACATACTACACTCAGAGTCATTTTAACATAGTTTAGTTTTCATGTGAGTATATAATATTCCAGTAGAACAGCACAAAGTACCTTATAGGTCTTTGAAACAATGAATGTGCTTGGGGTTTTTAGGTTCATTAGTTTTGTTTTGTGGGTTTTTTTTTTTGTTTGGGTTTTTTTTTTTTTTGTTTTTGTTTTTTTTTTTTTTTGTGTGTGTGTGTGTGTTGGCTTTTTAACAGTTTCTCCAGTGGAGCTCTTCTCTAGATTAGATATTGATATGAGCATTCACCACCAGACCTCTTTGTGACCCAAACATATGTTCACTGCTTTCTTGCTGTTAGAAAGACTGTTTCCCTGTTGCATAAGTCTTGTTCTTAAAAACATCTTCACTGCCCAGAAGAATGGTGGGCTTTTATCAGAGATATTCTTTCCAGAAGTAGAATATAAAACCTACTCAGGCCTTCCTAATACCCCCAGTTTTGCAATAAATAAAATATTTATCAGTGAACATTTTTACACAGTAAAGGTTTAAAATTGCTCTTAATTGTAATAGTTAAAAATCATTGTCTTAATTCTTTAATACAGTAGAAACAAGTTATTTGGATTATTTCCTGCAGTCTAATTAATGAAGAAGAAGTTTAAAGTGGAGTGCTTTGCTAAGTGAATGAACAGTATAGAAAAAGTGATGCTGTGTCTATAGCAACTAATCCTTAAGGAATTAATTAAACGGTAAAGTACCAACAAATTACAATATGAATACATTGACAGAAAAATATTGAAATATTCTGCAGATTTGCATTGTGAACCAGAATATATTTAGCATATGAGTAGTGCAATTGTTTGGCAAATTAAACACAAAATCATCTACTTTCTGTAGTTTGGCATGATTCTCAAGCATGGATGAGAGTTAGAACATATTTTACCTCATGGTGGTGTTTACTTTATGTATTATTTAGCACTTAATTTAACTTATTATTGATCTCATGCTTTTCTTCTCAGTAGCTTTCTTGCAGTCATTTCTTGCTATTTCATATGTCACACCAATGGCAACATGAATGCAGAGCGGAAGTTTTAAATCAGATGTAAAAAACAGTAATAGAAAGCAATGGTAAATAATCTTGACACATTTTAATATTCTTACATTCTTAAATATTTACATATTTTAATGGTAAATAATCTGGATATAATCTGAAATACTTTTTCCCTTTAAAAACAACAACAGAAAAAAAAAACAAACAAATACTCATTTAGACAATATTAAGAGCAAGGAATTGAGATAGTTATTGTATTTGAAACAGTACAATTATCACATCTGAGTGTTGAGCTAAACATGATGCATTTAGCAATCTGGGTTTCAGAATATGTCACCTTAACTCTTCTGAATGTGTTGCAATTGGAACAATTCCTGGTATTATACTCTTTACTCTCTCTTTATTCCATTTTATTCCATTGTTCTTCAGTGTGACCTAACATTGCCTCTCTGTTCTTCTCTTTCCTCTTAGTTTGCAACCTTGTCAAATTGCCTTAAATAGAACAGGCTTTCTTTGTCACATTATTTCTACAAGTTTTTCATTAGTTCAGTCTAAGAGAAACACCTCTTTTGGTTCTTTCTGGAAAACATCTGGTGTTTATCTTTCCAGTAGTCATCTACGTTTATGAAGTCTTTTAACTTCAAAGGACTTTGATATGCAACATAACATTCCCATTCCTAAATGAAGCCATGTGGACTTGTACTAACTCAGGTGTTGGTCCATGGTTCTTAAAAAAACCCACATTGTTTATTTTTGTCTTCTCAGTTAGGCTATTGTTACCTATTATTGGCTTGGGCAACAGTGACTCACTATCTACTCCCATGGGAAGATGACTTTTATTCAATATAAAATAAGCAAAATATTTTGTGACAGATTATGATATAACACAAATTTAGACCTGCTCATTTTATATTGATGATTTAAATTCTCCTCTTATATTTAAGATGCTTCTATTAAAAAATAATAAAAAAAAATTTTGTAAGGCACATTTTTGTACCATATATAACAAATTAGTACTATATAGATATCTGGGAAAAAAAATACAAGGTAGAATGTCTTGCCTGAACCAATAACTATATATGGAAAGAATATCTTGTTACGAAAAGTGGTTTTTGTACATTATGCACAACATCCCTTTTCTGCAGGAAGATTGCGTTAATTAATCATCTTACTCTAGTACCCACAGAAAAGCATCCTCAGCTCCCTCTTTTTTCAGCTAATGGAGGTGTTGATGTGAAGTTTCTCGTATTCCGTGACTAAATGCACTGTCATTTAATACTCTCTTGGAATTATTAGGAGGAAATAATTTTCCTGACACAAGTACTGCAGAATAACTGTGGTTTTTACAGCAGAGTCAATCTGCGGTATTTTTCTACAGTAATTTTATAGCTTGTTTCTATCCTCTTTAAGGGTTACATGGCCAAGGCAGCAGCATCTGAAAATAAGGTCAATCTCAAAGGTCAGTTGTTGCACCTTCTTCTTACCAAGTGGCGATAGAGGAGGCCAAATAACCAGACTATTTTTATCTACCATCACCGTGAATTTTCTAAACCAGCAGAATTTTAATTCTGCTTTTTCTATTGCACTTGTGGCTGCCAATTGTCTTGATGTCTTTGTGATATTACAAAGTATCTGAAACAAGTATCTGAAAATTATCTTCACTCCTTTTTGCAAGATAGTGATATACAATCAAAGAAAATAAATAATTTTATTTGCCATCTAAGAGACTCCAAATCATGCTAATGGAATTGTTCCAATGAGAATAGGATACTATCTAAATCTATGATGACACCAATTCAGAAAGGGGTTTAAATTTTTGATGCAGACAGATGTTATTGTGAAAATTAAAGAGATTTTTTAAATAGGAATATTTTAATTAACACTTTGTTTGAGGGCTTTGTCCACTTAATCATTGTGATTGCCCCCTCTAAATGGCAAAGAAATAGCTATTTTTTAATAAATAATTAAAAAAAATAGTACTATAGAAATATGACATCTATACTTGTCTTAGTGAGAAGTTTTGGGGAAAATATTTAAAAACCTGTAATAAACAAGATCTAAAATTCAAAAAAAAGGTGGAAGAAATAAAGAAAAAAATCATTATGAAGATGTCGTTTTTGGTTGGAATTTGATCTTTGGTACCCATGTATAAACCTGGAAAATATGGAGATACTCTGAATTTCTTCACTAACACTTTTCAGGTCAGATTCTGAATTTTAATTTTAGTTGATGTGGAAAATTTAATGCTTAGATGATGCTTACTGATTTCTTCCTTGTTGTTTTGATATCTACAGAAATTGAACATCTTTTCTGGCAAAATGAAAAAGTTATTATAACACACTGCATGAAAATCTGTGCTTTATCCTGTATCAGAATCAAGAAATACAAGAGAGTGCACTCTTTTCAATTCCTTTTCCTGAATGTTGCTACAGTCATTAGGATATGAAAAGCATTTTTCATTTTTAAATTTAATTCAGGACTGACAAGGGTAAAAATCTTCAGTAATTGCAGTATTAGAAATAGCACTTTGAATTTCTGTTCTATAGAACAGATTTTCACTAGTCTCAAATCTACCAGTTCCTATCTAAGCACTTATCTAATTAGCTGTATTTCTGCTTAATTTTATTTCTTCATTTTCTTTTATTTTTTTTTCCTGTAATAAATTTAGTCCATTTGGAAGCCTTCCTTTATTACATGTGAGTGTCACATAATGTAAGCATACAGTAAGGTCTGATAAATTTATGTCAGTGTAGACAGACACTCATATGACTCATATATGAACATAAGGGAGTGCTTGCTACAATAAACACCAAGAGTTTTTATTATACATGTTATGCAGTTTTGTTATTGTCACTATCAATCTTACATTGTCAAGCCAATGTAAAAATGTTTGAGAAGACATTTACAGACTGCAGGTAAGTGCATGAAGGCAATTAAAATAGCAAACAAATGAAACACCTCCTTTTAGAGTTCCCAACAACTGAAAACAAATCATCATTTTTATGACATTTTTAGGTGTTTTAAGGTGTACATTAACTTTGTCTTCTGAATGATTAGCATAGAAAAAATACATTATGCAGAGAAAGGAGCTCTTTGTTTTGCTGCACCATGGGAAATATGTGTCAGAACAGAAATGCTGTTTCAGCTGGGAAGACTATTACACTTACACAGAGAAATTCAGAAATCATCAAATTTCCCTAGGCTGAGCCTAAATTAATAAAAGGATCGGCACACAAACAAAGCCAATGCTGGAGTGGTGGGGGCTCAGTGAGTGGACAGTGATATGCATACCTTTCTGTTTGCTGAACCTGAAGGTTACCAATATATTTATTTATGCTCTTCTTAAAAACAAGACCTTTCATTGCTTAGAATTCTGGCTGATAGCCACTCATTTATCTTCATGCACAAAAATACATGTGATCAAAATGTCAAACTTCGCTTAACAGTTTAGGATAAGGTAATTTGGGTGTAGCCTAATTGTAGCCTTCCAGTATCTGAAGGCAGAGAGAGAGTTTTATTCAGAACACCTAGTGAAAGAACAAGGGGAATTAGTTTCAAACTGAAATACCATAGATTTAGATTAGATATTAAGAAGAAATTCTTTACCGTAAGGGTGGTGAGGCATTGGAACAAGTTTCCCAGAGAAGCTGTGGGTGCCCCATACCTTGAAGTGTTTAAGGCCAGGCTGGGTGGACCTCAGAGCACTTCAGTCTAGGAAAAGATGTCCCTTCCTATAGAGTCAGGATTGGAGCTGGATAATCTTTAAGGGCCCTTTTCAGCCCAGGCCATTCTAAAATTCCATGATATTATAAATAACATAGTGTTATGATCCGATTATTAAGAGATGCCACTGCCTGAATTAAGGTGCAAATGCAAAAATCAATAATACAGGTTTTATCTAACTGTAAATGTGAGACAGAAATGGGAAAGGTGGGAAGGAGTGAAGAGGGAGAGACAGAGATCAAGCAAAATATAATATGATCCACACCTGTGGATCCCACAACATCTCCCTGGTCCTTCGCCCATGTCCTCTCAGTGGCAGGGGTCCCAGAGTGGTTATTCTCCGGCAACACTTGTATATAGTCTGGTTCTCCACAGAGCATAGATGCTGTTCCCGTAACTTGAGAAGGCATGTGTATGAACAATTGCTTTCTCACAGTCTGCCACAGAGGGAATTTTTTGCCTGGATGCACTAAGTAAGGTGTGCTGACTAGACCTCAGCTCTGCTAGGCCTGGAATTATTGCCTTCCTGCTGCAAGTTCCTCTCTTCTGTACTTATCTTGAGTTCCTGCTGTGGTGGTTTATCTTATGTCTAGTTTCTCCAGTAGCCTTTACGGTGTTTAATGCAATTGTGATCTTTAAGTCTCTTACATTTAAGAATAATATTGTTTATATAGTAATGGTAAAAAAAAAAGTCATATAGAGTATTTTTTCTTATACAGACTATGGACAAAATATACATCTAATGGCTGATGATATATCTTATAAATAAACTCTCTGCTTTCATTTTTCTCTACATAAAAAGGAACACTCCATTTCAGGGTGCTGTGAGCAGTGTCTGAGTCATGCCTAGGGACTGCCTGGGACAAGCATAGGCTCATTAAATTGGAGAATCACTTTCTGTTGGAGAGGACCCCTGAGGTTACATCACCCACTGCACTGCTCAGTGCAGGTCAAAATGAGTGTGCATCCCCTCATCTTGTTTATTTGATTTATAATTCATAATCTCATGGGAAACATTCTATCAGGACTTGACACACACCTGGAAAACCTCAGATGATGATACCAATGTTAATTATCCATAACATACAGTAGAAAATTTCCATTTTCAGGTAATCCAACCAGCATTTTTCAAGAGCACTGTATATCCACTGCCAAATGTGTCTATTGAATCCTCTAATAAGCACTCTAACTTCTGATAGAGAAACTATAGCAGAGGACTCTTATCCCTCAGCTGGAATAGTCAGACCTTAGAACAACAGGAGCAGATATGATATCCAGAACTTTATT
Source organism: Sitta carolinensis (assembly GCA_032173965.1). NCBI lineage: Eukaryota > Metazoa > Chordata > Aves > Passeriformes > Sittidae > Sitta > Sitta carolinensis. Next base: position 21,001,809 of record JAVUNC010000004.1, on the reverse strand, counting down.
AACTATTATTTCTGGCTTAGAATCATTATTTGATAATGGTTTCAATTAAAATGTAAAATGAGAACTGAGTAATACTATCAATATATTTTGTAGACTCTAAGGCACTCCCATTATTTTGTAGCCAGCAGAGAGCTCAAATTGCTATTGTTTGAATTATTGTGGAACTATATGTAGAGCTGAAATAGCTTAATAATATGTCTATAACAAGTCTGCCAATCACATCTCAGATGTGCATGAAGGATAAATAAACCAGCAATCTCACTCCATTTTGCAAAGATAAATGAAATGTCTGGTTTATTAAAGGTATGTCAAAATAGAGGTATTGTTCTGTGGTCTGAAGACAGACAATGGGCTAACATTTTCTGAATTTTAATCAAGGTCAGACAATGGATCTGTGAAAATGCCATAGTAATCTATGCAGAAAATAACAAACTAACACCTAATGATTACTTGGGGTCCTTTTGACAATCATTTGGTGTATGTCAGATACCAAATCCTATTGTAAGTGGCATGATAAATGCATGGTTCTTGGGGGCTAAGGTGCTTTGGAGCTTTGAAGATGGAAAAGAAGTCGTTTTACTTGTAGCTAAACTGTGAAAATGCAAGAGTTATTGTGTTGTCACTTTGTTTTGTCACAGAAGAGCTTGCTTAACACATTTGCATGTTTCCCTATAATGTACTCAACACTAGTAATTGAAAATGCTCTCTCCTCTGACAGAGGCTTTTCATTCGTCTTCACACTCTTCCTTCTACAGAGCACAAATTCTCACAAGTTCAGCTCTGATTGTTCTGTAATTTTGTTAGTGATAACATTCACAAAAGGGAATAGAAACTGTATCTACCTCAAACAGTGAATAAGAAGGTCCTCCATTTTCATACTTAAAGCCTTTGGACACCTGACATCAGAAAAATTATTTACTCTTTAGTCAAAAGCAGGGTTTATTTTAATGGTATATGTCTTTTGTTGATTAAATACGATGCATCTTTACATCAATATTTATTTAGAAACCTTTGAACTTATAAACATATTTTATTTTTTCCACAAACAGTTTATGTAGTAAAGTACGAAAAAGAAATCCTTCTATTTTGACTTCGGATTTTAGTTCAGAGCTCTGAGCTCAGTCTGCATCAGGTGTATCATCCAATAAGAAATATTAGGAGGATAAATGAGAGAGAAAATTATTTATATCAAATGGATCAATATGGGATTAACATTTGACTTAATTTCTGCTTGCTTCTTATCTGGAAATAAAATCTAGGTAATATTAAAGCCAACAAATATTTAACCACCTATTATTTAATTTCGATTCTGAGATATTCAGTTTCAAAATCATTTATTGTAAATTAAAATTAACTATTCTCTGGATAGTTATAACTTATGTACCAAGTTTATCGCCCTCAAATATTTTCACTATCAAAACATAATTATGCTAAATTCTCAAACATTGAAATGTCAGAATTCTTCTGTTGTTTCTAAACTCAAAGATTCATTAAAAAAGAGCAACATTTACTTCACATTTACATATTCAGAATGCTTTTACTATGTTTGCAATCAGTCTTATGTGGTAGATGCAATCTATCAGTGGATCAAAAGTAGAGTCATATGATGAAACTAAGATGCATCATGAAAAAGCAGATAATTAATAGTATTAAAACCTTTAGAAGCACCCTTAGCATTTAAATATACTTGTGTATCTAAAAAGCCTCACTCACCAGATTTTATACATTTAACAAAAAATTTTGATTAAAACGTGTGCTGGTTTTGTCTGGGATCGCATTCTTGCAAGTATGGGGCTGTGTTTTGGATCTGTGCTGAACACAGGGTTTAGAATACAGAGATGTTTTTGTTATTGCTGAGCAGGGCTTAGACAGAGACAGGGTCTTTCCTGATTTTTGTTCTGCCACACTGGTGAAGAGGCTGGGAGTGCATCAGAGGTTGAGAGGACACAGCCAGGACAGGTGACCCAGACTGACCAAAGGGATATTCCAGACCATCATGCTTACTATATAAAGTGGAGGGAAGAAGGGAGATGGGAGGAGACGTTTGGAGTAATGATGCTTGTGTTCCCAAGTAACTGCTGCATGTGATAGAGACCTGATATCCTAGAGAGCGCTGAACTGCCTGCCCTTGGGAAGAAGTGAATTAGTTCCTTCTTTTGTTTTGTTTGTGTGCTTTCCCTATTAAGCTGACTTCATCTCAACCCACAAGCTCTATGACAACTTTTACCCTTCCAATTATCTCCCTGACCCTGCTGGTGGGAGTGAGTGAGTGGCTGTGTGGGGCTTGGTTGCTGGCTGGGGTTAAACCACAACAACTGCAAGAGCAGTCCCAAAAATTTAGTATGATGATTTCCTAGTCATCTGTTCATTCTACTGATCTACAAAATTATGCACCCTGATACAAAATTTTATCTAGCTTTGTTACTATATTATTCACTGTCCTTTTTTAATGCTTAGCTTAATGTTTAAGATTTTTGCCTGACATGAACTGGCTCTGACAAAATTATATTCCCTAAAGTTTAACGGAGTTTAGGACATTTTTTCTAGTACCTTGGCAAATACTCAAAGAGAAAATAGAAAGGCATTAACATTGCAATCCATAGGAATTCCTTCTGGATTTAAAAGGAATTTAAATGTCTTCTCAACTACTTCTGAACTGTTCAAACTTGTAGGCTCGAGCTCAAACAGAAAGGCAAATTCTTGAGATTAGAAGTGCAAACTTCTAAGTTTAAATACCAATTTCTGTGGGTATCCACATGTAGAAAGGTTGACTTGGTTGTCCAGAATGAAGCCAAGCATCTCAAGCCTTGGCATCTGTGGGTAACACAGCCTGAATGGCTGTCTTGAGCTTAAGCATTTGCTTTCCATCAGATGTCACTTTATATACTATACTCTGAAACCTAAAGGATTTGATATTAATTTTCTCATTACCCTGGATCATGTCACAGAATGATTTACTGCAGTCAATATGAGAGGAAAAATATATATTTCACTATCTTCTGTTGATATTTTTCCCAATTGTATAAATACTTTTAGTATTAATTAAACAAAAATAAAAAAAAAAAAAAAAAAAAGGATCAAAAAATGGTTGTACCTAGCCTCAAGAATTTATTGCAGAAAGATAGAACAAAAAAAGATATTTTGGTTTTCCATCTTTTTCCTCAATAATAACTCTAGCAGAGCTCTGTTCCATATGAAGTGACAATGCTGCTTGCTGGAGATGTCTTTTTATTGCTGTATTTGAAATATCTCATGTCATATCTGAGACGTCTTCTCAAAAAATAAACAGCAGCTATTGCCTCATGACTAAATTGCTACATCTATCACTAACAACATAGCCAACCCTAATTATGTTTTTCTTATTAAATTATCATGTTTATGGTCCAGAAAAAATTTCAATTTTTTGTGGAACTGAATTAATAAGAATTTTGGAAACCACTGTTGTTAACAGTATTTCCAGGTAATGGCCAAAATGGATTTACCAATATAGTGTAAAAACACCATGTAGATAAAGTAACAACATACACAGGAGAACTGACATTGTACATAGATCTATGAGCTTTAAACAAAGGGATCAAGAAAAAATGTAACAGATGCCCAAATTTGTAATGTAATGAATAGATTACCTGATGTCAGCATTTTCAGTACACTGAATAGCTCTTGAGGGTACTGCCCAAAGAAATGTCAGCGTTAAAGTGCATTTATTACCTCATTGGGGAGATATAGATTCACTCAGTTACCCTTTGATTTTTGAGCTCAATGGCTTTTATAGAAGCACAGCCATTATATAAATTATATGTTTAAAATTATTTCACCTTGATGAGATTAAATAACTCTTTTCAAGATGTTCATTTTAGCTTTTTGACCTACCACAGAATTTCAAAACAGGAAATTACCTTAATATTAAAGAAGAATAAGAAAATTATTTTAAGGAAAACTCAGAACCTTGAATTTTTCTGGTATTACATTTGCTTGAATGTTATGTTTATAGTGACTAGAAGAAAACACAGTTATTATAATATGGGGTTTTTTGTGCCATAAACTGTTACAATTTACTCTCAGTTGTTCCACTGAGATAACATAACATTTGCTTATCTGAAAATTCTGTCAAAAAATTTTTTAAATTTTGGTGGGAAATAATGAAATAGATTTATTTTCTGACACATGCACAACATTCTCTTTCCTTTTAAAGCACTAATCTAATTAAGAAACTTTCTAAAAGTGTCTCCACTAAGGAATTTTTAAGAAAGGCTCTGAAAGATGAAATTGTTGAAAATTGACAATTGCAGTTATAATAAATGGTAATGGGTTAGAGCAAGATATTCTGCTCTTCAGGAAGTCACTTGAGTGAAGACTGTTACTAATAAATACGCAAGCCTGAATACTTTCAAATTAATTATTAAAACTAAAGGAAATTACTGGACCAAACTGTTAATTGGAAGAAACTTTACTGTTTTAGGTTTGCATAGCCAAGCTTTGATAGCAGAGGGCTATGGGGGTGGCTTCTGTGAGAAGCTGCTGGAAGCTTCCTCTATGTAGGGAGCTCCAAAGTTGGACATGCTGCTGTCCAAGGCTGGGCCAATTAGAAACGATGGCAATGTCTCTGCGATAACAGAGTTAAGAGGAAGAAGAAAAAAAGTTATTGCACAGTTGTAATTTTGGCCAGAGAAAAGCAGGGTGAGAACATGTGAGAGGAACAGCTCTGCAGGCACCAAGGTCAATGCAGAAGGCTGGGGAGGAGGTGCTCCAGGTACCAGAGCTGAGGACGTGCGCGCAACTTGTCTCTTGATTTGGCTCGGCGGTCTTGAATTGAGTCAGTGGTCTTAGAGATGAAGTCAGGAAAGTCTTCATCAGGTCTCTGTGATCCCCTGGCACACTCTAAGGTCACCCGTTTCGTGATTGCCAGAAAGTCCAGGTGCTGGGTATTGTTTTACTGGTTTACGTTCTTAAAATGGTTCACTTGCTCCACTTCCTTCTGCAAATAAGCTCATAATAGCAAAAAGTATAAAAATCAGCTCTAGCTTAAGCATCTAATAATCATTAATCTATCGTTTGTGTAGCTAACTTCAATAGGAATTACTTCTAACTCTCAGCTAAAATCTTAACTCTTAAAAATCATGGTTCAGTTCCATGATTGGCACCTGTGCAGGGCTGGGATACAGGCTCTAGAGGCTGTGGGGCAGGGCGCTGTCTTGACAGGGCAGGGCCTGACCTGCCCGACTTCCCCCCACAGGCATAGCAAAATGTCTTGAGAGATCAATCTTTCTAGTCTCTGACAAACACAATAACAAATTAATGTTAGGTTTCGTGATATGATTATGTTCAAGACACAGGGTTGGATTTAAATCATCATAGATACCTCTACAGCACTGTCATAAAAATATTTCCTTGTACCAAAATATAATAAACAGTATTTTTGGACGAACCAAATATTTTTTTAGCAGTGATAGATATCTCAATTTTCATGTGTACAAAATATATTATCAAAGAATCGCCTGAAAAACATGAGATTATTTTTTAATGATGGTTCTGGTAGTGACAGAAATTTAGACTAGATTGATAATAAGCTTATTCAAATTATGTTATATACAAGCTTATAGTTATCTAACGACAGATATTACTGATTTCCAAGGTCTGCCTTTAAAAATATTTGGTAACATCGAATACATCTAGACAAATAAATTAAATTACATGGGCTACATTTTAATTTTGTAAGGCAATTATGAAATGCTTCAGTTAGAGGTGCAAGGCCTGTCTGCCTTCAGAATGTTTCCCAGGGGAGTTAAATTTTACAGCAAAGGTTATGGGGCCTTTCCACTGAACACTAATCAGGATAAATAGTGCTGCAACTTATGTTTGTGTTAGTTTCTTGCTCTGGCGCTGCGCCGGGGCGCCCCGCGGCTCTGCCGGCCCCGGCGCTGCAGGGGCGGCGTGCGGGCAGGGGCGGGCAGCGCTCCGGCCCCGCGCCGCCAGTGCTGCCGGGGCCGGGGCCGGGCTCCCTGCCCCGCCGGCACACCATGCGTGGCGATATCGCCTGGGCACTGCTCTCCGCCGGCCTCCTGCGCCACCGCCTCCCCATCGCCTCCCGCTCCGGGCAGGCGAGTGCTGGGCTGTGTGCCGGCGGCTGTGCCCTGCGGGCCAGCGCGGCTGTCCTGCTGCCCGCCGGAGCCTGCGCCCCTACGTGTATCCCCAAGTTGATTTGTGCCCGAAGTTGTGTCCTCCCCCTGCTTCCCTCCATGGCTTTTCCACACCGATGTTCCAGTCCCTTCCCTGTCAATCCCAGTTACCCAACCCCTTGTTCCGCCTCTGTTCCAGCTCCTTGCATGTCAATCCTCCCAGAACCAATCCCGTGACCCTTTCCCTCCTCCCACTTATCCTGATTCCCCGAGACCTGTGACCCAACCCTTCAACTCTGCCCCGACTTAACCCCATTGGATAATGTGTTGCACCTGCCCCTTGTTTTGCACCCGTATAAAACCCTGTGCACAGAGCTGCACAGGGCTCTCTTCGTGCCTATCCCCTTTGACCATGATAAATTCTCCCGGTTGGAGCTTCAGCCTTGCAGAGTCTCTCTCTTTCTTCTTTGCCTGAGCCCTGGCTGCGGTGAGACTGTCGGTGCTTAGGAACCTTTGCTCCTAAGGTTCAGCTGAGAGCACAAACCCCACGCCTCAGCTGTTCCCTGCACCTGGCGCGGTGCCGGTGTGCCGTGAGCTAGCCTGGGTTCCGGTCAACCCCGTCAAATAGAAAAAATAACTAGCAGAAAAAGTAAAAAAGAAAAAAGAAATTAAGATGAAAAGAAAAGATTCTTCATTTACACAGGTAAAGCCACAACACAGATGGGAGAAATTGAAGTTACTAATTTAAATTACATCAAGCATTCTCCAAGATTTAAGTAAAAAACCAGCATTATTATAACTATATAAATAGTCAGTACAAGGTGTTTTCCTTATTGTGTTTTTCCAGTAATAATATGGTAAGTGACAACGTTCTTACAATGGTAGGTAAAGTTGGTGTACAGCATTTTTTTTTTTTTGTCTCATCTCAAATCTGGAGTCAAGCACAATGCCATAAGGATCTCTTAAGGTGCTATAGAACTACAGAATGAAATCAGGAAAGCAAACAGCTCTGACAAAAGATGAAGCAGTGAAGCTTTTGTGAAGAAGAAATCGGTTAGGACAGTGGTCTTTGAAGGACCGAAACTTAAGAAAAGGCTTGATATTATCTGAGCTGAATTTTATTGATTCATTAATGAATGTATTAAAAATATGTTTTCTAGGGGAATTAAAGAGTCATAAAATTATTGGTGATACCAGAATGGCCTAAAAATAAATTGAGACAAATGAGAGAAAAGAAGATTTAAGCATGACCCCCAAATTATAGAGCAGAGGAAAATTAAGTAATCAGATTTAGATTTTTTGCTTTTTTTTTTTTTAACTCTTCACTGGTCTGAATAGCACTAGAAAAATCCCATAGAAACATTAGATTGGAAAATATCCTGAGGAAAACAAAAAGCAAGAGATCTTCAAGCTCAATTTCAATTAAAGAGTATGATTCCTGAATAAATACGAAGGATTTAGACAAGAATGACTGGAGACTAGGTAAAAATTTCAGAAAGAGGATATGAATAATAAATGAGTGATTAATTTAAGGAAATAAAGTGAGGTATTCCAGATTGTATTAGTACATAGCATAAGTATTCCATATAAAAGTTCTTCATAGTCTCTGGAGATAAATAAGAAGAAAGGTTCTGTGTCTCTCTTATGTCCTTTTGCTAGCAGTGGCTGTCAGACAGTATTTAGACAAGAGTAACCTGCAAACATAATTCAGATTAATGTCCTATTTTTAGCTCAGTGACTTGCTAGTCAAGATTTCTACATATTTAGTGATGTGTTTCTTTCTCTAGACATGCAACTTCATATTTCCTCTGTGGTCTTTGATGAGGAATTCCACCCTTCAGAAGAACAATCTTACTTCCTTTGTTTTGATCTATCATTTTTTATATAGTCTCTAATCTCTAATTGCAGGAAATTCTGAATCCTCAAAACTTATGCACATATGTCGGTGATGTTCATAACGGTCTGTTATATCCTTCATCTCTTTTCCAGGCTTATGTATTTTGTTCTTTGCACTGAACCATGCTTGTGATCATACTTTCTCCAGTTTTCAGTTCTACATTATCCATTATGTTTTCAGACACTGAGGAGGCCATCTATAGACAGCATTCAAGATGTAGATTAACAGTCTTATAATAATATAAAAGCTTTTTTATTCTCCCTTCTTTTCTAATATTTTTGAACATATATTTCTCACTGCTACTGAGAAATACATTGACGTTGTAGGAGCAAAGCTGAATAGACTTTTTGTATCCAAGTTTCTTCTGGTTCTGTGGTACAGAAACATCCACTTCTGTGTTTGTGAAGGTTTGAGCAGAAGCATACACATTAGTCTCTAATGTTAACTTACTTATGTGTACTATAGTGTATGTGACTGCTGAGTTGCAGAAGCAAACTGTGAATGCTATTACACCTTTTACCACTGAGGCTGTGGGGACCTGTCATAGGTTCTGGCTATGTGCAAGCCCCATGCTTAATCAGGAGAGGCACTGATAGAGCAATCCACCTCCCTGCTCTTCCTTTATTCCTCTTCTCATAAGATGTCTGATCTCATCCTTTGTTCTACAGAGTATCAAACATGTTTCTCTTATCAGCATGAGTTTGGACAATGTTGGAAGTTTTGTGACATTGTGTTGAGTCTTTTCAAGCATCTCATATTCATTCATACACCCACTGATACTAGCTTTTGCAGAACTCTTACTCCATAAAGAATTAACAAGGATATTCTAGGATTCAGTCCTGAAAAATGAAACTAAAACCTGTGCTAAGCACCAGTGTTGGTCTTGCATGGCCTGGTTTTTGGTAGCAGGGCAGCAACAGAGGTGGCTTCTGTGAGAAGCTGCTAGAAGCTTCCACCATGTCCAGCAGAGCCAATCCCTGATTTCTCTGAAGGTGAACAGGCTGCTGGCCAAAGGTGAGGCCAGCTAGAGATGGTTGGTAGTGCCTCTGTCCCAGCTTATGTAAGAACAAATCAAAACAAAGGTGGGGGCACAGTTGTAATTTTCCAGCCAGAGGAGGAGTGAAAACATGCAAGAGAAACAACATGCAGACACCAAGGTCAGTGCAGAAGGAGGGGAGGAGGTGCTGCAGGTGCTGGAGCCAAGATTCCTCTGCAGGCCATGGTGATGACCATGATGAAGCAGCTGTGCCCCTGCAGCCCATGGGATCCATGGGGAATGCAGAGATCCATCTAGTGGATGAGTGAAGGAGGCTGTGATACAGTGGGAGACCTGGTGGAGAGAGGGCCCTGTTTCCAGTCTGAAGAAGCCTGTCCATGGAGGACTGCATTCCATGGAAAGAGAGACACACACCTCATCAGTTTTGGGAGGACTGTGTGCCTGTGGGACTCACATTGCAGCACTTTTAGGCAGACTGCTACTCATGAGAGTAGACCCATGTCAGAAAGGTTCATGGAGAACTGTCTCCTGTGGGAGGCATCAGGGTGCAGCAGGGGAAGGACTCCTCTCCCTGAGCAGCAAAAGAAAATCTTGGATGACAAACTGACCAAAAACCCCATGACCCTGTCTCCCTGTGCTGTCAGTGGGAAGGAGGGAGGGGTTGGAAGAAAAAAAGATGGTTTTATGGGCTTATTTTACGTGTCATTCTACTGCTCTGATCTTGTTAGTAATAAATTCACTTTATATTTTTAAGTTGAGCCTGTTTTGCCCTTGGAGTATTTTCTCCTGGTCTTTATCATAACTCATGCACCCTTCATCAACTTTTCTGTCCTCTGCCCAGCTGTAGCAGGGGAGAGTGAGCAATTTGCTTTCATGGGTGCCTGGCGTTTGGCCAGTGTCAAACCACAACAGTGCCTTTCTTACCAAACTAAGAGAGCAATGGTAAGACAGTTTGGTGGTTAAAGTCATTCAGACTGGTGTTCTATTTACTTTTGATAATCAGAAAAAGGGAGTTCCTAAGTGTGCTCTTTTGACCCTGTCTGGATAACCGGTGCCCACCAAAGACACTCTATCACTCCCCTCTTTGACTGGCAAGGGGGAGAAAGTATAAAAAAAGACTCACAGGCCAAGGTAAAGACAGGGAGAGATTATTTATGTTAACCATTACCAATCAAATCATAGAGTAATGAGAAATAAAACCAAGTATTAACAACACCTGCCCCCTACTCCTCCCTTCTTCCAAACCTCCATCACTGAATTCTCTCCCTCCAGAAGCAGGGGTATGGGGAACGAGGGTTGTGGTGACTTCATCTCAGTCTGTACAGCTGTTCTTCCTCAGGATGACTCCTCCCATTCTTCTCCTGCTCCAGTGTGGGGTCCCTGTCACAGGAGACAGTCCTTCACAGACTTCTCCAATGTGAGTTCTTTCTCAGGCTGCAGTTTACAAACTGCTCCAGTGTGCATCCCTTCCATGGAGTGCAGTCCTTCAGAAACTCCAGTTTGAGTCTCCTGTGTGGTCACAAGTACTGCCAGCAAATCTACTCTTGTGTGGGCTCCTCTCTCCAGATGTCCACAGATCCTACCAAGAGACGGCTCAAGAATGCTTTTTCCGTGTGGTCAGGGCCTTCTCTGGGCAACTGTCTGCTCCAGTGTGGGGTCCTCCACAGGCTGGAGGTGAATATCTTTGTGTAAAGGCTGTTCTGATTGTATGGCTTATGTCAACCAAAATCAGGAATTCCATTCTATGTTAAGTGTACTCTTTCTCACAGACCGCCTCACTTAATACTGTATCCATTCCCACAACTCACAGAGACAGAGGACTTATAAATCCCAAGAACTCAAGAGAAAAGATCATTTTTTGTTCAAGAATTTGACATACATGAAAATTATCAAGGAAATAAAGAGGAAAAATATATAGGTAACAACCAGGAACATTGGTGTCAAGTTGATTGGGTTTTGCTTTTGGCTCATTACTAATTCAAGTAGTAGTAAAATAAGATTAAAAGCAATAAGGGTGATTTATTATGTTTTTGTTCTGTGAAAAACATTAAGGCCATAATTATGTGTAGATATGTATTATAATGGTAGCAAGAGCATGTGGATTGCAGCCATCAAAACAGTTGTAGTAAAGCCATCTCCCTAGATGAGTTATTCTCTGTGATTTCATGAAGACTGAGTCAATGAGAAAACATTGCAATCTTTCTGAGTCAGCTAATGGAGATTCATGGTATAACCAACTGTTCACTGCTCTGGTAAACCATTGGTTTACACTCATATATTAAGATGCTGTGTGTGAGGGAAAAACCCCTTTCAGTCCTGAGATATCCATTAAATTTGTCACAACTAGCAATTTTAAAGAAATTAAATTGAACTCTGGGATGAGCTTTGTGAATAAGGCTATTTCTATAACCTAGCTCTTAAATAATTCACATAATAGTGTCTCTGGGAAAGATGTTGAAATTTACAATGCATATTTGTGTGAATTACTCAACTTAATTGCAAGGACTTCTAAGGAGCATTTGGCTTTTTTGGGGCAAGTACTTTGCATATTGACATTGCAAATGTTTGGAGAATAGTGCTTTAAAGTATTAATTGTGTAGTGTACGCTAACAAAAACCCTGAGCAAGACACAAACATGAAAGAGGAAGACAGCAATATTTAAATAGTTTTCACACAAAGTTCCTGTTGCTAGGGTAACCACTTCCTTCATCTGTACTTTTAAACATGTCTATCTCCAGGTCACTCAAATAGTGGAGATCACAATCTGGTGTCTTGTGAAATGGTAAAAGTCATATATGACTGTTACAGAGTAATTGGCATGCTTTTTAATAACCTGCAGAAACTGTAGGAGATTCATATCTGCAACATCATTTTGAAATTCACAAAATACAACAACCGTTGTATTTTCATTTTGTCTGTAAGTATTTTCACCTTTTTCTTTGTTGTGTGCCTAGCTTCTACTGTCACTGCTTCAACCTATACTTTACATTTTTAAATAACAAATGCATAGGATGTCCTACTTTTCATAATCACTAGCTGAATTCTTCAGCTTGCTACACATTATTTTGCAACGAAGAATGAATAAGAATAAATCTGTCTCTGCATATATATAACTCAAGGTCTGACCTGGAGAGCAAATAGATCTACCACAGTTGTGGTACAGGCACACTGACAGCATCAAGCATCAACAAGCATTTCTGTCATCACTCTGCCTCATACAATCTCCCGGTTCACTGGAGTAGAGAAGTTCACAGAACTAGGCAATATTGTGGGTTGAGAAATGGTAGTTTTCCATGATCTGTCATCTCCTACATAAGACTGAAGTGTATGTTTATTCATATTCTTCAAACAAAACCATAATAAACTACTCCTGCCCTTAATTTTAAACATGAAGCACTTTGTCAAACTAGAGCCAGAGAAAAACCTGTTATTTTGAAATCGTTTCTTGAAGATGAAAAAGAGTAAGAAGAAAGATCCTGCATCAAAATTAAATAAAAGATTTTTTAATTTCTACTTTATATATAACTTTTTTGTTTGTTTGTTTTGTTTTGTTTTTGTTTTGATTGTCATTGATGCATTGGTTCATTGGTTGTACAGTAATAAAGGAAGACAGACACAGTTGTTAAAGACATTATGTTTTTATCAAAAAAACAATGGTGCTTAAGCCAATATTTTGGTTAAAAATCAAATTTTCTTGAAATCTCAAGTTATAGAAAACAAAATCCAATTGTTTCTTTGCAGACTGTAAGAAAAATAATTGCTTGCATAGTAACAAAGTTTTTGTAATGAAAATGAGTTGCAAGAAAAAGGAAAGTGTGTTAATTTGCTGCCAAGAACTTGTCTCAGCCCTGCTTCAGAGAGCGTATAAGATACAAAGTTTCTTTTGTGAACAAGGTCCCCTCGTGTTCTCAATCCTCACTGTCTCACCAATCATTGCGTCGACTTGAAATCTGATTCGGGTGTTTTCCTGTTCTCTGTGGCCAGCAGATTTCAAGTGAAGGACTCCCCAGGTGCCTTTGGTTCCTCCTCCTTTCCAGATCAAGTTCTGAAGCGAGTTGTCTTTGCATGGATCACGTTATCTTCTCTGGAATTCTTTCCTGTCCTTATATCTTCTTTTTTTTTTTTTTTTTTTTTTTTTTTTTTTTTTTTTTTTTTTTTTCCCTCTTCTGTTTGAGTTTTGTTTGCTCAGGAATATTATTCATATAAATAAGAAATTAAAAAATTGTAATTCAGCAGATTCCTTCCTCACATATAATTCTCATGAGCAATTTTCTACAGTGTTAAGCAAAGTTAAGACAAGCATGCCTTGGCATTGTAATTATACTAAAATTCTGCAGCACCAAGGTGTAGGTTTGCATTCTCCTCTCCACCTCCATAATGTGTATGTATATTCACAGTATTAAAATTTAACTACTGCAGGCATTCAAACAACAAGTACTACTTCAACAGAAAACTGGATGGTTTACAACTCACCTTCTGAAAGAGAAATATCTTAAAATATCCTTCAGATATTTTAACAGTAAGAAGAGAGTTTCTCATTGCTGGACAGAAATGTATTTTAATTTTACATTCCCTTGAGTTTTAAAGTGGAAGTGAAGACTAAAAGCCCTAAACATTTGTTTTGAAAATATATTTGAAATATTATTCTTGGAATCTGAAATTTTATAAGGAAATCTTTTTCTACCATCCCCTGACTTTAAGATAAATGCAGAAAAATTCTCAAAATAATTCCCAAATTTGAAAATGCATTATTTGCCGTTAAGAAAACATCTAAAATGTGTTAATTTTATATTCATATTTGTAACAGCAAATAATTTTCTTTAAAAATTAAGGGTATAACACAAAATTCAAGAATTATCAAGGCAAATACATCTATTCAAACATAATAATGAACTAAAGAGTTTGTGGGTTCATAAAGCAGAATAAAAAAATAACTTTCTTCGTAACTGAAGGAATAGAGTTTACTTTTTAATAAACATTTGGCCATGGGGTTCTTTCTATTTCTTTTGTCTGGAAGAACAGCTGTGTTTATACAACTTTTTGTGACTCCATTCCAAAGGGGAAATGTATAAACCCACCCCTGTATCTCAGAGTGAGCGTGAAAGATTCAGATGCTACACAACCAGTTCCTTTCAAAATAATTGCCAAGACTTCTGAAAAATCCCACACTTGAAGTAATTATACAAAAATAAATAAAAAAATAAAATAAAACTTTGTTTTCTCCCTGTGTTGGAAGTCTATTAGCAAATGTGCCCAATGTGTTTTATAGTTCAGCCTCCCCTTCAGTCACTTCTTGCTGTCTTCCCTTGGAACTGGAAGCAGAACTGGCACATGAAGGGGACTTTAAACAGCACTCCCAGCTATTCGGCCCAGCACAGCATTGTCCTGGCATCCCTATCCTGAGCCTCTCAGACTCTCTTATGGTCCTTATTCACTTGCAGCTGAATTGAAGAGCTCATCTCCAAGTTGCATTAAACCCCTTAAGCACAACTTAGATTTTCATTTCGGCTCTGCCAAGTGGCTTCTCTTGTACACCTACTTAGCACTTGGCAAAGCTTTGTTCTCTGCTTTATTTTTCTGAATGGAGGTGAATTACTGTGAAGATTCTGTCTGGAAAACTGAATACTAACAAACTTTCCATTCAACATTCAATAATGGATTCCCTTAAAGTTATGAAATTATGCTTAATTTCTCCTTTTATATCACAATATGAGGTATTAACAAACAATGAGGGCTTGATCCTTGTTTAAAACAAAACTGCTCTATTTTTAATGTAGTTTGGCGGGTTGGGACAGGCATTGTCCTCTGTGTCCCCTGTACTACCATTAAAAATAGCCCCTGATAGCTGGAATTTAATCACCTTATAATGACAGTTTGGGGCTTGTTGTATTTTTACATTTAGGAGATGACTACATGATGTCAAATTTTGAAAACAGTGAATGAGGGAAGGGAAGGGAAGGGAAGGAGGGAAGGGAAGGGAAGGGAAGGGAAGGGAAGGGAAGGGAAGGGAAGGGAAGGGAAGGGAAGGGAAGGGAAGGGAAGGGAAGGGAAGGGAAGGGAAGGGAAGGGAAGGGAAGAGAAGATTATGGTCTTCTATCAATGGTTGTTTTATCATAGCAGTGAGCTAAACAGTAATAAACAAAAATCACTAATATAAGACCACAGGGAACTTTTTCTCTCAGTTAACTGATTGACTGACTTCAAAGGGACCATCAGATGTTACTGAAGACAGCTTTGACCTCAGGACTTAAAGTCTCATTTCACACATGCATCAAAATAGGATCATGGAATTTGTGAGATGCTGCTGTGTTGTAAATCATGGATTTTTAAACAAAGAACTTTTTTTTTAAAAAAAAAGACATACATATTATCTTCCAGAGGAAAAAATCTCTAATCTCCAGAAAATTTCTGATTATGTTGTATAAGACAAAAGAAGGATCCTTTTATCATTAGTTAAATTTCATTATTCCATATCTGTCTTACAAAATCATTTGTCTTTCTCAAACACTTTACTTATCTTTTTGCTATTTACTTAGGAATTATACTCCACGATATGATCTTCAATCTGTGCACCTATATTCTGCTCAGTCTTAATGGGATTTAGTGTCAGAACTCAGTCATGCACTCTGCAAAATTCTGATGTCTTTTATTTAATGCAGACAAACACTTCTTTAAGTAATATTCATATCACCCAAAACAACATCAAGAATCCATATTTTGCTACTGTTCCTGTTTTTATAATGATTCCTCCTGCTACAGATATGTGATAGTATTATACAGCAAAGGCTAGGACCATCATTTCCCATGATGACTTCTACACCCATTTTCCATGCTAACAGGATCCCACAGCTTTACGGTTTCAGATATATGCATATCTAACTTGACTGAGTATTCTGCAAGGGAACAATCACAGCTATGCTACCTGAAATGGAGACACCTGCTGAATTAACTGATACTAACTGGAGAGAGCAGAAAGCCGTAAAGCTCACTTTCTCAGTCTTCCTTTCATCATTCCCTGTGGAGCATTCTGCAGATGACCTGCAGAGTAAGCAGACAAATCTACAAATCTGTCAAGTCACTGTCAGCAAAAAGAATTTTAAAAGTGGGAATGGTCCTTTGTTCAAAACAAGGAAATGTGACAATGTGTCAAGTCAAGGATGGATTTGATAAACTTTGCAAAACCTGTGTATTAAAAAATGCAGAGTATTTTGAAGTAGGAAGGCAGAAGAATTATGATCATGTATTTATAGCTTATTTTCTGTCTGAATCATTATCAGCAGAACTTAATGCATAAATGAGGACAAAAATCTTTTTTCTTGACATAATATTTATCAAAGGTTCCTAAGTTTTAAATGCGTGAGGTGAATTATTTTCATCTATCTTGATCTTTTGAAAAAATTGTATGCTGCTCTGGCTAAAACGTGTATACAACAATTTTGTTTGCCCTGCTTTATGCAGCTGGATTTTTCACACGTGCCAGAAAAAACTCTATACGTAGGGAAGTTCATCTTGTTATGGCCACTCTTGTAAATATGGGCTAAAACTAGCAAAATAATGGCATCGCGTTAGATTTAAAATTAAGTAAGAGATGTTTCCGGTAAGTAAAGTTTGTGTTTATTGCACCACCTTGAACATTCACTCAGGAGGAAAACTTTAACTCATATGCTTACACTTAGCTCTTAAACAGAACAAACCCTGAAAAAATAACCAGATGAACACAAAAATTCTTTTTTCCTATTCCTTTAATACATCCTGAGTGATTAGGGACAGAAATCCCTTGCAGCCACAGTTCTGTCAGAATTTTCATCCACAGCGATTAATATTGCTGTTAAAAATTGGTGTTAACTCCTTCAGTTCACAGCACTCCTATCTCTCTTAATTCATACATGCCAATTTATATCTAAGCCAGAAGATTGGTAATTTTAATTCATTTCCTTTCATGTAAATTAGTTTAGACATTTTTTGATTTAAAGATGTTTAAAGTCATACTACTAGACATGTCAACCACTTTGACAGAAGTGGGCAGCTTTAATCTCTACCTCACTGGGGTTCCTACATAATTTCCTGAAGGAGAATACAATGAATCTCTTGATCTCAGCTAGCTTAGATGAATTTCTGAGGTGGAGAATACTATATTTTACAACACTGAAATTTCTCCAGGTAGATTTACTAGTCACCCCTAGCGTTTTCCTGATGTTTTCTTCTAGTTTAAAATAAATCTTGCCAGAAAATAACCAACTGTTTCAAAAAGAAGCACTATGTTAATTTCTAATCATCCCTTTATTCTTTGCTTTACAGGGATGTCTGCTTCAGAGATAATGGAAGAAGGTGCACAAAAAGTACAGCTTGAAAATTATAGAAACACATAAGCTTATAAGAGCTGGCAAAAAAAAAAAAAAAGAAAAAGCAGTGTAAGGATTTCAAGACATCCCAGGATGGCAATCAATTTAAACTAAAAAAAAAAAAAAAAAACCAAAAAACACCAAACCCTAAAATAAAAAGAAATTGCAATATGCCTTTTTGTTAAGTAGCATATTTCAACTTCTTTTCTCAGGGTTACCTCTCCAGCCCCTATTGCTCTTTAAACTCCTGTAAATTGGTCAGTAATACACACTAATTTCTCCTGATGAACTTGGATGTTTGAGTTGAACCGTTAGACAGATTTCTTTGTTTAAATAATACATCACTTTTGGCAGTGTCAGAGACTGAAATGTTATGGTTTATGTTTCCTAAAGAAGGGCTTTTGCCTATTATAGCAAAAGTGTATAACAAAGCTGCACCAGCAAAGCCCACCCTGAATGGGCCCCTGACTGATACCCTGAACTGTGGGTTAAACCACCTAAGGCAACTTGAGATAAGGAAAGAGACACTTGTTCAAAGCATCTGGAAAAACATCCACAACAGGGCCCAGCCCAGCACCTTCAGGGTGCAGCCCACAGCCCCAGGTTTATGTGCTGCCAGGCTTGCACAGCCCCCACACCAAATGGGGAAGAGGAGAGGTTCTGGGGGTGTGGCACAGCCTCTGGAGCCAGGCAGTGAATGCCCCTCCTGCACTGTGCAGACCGGCCCAGCTGCAGGGACCCCCACCCTGGGAAAGGCACATCCATGAGACATCCACCTGAGGGATGGCAGAGGGGGAGTCATGGCCCATCAAAGTCCCCCACAAAGGGCTCCCCAGACCCTGCACCTGAGCACTGCACGTGGTGCAAAATGATGCAACACATCCACCGTGTTGCAGGGCACAGTGTCAAACCTGCCCCCCTCAATGTATACTAATCCACTGGATTCTATACTTTTCAGTTGGGGGATCCTTACCAACGAGAACACCAGAGGGAATCAATGAGTCATTGCTGGAACCCATGGAGGGGAGATATGTTTCTACTTAATCTCTATCACTCCCCCTGTCCCCCCTCAACACACCTCTTCTTTTTCTAATTCTTACTTTCTTTTCTCCTTCTCTTTGCCACTTTTGCTATTAAATAAAATTTTTTTTTTTTTTGCATCAACACCTGACCTCAGTTGGTTTTAATCATGTATTTTGGATATGTTCAAATTTTCAGGATTCAATCCATTCTATTCACAGAGTTTCTCTTGCTCTTTGTGCTTAGAGCAGATTGCAACAGACAGTTGGGGTTTTTTTATTATTATTGTAATTCCCACAATAGCTCCACTAAGTTTTTCTGGTATTGAGAATCTTGAAAAGAATGCAAACACTATTATACAGAGCCTTTTGTTAATTTTATTATTATTGCTTTCCTAGGCTATCCCTAATGTAAAAAAGCAGCCTGAAACCAAAATATTTGAATGAGTAATCTTAAAGGTCTGGAAAAAGTCCAGTCAGGAAGTAAATTTGTAATCTATTATTAAGCTTGCTAATCAGCAAATACTGTGAAAGAGATGTGAAAAAGCTACAGAAAACCAGTTTTTTCTGTCAATGTAGACAGATCAATAGATGTCATTTACCTGGACTTTAGTAAAGTTTTTGACATCATTTTTCACAGGATTCTCTTGAATAAACTGGCTTCTCATGGCTTGGATGGCTCTTTCCTGAGCAAAAACCTCAGTGGGTGGCTTGTCCTAGAGTGGTGGTAGATGGAATTACATCCAGCTGGTAGCAGCTCCTAAGTGATATTCCCCAGGGTTCAGTACTGGGACAAGTTTAATATCTTTTTCAATTACCTGGATGAAGAGATTGAGTGGACTCTCAGTCAGTTTTCAGGTGACACTTAATTGGGTGGGAGTTTTGATTTGCTTGAGAGTAGAAAGACTCTTAAGATGGATCTTCGCAGACTGGACTGATGGTCCAAGGGCAATTATATGAGGTTCAAGAAGGCCACATGCTGTGTCTGGCACTTTGGTCAAAACAACCCCTTGCAGGGCTACAGGCTGGGTGAAGAGTTGTCGGAAAACTACCCAAAGAAAAAGACCTTGGGGTGTTGGTTGATGGCTGAACATGCTGAACAAGACATCCAAATTGGAGACACATGGGTTGGAAGGGTGAACTATGCTGTGGATAAGGAATTGTCTGGGTGTATATAGCCAGAGAGTTATGGTCAATAGCTCTATGACCAAGTGGAGGCTGGTGATGAGTGATTTTCTTCAAGGCCCTTGTCCTGGGACTGTTGCTCTTCCAATATCTTTATCAACAATACACTGAGATCCAGTGCATGCTCAGCAAGTTTGGAGATGACAGGAAGCTGAGCGGCAACTTTGACACACAGAAGGGATTCCAACCAGGGGGACCTGGACAATCTTAGGAAGAGGGTCCATGAGAACCTCATGAGGTTCAACAACTGCAAGGTTCTGCACCTGGATCAGGACAATCCCAGACATGAATAAAGACTGGGAGAAGCCATGTAGAGCAGCACTGCGGAGGACTTGAGGTTCTTGTGGGTGAAAATCTGGACATGAACCAGCAGTGTGCTCTCACAGCCTGGAAAGCCAACCACACCCTGGGAAGCAGCAAAAGCAACATGGGCAGCAGGGCAAGGGTTCTGCCCCTCTACTCTGCTCCCAGGAGATTTTTCCTGGATTACTGCATTCACCTCTGAGTTTCCCAGCACAAGAAAGACTTGGACTTGTTAAAAGTCAGAGGAGGACATGAAGATGCCCAGAAGACTGGTACACTTCTCCTATGAAGACAGCCTGAAAGCTGGGGTCTCTGTAGAGACCGTGCTGTGTCCTTCCAGCACTTGTAAAAAAAAAGACAAAGAGGAATTTGTTGCATAAGCAGAAAGTGGTAGGCAAGGAGGAACATTTTAACCTGAACAGATTTGCATTAAACATCAGGATGAAATTCTTTACTGTGAGGGTGGTGAGGCACTGGAACAGGTTGCCCAGAGAAGCTGTGGATGACCCATGCCTGAAAATGTTCAAAACCAAGTTGGATGGGGTTCTGAGCAACCTGGTCTAGTGAAAGATGTCCCTGCCTGTGGCAGGGGGATTGGAACTTTAAGGTCTGAAGCATTTCTATGATTTTATGAAACATTTTCTTTCTGTGACTGAGCAGTGGCAGTTTGCCCGGAGATGCTGCAGAATCTCCATTCTTGAGATATTGAAATGCTGTTTGGACATGTCCTGGCCAAGCATCTCTAGATTGTCCTGCTTGAGAGGGGTAGGGTTGGACTTCCAGAGGCCACTTCCAATCAGAGCTTTTCTTTAATTCTTTTAGTCCTGATGCAGTCAAATAGATACATGCAAACACTGCAAAAGTCCTGATATTGTGCTTGTAAGACAGCAACCCTCAATAAATTATACTAGCAACAGTCCCTAGAAAAATAAGATAAAGATGAAATAACTCAGATGATAAAATGTCAAGTACTAGAATGTAGTTAATTTCAGACCACTAAAACTAGGCTTTATAAAAAAATCTAGTTTTTTTAATAGGAAAAAAAAGTTATTTTTTTCAGCTTTATAAAAACTATAATTTGTCTAATAAGCAAAATTTAAGTTTTTTATTTAGACAGGTCTGACTATGTGGCAGCTAAACACCACATAACTGTTCTCTTACTGTCCCAGTTCCCAGGTGGGATTGGAAAAAAAAGTAAAATTTGGTGGGTGAAAGAAAGACATCTTAATGAGACAGATAAAAATAATTAATAATAATATAAAATAAAAAATATTAGAACATACAAAATAAATTATACATTTATCATTGAAAAATGGTAGGGTGAGGTGAGAAACTGAAAAGGCCTTGACTCTGTGTGAGCTCTGCTCACCAATCGCAAAAATATCATTGTGTTATCAGCATTATTCTCACACTAAATCCAAAACATACCACTGTACCAGCTACTGGGAAGAAAATTATCCAAGCTGAAACCAGACCACTGTTTTGATTTGTTTGGATTTGTTTTGTGCATAGCATTTTATACAGTTTGACACAATATGCTGAGGGAAAAGAACCATGTATATTAAATCTCTGTGGTTTGTATTACATGGATTAAAAAGAGGTTAGATTATGATGTTAAAATAAACTGACATTAAAGACAGAACACTTCTATTCACAATGATAGCTTAAAACCTCATGGCGAAATACATATAAATGAGGACAGACAGTTCATATTGCTTTTTAACATAGGGGTTAATAACAGAGGCTTTATGAAAAAAATATAGGTTAAACACATAAAAACAAATTATATAGAGAGGTTATTTATTATATTATTACATTATATAAATGCCTGCAGAAAGTTTAGGGTTTTTTTTTAAAATTACTACATAGCATATTACTTAGAACACATTACTGTAAGAGCATTTTAGATAGAACCAGCTCTCTGGCAGCTATAAGATAGAAAATGGCAGAATGAAATGCAGTGATGGAGTTATTTCTATGAGGCAGGGAGGTTATTTTAGAGGAATCAAAATTAGGCCCAAGACTATTCATAATTTTAATTAATTATCTAGAAGTTAATGCAAAATTACTACTAAAACATCCTTTAGATATCACACCTAAAATTTCTGCAGAGATAAACAGTCGTGAGGCTAAAATAGATGAAGATCTTCAAGAGAGGAAAAAGCATAGGCTTTTAGAAAGAAACAAAGACATAAAAGATCACTGACTTTTTAGAGAGAATCTGCATCTCTGAAATGTTTGTAGCTATAACCTGTCATGTAAGTTTTAAACATATCTCTGCTTTCCTCATGAAAACAAATCTGAGAATTGTCTCAATGAATAGCATCTGTCCTACTTTCAGATATAGTGGGGAAAATTATAGAAAGACATAATGGCTTCAATGGGAAGGTGCACAAATTGAAATAAATATGACAATGTTTTTTAGGAAATAAATTGTCAGCTGTTAAAACTGGGTAGTAATGGCAGTTGTAACAGAATACTAATAAACATAGACTCTATTAATAAACATCTTCATCTGAAAACAGGGATTTTCCAAGATCAAGGACAGAGTGGGTGCTATATGGTAGACTATTATATAGGAAATGAGATAGGAAGTTCCACAGATTTCTTCTGGGCTTAGCTGACATACATACTGATAAACTGAAGAGATCTAGCTTACCTTATGGGGTTTTTTTCTTTTATTTTTTTTCTCCTTTTTTTAATCTTTTTGACATCTTTGTGTTCTATGCACTGTACAGCAAGTGAGAGCAGAAGCCCAAGAGAGTCAAGGACTTCACATGAATTTCAGAAAATCGTCTTGCAGCCAATGTGGAAATTCCACTGCCAGTGGTTCCCGAAAGAAAAAATCTCTAGTGTGTCTTGCCAGTGATGAAAATACGCAAAAGTTCTGGTTCAAAGTATTGTAAGATTATGCAAACACCCTACTAGTAGTCTTTTATTTGGAAGATTATATATCACTATTGGTAAAAGTTGGCAAAAATACAGGAAATGGTGTCTTCATGCTAGAAACAGTTTTTTAAACAGTTCATAAAGGAACTAAATGGTGAGGTTAAAAATGTCATGCTTACCCAGAAAAGTTCTCAAAGAGGAAAGTTTTTCTTAAAGTGTGTAGTACATAACTAACAATCATTTTTCTTTCTTTAATTTGTAAAATAATGTGAAATTAAGGTCCTCAGGGCCTTTTTTTTTAGCAATTTTTCCCCCCTCCCGTTATTGATTCATTAACTTTTTAAACTGATTTTATCTAGTTGAAGAAAATAATTATGTATTAGCATACAAAGAAAGCAGAAACAGATACATTTTCCTTCCAAGTGCCCACATAATCCTTGTCTTCATTCTGTTCTTTTATTGTTTTCATGTTCTTGTGTTCAGTGACTACAACAAAAGTGTGTAAATGAGATTATGTGGTCACTCAGGACCCTGCTGTTCTCAACAGCTTTTGCAGCAAGACTAGCTCCTCAAAATTTACATGATACCAAAGAAAATGATCTAATAAATGCAAGGAAGACAGCTGAATGTATAATTTAGGGTCAGTAATAATAGAATATTCTTTGCATCTCAGAAAATAAAGGAGAAAAAAAATTATGTCCATCACAGAATCATAGAGCGTTTGCTATTGGAAGGGGTTATCTGGTACAGCCCCCAACTTTTCAGTACCTTGAAGGATGGAAACTCCACAACCTCTCTGGGAAACCTGTGCTTGATCACAGTGAAAAACTGTTTTCTGAATGTTCCAATGACACATGCTGTGCTTTAGTTTGTGCCCATTTCCTCCAGTTCCGTCACTGTGCACAGCTAAGCCTTGCTCCGCCTTCCTCCTTTGGGTATTTACATACACTGACAAAATTCATCCTTAGCATTCTCTTCCTTTCACTGAACATTCTTAAGTCTTGCAGACTTTCCTCATAGGAAAGATGTCCTGGTCCAGTCCTTGCAACATTTTCGTGACCCTTGGTTAAACTCTTTCCTGCATGTTCCTATCTCTGTTGTACTGGGCAGCTTAGAACTGAACACTCAAAGTGTGACCTCTCTGGTGCTCAGTAGAAAGGAAGCATCACCTTTCTCAACCTGCTGGCAATTTTTTTTTTGCAATCCAGGATGCCATTTCTCTATTTTTGCTGCAAGTAAACATTTCCAACTTACATTTAACTTTGAGTCCATCAGAACCCATAGGTCCTTTTCTGGAAATCTGCCTTTCAGCCTGTTGAACTTCAGGTTATATTGGTTCCTGCTGTTGCCACTTACCAGGGTCAAGAGTGTGCACTTCCCTTTGTTAGATTACTTGAGGTTCTGTTGACCTATTTCTCTAGCCTGTCCCTCTGCATGACAGTACATTATTCTGGAATGTCAGGCACACCTCCCAGTTTTGTATTCTTAACAATCTTCCTGAGCATACATTCTATCTCATCATCCAGGTCATAGGATAGGACTCAATATTGATTCTTAGGGTACACTACTGGCCTCCAACTGGATTTATTTCTACTCATCTCTGCTCTCTGGGCTCAGCTCTTCAGCCTGTTTTCAGTTCACTGTCTTCTCATCTTACCCACACAGACACAGTCTCTCTGTGAGATTATGGGAAACAGTATCAAAAACCTTACTCTTTAAAATTATTTACAGAACCTCTCTTATTGATCACATTTAAAGAATTGCCTAATCATACAGGAAAAAAAAATTGGAGTTTGGAACACTTATGTACCATAACTCTAATTTGCAAAGTGCAACCTTCCTTCTCCTTCAACGCTGGGATTCCAGGTAAAAATAATTCATTTTGTATTTACTATATGAATGGCTAATATGATGATTTCACCTTCTTTTCCTTTGCCTCATTCATATGAAAAAACTACAGCTCAGTATGCTGAAAGTACATATCTGTTTTTACTGAATCTAATTATTAAAAAAATTATGTGTTAGACTTAAAAATTAAAGATCACTTTAAAAAAACAAACTCTGGAGTCTTGTTCTACAACTAGGCTTTCGGGATGTTTTTCCTCTCTAATTTTTTATGTAACATTTACAGTGTGTCTACAAAACCATAAGCAATGTCAGCCATATGGTTTAGAAAAGCTTAAGGCTTGGGTGGAGACCAGCAACTCTCCCATACCTACTCTTATAGACTTAGATCTGACTAGGAAAAGCACTTTAAAAGACAGGTAATATCTGTAATAGAGATGGATCCATTTTTCCTTAGTTTATTTTGAGAAGTTTTGACATCTGCAGGTCTTCCAAGTTATTTCTGCTGTTTCTATATGATCATGTAAGTGTTACAGACAGAATGACTGCTTTAATTTAGAGACTGCTTGAAGCCTAGGCTCATTTCTTTTTGAAAGCAGCCTTGCAGTTTCATTCATGCCTTGGTCACTTCAAGACTAAAGCTGTATTGTTACAGTGAAAAAGAGCTACATCTTTCTGGTACTAGATGTAGTGCATCATTTGCTAAGCAGTGCTTTTTCTTTATGAAAACATATTAGGTGTGTGCTCTGTCATCCATATTAGCTGTACTGGAGCTGTAATACCAGTATTACAGTTTGGGCTTAGGTCTAAAAGTCCTGGAGACCAACACTTTCAAGAGACTTACCTTGCCTTCATCTTCTGCTGTTTCTCTGCACTTCTGAGATGAGACAATGCTCACCTGAACTAAATAAAGTTCAGTAAATATATAAATAAATAAATAGTATAAATAAAGTAAATATAAGAAAAAGTATTTAGTGTCTTCTTTTATTACCACTTCTCTGTCTCTAGTACTGTTTCCTGTCTTCACTTGTAACATCTTGAATCCACTTGCTTTTTTTCAGTGCACACCGTAAAATCAATCATATTTTGAATATGCTTACTAAAACACAGCAGTTCGTTAAAGTTTGACAATAATATAGACATTATTGGGAGAATAATTATTTTTGTTGTATTTCTGTGTTGTTATGATCCTTGATGTGACTGATGCTGGCTAAAATGTATTAATTTGCTACTAATGTGATTGTACACAGATAGTAGATGCTTGTTTTTCATTTTAGGGCTGAAAAATTCAGTTAAACAAATAAATTGATAAAGAAATAAGCATATAAACATTTTCCATAGACTGTAAAAAATAGTAAAGCACCAATTTAAAATTTATACATCAGTATGTTCTTTTATGTTTTGCTTCATAATGACTAAATGTTTAATCCTTTTTGCTGGTCCAGTAATTTTTCTGATTTTATTGTAAATTCAACATTAACATACCATATCTATAATAATTTTACAGTTTAATTTAAGGTCTTTTCTTCTAAATTTACCACATCTAATATGTTGTGTATATATATAGAATGAGTAGAAACTGATTGTCATTTGTATTACATTCCTTGCTAAAGTATTTGGCAGAAACAAAATATATATATATTTTGTTTCAAATTATTTAAGTCATCAGCTGTGAAATGAGTGCTTTTTTATCAATCTATTATCTTGAATAATTTTCTTTTCAGAACAAAAAAAACACTTAAACAACTCTAAAAATATATTTCTGTAATTAAAGGGAAAAAAAGATGTTCCCATGAACATCTTTAGTTCACTGACTTGAATCAAATGAACACTGTTTTAGGAAATAAGCTGCAGCTCAAGTAAATAATAGATATGTTCTCAGTATTATGAAATATTTCTATTATTGTAGTATCTTGGATCATAGGCAGAATCATGGTGGCAGAATTAGTTTACTTAAATTTTGTAAAACTTCTAGATAACAATAAGACTTCAGAAGATTCTCATATCTTAGCAATTAGGCAAATATATGAGATTGGGAATTTCATAATACAGGACTGTTTATTTTTTGTTTAGAAGATGCTGTCTGTAATACTATAAAACTCTGCCATCACTTTCAAACATGGACTTCACTGAGTTAAAAGCCACCATAATTTTAATCCTTCAGGTGTAATCAACTTGGTTTTCACTTTTAGAGAGTACTTAGTCTGAAATAGATTTTTCTTCTAGAAATTCATTAGATTCTATTTTCTGGTTTTAAAATATTAGAAGAACATGAGGAATGTGTGAGTGCCTTGAACAGTTTGTCTGCAGGTCATGAGAGCCACACTAAATAAAGGCAGTTTCATTCTCTTCCTATGTCTCACATCACATAGATATACCTCACAATGACATTAGGACACTGCCCTCTTTCATTGTATTTGCAATAGGAAGAGATGCTAAAGGAACTACAAATTGTAAAGAATACAGATACTCAAGAGGTTTTGACATTTTTCAAATAATGACTTCAAGGATTTAGGTCACAGTAGAATATCACCATTTTGTGTCATGAAACAATTGCAAGCAGATGCTGTACTTGTTGAAGACGAAGAAAAGTCTGGCTAAGTTTATTTGAAATGTCTCAAAATAATTGCTGGTATTTTTCAGGAAGCACTGCAAGATAAAGATGGCTCATAAATTATAAATTTAAGAGATATTTTCAAAAAGTCACTAGTTAAATTTCCAGCCCTTATGGAGGCAATGGGATTTTGGGTTAAAATTTTTTGACAGCCTTATTTTTTTTTTTGCTCTGGTTTTCCCATTACAGACACAAAACATTTGAAAATGGCAATTTCATGTAATTCCAGGCTGTCCTATGTTCATCTATTTTAAACATTTTTAGGAAAATATTCAACATTTAAGTTCATAATGCAAAGCTAAATTTTATCCTTATCAGTGGATATTCACTCTTCATAACCATGATGCTAAAGCAATACCTTTGTTTGTCTCGTGGCTACAGAAAATCAGTCATGCCAGATAAGAAAGACTCACACATCCATTCCTCCCTCCATTGTTAACGCACTCTGCATTCTTCAGGCATAACAAAAAGATCAATATGTGCTTCACATTTTAGTTTCTGCCTGCTATTCCCAGGCATTTTCTCCAGGGCCCCATATTGTATCTTCCCCTATTGTTTTATTGAATTTATAATATTTTTTTTTATTTGCTTTCTATTACAGCACAGATAATAAAAATGCATAGCATGATACTGGGTATATATAAAGAGCACAAACACTGAGTAGGAATACCAAATGGGTTTCTGCCTCACAAGAAGGAATGGATGATGAGAAATATGATCTATAAACTCTCATGAGACAGTGAGTAAACAGGAATTGCAATTAAGGTTCAATGCTGGATATTGATAGTTATATCAGGCTTTGTTCTTCATGAAATCAGTGAATTAAATTCATTAAGTACTTTCAGTATTTACTGTGTGCTTGGTCACCATGTCCCAACAGGTATCCAATCATGTCTAGGAGAAGAGAATGCTCTCCACTGAAGTTACAAAATTCTGTATACAAAATAAGAATTGCCATTATCATAAGATACACCAAACCCAGAGAGACCAGGAATCACAACCATCTCCGGAGTTTAGGCACCTAACTTTGCTCACTTGGGATCCAGAGTCTGGGTGCATCAACCAAAAAGGAGAACTGTCTAAAGAAGGAAGAAACAATCTGTTGTACCATTCCTTTTACAAGTGCCTTGCAGCCATATTATTCAAGCAGAGACTGGAAATTTTTTGCTAATTTCATTCTCACGTTGAGCAGTTTAAAATTTTATGTCTTGGTTCAAGAAACTTGGTGTAAGAAACTCAAAGCTGAAGTAACCTTCACCTTAAACTTTTTTTTATGGAAATTCTTTTTTGCTATGAATGCTTCAATGAGTAGGCTAACATGTAAGATGTGAACAGCACTTCTTCAAAAAGTGAGCACATCATGTTTCATAATGGATGTAGAAACACCAGGGTGTTAAATCAACTCATGGTTGTCACAGTGTTTTCTCAGGCCTTTGAGAACTATCATGTCTTCTAATTCCCAAATTCATGTTGTATTTAATGCTACACTTCAATTTGTAAAACTCGTGAACAGTCCCAGAAGCAGAAAACAGTTCTCTCTTCTGGCATGTGTCTAACCCATTTCTTCTCTTTCCCATTTTATATCTTGACACCTAGGAAACAGGAAAGAGATTTAAATCCTATCAGATATATGAGGAAATCAAACATGGATCATCCATTCTTGGCCAAATGCCCCAAATATGAGTTACTGGAAATGGCAGGTGAAACAGCCATCACTGTTTCCCTTATGGCAGAGCAAATTTTTTTTCATATTATCCCATGTTTTTAAGCTGGGAGAAGTTCTGTTAAACTCAGATTTTTGTTTGGAAATAAGGTACTGAGAATGTAGGATGTAGCTGTTCAGGTCCCTCTCTTCTAGACTGCAGCAAATTTCTTTCTCAGGCTGCTGATCTTTAAATCCACTTATCCATCAGCTGTCATCCAGAGCTTAGGGAGATTGGGCAGGGTGTGTCCATGTGTTTATTTTAATTTCAGAGGAACCTGCTATCTAGTAGACCAAATTAAAATGCATGAAGTAATTGTACCACTAAAACTTGCAGGTGTATTTTATTATGTTTGGACTTAAAAACTTCCAATTAAATAGTTTCAGGCCACTGTTTCAATGTAGAGTATCACATTCTGATTCCACCATCACTGATATCTACCTCCTCTTGATGTCAATATAGCATGATTTAGACCATTAATATAATTTTTAATAATTATCCAATATTTTGGCTAAATAATTAGATTATTTCAGTTATTATATGATTTGATAAAAAATTAGTAAAAATTGATAATTTTTTTGCATTTTTATTTTCATGAGTTGTAATTATCTTGATAAAAAGGCTTCACTCTTCTAATAATCAGTAAAACCCACTGCACACAGTCTCTTTGGACAAACAGGACCAAACTGCAAATGTCTCATATGAGTGCTCTCCACAATATTTACTGCCATGAAGGGTGTTAGATGAAGGGTTTCTGCTTGGTTGTTTTAAAATTCAGCCACAGAACAACAGTGTTCCACAGAACTTCCATTGTGCTGGAGAGCTATTCTGTCTTATTTTGAGGAATGAAGGAAAAGCATACAAATTTTAGGTTATTGTCCTGCAGAACACTCTTGAGTCCACTTAAGCTGATCATTTGCAAGGGGCAGGAATTCAATACCTCTCAAGAAACATCTGTGTATTGCCCAAAAGAGGACTGTAAAAAATATATTAATAGGTTTACTTCCTGGTTTAGAAAACATTGTAGAATATTCTCAATGGCATCCTCAAATCCTTGATATATGTGCATAGAGTTGGTATTTTTATGATTTTTATTTTTATTGAACTCAAAACATTAGAACCATCCATGCAGTAACCTTAATCTGAAAGAGAAACACTTTGAAATAGGGTGCCTTCAGATATCAGTCTTAAAAATGTGACATCAGAGTGAGTTTGTAATTATATGGAATGTTGCAAAGTAAAGCTGAATGTACTATGAAGCAGGAAAATAAAATAGAGAAAATCCTTGGGAGAGGAAACATATATGTGCACTGAAAAGTCCTAAAATAATAATCTTTCATGGCTCATGGCTCACAGTTCTGTATCTGACAATTAGATGTTTTTCTGAAGATTCTAGCTCATGAGTTCATGAAGGACTTCAAACAACAGTATTTGCCTGTTACTGCTTGAAAATTAGGAAGAGGAAGAAGGTAGTGAGGGGAATATAAAGATTTAAGCTATACCTGGGAATTACTAATAGATGGACTCTTTTGTTTTACCTGCTTTTGTTCTACTTTCAAGTGTATTATCTTTTTATCTTTATAGATAAAAAAAAATAAAAAATAGATGGTGCCCTTTCTCAGGGCACATCATTTTACAAGTCCCACCAGCTTCAGAACACACCACCAAACCAGAACTATGTGGTATTTTTTGGCATAGCTTTTCTGTCAGAACTAGCTACAAAACTATCAGTGAGCTCATTAGTATTCACCCTGCATCTGTATGAAATATTTTTCTCTAGTAATGATGGGCAATTAGTCTTGCATTATCAAGCTAATACCAGACATATCATTGTGAATACAAGAACAATATTTCTGTGAATGTATTCTAGCATAGGCTTTTCTAAAATAACAATCAGTTGTATATAATGTTGAAGGATAAATAGTTTCTGAAACGTGCAAGCTAGTTGAGGTATTCCTAAAAGCACAGGACCACACAATCTTCAGACACCTCTAGTCTAAATTCCTGCTTAAAGCTGGGTCAGCTATGGGGTTTGACCAGGCTAGTCAGGTTTTGAATCTCAAAACTCCGTAGCTACAGAGACTGTACAATCTCTGGGATGCTTACTCTCCACTAGTTAGCTTTTCTTATGGTAAAAATGTCTTTCCTTATATCAAGCCCTGCTAACCAATGTTTACTTTGTTTTCTGTCACAGCCTTGATGTCTTTTTCCGCATTCAGCCAGTCATGCCCCAACTGGTATCAGTTACTCTTTGTTCCCAGGCAAAGGACTTTTACATTTGTCATTACTGAATTTCCAGAAATTCCTGCTTCCCCACTCCTCCAGCCTGGCTAGGTCCTTTTGGATGGCAGCTCTGTCATTGAGCAGAGCCTGTTCCTTCAGATTTGGCAGCTTAAAAAGAGGGGAACTCTGCTGTTTCTTTGAAGCTATTGAGGAAGAGCTTAACAGGACAGGTCTCAGGACAAAGCCTTTTATTTTTTGATTTCTTACCAAGCTTCAGACAGAATATAGCTGATTAATCATGAACCTCTGCAGGTGATTCTGTTCCTTCATTTAGTAGTTCACCCTTCTAGACTTTAACATCCTAACTCAGGTACAAGAAGGAGGAGGGGGTTATTCCTGCCTTGAAGATCTTGCTCAGAGAAGTGAGCTTTTAGAGACATCAGGGCAGATCAGAGAAGAGTCACAGCAGAGAAGTGGTCAGCCTGAGGAACTGCTGACAACAGATATATTAGCCACGAGGCAAGGAATTTTCTGAGCATAACAGAAGACTGGGAATGAACTGAAGGGTGTCTGAAAGTGTTCTAATGTGTACAGGTGAAATATGGCTCAGAGAATTAGTTAAATTCTTTTAGGTGTGAAGCTGTATAACTTTCATTTTTATTATGAAGTAACAAGAATGTGTAAAAGTCACCAATGCAGATTTTAATTTTTAGATGGATAAGAATTTAGTTTCAAAGAAGTGGAATATAAACAATTAGATTCAAATTGATTGCTGTGATTTATACGCCTAATTAAAGGTTTATGAATATTAATTAGTAAGTTAGACAAGTTGCTATTTTTTACTAAAAATCAGGCATTTTTGGGCCAATATAAAAGAACCCAAATTTGTAGTCTGTATGCCAACCCAGCTGTTCTTGTAGTTTTTAAGAACATGAAAGAGGTAACTACAGTTCTTTGGAAATAAAGGCCAGTTTTTGATTTTCATTAAACAGATCACAAAATGTAGTACATGAGCCATTTATTCCCAACCAAATTAAAGCACAAAATTAGTCATTAAATACTCTTGACCTATATGGCTTTGTTTAACAAATTATTTGAGTGTCAAGAAAGTTTATGTTACATTTTTTATTTTGACAATGCATCATATGAAGTGGTTATTATCAAAGTCAATGACTTACCTCAGCATATTTGGCAGTAAATCCCTGTGTTTACAGAGCTTCTTTTCTGGCTGCCTAACAGAAGGCACAAAGGTATGTGTACCTTTTTTGAAATTGTTACTGAGGAGAACCAGAGAAACAGGACCTTTCCTCTGAAGATGATGATAATGCTTCTTTCATCTGAATGACAATTTGGTGCTGGTTTTAAACAGGGGTTTTTATTGTTATCAGAAAACACCTTAGTGGCATCAGGGTTATATAAGAGGATACACAGTGTGAAGAAAGTGTACAGTTTCTAGCCAAATTGAAGGGTTTGCCACTTAATGTCGTATAGGGGCAGTGTTTGTCCCCCTCTAATCTTCATCTATTTCTTCCATTACTGCCATCTTCATGAGCTTTGGATCATCCCCATGCTATTATTACTGCAGATGGAAACACATCTGCAGTATGTGGGATAAAGGTCATAAACCCAAAACAGCTTCACAGAGTTCAGTAATAGTTCATATTTACACTATTGGAAATGGAATAATGTCTTGAGTTTCTTGCTGTCAACAACATAACAATCATGATGATAAAATACATATCTGCAAAAGCTTCTAAATATCCAGCTCTACAGAAGTGGTAGAAGTGGCTGACTCTACCAAGAGTAATGAATATCCACAACAGAGCCAAAGGGCTAAGAAGGAATATACAGGGTTGGCGTACCAAGCAAACACCTGCATTCTGAAGCAAGGGTTTTTTAAAGAAGTAAGCAGTGGAGCCTGACATCATTCTGTGTAATCAGAGCAAGAATCTATATTTTACGAGTTTGGTTATGGCAAGTGCCATATTCAGTTTGCAGTAATCAGACTTTACTGAAAGGGCATATAACATGCTAAACATGGAATAGAAAAAGTAATGTTTTCTTGCTTATTATAGTCTACTCTGGGGACCAGAATATAGATATAGGTACAACACTGAGTGCTCTTCAATAGTGCTTACAGACATAACAGTGTAGTTTCTACCTAGCAAGGGAGTCTGATATAGGTTTATATTAAACCCAGAAAAAGAGAGTTTTTCTTAAGCAACTGGCAGAGTTGTAGCCAAGCTTACCTGACACCCAGCTGGCAAAAGAAGAGATATATTACCAAACAAGTTGTTGAATGTACTTGTGGCCACCATTGGGGAAGATAACCATCAAAGAGAAAAATCCAGGCTTATTCTGCCTTTCAAACTGTACAATGTTGAGATGGACGGAATTGTAAGGTCATGAAACAAATTTTCTTACCACAAAAATGTGCAAAGTAAACTAATCAATTTCAGGAAAGAAGGTTTAGTAAACTCACAGATTTGCTGGAGTGCATATCCTGAGAGGTTAGTCTGAGAAAAAAAGATATTTAAAAAATCTGGCAGCTCTTAAAAAAAAAGACTTAAAAGCTTAAAAGGCTCGAGTGCAAGCTATTCCCTTGAAGAGGAAAGACAGAAAATATCGTAAGGGACATACTTGTCTAAATGAAGAACATTCATAGATTTAAAATGAAATGAGCAAAAAGGAAGTGGAAACTAGGCCAGACTAATGAAAATGAACATGAAAGTATAGCATGAACATATAGGGACATAATGAGAACCATAGGGAGGGCAAAAAAGAAAAAGGAGCAGCAATTAGCAAAGGACAAAGAGAATGTCAGGTACAAGACAAGAGAAAAAACAAAGGAAAATGTCAGTCCGCTGCTGCTGCTGCTAACCACAACTAATGACAGAAAGGCTAATACCTTTACTGCTCTTCTGCACCAATTTTCAAATCATAGCTCTACTGCAACTAGGAGCTACAATAACTGCTAGTGGCAGACATAAGAAAATAAGGAGGTGAGTGACAAGTTATATGGATTTGTCATGAATGGATTGTGTCAACCAAAACATAATTTCTCTCTAGTAGAGAGCAGCAGGCCTTGTGAATAGAAAAGATAAAGTAGATTTACTTTTACAGATAGATCCTGACCTGAGCAAGGCTGTGAAAGGCATTCTCATAAGCAGCCTTGGGAGACATAATCTAGATGAAAATAATATGGACTAGAGACAATATCAATGTTTTGCTGTCAAGCAAAGGCTGTGTCAAGCAGGGCTTTCCAGGGTTCTGTCCTAGGTCTAACATGATTCAGTATTTTCATATGCTTCTTAAATTTGCTGTTCAGTGGGGACAAATAAAGAATACTAAAATCATGCAAAGATACACTGCTGCACAAACACAGGTCACAGTTTTGATACAAAAAGAATAAATAACTATCCTATACTATGAATTGAAAACAGAATTGCAAAGTCATTCTGTTGTGCAAGAAAAAAAATTACACTTACATGAATAAAATGGGATATAAAACCCATTAAACAGCCTGATCCTCTACTAGGTACCAGCAACACATCATTTGAAGTGATGCAATGTTTTGGTCACTGTATTTCTAGAAAGACAGGATGTAGCATAATAGTTTTCAGACAGAAAACAGAATTCAGTAAATAAGGAAGCTATCCTTTCCCTGTGTCCATATGAAACAGCACACACACACAAAAAACCAAAAAGAAGCAGCATGGAAAACTGCATGGAGAGATTTTCCAGTGACAAAAAATTGAAGCTGAATTTAACTGGTCAGCTACAGCTGCAGCACAAAGTGAGTTATCTTCATCACTAGTGCTCATGTAAATATTGGTTACCATGTGTGCCCTTGTGTGTCTGTAAATATATATACATACATACATACATAAATGTTTTGTAGATAGATAGATAGATAGATAGATAGATAGATAGATAGATAGATAGATAGATAGATATTCCTGCCTAGAAACAAGGATAAGGATTAAAAATTTAAAGAAAAATGATTAAAAGTGAAAACATACAAACTATCTTAAGTCATTAAAAAGTATTTCGTTATTATCAAGAATCTCATGCATTTTTTTTTTATTTTGCTTGGATAGCAACCATATTCATTCAGAGGTAAAATGTTTAGCTTATGTAATGAAAGTTTGTCAAAATCATGGACATTTAGATTATATAACACTGGAGATTTCTAAACTCATTTTTAACAAAACCAGTAACTAAATACATGTAGATATATTTCTGTTTTTTTCATAAAAGAGCTGCTTTTCTGAGGGCTCCATGAATACATGTGATTATCCAAATTATAATGAAAAGTATTTAATTTATTCAAAAAATCTAGTGAGCTATATGTACAGACAATATATACTATAAAAACCCCGACAAATAAAAACAGGAAGTTAAGT
Organism: Sitta carolinensis; assembly: GCA_032173965.1. Taxonomy (NCBI): domain Eukaryota; kingdom Metazoa; phylum Chordata; class Aves; order Passeriformes; family Sittidae; genus Sitta; species Sitta carolinensis. The sequence continues at coordinate 20,966,270 of JAVUNC010000004.1, read as the reverse complement.
GAATAAAAAGGGCAAAGTTATCAACATATTTTAAACCACACTAAACTAATTTGCAAGAAAAAATTAGTTCTTGCCTTTTATATCAACCAGAAGACATAAAAATTAGCAAAAAGACAGGGAGAAATATGGATACATTGACAAAAGCTGAGCCGCAAATGAAATAGCCATTGAGGGCAGAATGCTGAAAATTAACATCAAACACTTTGGTCAGAATCCTGTTATCTTATAATTATAGTCAAATATTGCAGAGATGTATTGTTAACCTATAGAGACAAGAAATTCTGCAGATTTTGTATGATGACATTTTAACCTCTTTGATTCTCTTTACAAAATATTTTTATCAGGCAATATTAATTCTAAATATGTCATAGAAAAAGAAGCTTAATGAATATTCATGGCATGCAGTTTGTATTAGGGCAAATGTCCAAAGCAGAATTGTTCTTTTCTGCCATTTTAAATGTTCTATAAGCTTGAAAAACATCCAGTCATAGAATAAAAACAGTCTTGTGTCTTAGAATTCGTAATAAATTTTGGATGCAAAATATGCAAAAAGGTTTTTGAAAATTGTTCCCAAGTACTCTGTATGCTGAAAGAGATTTGTATTTCTGTAATTATTCAAGTTACCACTGAGTAATTTAGAGTCCTGAAATTGTCCATGAAAACAACTGGACTCAAACACACAGCCATTTTGCAAATATGCAGCTGAAAACGTTGAAAAAGAACAAGAGAGCATATCCTGGTGTCAATTACAGATGGGGATAATTTGAATATGGTTCATCTAAATTCAATCAAAATTTGATTCTGACAAAATAAATAAAGAGAAAAGAAAAGCATAACTAATGCAAAAGCATTTAGTAGATAAGTGTTGGGGTTTTTTATATCCTTCATAATACATAAATTGCATTTGATTAAGCACAATTAATATGTTCTGTTGAAAAGGGTATTTGAAAGAAAGAACATATTTAAGTCTAGCTGTAGTCCAATTGTTCCTGTAAGGAAAGAGACAAAACAAGCAAATAACACAGAAGGGAGGATTCTGAGAAGTGATGAACCTTAAATACCTAGAGTCACACTAAGTCCCAGAACAACAAAAGCATTTTTTTGGCACTGATGTGCCTTTAAGAGCAGTATATCCTTCCTGAAGCACTGTCAGTGCTTACACAGGCTAAGTTCACAAGCTAAACTGTCATTACAGGGAACAGTATCTTCCAAAACCAACCTATGACTGATGCAGGAAACAAATGAAAGAAATAAAAACTATTAAACACCAATATATCAGTTTTATCAACAAGTAGAAAAGTCAATAATAGACATTGCTAGACTAAAACATCATAAAATATTGCTGCAAAATCAACATACAATATAAAAATTATGGCCATAATTACAAATCAGAAAAAGTGACAACTTAATTAGCCATATAAAATCGATAAATCAAGAGATTTTTTTTCTGTCTTGTTTCTAAGCAGTAAGCCCAAGATTTATTTTACATTTTTTACATTCTTTTGTTTATCATGACGGATGACATAATAGGAGAATTCAGAATTGCTTGATCTCAGAATCTACTTTAGAAAATTATGTCAATGTACATTCTTTTCCAAATATTTATACTGTTGCAACATGAACAAAATCCATGACATAATAGGAATCTACTTAAGTGGCAATTGATTTAACAAGGAAACAAGGTAGTTCTCTGAAATATTTTTTTTTTAGTTTGCTAGAACTTGAAATTTTATTTCCTTTCATGGAAATACACAGAACTGACGTTCTCTTTTAGAATGTTAAATTAATTTTTAATTAGTACTGTGTAGAAAATAGTGCAAATATATGGAATTCTCCTTATTTAAGAATTAATAATTTCTCAGAAGACTTATATGATTCATATAATATTAGGATGAGTTATTACTCACAAATTCCTTTATATATTCATTGAAGTTATGACTATCATAAAGCATATACACAAAATGGGTGGTACGCTCAGCCACCCACCTAATGCTAACATTATGTGTTTTGCCTATGAGACACATAGTGAGAAATAATATGGTTTTCTATATCAGTGTACATATGGATATGCCAATATTTATCCCACAAATATGTACCTTGATTTTTGCTGATCAATGTATAGCAACCAGGACTAAAGAGAATATCCGAAAGCATTTAATAAAATTGTAGAAATGTCAAGGTTGGAAGAGACCTTTAAGATCATCCAGTCCAACCCAGTGACACCACTGTAACCCAAAACCACTAAAGCATAACTTATCATCAGATCCAGACACCTCTTAAGCAGCTCTAGAGATGGTGACTCCATTGCCTCCTGGGCATCCTGTCCCAGTGCCTGAACACCCCAACAGTGATTTTTTTTCTAATATCTAGTCTGAATCTTTGTCTCAGCTTAAGGCAATTCCTTTGGTCTTCTCACTGCACCCACATAGAAGAGACTGACTCACACCTGGCTACAACCTCCTTTCAGGTAGTTGTAGAGAGCAATGAAGTTCCCCCTGAGTCTCCTTTTCTCAAGACTAAACAAACTCAACTCCCTCAGCCACTACATATCAGACACATTCTCTAGTCCTTTCATGAGCTTCATTGCCCTAAACTGGACACACCCCAACACCTCAGTGTCTTTTTTAAAGTGAGGGGCTCAGACCCCAAGTCTGTAGCACTGCATGGAGTTTGCTGTGATCCAAGTGCAAGAGCTTTCACCTTATAGACCCCCCCTGCAGTTGCCTTCAGCCCATTGACTGAGTTTGTCCAGGTTTCTCTACAGACCCTTCCCACTCTCAAAAATATCAACACTCCCTGAAAGCTCAGTGTTGTCTGCAAATTTACTGAGGGTGCACTCAAGTCCCATGTCCAGATCATCAATAAAGATATCAAGCAGGACTGGGCCTAAAACTGAGCCCTGTGAATCACTGGTAGCAACTGGCCACCAGCTGGATTTGCTCCATTCACCACAACCCTCTGGGCCTGGCCATCCATCCAGGTTTTACCCATAGAAGAGTCCACCTATCCAAGCCACCAGCAGTGAGTTTCTCCAGGAGAATACTGTAAGGGACTGTGTCAAATATTTTTCTGCAGTCCATATAGACAGCATCCACATCCCTCCCCTCACCCACCAAGCAGTTTACCTTGTACAAAGAGATCAGGTTGGAAAGGAAGGCCCTACCTTACTTAAATCAATGCTGGCTGGGTTTGATGACCTGGTTGTCCTTCATGTAATGGGTAGTGGCACTCAGGATGATCTGCTCCATAATCTTGCCTGGAACCAAGGTCAGTCTGACAGGACTGTAGTTCTCAGGATCATCCTTCCTATCCTTTTTGTAGATGGGCATTCTTTTTGGCATTTTCCAGTCTTCTGAAACTTCTACAGATACTGAGGACTGCTGATAAATGACATAGATAGTACTTTCAGGGCCTCATAGGCTAGAACCTGAAAGTAATTTCAACAATAAAAACAAGGGATATTCTGTTGCTTTGTAGTTAAAGTCCAGATACAAAAATACCATATTTACTTTTTTGCAAATCAAAAAGCTATCTGTTATGTCTTTCAAAAAGTCCATGATTTTTACAATAGGTTTCTTAAACAATTGTTTTAACTAGAAAACTTTTCATTGCCTGACATCTGAAGACAGGAAATTGATTTACAATCACAATCTTTAACAAATGTCATTATGCTATCCTATAATGTGTACTCCTTTCTGTAAAATTTTCGAGTTTGAATTTCATCAATCAGAAATACTTTGAGAAGTGTATTTTAAAATATTTTTAAATTTAGTCTTAGTTCTACTTCATGTGTCCCAGTGCCAGCAGCAGGAGGAGACCTTTCAGGTTTCTGCAAAACTTGAAAGTTCTTTACTGCCATAGCTGAAGTCTGTGTGGGAAAACAAATAATTTAACTAAACCGAGCCAATTTCTTTCTAATTTGACCTTCAGGCTTCTTTTTAACACTATTCATTGTAGTAAGGGGACACTGATCCACTGTTATGACAGATGCAAACTTTAGTCCAGCAAGATTTTCAGTGCATATATTAGAATCCTGCTGAATTCAGGCAAGCACACAAGAAATATTCACTAACTTGAGACTTCCATTTGCATGTTCATTTCACTGTAGCTTTCAGCAGACCTGTGCAGATCAGACACTCTATTTCACAGACTTTCTACAACATATTTATAGTTGCAGTGAGACAATTCAAATTAAATATCTTTCATTTCAATAACATAGATGGAGAAGAAAAAAAAGAAAATACTACTTTTATTACTCCATATTATTTAGTTTAGCCAAAGCAGCAATATTGCCACTACATCAGTGATTCTTATACTTTTTAACCTTCAAACTCTTTAACTTTGGCTGCCACCACTGCTGCTAAAAGACAAGGATAAAGGAACAATATGCTAGCTGTATAAAATTCAAACAGATGCAAGAATAGCAATGCTTCATTAACGTCTCCCATCACAAATATTAGAAATTAATAAGCAGTAATGGCAATACACTGAAAAAGCTGACTGTATTGTGTTTCCTTGTAGCAAACTATTATGCAATATTCATAAAGCAATGTAGTATGACATGAAAGCTAGAATATGAAGCATTGATTTTGTATTTCAGCCTGAAGACATCAGTCAAAAATCTACATAATCAAGCAGAGATAATATTTAGAAGACTTAGTTGTACATAATTATGGTCACCTCGGACCAGTGACTCTGCACTGGGCTTGCCTATCCTGATACTTCAATCTATTAAAAACACCTAGTCTGATATTAGGAAATGGAAATACTGTAAGATTCTAATGCCTTTGAAATCTCTACAATCCATGTCAAAAGCAATAATATTAAAGAAATCATAGGTCAGATTTAGATTTCAAACTAAGTAATTATTAAAAAAATTCTAATACAGCAAACAAGATTACACGTTGTGGGGTGAATACCAAGGTTCAAGTCTTTGCCCTTATCATTCACACTGCTTCAGTAATGGCAAGGGGCAACACCTGTCTCAAATACACAAAAGTGGGAGCTCTTTGTCAACCAGTGTAAATAGTTTAGCAGTTCCCTGCTTGACAGTCCTACATGTTACTCACCTAAGAGAAGGTGCTTTTCTTTTTGAGTCAGTGCTTGAAAGCATTCACTCCATATTAAAATCCATTTTACAGGATGTTGTCCCTGAAAATAAGCCTTCTGATTTGTTTTAGTATAGTGAAGTCAGTTCTCATGAATTGTAAGATAAACAAGAATCATGTTTGCATTCCTTTGTAAAAGATATCACCTGATGGACTTCTCAAGTGACCAGTGAAGATGGAGAGGTGGTAACTTCTCTGTCCGATCTCTGATCACTGTCCAGAAACTTATATATACGAAGTCAACAATAAACAAGAATCTTCTTCCTTTCTTCTTCTCTACCTGAACACCTGTTGTGTGTGTTACTGTGTGTTTCTATCTACGTCACAGTAACAACAGGACTTCTCAGAATGTGGGTTTTGTTTCATAATATTTTAGAGCTCACAGAAACAGTGTTAGAGGAAACCCTGTGCGTAGTGTTGAGATAGAGATTTTTCAAGCTCAGAAAACACTGTAAGAAAGCACCAGTCTAAGCAAAAGCAAAATTGCCCTCAATATTACTATTGATAGCCCGAGATAGCTGTTAAGCAGTCATAATAAAGGCTTTACCATGGCACAAAAAGGAAGACAGTAAGACTAGATTTTTCCTACCAGAGCCGAAAGAAGTTTTTGTCCTGAAAAACCTGGCAACCCAATAAGAACAACTGTGAAGACAGGAGCATCATGGGAAAAGAGAATTTGCAATGAGAGTGACATTATGAGAAAAATGAATGGAAACAACCTTTCAGACTAATTTTTCTCATCTCCATGAATGACTTAAAATCTCCTCACAAAAGTTTCCTGCCCCCTTCCCCATTCCACTCACGGCCTCCATGCCTTTCCACCTTACATGGGACAGTGAAACATCCATCTTTGGCCACTTTGGACTATTATCATGGTGTGGGCTGCAATCCCAGGTCCTGTCTGGCTGGGCTAAGAGTGACTAAATAAGTTGGGAGGGTCTGATGTAGTAGCCCAAGATAGATTTTAATGCATCAGACTGACCATGTGGTCAGAAGGCAGCATATAAAGACCACATATCCCGAGAGCTGCATCCATTGACCACATGGTCTGAGGGCAGCTTCCAAAAGACCCTGGGGCATGGCTAACCTAACAATACATAGGATACCTGAGAACAGGTATCCAATCCCTCACTCAGGACAGGGACTTGACCATATATGTCCAAAGGTCTTGAACCAACAGAGAGGTAGAACCAAAAACATGAACTATCCCTTAGCAGCTTCCCATGGCCTCAGGTTAATTCTGTCCAAGTAAGGAGACCAGGCCAAGCCACGATTTATCCCATCTGATTTGGTTCCCACAGACTATCCTCTAGCAAAAACTTGAAACCCTGTACTGATTCCTCATAGCCTTAGGAGTGAGCTGGATCCAGTTTCCTTCTTGAGACTGAGACACCTCTTATGAAAAAATCTTGCTGTTAGTGTGAACACATTTGAAAAGCAGCAGGTTTGTCTTTAGAAAGTGAGTCTGAACTTGCAGGATATTAATTTTTAGTAGTTTCCCATGTGTTTTTTACCCAATTTCATGTTATCGCACAGAAACTTTTTCATTTTCATCCTGAGTGGGAAACCTTGTGGGGCGTGACTCAGGCTATTTCAGTCATGCACTTTAGCATGAGATAAACTGCCTCCTCAAGGTGTCTGTTGCTCTTTATTGACAGTAATGTGAGTCCCAGGGGTAATAACTGTAGATGAGATGTACTCTCACTGTAGTTTAGTTAAATGAATCCTACCTGAAATGCACCCACACCTTTTTCATCATGAATATAACTTAGTTTAATGCCCATACCCAAGGACAACAACAGCCAATGCTCATTTAATTCTCATACTGTATTTAGTATGCCACTCATTCAATAGGGGCCTTTTTTTGCTTGCTACAGGTAGATAAGTGAAATTACAGGTTCTTAATTAAATTATGTCATCTCCAAGGGCACTTGGTCCTTTCATCCAAGGCAGTTCAAAACAGTTCACAGCTCAGTTTTCTGGAAGACCAAGTATAAAGCAATCTCTGTAGCAGTGAGGTTAAATGTCTATCTGTTTATTCTAGGTAAAAATTTACCTGTGAAGGATCTCTTAAAGCCAGATCTCAGTGAACATCAGCACTGAATTCCATCATTGTCATGAGCTGATCCTTTTCCACCTACTTGCTACTCATTGTTGCTCCTCCTGAAGCTGTCAAGATACGCAGAGGGTGAGATATTGCAGTTCAGCTCAGCAGAATTTATAATGCACATTGTATCACCCATTTTGCTGCTCCTTGACAGGTGACAGAGACGTGCAACCCAGTAAAGGGAATTTAAACTCTATTTTCCATATGTTTCTCATTTGCACTTCACTGATGGAACTCCAAATCAACTTGATGGTTGTCATTATCGTTTGTAGCATTCTTAATTAAAAGTATAAAGCAGATTTTAATTCATACTATGTTTTCATTGTTGGGAGTGAATGTTCTTTCCAGATGATTACTGCATTGAAAAAACCCAAACCTCTATGCATAACTTTAAAGAATTAAGAATATCAAAATACAGAAGAATTGGTAACGTGTCACTCCTAATATGTGGAAGTGCTTAAGTTCAATCCAGGCACCTTTTTAAGGTATTTGATTGTCACTTGGGACATCTGCATTGTGCCCTATAAATTCCAGAATGTCCTGTAGATGAAAATCTGGGGAGGGCATCTTACTTTGCCTCCAACATGGACAGATAAAAGCTTGAGTCATTCTGAAGCCATGTGTGTCCTCCAGTAAATTTGGTACTACATTATTACTACATAAAGGACACAATCTGTCACCTGATGGGGCATGGGCTTGTTTGGGCTGGTCCTGGCATATATTTTGTCTTGGTTTAGCTTTCAAAAGACACATGCAGCCACACACAGTTTATGTTTCAGTGTGAGTACAAATTAGGCAACAATAAACTTTTTAGATCCTCTCTGTGTCTTAAACTACATTTTCAGAATGCAGCACCATAGAAAACTTGGCCATTTGCCTTTGACTCATGCACCCTGTACACCCTAAAAAAAAAAAAAAAGGGGGGGGGACTATAAGCTTCTGTAAATCTGTAAATGTAAATACATTGAATATTACAAACTAAACATTAATGGTATACTATAAATCTTCCTGTTATTCATAAATTCACACATGCCTATATAATAGATAACATGGAAAACATATTTCAACTCTGGGTCTGTATCCAAGTTGCAATTTAGGGTCTGGACTGGATGGGTAGACAAGTAGGTTGTTAAAAGACTGGATTATCAGATTGAAGGTCCAGATGGTCATTGTTAAAAGATCTACATGACCTTATGGCTGGTATCAAGCAAAGTACTGCAAGGGTATGCCCTGGAACCTATCATGTTTTTCATCTTCCTCAGTACACTCTTCCAGTACTTAAAGGAAACTTATAAAAAAGATGGAGAGTGAATCTTTACATGGGTAGGTATTTATAGAATAAGGGAGAAGAATATTAAACTAAAAGAAGAAAGATTTATATTAACCGTAAAGAGGAAATTCTTTACTCAGAGAATGACAAAGCACTGAACATGTTTCCCAGAGAAGCTGTAATGTCCTGTCCCTGGAAGCCTAGTCCCTGGAAAGGACTTTAAAAGTCATTTAGTTCCAAACCCCCTGCCACGAGCAAGGATGCCACTCACTAGACCAGGTTGCTCACAGACCCATCCAATCTGGTCTTAAACACTTCCAGGGATGGGGCATACACAGTTTCTCTGGGAAACCTATTCCAGTGCCTCGCCACCTTTAAAATAAAGAATTTCTTCTCAATATCTAATCTATATCTACCCTCTATCAGTTTGAAGCCATTCCTTCTATCATTATATGTTCTTATTGAAAGCTCCTCTCAGCTTCCCTGCAGCACTCTTTAGGTACTGGAAGGTTGCTCAAGGTCTCCCCAGACCCTTCTCTTCAAACTGAACAACGCCAACTCTCTTCATAACAGAGGTGCTCCAGCCTCATGATCATCTTTGTCATTCCCTCTTTGAATTCACTCCAGTGTGTCCATTTCCTTCTTCTGTTGGGGATCCCAGAGTTGGACAAAACAGTCCAGATGGGGCTCATGAGAGTGTAGTAGACCTTCTGGCCACAGTACTTTTGATGAAGTTCAGAATACAGTTGGCTTTCTGTGCTATAAGCACACACTGCTGGCTCATGTTGACCTCCTCATTCAACAAAACCCCCAAATCCTCCTCCTCAGGGCTGCTCTCAATCCATTCTTCCTCCAGCCTGTACCTCTGTTTGGAATTGTACCAAGACAAGGTTCAGGACCTTACACAGTCTATCACAGATAGCTGGGTCTGATAGGTATTTTATTTCTAGGGGTTTTTTAATATTTCTTAAAAACTTCCCAGAATTGATGTTTCTGCCATTTCTTTTAGGACTCTTCCCAGTCTTCTACTGCTTTATGAAACAATTTTGCTCAGTGATAGATTACTAAGAGTTAATCTAAACCTGTCATTTGAAACCCACTTTTTTCATATCAGAAAATGCATCATATCAGAAAGGATCTTTCTTCATTCACCTTCCAATACCCTTTAGAATACAGCATGCAAAGGGAAGTTTAGACAAAATCATAAGTACCTTATGTAATCATAATATTTTCATCTTAATTTGGGAAGTCTAATAAAGAGAATGTTTTCCATGCCATGAATCACACTTGATTACGTTGATTGCACAGTTGCTGTATTAGCATTATTGTTCTGACAGAGAACATTGAAAGTTTGTAACATGAAATGAACTATTCAGTTGTGTCAACAAAAAAGTTATTTGATGATTGAAGAGCATAGAGACAACACTGAAACTGGAAAATTCCACTTTTTAAATTTAACTGTGATGAAGAAAAGATTTCACACCTTCATTACGCACAAAAAAGCATAGTGTGTCCCTGTGAAATAACACCTTTCTGGTTATGGACTTTCATGCAGATCATGAAAAATTAATTTTTCAACCATTCCCTTTAAAATTAATTAGGAAACTTTGGGAAGGCCAAATATTTCCATTTAAATAATAGGATTCTTACAGCGTGTTCTTTCTCACTGTCATGGTTTAGGAATGGTATTCCTCAGTTTAGTGCTCCCACTGAAATCGCATGAGTGAACAACTTTCCTGGGTGCCTGGCATTGGGCCAGAATCAAGCCAGGACACCTGTCTACTACAAAAATTAACTCTGTCCTGGCCAGAACCAGGACATTCACTAGTTATTTCAATAATAATTTACATTCCATTCACTTTGTCTACATAATTATCTTATTCATAGACTTATAGCTGAGTAAATCCTGTAAACAAACTATGCAGCTAGCAGCAAACAAATGTAATGCTCATACAAAGTAAAGAAAATATCATCTCATCACTTCAGTAAATCTTATGTGAATAGTCAAATAACAGAGCTAATTAAACCACAAGTAGTGTCCTAGATCTGAAAACAAGTTTTTTCTAAAGCTTTTGTCATGCCTTGTTATGGGAAATGCATATAACTTAAACTAATACAATGCAATTCAAAGGTATGGCTATTATATGGGGCCATTGCAATGCAGTTTACATTGTTTGGGTGTCTTAGCTCTATATCACCATATCTTTTTATATTTTGATGTCTTTGTGTAATCATAAAATCACTTTTCCTGAATTTGTATCTTATGATATTGTCATGCTTAAATAGTGATGCAGTTATTCACTTCTATTTTTCCAGCGCTTTCTATGTTAGTTTTTTTAAGACGCACACACTGTATTTGTATTCTTGTCAGCAGACGTGAAGAGAGAATAGAAAAGGGACATAAGCAGAGTCAAATCAAATAATTTTATGAAAAAAATTTTGATGTAATCTTTCCAGTGTTACTCCAGCTCCACTTCGGTGTTTGATTAGCAGTGATGACAATAGCTTTATTCTGAGCTGCCCCTTTACTAATTTAAGATGACATTTCTAATATCATACTTTCTGTGGCCACATTATTATTAGACGAAAGGCTGTCTGAACTGGGTCCTCAGATGAAAAACACTACCAGTGATTATTTTCTAAATTGCAGTATGAAAGATACATTTAGCGTCATAAGGTAAAGAGGCACAAATGCCAGCATTGAAGGCATGTCTAGCAGCAGAGCTTGCTGGCTTACTGATTTAATAGGATGTGACACTAAGGTTTGCAGTAGCAAGATGCTGCAGTTTTAAATGAATGTTTTGTAATTCTCCTTAAGCAGGTAACACATTTTTCCCCACATCCTGCTATCACTCAGGGATGGAAGCAGGATACATGACCTATTGTGTAGTGTAAATTATTTTGGGCTATAGTTTTGATACTGAGGAACATTTTAATAGACTCAACAGTTTCAGTTATATTTTGTATTCCCTTTCCTTCTGTGTGTTAAAAATCATATATTTTTGCATATATCTGTTGATAAGAAGGAAGGGAATTGAATATCTGTGCATTTAAGTAATAAAAAGTTTTGAGGCTGCATTTACAATTCATTTCAGGCAAGGAAGGCAGGAGACTGGAATGACTGAGTAAGGAACTGTTGGTCAAACCAAAGGGCAAGAAGCATAGGCAGTGCAAACTAGGACAGGAAACCTGGAAAGAGTAAAGAGAAGTACAATTGTGTAGGGAAGTGGTAAGAAAGGCCAATGGAAAACTGGAACTGAACCTGGCAAGGGAAAGCAAAAAATAACAGAAAGGGCTTGTACATGTAGGTTAATCAGAAAAAGAACATCAAGGAAGGTATATGCTCTCTGATAAACAATGCTGGTGAACAGGTGAAAACAGATGAGAAGGCAGCTGAGGTACTTATAATTTTTTGCCTCAGTCTTCAATGGCACCCTCTCTTCCCCACACATGTCAAGTAGATGACAGAATGAAAGGAAGTGGGAGAACAAAGTCCCTCATTGAAAGCAAAAATCAGGTTCATGATCACCTAAGAAACCTGAATGTGCAAAAGTCTATAGGACCCAATACTGTGCATCCCACAGTCCTGAAGTAAGTTGCTGACAGATGCCAACTCTCCATGATATTTGAGAAGTCATGGCAGTCAGGGGAAGTCCCAGGTGACTGGATAAAGGGAAACATTGAACCCATCTTTGAAAAAGGTAGAAAGGAAAAACCTGGGAACTATGGACCTGTCAGACTCCCCTCTGTGCCTGCAAAGGTCATGTAACAGATCCTCCTAGAGGCTATGCTAAGGGACATAGAGGACAAGGAGGTGATTCGAGATGGCCAGAATGGCTTCACCAGGGCAAGTCTTCCTGACCAAGCCAATCAATTTTTATGCTGGAGCAATTCCATCAAGTGGTCAAGGGAAGGGTGACAGATATCATTTATCTGATCTTCTGTAAAGGCTTTGAAACCACAACGTCCTTCTCTCCAAACTGGAACATGAAGGATTAGATGGGTAAACCATTAAATGGATAAGGATTGGTTGAATGGTCTCAACCAGAGGTTAGTAGTTAATGGCTCAAACTCTCAATAGACATAAGTGTTATCAGACAAATGGTACCCTTTGAGGTCCTGCTCTGTCCTTAGGGACAAGAGTTATTTAATATCTTCGGTAATGACATTGACAAAGGGACCAAGTGTATTCTCATCAAATTTGCAGATGTCACCAGTTGAATGTTGTAGTCAACACACACTGAAGCACAGGATGCTATCCAGAGCAAGCTGGACACCATTGAGAGGGACCTGGACAAACTAGAGTAGTGGGCCAATGGAAATCTTATGAGGTTTAACAAGACTCAAGGTTTAGCAAGGTACTCCACCTGGGTCAGGACAATGCCATGTATCAGTCCAGGCTTAGGGATGAACAGACTGAGAGCAGCCCTGCTGAGAAGAACTTGTGCATGCTGGTGCATGAGAAGCTGGACATGAGTTGGCAATGTGCATGGTGGATTCTGCTTTTCTGCTCTTCTGAGACCCCACCTGGAGAGCTGCATCCAGCTCTGGGGTTCCACCTGCCCCCCAACTCAGGAAGGACATTGGCCTGTTGGAGTGAGTCCTGAGGAGGCCACGAAGTTTGTGGTGACTGGGAATGGGGCTGTGGTCAAGCCTCATCCGATAATAGGCTACAGCTGTGTAAGACAGGTGATCAGTGTTAAAGGTAAAGAGACCTGGAATGCTGAGGGGTATGAACCAATCACAGAAGGGTGGAGAGAGAGGTCACACAGGTGTAATGTGTGTAAGATGAATGGTATAAAGGTTGCAGGCAAGAACAACAAAGCAGAGGTGTTTGGTATGGTTTGTGAGGTCAGTTGTGTGTTCTCCTATGTTTGGTGACCACCTAGTGACAGAACACCCTTAATGAGGTGCTGGGTTTGGACCCGTATGGGGTCTGAGAGATTGGCAATGGTGACCCACTGGAACAGAGTGGGGGAAATGGCGTTGGTGTAGCTGAGAGTGGCTGGTGAAAGTCACAGGGAGGTCTGGGCCTGATTTTCTCCTATCAAACGCCTGGAGTTAGGTGGGCCACCATCTAGAAATAATGGAAAATAATTTACTGAAAGAGAAAGAGACCTTTTTAGTGACCACTTTGACAGTGACACAGGAGGACCAGTCTCTTTTTAATGTAAATATTGCTTTAAACTGAGGAACATATCTCACATGAAAAGTGCTAGTTACCTTTATGAACTGAAGGACCTGGGGAGGCTGGTTTTTAATCTTATCTGGCATAGCTGCACCCTTCACTGTGTCATCAGACTTCCTGTCTATTGGTAAAAGGATATTTAGTTGATAAATCTTAGATTTTATTTTTAAAGAGCATTTTCCACCTCTTTAAAGTTCTTTCCACCTTCCTGCTTCACTGGAGATATTAAGAATATAGTCACACTTTCAAACAGAAGAAAGTAAGATAGCAGTTAAAGCTAAAAATTTTCTCAAACAGGATTTTCCTTTTCAGATAAACTATTTTACCCCACTATACATCTTCTGCAAGTAACCAAATGTCAATTTTTCTTGCCTCAAACTCAGAAGTAACACCCACAGCTGCCACCAAGGAACACATGCACAAACACAGCAATGAAATTACTACCAAAAACTTTATTCACCTGAGGAGGTTTTCTTTACCATTGATGTCTGATAAGTGAGACTATCTTATAAATCACACTTGCTAAGGAGCTGAGAGCTGGAAGTTTCCAAGTATGTCATGCCAGAAAGCAGATGTCTGAGTTGTGACTCTGATTTGTGTCAAGTCAGACTACCCTGAGCATCTTCATGAGACTCTGAGATCTTGAATTTGCTTCCTCTAGGCAAAATCCCTCTGAAACCAAGTCGGGGGCTCTTCATTAGATATGCAAAAATCAATAGCCCACAGATCAATAATCTCAAGTACTTTTAAATTACTCAAAACTCAGTATCGTTTTTAAGGGGGAAAATTATTATATATGGAAGAAATTATTGAGGTCTCTAACTATCTTTATAGCTTAAACATGTGACCTTCATTTCAGGAATCAATGAGAATAAGGTTTTTCTTAATGCTCTGAAGTGTTGCTGCCTAACCCTGAAGACAAAACCTAGAAAATTATTTTTGTCAATAAAATGACCTAGGCTGTATCAGGAATACAGGTCAGACCTAAAAACTCTCAGAAGTCCAAAGCCTAAGTCTAAAATAATATTTTTAATATGATACCTAAACCACAAGGATGGAAGGGAAAATGTCATGTTGTGACAGGCTGTTCTTTCCCATACAGGAAATCTGTTATTTATCCTATCCATTTGACCTTAGAAAACACTTCTGCAGTTCTTCAACTGTTCTGAAGCAGGTGCTTTTGAAAATTACCTAAAAAAATAATCAATTATTACAAATAACATTATATATATTATATATAATAATTATAATATATAATATATTATAAATAAACATTTGAGAAGGTTCACAAATTAATCAAAATTTATTCTCCCCTTTAAAAGAGATTCCTATAGATTACTACTCATTTTACAGGGATATTTGTCTAATCCATTGCTGAATTTCTGTGCTTCCAGAACTTCTGGACAGGATGTTTTAGAGCTTCACTATCACTTTTATTTGGATCCTTTTTTTAATCTTAAACTAGAACATACATTTTCATTATCGGAATAAATCCTTTAGCTCCATTTTTTTTTTTTTTTATTGCAAAAATTTAAACAAAATAGGTTGTTTTCTTCTTTTCTATAGCAGTCTTTAACATACTCATAGGTTTGCTATCACATGTCCCTTTCCTGAAATAATACACCCCAGATGTTTCAATCTCTGCTTACATGTCAGGCTTTGTAGTGTTCCAGTTATTCTCATTTCTCTTCTGTCGATACTTTAGTAGTTCAGTCTCAAACTGGTCACAGCATTCCATTTTTGCCCATGCAGTTTTGAGTGGAAATTAATAGCAACTGGCAGCAAAAGCAGTAGGGAAGAATCCTATTCCAGAATAACCAATCTTTTTTGCCATTTACTAAGATATCTAAGTAGGCTGTGCAGCCCCCTTTGACATAATAGTGTGAATTTCATCCCATATTGAAGTGCTGATTTCACTATCCTAAAAACACCTAGATTTGAAAGTCTCATAAGGCATTGGGAAATGCTAAGCTAACAGCCCACTGGATAATGTCATGCTCTATATTTAACAAGATAAGCCACTTTCTATTTCCCCAAGTAGAGCAGAACTTCACATTAATGTGAGGATAAAGCATTCATTTAACTGTGATAGTCTCAGCAGTTTTCAAATTTGGGGATTTTTTTTAGAAAATAAGTTTCCAAAAGAAAATAAAAACAGAATTTCAGACAAAAGATTGGTCTCTTAGGCTGCATCAGTAATTAATTAATTTCTATCAGAAGTACTATAACAAAGAAAATCTATAAAGCCCTTCCAGAAATACAGACTATGAGTTTGAAGTTCCTCTGGTTTTATTTTGTTATTCCTGATAGACACTCTATTCCTGTGATCTGTAATGTATATTAAATTAAAATAACTGGTCTATAAATTCACAATAGTGAGACTTCTGGCTTTCATAATTTATTGTAAAAGCATTTTTAACTGTACTATGGCTGAATTGAATTCTTTACATGCTGTGTGTAGTTATTCTGTGCAACAGATGCTCAGACAGTAATTTATTAGAAAAGTCATTGTTGCTTTAGATACACTGAGACTGCTCGTCATTGTTTTACATATTGCAGAAGGGAAGCAAGAATTTATTACCTGTTAGACCAATGGGAAATGACTCTTAACATTCTATCTGGGGAGAATAAGGTATTTTCACAAAGCTTTCACTTCATAAAGGACATTTTCCATAACTGAAAAGGCCTTTGGGTCAGACTGCAACAAAATAAGACTGATAAAAAGTTGGTTATAAAGAAAATATATAAGTTTACCTGAATAAAGCAAAAGTCTTCCTCTATCAGCAGCAGAGAAGTGAGAGAAAAATCAATTGTTTGTGTACTGTGGTACTCACTTGCGATTCCATCTTCAGTCAGGCCATCTCTGGTGAGTGATAATGGCTGAGTCTGCAGTTGCCTAGGAAGTTGAATATAAATTGCCTAGTTTGTACTAGTTGTTAGCTGATATCCATATAAATGTGTTCATTTAATTACTGTTTTAATAATAAGACTTAAATCTTTAAACTGAGCTCTGATCCAGTTGGGATCACATACCTTCCCTAGTAACAGCAATCTCAGAATCGGCATTTGGGAGTCAATCGACTGACATTATGGATTTCCTAGATCCAGAATTTTCATATCTGATTAGTCAAATGGGCCTTCTGTCACACTCTGAAGTAGAAGGGAGCAGGTGGGTAAAAGAACAGGGCTTCATTCCCAAACAGGTAAATGGTGATGTAAGGGGAACACAATGACCTTGACCAAGGATGGAGCATTGTCAGCCATGGCTGACAAACTAAGATAAGAACTGGATGGATTTGGCCTTGGTAGGGGTGTTCGAACAGCATGTGACAGGAGAACAATACCTGAGACAGCTTGAAAAGGTGTAGTGCAAAATCGCTATGGACTAGCTGACTGGTTGCCTGTGCCAGTACGTGCTTACAAACTCCTGTCCAAGAAAAAAGCTGGGAGAAATATCACTACATGGACATCTGGCATTCTTTATGAAGAGGGAGCCTCTGTCAGGGTCAAGTAACTGACCAGATCCTGACTGTGATGAGCACCATGTTTCCCCAGGCTGGATTGTGCCAGCCACCAGTGCTTGTGGTGAGCAGGTTTTGGCTAATCCCAACTCTGCACACATGGACAGACACCAAGCTCTTCCTGACACACCTCTTCTCTGGCTTTTCCCACTTTATAAACTGAGCTTTTCTGTGTCCATGGACAGATGTTCCTTTTTGTCTCACCACAGTAGGAAATTGTGGCTGGAAACTGTAACCTATCTAGCTGGATCATGCACATAGCCTTTAAATTTTCCCAAGGTGTGCATCTACACAAGTTAGGGACTTGTTCAATGTTTTATAAATACACTTACAACTACTATTAGTGTGAATTTCTATCGTTGTCCACTATATAAAATAAAGTCTCTGAACCATGTCTTGAGAGCTAGATGCCTACACTATTCAGTATTTAAGTACTTTAATTAAGAAAATAATCAATTAGAACCTTGCTTTACCTGCAAACTTGTGTTAAACTTTTGTCCTGCACTATCCCAAATTCTGCTACTCTTCAGATTCCAAACCTGACTAGTTTGATCATCTTGCGCTGGTATTGAATCACAATGGATGGAAGCAGAGATATATTACAGAGGTTATCTACTCTATTCCCCAACTCAAAGTTGGATCAGCTATAGCCATGCTATTCATAGCAGATTATTGAAATTTGTTGTTAAAGAGCTTGCTTTTCAGTAGGTAAGAGAGTTTAGCTCTGCCACTCTGGATGTTCACAACTAAAACTCGATGAAATGAATCCCAGGCTATGTGTAACAGAAATATGAAAATATAATGAGAGGAAAGGTGTTAAAAACTGCCTAAAATCCCAAGAACTATAGTATTGTGGCAATTGTGGGCCTGAAAAGTTGGTGAGGAAAGTTTTGACATGTTATACTAACAAGTTGTAGACAGATGCTCACAATCATGTATTGTTTAAAAAGATTTCTGCCCCAGCAACTGGAAAAACCTAACTGAAAACAGCAGGATATAACCATTTGTCATTTTAGAGATCACTTCTAGAAAAAAAGATTAAAAAATTGCAATAGAAACTTCGGAAATAAAAGATATAAAATGGAGTTCTAATCTGTAGCAAAGTGCTTAGCATTGGGTCCCATAACTCCCATACACAGACAGGAGTTGGAAGATTAAATTATTCCTTCTGTTCTGGTCTAAATTACAAATACAAATGTCATAGGACTTATAACACTTCTAAAGGGCAGTGTTTTTCAATCAAGCTATGGAAAGTACTTCTGCTGCTGAGGAATGAATTTTCACAGTTTGATACTGACATGAATGTTATGAATTCTACTACAAACAAAATACCTTTTAGGCTCCAAATGAAGTTTTCAGCTGAAGCAAATGCAACTGAAGCATAAAAAATATTTAGACTTTTGAGTTAAGACCTTGCATGAAAAGCAGGACGAAATGGAGGATTCTGGATTTCAGCCTAACTGTACATGAACAATAAACCTAAGAGATATTTGGCAAACATACAAAGTACCCCAAAGAGATTTGTGTTTTCAGTGCTTTTTGTTTCTTCTAATCCTATTTTCAAAGATTAGGCTAAAAAGAAAAAAGAAAAAAAAATAAACTAAGAAAATGTCAGGGTATTTGAAAGTCTGTAGTCTTAACAGCTGGGGTGAACATTCTTCTGTGCACCACAGCCATTTGTGTCAGTTTATTTGACATGTTGTTCTGCCTGTCCAGAAGAGGCCACCTAACCTTCACACAGAAGGTGAACAAACAGCCTGTTTGTTTTGAAGAATCACAGAATCATAGAATGCTAAGGGGTTGGAATGGACCTTAAAGATCATCTAGTCCCAAACAGCCCTGCCATGGGCAGGGACACCTCCCACTAGACCAGGCTGCTCAAGGTTTTATCCAACCTGGCTTTGAACACTGCCAGGGTTGTGACATCCACAATCTCCTTGGTCAATCTGCTCCGGTGTCTCACCACCCTCACAGTAAATAATTACTTCCTAATATCTAACCTAAATTTTTTCTCTTTCAATTTGCACCCATTACTCCTTTGTCCCATCAATGCAGTTCCTGAACAAAAGTCCCTCTCCAGCTCCCCTGTAGGCCCATTCAGACACTGGAAGGTTGGTGTGAGATCTCCACACAACCTTCCCTTCTCCAGGCCAAACTCCCCCAACTTCCTCAGCGTGTCTTTGTAGGGAAGAAGCTCCAGTTCTCTCAGCAACTTTGTGGCCCTCCTCTGAGCTTGTTCCAACAGTTCCAGGTCCTTCTTATGTTGGGAACACCAGAACTGCACGCAGAACCTCAAGTGGGGTCTCACAAGGGCAGACTAGGATGGCAGAATCACCTCCCTCAACTGCTGCCCCATGTTCCTTTTCAAGGAGGTCAGAATTCGGTTGGCTGCCTGGGCTGTGAGCCCACACTGCGAGCTCACGTTGAGTTTTTCATCAACCAACATCCCGTCTTTCTCTGCAAGGCTACTCTCAGTATCGTTGTTTAGCATTCCAAGTCCCTAAAATCACACATGTGCTTGTTGCATGGGCATCTATCATTATGAAAAAAAAAAATGTTCAAGACTTTCTGCTGTGACAGAGATGTCACTCCTTATCACAAACTACTTACAGTCTCAGAAAACAGCAAAAAAGAAGGGGAATAAAGAAATCCCCTATCATATTTTCCCCATCTTTTCAATATCCTACAAGCCTGAAGTACCATACCTGGAGGTATTCTGTGCAGAAGCACTTTGCCTGCTGAAAGGAAGCAGGAGAATGCAGAGCAGAAAACAGGCAGGAGCAGGTCTAACGCTGAGTCATAATCAGGGCACCTGATCAAAGGGAAAGGGTTGGGATCAACATTCCTGTCAGTAATGACTCCTGGTCACTGGACAATGGTAGCTAATGAAAAAAAAAACTTTGTTTCATCCTTAGTGAGGGTCAAAAATACTGCTTCCTCTTTGGCCATACAAACCTAACACTACTAGCTGCAGCAGGGCTTTATTGAGGATGCTCCAAGCTCTTACTCTCACTAGGGAGAACTATTTAAAACAACAGTTAATAAATAATAATAAAAATAATAATAATTATGATGATGATGATGATGAATAAGAAGAAGACAAAAAAGAATCTAATATTTTTTTGCTTCATCTCTTAATTTTTTAATGGAGCATCATTGTAAGGCTATGTTCAAAAGTCAGAGGGTGAATCCTTGGTAGAGGGAGCTTTCTGATCACTAATTTCTACTGTATTCTTATATAATCAGTGGCAGATATTTGAGCCTGACCCTCACAGACAGATGTTCTCTACTGTAAGTCACTGCTTTTTGTGCCTTCCACGGGTACCAACTGTTGTCACAACTACACAGTTCTTGACAAGTCATGGCCAGCACATATTCTGCTTCTCAATTTAATGTTATGGTTATATCCAAAAACCTCCCAAGCTCTGCAGACCAGGTTGAAGTCTTAGTGAGAACAGTTACCTAATGATAGCAACAACAACAACTAAATCTTTTCAAATTATTCAGCATTCCTCACAGATTTTAATTTTATTTATTGAAAGATCACAGAATTCCACATCACAGCTGGATAAAATCCCTGGGTAAACACAATATACAGTGGGTATTCAGTCTTCTAGTAAAACTCTTTGATTTTATTTTCACAAGACCCTTACAATTGTGCATTTTCATACTATGAAGGTCATAATAAAAGCATTGACTTTTGATCACTAGATTTTTATGCTATACTTTTCAAGCTGTTAATAAAGGCTAAACTTAAAACTATATCCTGTCTCAATAATACAAAGAATAGGGACACTTGCCTAAGGATTATGGCTTTGTTGTGCTTATTCAATAAAAATCATCCACCATAAATAACATGCAAAAAGTATATAGCTTACTCAAATGTTAGGAAAGCTTTATTTCAATGACTTAGCAGTTAAGACACCAATGAGCTTATGAATACTCTGAACACATCACACAAATACTACCTGTGTGCTTTGCTAGATTTTATCTGAAATTTATTTACTTTGTTCAGAAGACTGCAATGATAATGATCAAATGAACACCTCTCTTTGCTATTCATTTATTGGTTTAATCAATTTTTCAACACTATTCACAAAGACTGTGATGAAAAAGAAAAAAATGAGACTTGTTCCACTACTACTCACTTAAGATAGAATATAGTTTGGAAACAATTCAAAGAAAACTGGTTAGAATCAGGGAGAAATCACTGGTAAATAGAAATAGTGTTTCTGAAGATTGCATTGATTAGTCTTTGAATAATATAGATCAATTCAGCAGATCCTGACAAGCAAAAAAGTGCATTTGTTTTTTAAAGAAAAACCTAAGAATAATGCAGAGAGTTTTTAATATAACTCACTCATTTGAGGAGCAGACGAGCAGTGCTGAGTATTGCGAATGTTTAAAATAAAGAGCAAAAAAAAGGCAGAGGAGCAAATATTCCTGAATTAAGGAAATACATGATTATATCAATATGGTTTATCATATCTGTTGCTATTCTGGACAAAATGGAATGCACAGACAAAGTCAGAAAGGCAGTTATGGTCTTGCCCTTTGAAAATTAAAATTTAAGAATGAAAATAAATTTTCACCCATTAATGGGAGGAATCAAATATATTTATATTAAAATATGGCATTATATTGGAAAAGTTTCATCAAATTAGGGCAAAAAGTGCCTGCTGTAAGTTAGCACATGATAAAGAACTGAATAATGAAAAGCTCCAGTTCCAAAATTACATCAATTGCATTTTAAATGACAGGAAACATTTATCTGTTTCATACTGACTGCAGAAACAGAACTGTGCACATCCTCATGCACATACTTAAAGATTGTAGGACTATTAGGGAGGGCAAAGGCAAGGATACACAAGTGAAGATAAAACTGATTGTATAAATCTCAGTTGTCGAGATCAAATACACAGTCAAAAGCATCTGTAAATAATGATGTGCTAAGGCATGGGTAGTTATCAAGGAAATGTGGAAAAGCTCATGGCAAATAAAGTTCAGAATCCATCTATCCTTGGATTTAAATAAACTGTTCCAAATTCTTCTAATAATTTTTGTCAATTCTAATAAATTCTGTCAAATGGTGGCAATTTGCAGCAGTCCTCATGAGTCATATGCAATACTGTAGCATCATATCTGCAAAGGTAATAAATTGAACTTAAATTCATGCTCATATATAGAAGCAAAACCTAATCAACAACAATCACAAAACTGTTGTACTCAATTTTTTTCCCTCGATATAATCGTGTCTTCTTTTCAGAAAAAGAAATCTTCCTGAACATATCAATGCATTCTTCAGATGTGTATTAGAAATCCTGTGAAATTATGTTACGTGAGCCAAATGTTTATGATTTTATGATAACATCTACAGAGAAAGTTTTCTTTCATATGAGGAATTGAAAGTAAATGAAAACTGGATTTTTTCCTGAATTCTGATTACTGTATATATTGTACGTGCTGTTTATCTAGTTATATTAAACTGACATGAAAGAATTTCCTTTATCAAGACAGTTCAAATAGAGTTGATTAAAGCAGAAGCTAAACAAATCTTTAAATATTTGAATATATAAATGGTTAACACTGTTGCCTATGGACTTATTTCACTTTACCACAACTGCAGGATGTTGTAAAAGCGTATTTCATTTTTTTCATACACAACAATCAGAAGTGTGCTAGGTCATTTCCAGGCATAAAGAATTCCTCTCTCTAGGAGATCTTTCTTTTATTCTTCCTTGTTTGGATGTTACCTTTATTCTAAAATAATAATGTATGCTTGCTTCTGGTGTATAGAAACAAAACATGGACTCTGGTATTCAAGTAGGCTGCAGGATCAAAAGTTTCATCCCTGCATGACAGGCTATGAAGTAGCTGCCCCTGGAGAAGGGCTGAACTTCTGCTCCTAGCTTACAATCCATGGCCGAAGAGTCTGGCAGACCTCCTCCCTTGCGGAGTGGTTTGCTTCACAGGCAGCTTACACAGATAAAGAAAACAGAAACAGCAGCAGCTATTTGCCTGCAGGCTGTAAGATGCATCGTTTCAGGCAACTAATCACCATTAAGGGGGCTGTAGTAAAACACCTACTCTTGCAGGAGTAGAAAAACGTGAATAAACTTCTAATTAAGGTATGGTATTACATGACAGCAGAACTGCAACTATGTGATAATATTAATGACATTTTGAACTGTTGCAGATAGATCTTAGTCTGCGCTTCCAGCTGAAGCTTGATTCACAAAAATGGGGCCCTGGGGCTGGGTCTGCCAGGGTTCAGAACTCTCTCACAAGATAATGAGTGTGCTTAACTGACATACAAAACAGAGTGACTTGTCACACTCAGCCACCCACCAAAACGCCTGGAATTGGCAAGACCACGTATATCTAGAACTCTTAATAAAATTCAGACAGAAAACAATCTTTTAAAAATGTTCATTTTTTTTTCTCTACCAAAGCCCCTTCACGGCTGATTAAAAACACAACAAAGTTATGCAATGTCAACCATTTTGTCCTGTACTCAGCAGCACCTCAGTCTGAATTTAGCCTCCAGATATATTGTTATACCCTTAATTTATAGCAGGAAATCTGACAATGATTTCTACAGCATTATATTGCTCTGTCTGCTTCCTTTCAGACTGAGATTTCAGTCTCTTACATTTAGGTGTATCTGCCATTTTTCATTTCATTGCCTTAGATGCTAGACATACTTTGCTACAATTGCTGGTACTCTGCTATTGATTGGCAGTGACTCTGGCTTGTCCTTTAAACCTCCATCTGTCTTTGCCTTTCCCTGGTCCTTCTGATGCCAGCTGTGCCAGTAACTGGACACCATTGCTGGAACATTGTCTCTCTCTAGTTCATACTATTTGCAGAGGAACCCAATAATCATAAAAAAATATAAATAAAAGGAGCTCATTGCACCAAATGTTACTCAGTGGTTCCAGCGCTGGTGGCAGCCAGAAACTGGCACCTAGAGTCTAGCAGCAGTGCTGGGACACAGAAATCCAACATATGAACTCAATAACTTTGAATAACATCAAAATAAACAGCTTGCCCGATGGTCATGGAACCAGTATCAGTTACACTAGGTCTGATTCAAAGTATTATTGTATGCAAATCTTTGTGATTTTTAAATATTTATTACAGGATTTATATGCATTTTTTTGCATGCAGACCCAGAAAAGGATATGCAAATGTTCTGTTTGGGAATCCAAAGATCACTGTATAAAACCTCTGGAAATCTTTTCTCAAAGAGTCAAAATGCATATCTGAAGTTTTCAAGACAGCCACTGTCTCTGGATATATATTTATGTATGTGTATGTATAGGGATACATAATCTAATAAATGAAGTTGCAAATAATGACAGGCATAAATAGCTGCCAGATTTTTAAAGACGAATGAATTTATATTCCTCTTGTTCTTTACTGCAGATTGTTTCCATATGAAACATTATATACACTCATAATGTTAATATGATGTTGATCCAAGTCTGCATCAGGCATGCCTTTTGAGGTGTGCGCCCATTTATCCGTATTACTGGATTTGTTCCTGATTTAAGATTTGAAGAGAGGTCAAATCCAGGTGATGTTTTTTTGCTGAACACTACACAAATATGAGATTAACATTACATGTACTAATGGAAGATTTGTTCTTGGTTATCCCAAGTGAAAGTCAATAGGAACTTTCTGGGAAATGTCGTGTTTGTGGGCTTACTCATTCTGAAGTGTTACAGAAACATGATTTAACCATCTATTTATTTTTATACTTATTTTCATCGATGGTGGTGGCAATACTGTCCTTAATAGCCTTTTGTCTGTAAAACCAGCTGCAATGTTTACCAGGTATTCAACTATCTAAGACAGAGACACTTTCATAAAATTCTTTAAAATAGTCTCCATTAAAATGTCTCCACTGTGAGACAAGCTAGAACTACTCTTTTCTCAGAGTGTAAGTGGAAATGTCATTTGGAAACTAGAAATCTCTCCTATCCCTGATTTTAGATTATGGTTTTAAAGCTCTGACATTCTGCACTACAACTTAATCTATAACATGCATAAATGCATACACTGTTCTGAAGACAAGTAATTTTTCCAAATGAAAGTAAATGTGCTTAAAACATAATGCTGCAGATACTTGTGGGCAGGAACAGTCTGATTTGCCCATTGCATGAGTATTGATTTTTGATTGCAGAGGTTATTCTGCAGATGAAAAGATCAAAATCACTTTTTAATTGCTTTACTGAAAACTTGCACTCTACAAAACAAAGTGTCAAAAAACAATTCAGCATATTAAATAAAAAGTAGCAACTACCACTATCTTTGTTCTTCTTTCTAGGACCCTGCTTTAAATGACCATAAATTTCTGTTCATATCAGTACTACCCAAACAGCCAAAAGGGAAGTGAAAAGTTGGGCAATAGAGGAGGAAAATGAGACCTGACAAACTCTCTAGTCAAGCCCCATACATAAAGAGAAGAACTTGGCCCAGTTTCACTCTGTCTTTCATTTCAGAATACACAACTATAGGCAGTGAGGAGCAGGAACTCAACAGGTAAGGAAAAAAAAATAGAAATCAAACAGAACTTCTGTATTGTAGACAAAAAAAAAAATATTAAATTAAATCCATGGACGAGAAAGTGCATAGCTACTGATCTGTGTTCTGGAAGCGCTTCAGAACTACAGGCATACCCGTTTGATGAGAAAATTCCTGAAAGCATTCCAACTTCTGCATCAGTGCATGTGTACAACACCCTAGGCAGTGGAACTCCATTAATCATGTCAGGATATGGGAGCTGGATTCCCATATGCCAATATCCCATGAAGCCCCTAATCTTACTGTGCATACACTGTGCTTTTGCAGCACATACAGGTTGTAAAAAAAAATGCGGGTGAAGCCTCTGCCTTCTTCAAAACGAAGAAACTGTGGCACTCCTGCTGACCTTTGGTATTATAGTTCCCTGATCAGAGCACTTACTCTGCAAATAAAAGACCCAAGGTCATTCTTCTGCTCAGCATGAGCAGATTTAACCTCACATCTTTTACCTCCTGTGTGAGTGTCCTAAATATTAGACTGCAGACACTTCTCTGCATGTGACTAGGAAAGTAGCATCCCCTCCTACTGAAACTGCAGCTTTGCAGCAAAAACTGAAATTCACTGGAGTAACAGCAAAATATAGAAACCAAAAGAAATTGCCAACTTCACTACTGATTTTCTCTACCTCCTCCTGCCTAGATATTGGGGACTGAAAGTGGGGGTAGTGGCCAGTTCACCCATGGGAGAGAGCCCTCCACAAACTTCTACAGGGCAAGTCACTCTTCCCACAGGCTGCAGTTCTTCACAACCTACTCCAGTGTATGTCTCCTGCAGGGCCAAAAGACCTGCCAGCAAATTTGCTGTAGCTTCCGGCTCCTCTCTCAGCAGAGCTACAGTCCTGATACGACACGGGTCCAGCACAGGTCTCCCATGGCGTCACAGCCTCCATCAGGCTTTCACCTGCTCTGGCATGGGCTCCTCCATGGGCTGTGGGTGGATCTCTGCATCCCTGTGGTTCTCCATGGGCTGCAGGGGCACAGCTGCCTCACCATGGGCTGCACCACGGGCTGCAAGGGAATCTCAGCTCTGGCACCTGGAGCACCTCCTGCCCCTGCCTCTGCACTGCCCTTGGTGTCTGCAGAGCTGTTCCTCTCACATGTTCTCACTCCTCTGTCTAGCCACAATTGCTGTTGCAGTTTTTTACCCTTCTTAATTATGTTTTTCATCAAGAGGTGCTACCACTGTTGCTGAAGGGCTCAGCCTCAGTCAGCAGTGTGTCCATCTTGGAGGGCGGATTCTGTCAGATTCTCACAGGAGCTGCCCCTGTAGTACACACGCCACCACACACACCCCGCCCTTGTCACAGATTTTTTTTTTTTTTCAATTTATTTATTTACTACAAATTGTGTATTTGTTTAAAATGGTGCGGTTTATTCATATATAAATTCCACTGAAAGCAACAGTGTATATGCAATACCATGGAGTACTGCATGGTATTGTATATACGGTGTGATGGTGAATTGTGCAAAATATAGCAGCAGAATTATATTTTTTTCGTATTCGAACTTGACAAAACCTTTTCATTCCAGTGAACTGTCTGGGTTAACATTTGCAGAAATAGTTCCTTGCCTTATAAATGCTGTAGGTTTTACCTCCTTTATCCTGTCATAAGAATTTGTCTTTCCTTGTTCTTTATTCATCATTTTGGGCTGTTCTGATCCTTCTGAAGTACATACCATCATCTTCTCAAACTACTACAGATTTTAGGTGAATAAAAAGCTTTTAACGTAGAGGAAGTGCCTTTATATCATTGTTGAGACCATCTAAATTAAAATAAATGCCTCATTCCCTTACTTTGAACATAGCAGCTTTCTTCACATTTATTTGAATAATTTAAAAAAAGGTATTGACTTTGAGAAAAAATTTATTTGTATCTATATTTATTTATATTTCTATTTTTAGGAATTTCAGTAATATACTTTTTCTCCAGCATCAGCTTTAAAGTACACCGCCTCTAGATGAAAAAGATAAAAGTCAAATATAGTTTATAAATTATAAGTAGGATGTAGGTTCTGAGTGCACATGGCTGGAGATATGATAAAACTACTTTTTAATCTCTCTGTGCTTAACTTCATGATGTTTCTAGATATTCTGTTTCAGAAGAATTGGCTTACTGGTGAGGAGGAAGATCAGCAGTTTTTCATTTCCACACTCTCCAACAGTGTGACTTTTTCTTGAACTGTGTTAATACTTTTTCCACTTCTGTTTGAGAAACAATGGGACAAAGAGTTGAGGCTTTACTAAAATATAACGTAGAGCACACGGAAAAAAAATGTGTGTGAAATATAGGATTATAATGTTATTAAGGGAATGGCTGTGGTTGATGGGGCAATTTGAGCTTTGTAACTCAAACAGCAAAAGCAGACTGTTGTGAAGTAGAAATATATGTACAAGCATGCCTTAGCAGAACATGTCAAAACATTTTTCCCCTGCCACAGATCTAGCTGTACCTATCCTTGTCTTTTAAGTTTCTCCAAATATATTCCTGAAATGTTAGTTATCTTTTTAATTGTCTTTGGACAATTCTTTAAATCAGCCAGAAAGAGCATAAAGCACTGACACGTCTAGCCATATCAAGGTGCTTCAGCTAGTATTCCATACCCAGCAGTGTTCAAGAGAGGGAAAGACTATAGGAAATGGGACATATAAGTGAGTTATATAGTTCCACTCTGGCTTTAGCAGTCTGTCAGCTTAACACTCTCTAAATTAGAAGCTGAATCTTGAACATTTTATCTGTGTCTCAAAATAGTTGCAGGACTTTTTCTGCATTTTTTTCTTACTCATGTAAATCCTTACCCCTGTGACTGCCTCTGACACTCACATTCTCAAATTCCACTGCTGCAGTGCTGATCAGCAGCTATTAAAGCAAAGTTGTTTGCTTGCTTGTGTGTTTAGCAATTGGAAAAAAATGGCAGGCGAGGGGCACTTTAAGCAATCAGGCCTCAGACATACCCAGTCTCACCTTATGCCTCCCTTCAAGCAGAGTTAGATAAGCAGGTTAAGTTAGATTCCTCTTGAGTTATGGAAATGCAACCAAGTCAAACCAGTTCCATGACAGACTGCTTGCCCTAGTGGCCTCTGCCTTCCCTAAGCTGCATATATCTGCTTCTAGGAATCCCTCTATATTTGACAAGAGTTTCTGGGCATAATCATCATAAAGATCAACAGCTACTTCAGCCCCCAAGTATTATATTTCTGGGGCTTGAAATTGTTGGGGGTTTTTTTTGTTTGTTTTTTGGTTGGTTTTTTTTTTTTTTTTTTTCCTTGAATGAGAAATCCAAACAGCAGAGATTTATCCAGGAGACCATCACATAATACTCAGTGGTTTGGAAAGCTATATCTGTAATATTCTTCTTGTGAGCTGCCTAGAACTTCAGAGGATGTGATGTCTCCTGTCAATAAAAAAGTCACTGTCATTTATTTGGCCCAAGAAAAACTTTTTACTTCTAGGTAAAACTGAATCTAAAATACAGTCTCAAAATATATTATTAATAAATACAGTAAAAATATAAGGTATAAGAGAAGGGAATTTTCTGGTTTACCAAACTCATGCTAACTGAGCTGATTAGTATAGGAGAGCTGTAACCTTTCAAGATCAGATTTTAAAAATTTACTGAAGCTGTTACACTTTTCTAGTTTCCAAGAGATAAGTGGTGTGAATGAAGAATGACTGCTCTTCTGAGTTCTCATAATATACAATTCAGTCCAAAGTCACATATGAAATATAGAAGCTCAACAATACTAGACTTAACTTTTTTTTTTATAAAGACACTATTGTACTGAGTTAAACAAGTTGTCTTACTGTAAGGAATGGAAAAGCCTAGATATGGGAAAGTAAATAGAAAACATAAAGGAAATAGGGAGCAAATATTTTTCTACAGGAAATAATGAAATTAAAATTGGAAAATGAAAGAACACAAATCTTGCATTAAAAAAAAATGAACTGGAGACAAAGACAATGCTTCTGTTTGTGTATTGTTACTAAAAATTCAGACACAGAAGAGGATTCTGCATCTCCTGATTCACTGTAATTGTAATAGCATCAGACTATTCAACTTAATAGTCACTCCTGTTAATGTACCAAGGAGCCTTTCTTGGTACAAGAATGACTCTAGAGTTCAGTGTTAGGCTATCCCAGATGTATTTACGTTTCCAGAAAGAAAATATTCTCTAACAGAAAGATCCCAACAAAACTTGTTTGCAAGTCCAAGATGATAAAGGCAAGCCATAGATGTTTTGCCAACGTAAGAAATTAACTGCACAAAGGAAAAACACTGCAATGGGGAAGTTGTCTCTGGAGTTATGGGAAAGATGAGGGACAAGGATGAAGACAGGGTAGTTTAGAAGAATGGTGGGTTAGTCACTATTGAGTTAGAAGTTATCTACAAGACATTTACCATTGACATACTACAATTACCATGTTCAAAAACTGGACACATCTTTTTGTTTCCTTAAGCAATAAAAAAAGTGAGCCTTAGGAAAGTTCTTTTTATTATGAAAGCAGTGAGTTTTTTAGTATCAGAATGTAAGCCCATTGGAACAGTAGGCACTTTACTGCCACAGTTAAGTGCAGGCAGTGTTATAATGTAAAAAAACCCACCACTGTGGTGGTGTCAGTGTGATCTCTGCCTCGGCCAGCCCTGGCACCGCGGCAGCGCGGGCTCGGCTCAGTAGCAGAATGAACTTTGCCGATCCCGTGGGTCTCGGCTTGGCTGCGGGCAGTGAGTGACGACGGCAGAACAGAGAGAGGGAGACTCTGCTGGGGTTAAACCACTGACTGTATTTGTCCCACTGCGGGGACACCTCAGTCACAGGTGGCAGCTCAGGCAAAGTCCCCGAGCACCTGAATACAGCAGCTGATAAAGGGGGAGGAACTCGGGATAGGGTCGAACCTGGGACCAATTAGGGACAGGCAGGGGACGGCTCTGTAACTGAGTGACATGGAGGGGAACAAACCAGGATACAGTGGCGGGGAAACAGGAATTCTGTCCAATCACTCTGTGATCCTGTCAGAACTTTCCAGACTGAAGGCGAGGTCTCAGAGTGACAGACAGGGTCTGGGAGTTATATAACAAGATTGACAGACAACAATAACCAGGGTAATGAATCAAATAGGGAAAGAATATAGGGGGTACATGGAATGAACCATATAACAATATAATAATTCCAAAAACTTAAAAACACACTGCCACACACCACCAACAAAAATAGCCCAACAAGTTTTTCAAACTGCTTTGGAAACTCTTTCAGATGTTCCTATTTTCCATAACCTGAGGCTGTTCCTTAGTTTAGAAGTTAGGTTTTCTGTCTGCTGGGGCTGAACAGCAAGCTTCAGCACATACTGAGATTTTAGCTTTACAGTACACCCATTGCCTTCACTGGGACATGTCATAGCCCAGATTTGTAACATGGATCAAAACCTAGCTTGGAGACAGGGAGTACAGAGTAGGATTACATGACCAATTTTCAGTCCTAGCAAAAAGTTCATAGTGGGGCCCTCAAGGCTCAAGTTAGTGTCACCATGCTTAATAATCTGGGAAGCGGGTGAGTAGTGAGAGCAAATTTTGCAGATGCCACAAAGATGCTTAGAAGGGTCAAGCCCATGATGCACTTTTAGTTTCTTCACAGGGGCCTAGAGATTCCAAAAGGATGGGCAATGTGATGATAGTAAACAGCAGAGTAAAATCATAAAAGTATTTTTTAGGTTGTTTTTTTCCTTGACGATTGATAAATGAAAGCTGTCTTTGAAGAAAGGAGGAAAAGAAACCCTGAACAAAGGCTAAGCAAGATTCAGAATTAATTATCAGATCATTAAGAGAACTTAGAGAAATATCTAATCATTAATATAAAAATGAAAATATTTGGAGATGCCTAATGTAGATCTACAGTTAGAAAACCAAAATGTTAGGAACACATGACAACTGGGTGATTGCTGTGGATACTAAGCTAGATAAACCTTGGGTCTGGTTCAATACTGTGAAATCATGCTCCAAGTAGAAAAGGTTCCTTAATGAGTGTGTCCAGAAATTGCCTAGTAGGGAATTCCAAAGTGCTGTGGTGTTCCTTACTTTATTACAAATAAGATTTAATTAATTGAGTTTAATAATTCTTTAGTTCACTTGCGAATATGGTAAGAGGTGGAATTATCAGTTCTAAAGCTGTTGATACCTTTTGACATCAGATACACCTGAGTGTTTTGGGAGGTGTTGTCCTTAAGCTGAAGGAGACCAGATGTTTTGCAGAATTAATGAATCAAAATGATAACTTGAAAGCATAATGTGAAAAGCATCACTATTATAGCAATCATTTGATGGTTAACACTGGACATATTATGGACTTAAAACTGAAGGGGAAGATTATAGCTAGAAAGAAGCAACAACCTCTGAAAAGGAGGGAATTACTGAGGCAGAGAGAAGTGAAAGGCCTCTCCAGTTTGCACTGATGTCAGCCATTATGTCACTGCTCTGTGATCACCAGGAGTACAACTACATTCCTAATACATCTTGTACCAGGCTGCAGGAACTGTGTGCCACCTCCTTCTAAATACTATATATATGGTAAAGAAATTGTACATGAAGGAATTATAAACCTAATTGTAAAAAAATAATTTAAAAAATGTTTTGCGTTTAATGGTTGCAGAAAAATCAAAAAGAATATAGCACTTTGTGAGGACATTTTCCAGACACACAAAGTAACAAGTGAGAGTTATTGCTTTTGAAATACTGCATCTCCTATTTTATAATTTTTTCTACATATGTTTAATTTAAAAATTCATTATGTTCTGATTACATTCAATAGACAATAGGAAGACTCTCCTAATTATTTTTTGAGTAATTAATGTCTGTGTAATGTTAAATAAAGTTCCTAAAACAACTGAAACATAAACATTCAAATGCATATATGATTCACATTCTTTCAATGGGAGATTAATTTCTGGGTTTTTTTCAAGTGACATAAAATTAAATTTATCAAATTACATTTAATCCAAAATATATTATGCATATTAATTTGGCTGACTTTCTTGATTCAGGGAAAAAAAGAAGTAAATTCCTTTTTATGCCCCAGCTCACAGGCCATCTTCCAGATGGAAAAGGTCTTTAGTAGCAAAACAGGACAAAATCCACCACTTCTGTTGCAAATGAGACATACCACAGCACTGAGACTGTGGCTGGCACTGGTTGTTTTTTAATCTTTCTCATAGTGTTATTGCTCTTCTGGGATCTATTATCAGATGGAGCCTGGTATAAATCTGGCCTCCAAATCAGGGATCAACAGATGATACTGTGACTTGGCCAGAATGGGTGGTAAAATCTGTGACTGCAGGACTGAAGCTATGACTGATACCACAAGGGATACAACAGCTGTGTCACAGTCATCACAGCATCCTTCTGCACAGTCCTGTCCATTGAAAATTCTGAATTCTTCCTGAAATCTACCATCATTTGACCCAGCCATAAATGGGTGCCTGATTGCTTATTTTGTGGAGCCAAAGGCAGTCAATTATGATACTGTCCTTATCACACACTTGTGTTTTGCTGGCTAGAAAACCAGTATGCCTGAACCAATTAAACCGGTGAACCATTTGGGCTTAGATGGATCTTTGACTTCTGCCTTTGAAGGAATTTTAGTCCTGACATCCATCAGTAAAAGTGCTGTAGAGCCCAATTAGGCTTTATTCTGCCATTTAGATTGCTAATATATTACAGATACCATGGCTAGTTTACTTTTCACATTGTCAGGTTTCAGCCTACAAATCCCCTTATTTCAGTATAGCCTTGAACAGAGTTCTTTGTACCAAAAGTTTGTTGTGTGGTAAAGAAAAATATTTACTTTTCAGTATATGTACTCATTGCAGAAAATCTCAGATCCTCAACTCATTTCTCTGATATGCTATTCCTTATAAATACACAGCCATCAGGCTTTTCCACATTTCTGGGCTGCCCTTCCAGTGGATAGTTTTTGCAATACTTTAAATCTTTGAATAAAAAAGCTTCTGTAAGCAGACATGTTATCATCCAAGTGTGTCAAAGGCCACCAGAGGAAGCATATAATATTTTGTAAAGTCTGATTCTCAGGGGAAAAAATAAAAGAACAATTTTCCATTTTCCTGAAGAAAAGGATTACACTAACAGTTAGCGTCATTTTCCTGAATAGATCAAATCTCATTTGTTTTTAGATTCATATCTACTTACTTTAGTGACTAAAATAAGCACCTTTTTGTTTGTCCATTTGTTGATTTATCTTAGCCCTGCAGAAGTAATATAACTATTTGAGACAGCTGGATACTATTCCATCTTGAGCATCACCGGCAGAATTGCTCACTAAATCCCAATAGTTACACCTGTTCAAAAACCTTACAGGCAAAACAATCACATAGGTACCACTAAGGGCATAATTTAGCCCTTGGAAGCTTTGTTACTGTTCACGATTTGTGAAGTGGAAAGAAGTGCCTGCCTTTTGGAGCCTGGCCTGAGTTTCAAAAACTACAACTCAGGAAAAGCTAATTTCTTTCTTTAGGCAAGCTCCTGGGCAGTGAAAATGAGTGTCATGCCTGAACAGAAGAAGACTCTCACTTCATAAAATGGGCTAGTTTCACTGGTAGTCCAGAAGAGGAAGAGCTGGCTCAAATTTCACAATGAATACTACTGGCAAGCCTAGTTATCTCTGTGTCAATTTCACAGCTCTTCCAAACAAGCATGTGAGCTGATGATCTGAAGGTAAATATTATGACAGAAAACTTGCTAGGAAAAGGTATCTTCTGTGAGCAAGTAATTTAATATAGGAGATTACTATTTCTATAACATAAACTACATTAAGTACTTAGCGTCAGCAGTTTCAGTATACCCTTCACTAGCAGCAGTAAGTAAGCCTCGAAAATCTGACTCGCAGGATTAAACTGGTGAAATCAGTGGGAGACAAAAATTGTTCAGTAGTCTGTGTGGTGGAGCATGAGATGCTTAACACCCATCGCCCTCCAAGAGCCATCATAATTCCCGCAGTGCCATCTACTGGTCCAGATCCCAGATGTACCAAGAGCAACTCATTCACTTGTCTATCTGTTGCAGACTAATGATGTGATCCCGCTGTTAGGATACAAAGAAATCAAATAGTTATGCTTACGCTGATAGCCTTTCTTGTCATCTATGTTTTTAAGTTAATATTCATGGTTTATTTCAAAGACTAACATTTGGTGTAAAGGCTGTTATATGGTACAGAATGCTTTTGAAATTAATGCATGTGCTCTACCTGAGCTAGAAATTAACCTTTCTAGCTTACCTAAATGCAGAGAAAAACATTTCCCACTTCATTCAGATATAGACATGTATTTCATTTTCACAGAAAACAAACAGATGTGCAAGTTCACTTATGTGTACTTTCCAAGTTCTACAGCTCAGTTAATGTCGAATGATTCTCCTACATTTCATACAAGAATTTAAGGAATTTACATGGGATTTCACACAGTATGAAATAAGTACAGGATGGTAATTATAACAACTAAAATCTCTAAAATTTTATGCAGGAGTAGACATAAAGACTTAAAGAATGCAGTTTCCTGTCTCAAAACACTGCCTAAGTCATAGAAAGAACTTCCCATAAGATAAGCCACCAAACAAAGAATTCCCACAGTGGGAAACTGAGATAAGCACAGACAGCAACAACAGGAATATGCTAAGTCCACGCCAGGTGAGACAGATTTATAATCTGATTTTAAGAGCAGGTCAGACCAATTCTTCCACTGCAGCAGCTAATAGTGAAATGCTGCGGTTCCCATTCTTTGAGACCTTCCCTAATGTTTAGTATTAGTGATTGACAGATATTTTGGCCCCACTTCTAAAGCTGCAGGGAAGCAATCAAAGACTAATATCACAGTTTTGTCTCTAACGTAGCTTAAAGTATTATTATAGTAACATTTCTCCCATCCACCTTCTCAACTATGGGTTCTTGTAAGATTTACTATTATGCTATTTAATATCATTTTATTAATACTTGAATGTATTTTGGGTGGGGCAAACAAACGCTAGAAAAACAGTGATAACTGAATATTTATAAAAAGCACAAACCAAGATCTCCCTATCTCTGCAACTAGCTAAATAACATCTGGATGGAAAACACCTGGCAGAAGTACAAGCATGGTGTAAATAAGCTTATTCTGACAATATAAAGACAGAATATTGTAATTTTTACAATACCCTTTTCTGAAGTGATCAGATACCCTCAGAGATAAAGTGGCTTTGCAACACTAGTTGCCCAAATAATCAGTAGAGAAGAAAATACACAGACTTCAGTGCCTAGTCCCAAGATAACATTTTCTTATCTTAGAGAAAGTTTCACAGTCTCCTTCCTTGATTATGGGTATTTTTCACAGGTAGGAATGAAGATTCTACATTAAAATCTTGTGTAGTCTGCATTAAAGTCCTCAAAGGAATATTCTCAGTAATATTGATCAAAGCACACTAAGGAAATCAGGTTCATCAAATTCTGTATTCTTTGAATGTGTGAGTTTCTGGTTTTTACTTTTACTAGACATGGGACCCTGTGGTCATATATTCTAGTATCAGTCAGTTTCAATACAATATATCTTATAAAATAGGGTATTTGAATGCATACACAGTAGAGATTGTTGAAAAATGTGTTTGTACTTCCCAGTCATCTTCAAAATGACTTTAGTGATTAACCAACAGTGTGTCTGGACTGAACTATTGCATTTTCTTTTTTATGGTTAATACTCAGAAAGAGGCTTTTCATCAGTCTGCCTCCCCTCTGGATGTCTGCCACTGACCTCTACTTGTCCTCACACCATGAGGCTTCATTATTTATTTTGACACTGTCTTTCCTCCTTCTTGACCACGCAGCTTCATATTCTTTCTTAATTCATTTATTCGTCAAGATGAATTCATTGCTCAAAAAGCATTACTTATTTCTTTATTATCCCTTCCTGGTTGGGTATATGTGCTTAAAGTAAATGCCTCTAAAATCTGCAAGTTTCATCAACTTAGATGACTTCATATTTCTCAGTCATTATCACTGAAGAACACACTGGCTTTTCTTATAGCTTCAGTGAGTTTTACTAGATAAATAAAATAATTCCCATTGGTGCAGACATTTTACCTCCATAATTTCCTTTGCTCTTTTCAAAAACTTTTTGCATTTGCATTTTTATATTTTGTCTTTGTTAAAAGCTGCTCAAGTGTAGAGATGCATCCAGAGCCTATTGTACAAGGAGATAGTGCTCCATGTACTTGCTTTCTTCTGTGTATACAGGTGTAATTTGAATAATGTGTGTCCACTTACCAGCTATCTATGTCAGAGAATCCATGACCTCTCAGGTGTATGCCTCAATTTCATGGATACCACGGGAATGCGTTATAACATAGAATAATTAGTCAATGTAAGCAAAAGAAATTCATAGTTAATCAATTTACATGTATTCAGCGTGTATTCAAGCATGCATACAGTGCATTGTCTCCTCAAAATGAAATATTTTCTTCAAATCACTGATTCATAGAACACTTAGGGTTTAGGGACTTTAAAGATCATCTAGTTCCAACTGCCCTGCCATGGGCAGGGATGCCAGTCACTGCATCAGGTTTGTCAGAGACCCATCCAACCTGGCCTTGAGTGTTTCCAGGGATAGTGCCTTCACAGCCTCTCTTAGCAACCCATTCCAGTGCCCTCATGACAAAGAATCACTTCCTAATAACTTACCTAAATTGTTACTGTGACGCAGATAGAAACACACAGCAACACACACAACAGGTGTTCGGGCAGAGAGGAAGAAAGGAAGAAGATTCTAGTTTATTGTTGACCTCGTATATATAAGTTTCTGGACAGTGATCAGAGATTGGACAGAGAAGTTACCACCTCTCCATCTCCACTGGTCACTTGAGAAGTCCATCAGGTGATATCTTTTACAAAGGAATGCAAACATGATTCTTGTTTATCTTACAATTGATGAGAACTGACTCCACTATACTAAAACAAATCAGAAGGCTTATTTTCAGGGACAACACTAAATCTTCACCCTTTCTGTTTAAAACCATTGTGCCTTCTCCTGTCACCATCTGCCCATATAAAAATTCATTCTCCCTTCTCATATAAACCCTGTTAAGGTACTGGAAGGCTGAAATTATGTCACTCAGAGCTTTCTCTGCTCCAGGCTGAACAATCCCACCTCAGCCTATCTTTATAAGAGAGATGTTCCATCCCTCTATCATATTGATGTCCTTCCTTTGGACCTGTTCTAACAGGTCCACATCTTTCTTGTTCTGAGGACCCCAGAGCTAGATTCAGCCCTCCAGGTGGGGTCACACAAGAGCAGAGTAGAGGGGCAGAATCATCTCCCTTGCCCTGCTGCCCACACTGCTTTTGATGCAGCCCAGGATACAACTGGCTTTCTGGACCATGAGTGCACATTGTTGGCTCATGTCCAGCCTCTCATCCATGAGAAAATCCAGGTACTTCTCTGCAGGGCTACTCTCAATGGAACTCTTTTCCCAGGCTGTACTCATGCCTGGGACTTGCACCAAAATGTTACTTGTACCCATTTGAGATATATAACTTTATTGAGATATGGGCATTGGCATATATCGTCCAGTGATCTCTTCAAGGCTCAGTTTATACTCCAAACTTGTCTGCTCTCAGTGACCTATGAATATGAGTAAGATACTATAGAAATGCTAGTTAATTTAGAGGTGGAGAACCTCACCATGGTTGTGAACTCTGTGCAGTTTGCCATGATCCATGAGGAAGTGTTTGTCCAGTGCTGTAATAGCTAGGATTCCCATCTTCAGGAAGAATGTGAGGTTACAATCTTTTCTATATTTTCCATCTTTTACTCATACAATAGTTAAGAAGATTTGAATGTTGTTGTCTTTCTTACTGTGTGCTGAAAACAATTGTCACCTGACTGCGAAACAGTAGGAAATTACTATACCTTCAACATTGCCCAAGGAATGAGGAGAAAGCTTCCTTCCTATATGAAAAATCTTCTGAACAGCCTGTAAAGATGGTGAGAACAGTGTGGAGAGAGGTCTTTTCCAAAGGACTTTTAAAACAATTGAAGGAAGAACCACATTGAACAGTTGCAAAGGAATGGTCATTCCCTTTACATCATAAAGGAATTCCTAATTCAACCAAAAGCATGTGACATTGTATCTTTATGATATTGTATCTTTGAATATGCCTTGTCATAGCAATTTTACAATTTTTTTTATGAACGTCAGAGCTTTTATCTGTCCACTTCTAAGCCAAATTTATACTACTACAGTTTTTTAACTAATTGGGATGCATTCTCTTTCCAATTTACAGAAACATAAAAGAGACAAACCCTGCCCATTCAAGGTGCATCAATACAGAAAAGGAAGTTACACAGAAGACTGAGGCTTATTGTTCTAGATGTAGTTGAAAATGTCTTGATGAAATATAATAAGCAAAAAACACTTGTGTGCAAACCTATGAATCAGAAAGGGCAGGTAGAGCTCCAAATAGAGAGCTTCTTTCTGAAGTTCAGAGGGCTCTCTTGGATAGAGAGAATTTTCTGTCAATGCTGCTTGGCTAAGCTTTCTGTTTTATCTACATATCCTCTGAGGCACAGATCTTTTCATGCCCTTTATTCTTAGGATGAGGGCTTCTGTCTAATCTGGGAGAAATTAGGAATGAATTTGTCTTTCTCTACAATATTAATGATTTCCAAAACTGTGCATCTCAAAATAGACATAATTCATATGTGCAGGAAGAAAGTGAGTGTATCTTGGATTCAGGAGAGAAAACAAAATTAAGGGAAAGCTGAAGATTTCTGAGTGCACATGTGACCCTGTGAATCCTTCTAATTCATCTTGGTTCAAAGCCAAGCAAGTAAGTTTAGCCCACTTCCAGCAGCTGTTTAATCTCTTTGATTTTGCAGTTGGAGTCAACTAGTCAATATAAATGAGACAGTTTAAGGATGTAGCCTTTATTTGCTATATTTCTCAGTCATTCATTTCTGTGGGTGCTTCTAGCTAGCAGGGAAACAGTCAGACTGGTCAGATTAAGCCATAGCAGTTAAAACAAGTCTCTTTGATTTTGTACAGTAGCAGAAGAGACGAGCACTGAAGCAATCTCATCAGTGACAAAATGACAAATAGGAGCTCAGGCTGGTAATGGCTATACCTGACTCAGAGGGTTCTTCCCATCCAGGGTGAAGCTCAAGAAGCTCAACAGATTAATTCATCTACTGGCAGTGTCAGCTGCACCTTCATTCTCTGTAAAACACTCTGTCCTAGTTCAGAGAACTTATGGCTTAAACCTACATGGCTTCATAACTGAACAGAAATTGTTCAGCTATTTAGTCCTCATCTTTTTTTGACATGTGATGTGTTACTTAGAATGACTTAGGAAAAACAAACAAACAAACAAACAAACAAACAAAAAAAACCAGAAAAATAAAAAACAAAAAAACAAAAACCAAAACAAAACCAGAAAATTAACCAGCCCAAGGTCCTGATCCATATATGGGTAAACAAAGATAGGAATTAATCTCAAAATTGTCCAACTTATTTACTCAGTGATATCTGAGAAATATCACTCAGGATAGTAAAGTGTTTTGAAGGAAACAAACATTTTTTACACATATTTTACATTACATATTATAAATTATTGTCAATAGACAAAAAATAAAGAGCAGATTGAATTCTGTAACCTTGAATAACTGTGCAGGGCCTGCTGTTGAGGGTCATGCAGACTCTGTGCAAACTGTTTAAATTTGATATGGCAGTTGTTGTAACACAATGAATATGGAACAGTGTCATTGTTCAAATCAGGAATGCCTTAAACTTTGACTCACAACAGCCTTTTTACTCCCTTCTCTAATTAGAAATTCTGCCATATGAAAGGTCATGAAACTGCGAGGTAGGACAGCCTGCGAGAGAGAGGAATAGCACTCCTTTGGTTTGGCTTTGACCTAAATTAAGCTGACAAGTCAGCCAGTCTTCTTAAGTCCAGGATGTTTCTGAGTAAAGGCTTTCAAACTCTGAAGCAATTTTCAGAAATCATTACTCAATAAATGGATACCAAGACATTAGTCTTAGACCTGTGAACTTATAAATGTTTATAATCTTAAATGTTTATAATGTCAGATAGATTTCAGTTTAGTGGCCTAGTAATATTACATTTCCTAAATTAGATGCTGTTCTACTTTAAAACCAATTACAGCACTCCTAATTATTCTATTTTTTTTTAAGTTTGGTTTTAAGAATTTAATAGTTACTGTTTTCACAATTTTAGTTCTTTAATCCTCTAACACTTTTTGAAGAAGATAAATGCAGTAATTCCCAGTGACTGTTGATGCAGAGATACTCAAGACCTAATTTTAGCAGAATTTAGATACCTAAGGATAGGCACATATTCATTGAAGTGAATTGTCTTCTGTTGGAAGATTGGGATAGAATCCACACCAAACTCAGCTTTTTTAAAATCCAAGGTCAGGACCTGAGCTTCTGCCATTAAATAT